>JAFEMH010000713.1:0-651312 GCA_022495995.1 Adenophora triphylla var. japonica
TACAAAGATCAACATTATTTTCAAAGTTTTTCTTGCTTACTTGCAAAAATGCACTTTCAAAACCCTAAAAACCATCTTCAAGCAATTAAATCTTGATTTCAAAGGGTAAAATCCCCTCCCCAAGCAAAATGAAATGCTTAGTCCTAATGTACCCCAAGGATGGTTTGGTATAGTTGATTCACCACTAAAATGTCTAGTGATCACTAAACCTAAACCTAGGGAAATGGGGACAAGCATGGATGCAAAAACCCCCTTAAAATCATATTTTCTTTTCTGAGAAGTTATGTCCAGTAGCAATTTTCTCAGACCTCAGTCCAGCAGGTCTTAATTTTTGGACACAGATGAACTTGGAATTTGGTGTTGACTACAAAACACTTTTGTAGCCAACATCCAGAGCTTTCCAGACATATTTTTACCTTATTTTTGGGTGAGTAAAACTCCTCTTTTCAATTTTTCTTTCAGGAGGCTAGTTCATCAGCTTCTGGGAATCCAGATCTCATATCTGAGGTTTCCAGAAGGTTTTGACCCTCAAATCTTCTCCAAAATGGAAATTTCTTTCACACAAAGTTTATTCAAGGAGTCTAGAGAAACTTTCATTCTCTCTGAGTTCATCCAGATTATGAAGTTTTAGGACCCTTGAATCCATTCTCAAAATCAGGTGTCTGCTGCCATTTTCTTCTGGCAGAAGTGACTTCTCAACTTCAAAAGGTTTTTTGAGTACCAAATCTCAAACCAAAATTCTACCAAAAATCATGGATCAGTTTAAAGTCTTAAAAAGACATCCCAATTCTTTTACTTTTTCCAGTTTCAACTTATTTTGGCCAAAACACACACACACACACACACACAAATGATTTTCAGCTTGGAAGACTGCGCTTTTATGCAGGCGCGGTCGGGTGCACACTCAACGTCCTTCCCGACGCGTAACATGACCTCCGAACCTAAATCTCTGATCTCGGGCTTTTTCAAAGTTTTGGGCCCTTCAAAATTAAAATGGCGTGGGCGAATTCGTTTCTTTTTTCCGGGTTTTATTTTGGGTTTTTCAAAGAAACGCAAAAATCGAATTCTTTCCCCGCGCGAAAAGGCAACACATCGTTACAATGCGACTACTGGGACTAAGCTTTTTTTAATAAAAATGGTATTCGGTATATTGGTGGAAACCACTAAATTTCCCGTTATCGCCTCCTAACACGAGTCGGGATAAATTGTGGTCTAACAATCCCACGTACCGGTATCACCGTTTTCAAAAAAAGCTTTTGAGGGTCAAGCTTCCGTCCCGGCTTTGAAAATCATTTTTGTGTGTGTGTTGATTTTTGCACGCTTTCATGTTGTTTTGGTCGCCTCGGAGAAAGTCAAAATTTTGACCGGTCGGAATAATGTCCCTAACTCCGTCGGAATTTCCGTGCCTTCGTGCTTATGTGCTCATAAAAAAAATTTCAAAAAAAAAGAAAATTTCCAAAAAAAAATCATGCATCATATTTTTAAGACACATAAAAATTTCTATTTTACTCGTAAAAGAATATAGATCGCTTGCACACTACGCGCACGTGACCGTACACCGCACACTACGTCCTTAACCCGGGAAATCCTTGTCGCGGTCCGTTTGGTCTTATTACGCCTCTCGGATGAGCACAGACTACCCAAACATCCCATGGAGCCTCGTGTCGACCATGCACTTGTCCGTGACACACTTTGTCCGAGACCCGGTTGGTTTTTAGTCCGGTCTCGTGTCATGCCCCGTCCGTGTATAGACCTTTCCTTTCAAGCCTTTGTCGGCATACCGACTCAATATCTTTCGGGTCCCTGACCGCTAATCGCCGAAGTTCCGCCGGTTTTCCGCCGCAGACTTTGACCAAGATATTGACCGGCGCCTTGACTTCGGCTCCGACCGGCACAAATTATACACCGACTCCCAAAGATTTGACACCGAGTCATCAAGGATTAATGACTATTCCATGCCTAATTACGGCTTAACCGACGACAAGTCAAGATCAATCGTGACGCTTATCACCCAAATCATGCCGACTTTTTGTCGAGCTCCTGACATGATCTTGACTTTCGACGCGCCTTTGTCCGTAATTTACATCGAATGCTCGTTAAGACTCGATTACCCGCCGTACTTTTAGGATCGTTTTTCTTTCGGTCGGTGGGACCCGCTTGCCCTATAGACCCTCGCCCGGGCCGTCCACCCCGGGAGGTCGAAATACGTGGAATACGAGGGGCTTATAGACGTAGTGACGGGCCCACCGATCCAGAATCGAGTAGTTTGCGAAAAGAAGAGCAATCTTTTCCAACCGATTAGGATAATAAAACATGTTTTAAGTAAACGTGAACAAATAATCGCATGTTGCATGAGCCAAAAGCCCAAACACCTACCCTCCTTCCATTCCTGCACATCTCGAACCTTCGTGTCCTTTCCGCAGCCTCCGCACAAAGCTTGGTTTCGGCACCGGTCACCGTTTGATCGCTGGGAAGAGTCAAGCTGCGTCATCGCCTTCGCCATTTGTTCCGACTCCGGGTTTCGTAATGTCCGCATCACCTGGTAATGATGGGGATAACGTTGCTCCGTCCTCCAAAATCCCTCGTACGTACCAAGATTGGATCCAGCTTGGTAGAACAAATGAGACTTCGACATGAGGCTCAAATTGATGACCTACCGGGGGTAGTCGCAAGTCATGGTTTGACTATCAGCCTCAATTCCGATGGCACCTTTACCGCAAAGACGTAAGAAGGTTCTCCTCCTCTTCTTAATAGTCCCTGATACATCAAGATGCTACCCCAAGATTCCTATGTTTCCACCGCCGGACTCCCCGCCCGCCGACTTACTGTGGCAACCGGCCCCCAAACAAAGAGCCGTGGACGAAAGAGTTCGGTATACCTGTCAGCTGTCCCCTCTCAAAGTGATGATCCCACAAATATCAGCCCGAGTGATGAAAATCGTGGAACAAGCTTAAAGAAATATGGTCGCCATCAAATCCCCGGAAGAACGCTGCACGTACAAAGTAGCCCGGATTGAAGAGGCCACACGCCACTTTGGGACCTTAACAATATCCCAACCGACCGGGGCTACCTTGAAGGACAAACATATGCCCGTTCCCTCGTGACCTCAATATCTCTCATTATCCGGCGGAGTCCAATCACTCGCTACCGCACGAGCCCACAGCCAGATCCCCTGACTCGCCCACTCAAAGTCCTTCCAAAGACCGCCAACTCCGAGGTCCCAAATCCGCCACCACCGTAGAACACATTTGGTGGGATATTTGGACTCGTCCCGATTGCCTTGAAAGGGACTATCAGATCGGATACACGAGGACCGTCCTCCTAAGAAAAAGAAAATTTCCTCCCAAAGAAAATTGAAGGAGAGATTCGAGGCCTAAGTGATAACAATGGGAACGCTCTGGGAGCCATCTGGGATTTGATTATTATGTACTCTACTCCGCCCGCCTTCCCCAAAGCAAAAAGGGATAAAAGAGCGTAAAAGCCTTGCCAACGACGGAATTGAGACCTTCGGATACCGCAGTACCGCAACGTAAGTCCAACCCCTCGGGGTCGCCCAAGGTTCGCCTTGTCCAGCCTCCCGAGTATACACCGATGAAGAAAACCGACGCTGGCCTGGGCGCTCCCACTCAATCAACATGTTGACTGGAGATGGCAACCGCCACAAAAGGCATCAAGATAACCCAGTGGGCTTCGGCAAAGACTCGCCTCGCAAGAAAAAGGCACGAAGTGACCGGCTTGATGACTCTCCATCCCGAGACAAGGACCAAATCTATGATCCTCACCTATATGGGAGTATGATCACCTTCGCGATGAAGATTTGCCAAGAGATGTCTCCCAACACAATGAAGCTTTGTACATCACTATTCGGCTCAACACCATGTCACTCCCGGGGTATTAGTGGACAATGGATCATCGGTAAATGTCCTTCCCCTCAAAGATGATGAGGGCCCTCCGCATAAATGAAAGGCGCGTGATCCCATCTACCCGGATCGCCAAAGCCTACGACGGTTCGTCTCGCCCCATTCTGGGACAAGCGACTGAACTCGGTACGAAACCCAAATGGTGCCCGCAGTTCCATGTAATGGATATCCTCCGAGTTCACAAATTTCTACTAGGGCGCCCTTGGTTGCATCACATGAAAGCCATAGCCTCCACTCTCCACCAATGCGTCAAATTCATCAACCGGCTGGGAAGACCTTGAAGTCATAAGGGGTGACAGCTTCTCATAGGGAACGAAGCCGAAACAATAGCCAAGAACGCCCACAAGCCAAACACCGGGCTACATCCTTCAAGAGGCAAGTCTCGCCAAAGCATCCTTTGGAATCCAGAATGCCAACTATGTCGACACACTCAAGCGAGCGGACTCCGAAGAAGTTCGATTCATCAAATTCAATTGCTATTTCCAACACTTGGAGGCGTATCGGAAGGAAATGCCGAACACCGCCATGATACAGCACACAAGTCCCCGGTCCTCAATCACGCATTTGTCGCATTCTCGCAAACCCATTCTTCGCCTCGCCGGCGAGGAGATTTTCATGATAAAAGTCAAGAAACACCGACGTACTCGGCCGAATCTATGAACGTCGTGTGGGACGTCCTCCTTGCCGAACTACTCGCCAAGCCTTTCCGCTCGAGTATGGGACATGAGATTTTTCTAGCAGCTCACCGAGACGCAATGCGTCCTTACATCCGGATTGAGCGGTCGATTGTGACGAAACGGAAGTCCCTGCACCGAGGAAGATCCCTACATCCACATGCTCGCCTTTCGATGCCAAACACAGCTTGATTCTGGTTCGCACAAAGAGATGATAGCAACGATCAAGAGGGAGCACAGAGACCATGCCTTTCCCGAGTTGTGAAGCCACCAACAATGATGCCGCTAAAGAATTGGGAAACTCTCTCAGCCCGTCCGCGACCAAAGAGGAAATGATCACCAAGCTTGGATTGGTCCCCCGTCCTTTCGTGTCAACCTTTGTAAAGTCCTCCGAGTCTCTCATTGTTGAGTTCGAGTCTCGAGTCGTCCGATGGCCTCACGCCCGAAGACTACGAGTCCGTAGCCAACGTTGTATTCCCCTTCGTCTTCAATGAAATGATGAACCTTTCGAGTATCCCTTAATTGCCACTTTAACTAATGATGAATTAACTAATAATCTAAAAACAAAGCTTAATAACGATTCACTAGATGAAGAGGCGTACACATTAAATGAACAATATATCAAAGAAATCTTTAAGCAAAGTTGTCCTAAAGAGGAAAATCGAGCCCAAGCCGCCGAAGAGATTTTGACAAGTGTGAATTTGGGAACCGCGGAAGAGCCTAAAGAGACGCAGATTGGTAGTTTCTTCGAAGGGACCGAAAGGGTTGCCCTAATCGAGCCGCTAAAAGAATTCGTGGATGTGTTCGCATGGTCCTATAAAGATATGCCAGGCCTCGATCCTTCCATAGTTGAGCACCGAATACCGCCGACCCGTAAGTCAAGCCGCAGCGTAAGGTTAAGAAGAATTAAGCCCGAATGGTCCTTACAAGTGAAAGAGGAAATAGAAAAGATGCTCAGTAAGGTGGTTCATCGTGGTCATTGAATACCCAACATGGTCGTCCAACATAGTGACGGTGACCAAGGCCAACGGAAAGATCCGATGCCGCGTAGACTTCAGAGACTTGAACAAAGCCACCCAAAAGACGATTTCCTCGCCAAACATCGACATTTTGGTAGATTCCACGGCCAACCACGAAGTCAAATCTTTCGTCGATGGTTTTGCCTGGCTACAACCAAATCAAAATGGCGTAAGAAGATCAAGCCAAAACAGCCTTCACAACCCCTCGGGGCACATACTGCTACACGGTCATGCCATTCTGACTAAAGAATGCCGGGGCTACGTACTGCAGGGCGCCATACAGCTGTTTCCATGACATGATCCACAAAGAAATTGAGGTCTATGTGGACGACATGATAATACATTCCAGAGGATCGATGGCCAGCACTTTTGTTGATTTGAGAAAATTCTTCGGCCGCCTCCGAGACCACAAGATGAGACCGAATCCAGCCCAAGTGCACCTTCTGTAAGACGAGGCAAGGTACTAGGATATATGGTGACGTAACGGGAATCGAAGTAGATCCCCGTAAAATCAAGGCGATAGTTGAAATGAAGCCACCACGGACACCGATGTAAGTGAAATCCTTCATGGGAAGACTGCAATACATAAGCCGCCAGAATCACCGACCTCGATCCGCGAGCCAATCTTCAAGTTGATGAAAAAGAATGCCTACACGTAATGGACCCTGTAATGTCGCCTGCCTTTGAACAGATTAAGGCATACCTTGTGAATCCTCCGATTCTCTCGCCCACCACATCGGCAAAAGCCACTCTTGCTATATCTAACCTGTCACGCGATACAAGAATTGGGGCTATGCTAGCTCAAGAGAAAAAGATTCCAAAGTCGAAAACGCCATCTATTTCGTAGCGTAAAGCTCCAAGGAAGCGAACTCAATTACTCGCTTGCGAGAAGACTTGCGCAGTTTGGTCTCGGGTAGTGGGAAAGTTGAAACACTACATGCGCCTCACCCGATACATCTTGTTTCAAGGATAGACCCCATCAAATATCTCGTTTCGACAAGCCTTCCATCTCCATGAGATTGGCAAAATGGTCGTTCTTTTGGCCGAATATGACATCGCTTATGTTTCAAGGAAATCCGTAAAAGGACGCATAATGGCGTAACATCCGGCCGATTTCCCAAGTGATGAGTCCCGAGGACTCGAACCTCAATTTCCCGATGATGGAATCTTCGCTCTAGAAGGAGAAAATCGCTGCAACTCTTCTTCGACGGGGCGTCAAACAAAAGGGGGAACGGGATAGGAATGCTTCGGTCGATCCTACCGACGAACACACCCCCATAGCAGAAGGCCGAACTTCGAAGTCACCAACAACGCCGTCTGAATATGAAGCTTGCATAGCCGGGTTGGAAGCCGCCCTTGAAAGAAATATCAAGGAATTGGAGGTGTACGGTGACTCGCCCTCATCATCAATCGTGTCTCTAACAAATGGAAGACCGTGGATCCGGGTTTGCGTAAGTATCATGCTTACATGGAAGAGTTAGTAACTCAATTCAAAGAAATCACTTTTCATTACCTCGCCAAGAGACCGAAACAGTTCGCAGATGCTCGGCTACACTAGCCTCTCTTGTCGAAATACCTCGAAGGAAAGTCTCGTTAAACCATTCGTAGCCTGGGAGAAGAGAAAACCCCGCCTATTGCTTCGAAATTGAAGCGGAAGCCGAACCGATCAATGATCCCCGGTACACTCGCATTACCAAGACTAAGGATGGCGAGGCCTCTTTCAAAAACGAAGATGGGGAATATAAAGAAGGAATCAAAGCAAAAAGTCTCTCACTCGAAGCGGCTCGCCTCCCATTATGTTCTTTTTCGGGGAAACATGTTATACAAGAAACGTTATCAAGGCCCCTCCCCGCGATGTATCAGCAAACAAGAGGCTACCGAACTCATGAAAGAAATACATGGTGGTACTCGCGGCCCTCACATGAATGCTCGAGCTCGATGCAAATCATACCGAGAATGGGGTATTTTTGGATCACCATGGAAGCCGACCGCATCCAGCTTTGTCAAAAGCCGCGACAAATGTCGCCGATACTCAAATCTTAATCACTTGCCTCCTCACGAAGTTATACCGCATGACAACCCTCGCCTTTCGTCACTGGGGAATTGATGTCATAGGCAAAATCACACCATCAGCAAGAACGCCACGAGTTCGTCCCGGTAGCCGTGGGATTATTTCACCAAGTGGGTTGAAGCCAAGTCCTACAAAATCCTCAATTCAAAGAAAGTCGCCCTCTTCATCAAAGAAAACATCATGTGCAGATACGGGTTGCCTCAAATCATCTCGTATAATGGATCCCACTTCAAGGAATGTGAAAATTGCCGGCGGAATTCGAATAACCCGTCACAAGTCATCACCCTACTGTGCCCCAAACCAACGGAGCCGTAGAAGCAAAGAACAAGACTCGAAAATATCATCCGGAAATGGTCAGTCCAAGGCGTAGATTGGCCCGAGAAGTTACACTTGGCACTCGGGGCTCTGCGTAACATCGGTCGAACGGCAACCGGGGAAACACTCTTGCCCTCACATACGGAATGGAAGCCGTACTC
Source organism: Adenophora triphylla var. japonica (assembly GCA_022495995.1). NCBI lineage: Eukaryota > Viridiplantae > Streptophyta > Magnoliopsida > Asterales > Campanulaceae > Adenophora > Adenophora triphylla. The sequence continues at coordinate 8,161 of JAFEMH010000713.1, forward strand.
CCAATCGAGCCGGAAATACCCTCGCTCCGTATACCGCCGAAAGCCAAATCAACGAGGTCGAATGGCTCCAGAGTCGCCATGATGAATTGGCCCTACTAGACGAACGCCGACCGAAGGCCATGGAACACATCCGAGCCTACCAAGGAAGAATGGCTAGAGCCTTCGACAAGAAAGTAAAGCATCGGGAGATCCGAGAAGGTGATCTCGTTTCTAAAAGAAAAGCCCCCACCCGTATCAACCCTCTCGGCAAATGGGAGCCTCAGATGGGTCGGGCCATATGTAGTCCCGTAAGATCTTCTCCTGAGGAGCCATGCAACTTGCGCAGACCTCGACGGGAATCCCTTTCAGTACACCCAAATGAATGGTGACAAGCCGCGCAGATACTACGCGTAAAAAAAAAAAAAAAAAACAAAAAAAAAAACAAAACAACAAAAAAAGAGTGCTAAAAGAGTAATACCCAACTAGGTTAGAAACCCGAGAAGGGCGGCCTAGGTAAAAACAGGTTGCACCAAAAAAAAAACAAAAAAAGAAACAAACAAAAAAAAAAAAAAAAAAAAAACAAAAACAAAAAAAAAAAAAAAAGAGTGCTAAAAGAGTAATACCCAACTAGGTTAGAAACCCGAAAAGGGCGGCCTAGGTAAAAACAGTGGTTGCACCAAAAAAACAAAAAAAAAACAAAAAGAGTTCACCGTGTTGAACTACGAAGACCCGAGCTCCTCAAAATGAGGGGAACGTAGGGCAATGAAACGGTTCGGTCTAAAGCACAAATAAAAGCCATACTTTGGCATCAATACAATTGATCGTACCATGAAAGCGTCTCGAAAAACTCTAAAGCAATTCAAATATTCATTACAAGTTAAAAGCTCCTTGGATGAGTCTAAGCCCGATTCATTCCTACAACCGGCAACCCGCTAAAAGAAAACTAAGATACATAATCAAACTAATGTGTCCTGTCATGGCAAGAAAGGGATACTTGGAAACCTCGTAGTCACTCCAAGCCACTCGCATCGGCCTCTCCCTTCTTCTTCCCCTCCGAGTCTTCTTTTTTCGGACGGGAAAATGCTCTGTTCCTCCTACCAAGCTCGGTATAGGAACAGGTCTATCAAACCGGCCTCTCGTCGTGGCCTTAGTAGCCCTAGCGTCATCCCTCATCTCCCGTAACCTAGCCGGTAACATAGGAGCCCTCCTCTCCCGTCTCTTGACGTAAGCCTCACCATGTCGGAGTCACGGCGTCTCCGCCTCCCGTCATGAGGATTGGCCCTCGCCTCGGCCCTCCTCCTCTCGTAAACAGCCGGATCCTCCGCACCCATATGGCCTCACGCCGCCTCAAAATAGCCACCCGAGTCTCTCCTGCATGCCTCTCATACCAATCCAGTACCAAGTGGTCAAGAACACCGGTCTCGGACGCCCGAGGATAACCCGAGGAGGAAAGGCATCATACCTCCATGCTCGGGAAAGAAATGGAAACACCGAGGGATCATCCATGGAAACAGGAGCCACCACCCCGGTGGCTATATCATCAAAACCTCCAAAGGAACTCCGCTCCAAGCCAAACCGTCTCGTGACCGCAGCCGAATGTAGAAACCGGACCGAGAAAGCCCCTAAGCATAACCACAGGACCCGTCCCCAAGCACTCGCGAGTATCCACCCGCCAACGAGGCACCAACCATCTCGATATCTTCGCTCCGGCGACCCGCCATCCAACGCTCCCACGAGCCCCGATCATCAAAATCTACATCAACACCTCTCCCGGCAAAAGTCCAAGGCCTCATCATATCGCAGGTTTCCCGAAGAACCCCAAACGCTCCATCGCCCATGTGGTCAAGAGAAACGGGCCGCCCGTGCATATACCGCCATCCGGTAGCTAATCCGCCGAGAGCATGAAAAGTCTCCCCAAGAATCAAAGGAACGACATCTTCGCCTGTGCGACAGCGAACGACAACATCCAAGCAGAGACCGATGGCGCATCCCAAAGGAATAGACCATGAACAGGTACCAAACATACAAAGTGCAAAGGCATCCCAATAGGGCATCATCCACCAAGCCTAGGCCCCTAAATCTGTCGGGAAGACCGGAAATATCGAAATGATCGGGACCGCGGATCATACGTCGCGCTTCCTCCTGGGAAAGATGAAGGAGGACGCACAACGTCAACAAAAGAAGCCCTCCTGCAAAGGGACCGCTATCTCTTCCACCTCCGGACCTCCAAGCAAGGCCCGAAATTCTTCCACAGTCGGAACAATCTCGTTGAAGGAAAGGCAAAAGACATGCCTTCTAGTAACCCAAAACGAAGAAGAAGCTCTTAAGAGGCCATAATCCGGAACCAATTCTTTGAGAGACCACAAGCATCGTATCTTGTACCTTTCTTCAAAGAAGGATCTCCTCTCGTGCATAATCTCCCTACACCACTCCTTGAACTTTTCAAAGAACAACATTTGCCTTTCTTTGGACAATTTTGGAGAATTTTTGGCCATTTCCATGGTTTTTCTCTCTTTCTCCCCGAAAATGGCTATTGGGACTGGAGGTTGAAGAGGATATTTGAATTTGAAATAAAGCAAGACCAGTCTCGAACCAAAATTAAAGGACAAAGGTGTCGATGCGATCCCCATCCGCGCGGATAGGATTGCTTTCCATCGAAAAATCTGCAATTCAAGCCGCTACACCAAAAGAGGAATATTCCGTCCCGTTGCTCGAAACCCTGTGCAAAAAACCTCCCCAAACCACCCATATACCAAACACCCTTGCAAAAAACCAAGGCTCATGCAACACCGCATTCATATTGCATTGCATTCATAAATAAAATCCTAAATTATTACATTCCAAAAAAAGAGTGTGCATAAAAAAAAACAAACAAACATAAATAAAATCCTAAATTATTACATCAAAAAAAAAAAAAAAATGTGCATAATCGTACAAATCTAAATCTCAAAAAAAATCAATCTGAGTCTCCAAGACTCCGATGTCTCCCCGCCCTCTTGCGACTCGGGCCCGCCTCCTCAGAGCCCCGAAAATCTCGGCTCGAATCGTCCTCGTCTCCGCAGAGAGGCTCATCAGACCAACCGGCACGCTCCGATAGGGCAAGCCGAGATCCGCGAAAAATCGTACTCCGAAGGTGAAGGCGTCGGACTCCCGCACGTACGAAGACGACCCGCCATGCCGCCATACGTGTCCTCGCCCGTGTGGATCCCCGAGAATGACGTGATCCGAAGGCAACACCGCGCGGGGATCAAGGAGAGGAGACAAAGGAGTCTCGAAGAAGTCTCCGAGCGAATAGGGGAAGCTCTCCCGTCGACAGCGCCGGCCGTGGTCGCTCGCTCTAGCCTGAGGAGCCCCGCAAGCGACCATCCTCCCGATGAATCTCGCCCCGATCACTTGCTTCGTCAGCTTCTCGACGACCACCTCCGAAAACTGCACAAAAGCAAAAGCGTCAAAAAAAAAAAGGAGGTGATGCTAAAGATGATGAAACAAAAGGAAGAAAAGAAGGGGAAAAGGTGAAGCCATACCTTCATACTCCGACGAGGCCGGAAAGCTCGTGGAAGCCGCTGGCCGAGGGATTCGCACCCTCAATCGGACCCCGTCCCGGATATAGGAAAATCCGTCCGAGGGTACCGCGGGATCCCAAGCCCTCCCTATCCAAAACCCGAGGCATCCTCGGCCTCCTCAAGACGAATGTCGCATACGGCTCAATCGCCACGAAGTCCGAGAAGTGCCGACTCGCTTCGGTAATCATCCCAGTCACGGACCGATCGCTCGGGTGCATCATATCGGCGGGAGGCTCCACCGGTGTCCTCAAAGGCGAGTTCACGCCATGCCGGCGCGTCACCCTCTCTCCTGCATAATATGCATCGCAGGTCGACCCTCAAAATCCTCATTGCCCATTTGTCCAGGATCTCGCGCCGCCCTTGGCTACGCCACCTCGAAGCGATCCTGTGGGAAGAATATCATCCCCTCATCCGTCTCGGCCTCCGTCAAAGGAAGGTAATCCGCGTACCTAAGAGTCGTACGCCCCGGAGCTTATCTTCTCCCGGCATGCTTGGACCAAGACTCGCATGGCCGGATACGCCCAATGTACTCCGCCGCCGCCGCCACACCGTGACGTGGAAAACTCCAACGCCCATACCGCGAAAGGTAAAAATCCAATCAATCCAAGTGCAAATAAAAGTGTGTGCTCAAAAGAAGAGAGGGAAAGCAAAAAGAGAGCTTATACCTCCAGTGGCAAACTCAGCAAGATAAGGAGCTCACAGCTCTTCCTCCGTACCTATCAAGAGCAAAATAAAGCTCTGCCACTCCTGCCTCTCCCCACGAGACATCTCCGGCCGTCTCCATGTCCTCCAAGGACCTCAAGAAGGCAAAGACCGCCGTCCTCAAAGCATGTCCAAAGAGCGTGCTCGAGAAAGCAAACCACAAGAAGGCCCCGGCAACTGATCGGCGCCTATCCTCTCCTCCCCACCTCATAGCTCGCTATGGTCTCCACAATCTTGCCGTAGACCACGGCATACTCCATCCCCATCCCCTTTTGGGAATAGGGGAAAATCCCGAAGAGCTCGCAGACGCATCGCCGTAGCCATCCCGCCACTCAATGCCGTCCATTAAAGGACAGGACCCGTAATCGCAAAGCATAGTCGGAGGGCGTAACCGTAGCCTCGCCCCGTAAGAAGTGGAAGGTGTGGGTCGCGTCCCACCAATGCCGCGCCAGAGCAAACATCAAGCCCTTGCTCTTAGGGAACTTGACCAGTCCCCTCAAGCACTCGACGAACTCCCAGCCCCGTCTCGACAACAATCCGTCTCGGACTCGGCAAAGCTCCTCGGCCCGCATCCTAAGCCGATCCCACAAGTCAATCACGTACTCCACCGATCCTCGAGTCTTCATCTTGTTCACCGCTCCGTCACAAAACGGTTTCCGCCCGTAAAAAAAAAAGAGAAAATGTCAAAAAGATTGCATTTGCATTTACATTAAAAAAAAAAGAAATTTCGACAAAGATGACAAAGATACAATGAGCATAGCCCCATTTTTCTTGTATGAAAGAAAACAATTTTTCAAAGCAAGTCCCAATGCACTCATCAAAAAAAGATGCATTCCTACGGAAGTAAAAACTCCGTCCCATTTTCATAAAATAACATGCATACATGCATATCATCCATCTCACATGCAACGGGAGGAAAAATCCGTCCCACTTTTCAAAAAAAAATCCTAAACATACATACATCTCATATTGGCAAAATGCCCATTCTTTCCAAACAAAATGCATGCATTGCATCATCATTCATCAATATCAAAATTCAATTTCAAAAAAAAATCATCATCATCATCAACATGCAATATTCAATTTCAAAAAAAAAAAAAAAATCACAATTCTTCGAAGTTTCACATGTAATTTTCGAATTGAAAAAATGTGGCAAAAATGCCAATTCTTTTTCCAAGCAAAATGCACACTTTGGGTTACTCATATACTCATTACAACATGCAAAGCATCAAAATCAAAATTCAAAGCCAAGAACATCAATCATTCGAACTTTCAAAAAAAATTTTAAATCAAAAATCACCCAAAATTCAATTTTCAAACGAGAAATCAACAAAGGGATCAAAGGGTTTCAAAGTATACCGTTCGAAGATGCGGATCCGAAGCCCAATGTTGCCAAGCATCGGGGTAATGCTCCTCCTCAACCGATTGCGAAAGATTGTAATGCCTCCTCATCCGGACGAGCTCCAACCGCCTCTCCGCTACCGGCCACGTCCTTGGCCTTGAAAAGCGCCTTCCCGTGTTCCATTGCTCAAAAATTGAAGAAAACGGACGAATTTTGAAGCTTCTAGGGCCGAAAATGGTCGTTCTCCTCGTTTGTCTCCCTCTCTCTCGGCAATTCAAAAATTGGACCTGAGGAAGAAGAAGGGCGTTGGCCCTAATTAATACCCACGGCTTTCCATTCCTGCCGCGCGGATGGGATTGCAAGGGTCAAAATGACCCTTTTGCCCCTTAAAATTTCGGGACTCGCAATTCGGTCCCAACTTGACAGAGTTAACCAAAGTCAGCCTCGTCAAGAAAATTACCTCCTAAGAAACGTAAGACCGAGTGACCCGAGAAAGATAACGGATCCCGTATCTTTCATCAAAATCTACCCCACAAGCCAAACGTAAGACCGAGTGCCCCGAGAAAGATAACGAGATCCCGTATCTTTCATCAAAATCATCCCTACAGTCAAACGTAAGACCGAGTGCCCCGAGAAAGATAACGGATCCCGTATCTTTCATCAAAAATTGCCCCTAAGTAAATCAAACGTAAGACCGAGTGCCCCGAGAAAGATAACGAGATCCCGTATCTTTCATCAAAATCATCCCGGCGAAACGTAAGACCGAGTGCCCCGAGAAAGATAACGAGATCCCGTATCTTTCATCAAAATCATCCCGGCTAGCCAAACGTAAGACCGAGTGCCCCGAGAAAGATAACGGATCCCGTATCTTTCATCAAAATCTTCCCCGGCAGTCAAACGTAAGACCGAGTGCCCCGAGAAAGATAACGGATCCCGTATCTTTCATCAAAATCATCCCCCCGAGCCAAACGTAAGACCGAGTGCCCCGAGAAAGATAACGGATCCCGTATCTTTCATCAAAATCATCCAACGGCACAAATGTAAGACCGATTTCCTGCACGAATACATCCGATTTTCCCCAAAGAAAGGCTAACGAAATCCCCAGCAAAGTTAACGGAATCCCAAAAGCCAACGAAATCTCGAGTAAAACTCGAACTACGAAAGGGCTTGATTCCCACTAGGGATACGTAGGTAGCCTGTCATTAGGTCCAGCCCCTCGACCAAAACGGTCACCCTCTCCTTCGGCAGCAGACGAAGTCCACCGAAAGGCCATTTCAAATCAAGGTTCGAGGCACCTAAAAAGCCATCATCATCAAGGTCCGAGGCGCCTAAAAAGCCATCTTCAAGGTTCGAGGCACCTAAAACGCCATCTCCAAGGTTCGAGGCACCTAAAACGCCATCTCCAAGGTTCGAGGCACCTAAAACGCCATCTCCAAGGTCTGAGGCACCTAAGACGCTATCACTAGAAAGCGATAAATCGCAAAAATCCCCAGCAGAGCGGATACCCGTCAGACCGAAAATGGTCATTCCTATCCCCAGCAGAGCGGATAGCCATCAGACCGAAAATGGTCATCTCCTATCCCCAGCAGAGTTTCTTTCCAGAAACGATCGTAGAACTCGCTCATCAGTTCGAGGCACCTAAAACGCCATCATCGCCAGGGTCAAAGACCCGAACTACGACTGGCTTGATTCCCATTCGGGATACGTAGGTAGCCTATCGCTAGGTTCAGCCACCCGATCACTCGATCATCCTGCCAAATATGGAGCCTTACTCTTATCGACGACCCCGCTTCCTTCGAAAGCGCCGTCGCCGAGGGGCTACTGTAAGTGCTCCAATTTGAGCTTGTTAGAATTTTCGTTATAAAATTAACGAAAGTTATAACAATTACTAACATTCCTAACTATCCTAACATTTCTAACAAAGTGAGGGTAAAATGGGCATTGTTATTTAAGGTTAAACCTTAAAAAGAATCTCAAAAAAGAAAAACAAATGAAGAAAACCAAATATAGCAATGCTGGAAACAAAAACTGGCTGGTCAATTTGAATTTTGAAAAAGATTATTCTTCTTGTCCAAAGCTGAAGCTGCATTTAATGAACAAGGCACGCCGCCCGATCCTATCCGCGCGGACAAGTATGTAATTTTCAGAGGGCTATAAATTGAGCCCTCCGATACAAAAAAAAAAGGGAAGAACACAATAGCAACGAAGTTCTGGCGAAATATAGAGAGAAAACAGTGAGAATTCTCAAGAATTGTCACCTTTTTCTCTCCAATCTTTCCCAACTCATACTCATCCACTCACTCTCATATTAAAGCCCTAAACACTCATACACTCAAGCCAAACACTCAAGAACACAAGGAAGATTGGTAAACCCTCTTCTTCCTAACCCTAAATCTCATCCATGCATGCATCTTCAAACTACAAAATGTAGTTCTTTCATCTTTTTTCTCTAGATCTAAGAAAATCACCATGGAAGACCATCTCCATGGATGATCTTCTACAAAGATCAACATTATTTTCAAAGCTTTTCTTGCTTACTTGCAAAAATGCACTTTCAAAACCCTAAAAAACCATTTTCAAGCACTAAATCTTGATTTCAAAGGGTAAAATCCCCCTCCCCAAGCAAATGAAATGCTTAGTCCTAATGTACCCCAAGGATGGTTTGGTATAGTTGATTCACCACTAAAATGTCTAGTGATCACTAACCAAAACCTAGGGAAATGGGGACAAGCATGGATGGAAAACCCCCCTTAAAATCATATTTTCTTTCTTGAGAAGTTGCTGTCCAGTAGCAATTTTCTCAGACCTCAGTCCATGGTCTTAATTTTTGGACACAGATGAACTTGGAATTTGGTGTTGACTACAAAACACTTTTTGTAGCCAACATCCAAATCTTTCCAGACATATTTTTACCTTATTTTTTGGGTGAGTAAAACTCCTTTTTTCAATTTTTCTTTCAGAGGCTAGTTCATCAGTTTCTGGGAATCCAGATCTCATATCTGAGGTTTCCAGAAGGTTTTGACCCCTCAAATCTTCTCCAAAATGGAAATTTCTTTCACACAAAGTTTATTCAAGGAGTCTAGAGAAACTTTCATTCTCTGAGTTCATCCAGATTATGAAGTTTTAGGACCCTTGAATCCATTTCAAAATCAGGTGTCTGCTGCCATTTTCTTCTGGCAGAAGTGACTTCTCAACTTCAAAAGGTTTTTTGAGTACCAAATCTCAAACCAAAAATTCTCCAAAAAATCATGGGATCAGTTTAAAGTCTTAAAAAGACATCCCAATTTTTACTTTTTCCAGTTTCAACTTATTTTGGCCAAAACACATACACACACACACACACAAATGATTTTCAGCTTGGAAGACTCGTTTTTACGAGGCGCGTCGGGTGCACACTAACGTCCTTCCCGACGCGTAACATGACCTCCGAACCTAAATCTCTGATCTCGGGCTTTTTTCAAAGTTTTGGCCCTTCAAAATTAAAATGGCGTGGCGACTCCGTTTTTTCCGGTTTTATTTGGTTTTTCAAAGAAACGCAAAAATCGAATTTTTCCCGCGAAAAAGGCAACACATCGTTACAGTGACTTCCTTGAATTGGTTGATCAGGTCCTCCATGTAGGCATAGTACATCTGTAGGTATGGATCCACAGTTCTCCACTTATTGGATACTTGATTGATGATCAGCTGAGAGTCTCCGTACACCTCAGATTTTTTGACATTTCGCTCTAGAGCTACCTCGAGGCCGGCTATGCAAGCTTCGTATTCCGCGGCGTTATTAGTAGCCGGGAAGTTCAACTTGATAGCAATGGGGGTGTGTACATCCTTTGGATCAACTAACACCATGCCGATACCATTGCCCCTTTTGTTGGCGGCACCGTCGAAGAACAACTGCCAGCGGTCTGTACCCTCTATCACGAAGATTCCATCGTCTGGAAACTGGGGTTCGAACTCGGGCGCTTCGAGCTTGGGAAATCTCGCGATGATCCGACAGAGCTTGGCCTTTGATTGCCTTGCGGGTTACGAACTTGATATCAAATTCGGCTAGGAAGAATGACCATTTCGCAAGCCTTGATGACAGAGAAGACTTTCCGAATAGGCACTTGATGGGATCCATCTTTGACACTAGGTGTACTGTATGCGCCAGGAGGTAGTGTCTCAGTTTGCTGACCACCCATACCAAAGCTGCACAGGTTTTCTCTAAAGCGAAGTAGTTTAACTCACTGCCCTGAAGCTTCCAGCTGACGAAGTATATGGCATTTTCCACCTTTGAATCCGGCTTTTCTTGTGCGAGCATGGCTCCAGCAGCCGTATCTGTGACTGTTAAGTATAGCAACAAGGGCTTGTCCTTATGTGGAGGACACAAGATTGGGGGATGGACCAAGTAGGCCTTGATCGTCTCGAAGGCGGTTTGACACTGTTCGTTCCACTCAACCTCCTGATTCTTTCTGAGCAGCTTGAAGATTGGCTCACAGATAGAGGTTAGCTGATGGATGAATCGGCTAATGTATTGGAGACGGCCCATGAAAGCCTTCACCTCCGTGACGGTCGTCGGGGGCTTCATCTCCATGATGGCTTTGATCTTTCTTGGATCGGCTTCAATCCCTCGCTCTGTGACCATGTATCCCAGAACCTTTCCTCGGACTACGCCAAAGGTGCATTTTGCTGGGTTCAACCTCATTTCATGCTCCTGCAGTCGGTTGAAGAACTTTCTCAAGTCGATCAAGTGTTGACCATCTGATCCCTTGGAATGAATAATCATGTCATCAACATAGACTTCGATCTCCTTGTGGATCATGTCATGGAAAAGTGCAGTGACTGCTCGCTGGTAAGTGGCACCGGCATTCTTCAGACCGAAGGGCATAACCGTATAGCAGAAGGTTCCCCAAGGGCTGGTGAAGGAAGTCTTTTCCTGATCTTCTTCGGCAACTTTAATCTGATTGTAACCTGCAAAACCATCCACGAATGATTTGACTTCGTAGCTGGCGGTAGTGTCTACCAACAGATCAATATTGGGCAAAGGAAAGTCGTCCTTCGGGCTAGCTTTGTTTAGGTCTCTGAAGTCCACACAAACCCTGACTTTTCCATTCGACTTGGTAACTGTTACTATGTTGGCCAACCATTTGGGGTATTCGACCACTCTGATGAAACCCACTCTGAGCAGCTTCTCTATCTCCTCTTTGACTTGGAGGGACCATTCTGGCTTGATCCGACGGAGCTTTTGCTTGACAGGCCTGGCTTCTGGGTCCAGGGGGATTCGATGTTCGACAGTGGAGGTATCCAACCCGGGCATGTCTTTGTAAGACCAGGCAAATACGTCCACGTATTCCTTGAGCAGATTGATGAGGGCTTCGCGTTCTTTCCCGGTGAAGAAACTACCAATTTGTGTCTCTTTGGGTTCTTTCGTAGTTCCCAAATTCACCGTGGTTAATACTTCATCGGCAGCTTGGGCCCGATTGTCGTCTCGGTCAAAAACCTGCTTTATATTATCGTTTAAAAAGTTTTCATCTAAAAGGTCTGTGTCTTCTTCAAATGAATCATTGTTAACCACTTTTAAGTCATTAAGATTTGTCTTAGTTAACTTATCATTTGTTAAGGTGGCAATTAAGGGATACGCAGAAAGGTCAACCATTTCATTTAATGCAAAAGGGAAGACAGAGTTAAAGACACGGCGATGATCATCGGCCGTGAGAGTACTAGACCTATCTAGAGACTCGAACTCGATAACAAAAGACTCTGAGGACTGACTCAGGATTACAGGGATTGACTTTGACTCAGACACACCAGGACGAGGGGTCAGCCCGAGCTTCTTCGTCATAACTTCCCGGCTGGCGATCGGTCCTTTGAAAGAGATCCAATTTTGGAGTGGCATTTCTGAAGTGCTGACGAAGGTGCGCGGATCGATCTTCTTGTCTCCACCAAAATCAATCACTGATACATAATCTTTACCTGCCGGAAAATCGATCACAGGTATATAATCATCCCCAGTCAGAAGGTCAATCATACCGAGAGGATCTTTATCAATGACCCGGCCATTGGTGGCGCATCTTTGCGTAAATCAATCAGTGGTGCTTTCATCAGTGGATCAGCCCCGGTGGTTTTTGACAAATCTGCTCCTTCGAACAAGGCTGCGATATCTTTGCCCATATCAAACTCGGTGATTTCGTTGACCTCCCCGATCATAGGCTCGATCATGGATAACCTTTTGAACTGGCTGGTGAAATCAGGGTTCCCCCAGAAGTGATACTGGCTTTCGAAGGTAGTCACAGCCTCTGGAATGTCAGGCTTGTTAGTGATGAACTCTTTCAAAGTAAGATCTTCCATTTTCTTGAGCTGGCTTTTGGGGCATGCGAGATCAACACCCTTTTCTTTGACGAAATACTTTTCCAGGGAAGGATGATAAGGACGGAGATTAGGCTTGACATAGGTTTTTCCAGCAGCCCTAGCCTTCTTCTTTTCTGCGGCTTCGATCTTGTCAACCTCTTTATCCTTGGGGGTCTTCCCGACATATCCCAGACCTTCTTTGTCTCTCTTCAGCTTTAGTTCCTCAAGCTTGTGGGTACCCTGTTGACGTCTTCCAAGACCAAGCCCCGGAATGTAGTTCATACGTCTCATCATTATCATAACTGGGGGGAGCTTGTCAAGAGAGGTTGTTAGGTCGATTGTGCAGATTTGGGCCTTTGGGCTTTCGACTCTGAAACCGCTTAACATCAAGTTGGCTTCATCGTGTTTAATTTCCATTACCGGCCTTCCCTCATCATTGGTGCCCTCGATGGTGATACTGTCCCCATAGATGATGGTCAGCTCGCCGTCTTGAACGAACTTGACACATTGATGCAAGGTTGAAGCGACGCCATTGATTTGGTGCAGCCACGGTCTTCCTAGCAGAGCGGAGAAGCTGATCGGAATGTCTATTACCTAAAACTCAACCACCAGGGGCTTCTTTCCGAACCACATAGTTAATGGTATCACACCCAGAACTTTCCTAGATGTAGAGTCGTATGCCTTTATGGTCTGGTCGGATGGCTTTAGATCAGTGGCCTTAATGTCCAACATGCTCATCATCCTGGCAGGCAGTACATTCATAGCTGAGCCATTGTCTACCATTACATGGGGGAGCCGGCGTCCATCTAACTGAACAGTGATGTGCAGAGACTCGTTGTGGATCGGCGCCGTATTTTGGCAAATCCACTCAGAAGGTGATGATGTTTCCGTACTGGGCGGTACCTATCAACTGGCATGCTTCGTCGGGGGTGGAATTTACGGATACCATCGTCCTGGATAGAGCTTCCTCCAGCTTCAGCTTGTGAGGATAAGAAGAAGTTAGGAGAGACCAGAGAGAAATGTTGGCCTGGGTTCGTTTTAGTTGTGCAAGGATTGGGTCATTCTCTATTAGGTCTTCTTCGAATGTCCCTGGCGTATGGACTTTTGCCGCACCTTCCCCGAACAACCGCTTCTTTGTCTTTTCCCGATGGTCCGCGACGTCGCTTCCCAACATTTTTCCCGACCTGGTGAGCAAGTTTACCTTAACGTCTTGGCCCTCATCGTGTTCTTCATTCAATTCGACCAACTCGCAGGAGGCCCATGTGTGGCATATGGCCAGGCTGCTTGTCGCAATTGGTTAATAGTGATTGCCGAGCTTGAATTTGCGGCACACTTAATCTCTTCCCAAGTGAGGGGAGTAGACTGGGAATTGGGGGCCATGCCATCATGCTGGACATTGTTTGCTGTTTTCGCTGCGACCCGGATTTCTTCCCAAGACAGCATGTAGCAGAAGAGAGCGTTTGACTTGCCATCAGCACTGATTGCTTCACCATTTGCGGGTACCATAGGTTCTTCCCTGATTTCTTCGTAGGACCCATCCGGATGACGGATTACTGCGATACCTTGCATGCGCATCACTTCAACATAGCGAGCCCAACCGGCCTCTTCACGGGCACGAGAGGCTTCGAGGGCGGCACGGAGGGAAGCTTCCTGAGGAAAGTTGAATTGAGGGTTGACAAACGGACTTCCCGGGGGTGTCATGTGAGGACCTCCGCCGTATCCGCTGCTAGGAGAGGCATTCAGGGCTATGTTTGGCCCTGCGTTCTGTCCTTGATCTGGCCCCCGTGCCCTGACCGATATTCGATTCCGAGCCGGATCTGCGTCCCACCCAAACTTGCCGAACCCCGCGACCCGCCATTTCTGAGACTGCTGAGAATGAATCCCTGACTGGAGAGAGACTGATTAACCGACCACCCGAAACTCTGACCCAATACTTACTCGCTGAAAGGGGGAGAGAACGGTTTTAGGTGGGGGAGAGGATAGGCTGAGGACGGACCCATGCATATGCTTTTTCTTTTTGTATTTTTATATTTTTGTATTATTTACAAAAATGATTTTATTAATCCTAGGAATGGTTGGAAAAGGGGGAAATACCTTCTTTTTCGCATTCTACTCTATTCCTGGATTAGTGGGTCCCATCACTACATCTATAGACCCTCTGTATTTCACCTGTATTGCACCTCCGGGACGGACAATCCCGACAGAGGTCCTATAGAGCACGTGGAACCCACCAACCGAAAGGGGAGAACGAGCCTATGGGCATACAAGTCAAAACGGTTCAAACTCGGGGTTTTCAAAACCAAGTTCGAGTCAACGTCTAAACTCGGGAGGAGAAAGAGTCGGAAAGTACGTTTGAATGTACGATACCTCAATTTGCAGGTAAGATCCTGGCAAAATTGGGCGTGACTTTTCCTCCTTTCGAGTTGAAAATCTGGCATAACCTTTCGCTGCTTTGTGGCGAAATTCTGGCATAATCCTTCGCCAGTATGTATCAAGAATTCGACATGGTCTCACATTTGGCGCATGTCGAAAACGTGTTATGATTCCTTGCGGAGTCAAACCGTGAGATCGACACGTGCTTATGTTGAGATATGTCAAAGTCTTGACGTTTACTTACGTTGGGTTATGTCGTAATTTCGACACTAAGAGGGGAAGGTATACCGAGACTTTTGGAGACGGGATACGACTTGGACTTTGTGAGGAAATTTTGAAAACCGAGTTTTGAATGACGTTTTGAAAAGTATTTGCCAAAAACCAACCAGTCACGGTGTAAGGTGTGTCACGGACAAGTGTTGGCTGACTCACTGGCTAGGAGGACTTTAGGCGCTCAAACGTCAGCGAAACACGTCGCTTTCCGCGATGCCGTCCGTACACTCCCGGGTTGTAACTCTATGTGCAGGTAGAGTGCGAGTAGTGTGAAGGTATTTTCTAAGAAAATATTTTTGTTTTTTATAAAAGATTTTTTTTTTTTTGTATTTATTTTTTTTTCTTTTATGCAGCATGCAAAGAGAAAAAACAAAGGAATGAGTCAAAGCATGACAAAAAGGGACTGCCCCAAATGTCAGAGTTTTACCAGTAGCTGTAGTCCTGTATCTTTCTGCCCTGTTCTATTTTGACGGAACAAGCAAGTAGGAAAAGAGCCCCGGCTCTCGATAGTATCACATACCAAAGCATGATAGAGCATATAAACATGGAATCAAGGCAAAGCACACAACATGACACAGATGCACACACAAGAAGAATGAAAAATTTGTCCAAGTTGATTTGGAGAAAGTTAGACTCTCTTTAAGAAAAACCTTTCTTCTTTTAGAAAATAGAAGAATGATACTGGTACGTGGGATTGTTAGACCACCATTTATCCCAAGCCCCGGGTTAGGGAGCGATACAGGAAGGTTAGTGGATTCCACCTATATACCAAGTATCGTCTTCATTTTTTTAGAACAAAAAGTTTTTCAACATGTCCCCAGCGGAGTCGCCACTGAATGAACGCTCGCCCGAAAAAAAGAGAGAAAGAAAAAATAAAATGAAGGTGTTTTTTGAATTCTTTCTCTTCCCTTTGTCTTTTTTGTTTTATTTTGCTTTTGAAGCGGAAAAGGGAGTTCTCGGTTTGTTTTGGGAGTTGCCACGCCGTTTTTAGAGGAAAACATTGAAAAATCTAATTTTAAGAGATTTTGAGTCCGGGAGTCTGGTTACGTGTTGGGAAGAACTAGAGAGTTCACCCAACACGCCCCTTTCGGGACTTTCAATCAACATTTGGACAAATATGGATATTCAAAATGTGTGTGCGATGTGTGTAAACAAGTAAAGTGTGCAAGCCTTAGATTTCATTAATGGCATGGAACTGAATACAACTTGCGAGCCATGATAGGGGGCCGCACCCTTTTTACACGTGATATCTTTTATCACAAGGCAGAGGTTTTGAGACAGATTGTCCCTTACAGAGGTAAAGCTACTCGAGAAATGAAGAGACATTATTTTGCTCATTTAGGACACTATTTAGTGGTCTAGAACCCAGTTTGGGGTTGATGGGAGTGGACAAAGTCACGATAGGCTTTGTCGACACGGATGTCACATGACATAGAGTCTTTTGAAGTCTTCTATGTCATATGGTGATCCTCTTCCGTCAAGTAGGTTGCGTCCAAACTGAGTTTAGGCACCCAAATAGTGGCTTATGAGCCAGAAGATGCTTAGGTAGGCTTTGAGTCACAAAGGGATAGGCCTAGCAGATTCTGAAGTCCAAGAATGGCTTTGCAGCCTTCTGGGAGTCCCATGTCGTATGACACAGGGTCTCCATGGAGACTTATGTCGCACGACATGGGGAGCCTGTTCCAGTGCCCTTCAGTCTGTTTGGTTCCTCCTTTGTTCCTCAAGCAAACCAAGCATATTTACCTACTGTAAGCAGTAATATGACAATAATATATGAGTATAATGGGAGGGTCACATGGATTTAGTGGCCAAAGTGTGATAAATCACATGATTTTGGCCACTTTGAAGTAGCCATCACCTCCTAACTCCATGCAAATACGTAAAGATTGAATCTTTATTGATCCTAAGATGACCAAATGTCCAGATCTGAGGTGGGGAGAAGTGAATATTGAAGATTCACTTCTCCACCACCTTTGTCATGCAAAATCCCAATTTCTACATGGTAAGAGAGCAAGTATGCATGCAAGGTATATTTAAAGACTTTATTTAAAGGGAGAGAGAGGTTTGTTGTCTACCTATTGTAGTCCACGAAGTAGAATCACCAATAGTATGGTGTCTACCCCTTCAATCACCACCAAAGAAAGCTTCTTGGAGTCTTGACCTTGAAGTGTGTGTGTGTGAGGATGGAGGTGAGTGTGTGTGTGTGAGAGAGAGGGAGAGACTCTATTTGGCAAGAGTTTCCCCTATTTTACTGATATTACTCTCAGAATTTGACCCTCACTTTGGCTCTCTTCCTTGCCTCTTCCTCAAAATGATCAGCCATGCCTTCTATTTATAGGCATCCTGATGGGGCTTCTTATGTCGCACGACATAGGCAGTTAAACCGCCTTAGTGTCCCTTGTCGGACGACAGCGTACATCTTTTGGCCATAATGGGCCGAGTGGCTGGCAGGCCCAATGGATTGGTGGGCTGCTGGGGCTTCTTATGTCGCACGACATAGGCAGTTAAACCGCCTTAGTGACCCTTGTCGGACGACAGCGTACATCTTTTGGCCATAATGGGCCGAGTGGCTGGCAGGCCCAATGGATTGGTGGGCTGCTGGGATTTTTGGACTCTAATTGCTTCTTAGCAATTTGTGTAAGCCCAAATTTAATTAAATTGAATCCAAAACTTGAGTTCGAATCGGGGTACTCACAATCCCCCTCCCCCTTTTGCATCCTTTGCATGAAATAAGCATCACTTGCTATTAAAAATATAATTTTTATATTCAAAGGTGCATCCTTTGCATCTAAAAATCCCTTTTTTATAAAAATGTCATCTTTATGCATCCTTTGCTCTTAAAAATGCAATCTTTACATTCAAAATGCATCCTTTGCACATAAAAATCATGTCTTTACCATGAAGGTGCATCCTTTGCATCTAAAACCCATCTTCATGCATCCTTTGCATCAAAGATCATCTTTTTATCATCAAATTAGCATCATTTGCATATTAAATACTATTTTTCCCATAAAAATGCATCCTTTGCATAAAAATCATGTCTTTATATAAAAATGCATCCTTTGCAATCAAAAGCATCCTTTGCAACCCAAAAATGTCATCTTTTCACTAAAAATGTCATTTTTACATGCATTCCCCCATGTCCCCAATAGCAACCTTCGGAACGGACCGGTGTAAAGATCCTATCTTTACATCGTTTCTTCCATTAAAGGTGCCACAACCTCTTTAGAAAAGGATAAACCTTGAACCTATATCTCCGATTATCACTTAAGACGAGCATGAAGCATCTATATAAGCTCAATCGTCTTAAGGTGTAGGATTGATGGGCTAAGGTCACTCCTTTCCTAAAGAACCTCATTTTGGACTATAAAAGAGAGTCTTTCTCTCGATCACGCAAGTCCCGAGGTTAAAAAGCGATGATCACAAGTCCAAGATGAGGACGGGATCAAAATCCCGAATACATAAAATCCAAGAAATCCCGAGCGACAACCAATAAATGGTTTGTACGTCCGGAAGACAACTTGGGACATTATCCCCTTTTATTCAAACACATGCACACAAGAAAGCACGCAAGCAAGCACGATAAACGGAATCTAGGGAGACTTGCTACGGCAAGGCACCTTGGGTGAACGACGATCCGTTCTTCCCAAGGGGTAACTTAACCTCCGAACCCATAAAAACCTTTTTTTCAAAGTTTTGAGGAAATCAAAATGGCGTGGCGACTCCGTTTTTCAAATTAAACCGGATGTTTTCAAACTCGCGTGAATCCAACAAAAACTAAATTTGGGCACACATTCACAGATGCGTAAAAGGAGATGGGACGGAAGATTGAGAGTGAGGGTTTACCAATGGCTCTATCTTCCTAGGGTACGTGTTTGGAAAGTGTTTAAAGAGGAGAAAAATTCTACCCTCACGAATGGCAGAACCTCCCCTAATTAAATCTCATTCGCACTTCGAGTTTCCGTCGATTTGGCGGCGTTTAGGCAACGTTTCGGGAGGTTTTCTGGGCTGAGAAGGGGCTGAATGTCGAATGGGGGTTTGAGGTGATGGAAAATTGTCCTTTAAAATGAAGGAGGAGACTGCCATTTATAGAAATTTCAAGGTGTAAAACAGACCGGACGGCCAATCCTTCAAGTTTGAGGGCTTTGGGATATTTGAAAATATGCTGAGACTGATTGTTGATCCTGTAAAATAGGCCGGCAGGCCTGTCCTTCAATTTGAGGGTATTTTGGTCTTTTCAGACTTGAATTGGATTGATGTTGACTTGAGGGCTCTTGCATGTCTGCCATGTGTCCAGCTTAGTCACTAAGCAATGCTATTTTGTTCCGTCGAGCCTGGTTGTGACTGTTTTTTAAATAACTGTCCGAATAAATGTTCGAAACAGTCCCGAAAAGTCTCGAAAATTGCGTATTTTTGGGAAAGTGGTATTTTCACGTATCCGAACGTGTGTTGAATACACTTTGATTTTTTGAATGCTCGGGGCAGTCCGGGAAAGTCTCGTTAACTTTGGGAAGTGCGAGTTAACGGATTGTAACGATTCGGATTTGGGTACTTACACCTATATATTATAAAGGTGTAAAATATTTGATGATTCATGGACCGTGTGGCAAAGAAAGGAAACGTTCTCCGTTTATGATTAATGGAAGATGTTCTAAACATTATCCAAAAAATATTGTAGAACACACGACAGTTGATGAGGATGGTTATGCAGTATACCGAAGGAGAGACAATGGGAACAATAATGAAGAATGGGGTATGCTTGGATAATAGACATGTTGTTCCTCATAATAGGTATTTGTTGGTGACGTATGGTGCACATATAAATGTTGAATAGTGCAATCAATCACGGTCTATCAAGTATTTATTTAATTACGTACATAAAGGCAATGACAGAGTCACAACCACTTTTTGTAAGGGGGGTACCAGTGAAAATGCATAATCAAATGTTGATGAGATAAAAATGTATTATGATTGTCGATATGTGTCTTCATGTGAAGCAGCATGGAGAATTTATGGATTTGAAATTCAATATAAAGACCCTCCAGTTGAACGTTTGAGTTTTCATTTGCCTAATGAACAGAAGAATGTTATTTTCTCAGATATGGATAATATAGAGTCTGTGCTGTAAATGGATTCGGTTGCTCGAAGTATGTTTTTGGGTTGGATGGAAGCTAACATGAATTATGAAGAAGCTAGACAATTAACTTATTCTCAATTTCCAACAAAGTTTGTGTGGAAATCTGATATACGTGAGTGGGTTCCTAGAAAAAGAGGGTTCTAATTGGGCAATTTTTTTTGTTCCTCCTAGATGCGGTGAAATATACTATTGAGATGCCTATTGAACAAAGTCTGTGGTGCAAAGACTTATAGTGAAATTCGTTTTGTTAATGGTCGTCAATGTGATACGTTTCGTGAAGCTTGCTTTGGATTAGGTTTATTGAATGATGATAAAGAATATATTGAAGGTATTGTTGAAGCAAGTGAATGGTCTAATGCTCATTCAATGAGATCCCTTTTTGCAACGTTGCTTGTTTCTGGTTCTATGAGTAGACCAGAGTATGTGTGTGATAAATCTTGGAGTCATTTATGTGATGATATATTATATAAGCAACGATTTCTTCTCAATCATCCAGGTTAGTTTGTTGAACTTTATATTTCAACTTTTTTGTTTTTAAAATAATATTATTACAATATTCCTTTATTAAATGCATAATTTCTTTCTTATTATATATTTAGGTTTGATATTAACTAAAGTTTAACTTCGTCTTTTTGGACTTGCTGCAATTGAATTTTTTTTAAGGCATCATGGAAGAAGTCTACTTGAGTTCCCAATATTGCCATATCATGATGCTGAGTATTTTCAAATGAAGGTTAATCATTTAATTCATGATGAAACATGTTATGATTGACAGGAATTACAATTACAACTTCAACAACTTTTGTTTCATTTGAATGATGATCAAGAGAAAGTCTATAATATAATTCTTGATGCATGTTTTGAAGAAATTGGAAAGATGTTCTTTGTTTATGGATATGGAGGTACTGGGAAAACATATATTTGGAAAACTCTATCAGCTCAATTAAGTTTAGAAGGTCATATTGTCCTAAATGTTGCTTTTAGTGGTATAACATCTTTATTGTTACCTGGCGGAAGAACAACTCATTCCAGGTTTGCCATTCCCTTTAATCTTAATGAAGAATCTGTTTGCAATATTTCTCAAGGCAGCCCTTTAGCTGAACTTATTATGAAATGTCATTTAATTATTTGGGATGAAGCACCGATGATGCATAAATATTGTTTTGAGGCTTTGGATAGGAGTATGAGGGATATAATGAGAGTTGTTGATCCAAAGAGAAATGATTATGTTTTCGGCGGGAAGACAATTGTTTTTGGTGGTGATTTTAGGCAAATACTTCTCGTAATTCCAAAAGGCAGTTGACAAGATATTGTTCATGCTTCTATCAATTCATCTTATCTTTGGAATAATTGTGTTGTATTGAGGTTGATGAAGAATATGAGATTGAAAGGTTTAGATTCATGCGCAAATTTTGAGACTTTGAGGCAATTTGGTGATTAGATAGCAAGAATTGGAGATGGAAAAGTTAATGAGCTAAATGATGGGGTTGTTGATATTAAAATCCCACGTCAGTTTTTGATTGAGAAATTTGATGATCCTATTATTGCAATGGCTGAGAGTATATATCCTGGGTTTAGTAGTGGTCATCATGATTTATCATATTTTGAAGAAGAGCAATCCTGGCACCTACATTAGATGTTGTTAATACAGTTAATGGGTATATGGTGTCTATGAATGATCTTGATTCTAGAACTTATTTAAGTTCGGATGTGGCTTCCCATACTGATCGAATATTGAGTCTTTATTTGATCTTCATACCCCTGAGTTCATGAATAGTATTTCCATTAATGGGCTTCCCAATCACGTGTTAACTTTGAAAGTTGGAACACCGGTTATGTTGCTTTGTAACATTGATTCTTCAATTGGTCTTTGCAATGGTACGCGATTGGTTATAATTAGGCTTGGAAATCATGTTTTAGAAGGTGAAGGACATCGTTTGGAAATGTTGGTCAAAAAGTGTTGATACCCATAATGTCTTTGACACCATCGGACACAAGGATTCCTTTTTATTTTGAATTGAGGCAGTTCCCCTTAATGATTTCATCTGCAATGATGATTAACAAGAGCCCAGATCAATCTTTATCCTTTGTTGGTGTTATTTTGAAAAGACCTTTATTTTCTCATGGACAACTATATGTTGCACTATTGTGAGTCAAAAGTTCCGATGAGCTTAAAATTTTGATTTGTGATGATGATAATCTTGGAGAATCTAAGTCATCTACAGAAAATGTTGTCCTTAAGGAAGTTTTTCATAATGTATAAATGTAATACATGATTATTGAAATTTGAATTTTATTTAATATTGTTTTGTAATATTAGTCTTTAAATTGAATATTTTTTGTTTAGTTTATTGTCATTATTTTTATATCTATTTAAAATTCTCCCTTCATAATACAGTTATTGATTTAGGAACATGACATGTATTTTGAAAGAAAATGAACTCATAAAATCACATTTAATATGAGATGGAGGGAGTATAAAATAATGTCAAATGGGCATTTTTCCGAACTCATAAGTCACATTCAATGTCAAGAAGACAAGAAGGGTGGCACTTGCATAACTAAGGCCCCGTTTGTTTGGGCGTAAAATAACTCGCTTTCGTAAAATAACTCGTTTTCCGTTGTTTGGTTGAGCCCCCGAAAAATGTTTTCCGAAAAATAACTCGTTTTTCGTTGTTTGGTTGTTTTCCGGAAAATGGAGAAAACGTTTTCCAGAAAACATTTTACGCCCTTACTAAGTAAAACGACTTACTGACCTTGTCCTAAGTAAAACATTTTCCGGAAAATGATGCCCCTCATGTACAACTCATATTTCACAAGGTACAACATAATAATAATAATTAAAAAAAATAAAAAATCACCCCTACCACTACCCCTCCCCCCCACCCACTTTTTTTATTTTTTTTTGTAACCGCCCCACCCAAAAAAAAATAATATTTTTTTTGTAACCGCCCCACCCACCCACCACCTACCTACCCCACCCCACCCACCCCCTCACCCAATTTTTTTTTGTAACCGCCCCACCCACCCCCTACCTATCCCACCCCCACCCCCCCCACACCCCAATTTTTTTTTTGTAACTGCCCACCCACCCCCCCACCCCCACCCCAATTTTTTTTTTTTAATCATTAATTTTTTTTTTTTTTTTTTTTTTTGGAGTTGTGGGTGGGGGGTGGGTGGGTGGGGCGGTTACAATTTTTTTTTTTTTTGGGGTGGGGGGGGTGGGGTGGGGTAGGCAGGGGGTGGGTGGGGCGGTAACAATTTTTTTTTTTTTTGGAGTGGGGGGTGGGTGGGGTGGGGTAGGCGGGGGTGAGTGGGGTGGTTACAAAAAATGATTAAATTTTTTTTTTTAATAAAACATTTTACGCCCTTCCGAAAAATATTTTTCTTACCAAACACTCGAAAACATTTTACACCCTTCCTCCGTAAAATATTTTACGCCCTACCTCCGTAAAATATTTTACAGGAAAACATTTTACAAGAAAACATTTTTCGAAAAACGTTTTCCGAAAAATGTTTTACGTCGAAATAAACGGAGCCTAACTGAGCAATAAATCATACACAGTTAGCAATAAATCATACACGGTGCTTTATGAGTCTAACTATGGTGCTTTTATAAATACACTAGCATTATTTCGTCTCAATATATATATATTTTTAAAAAATATTTTGAATGAGAAAATGTTGTAAGAATAACGAGTGGAGAAAAATAATCTTTTAGACCATCTCCAACACCACGCTATTTCCATGCGCCATTGCCAAATTAACGAAAAAATCAGCTCCAACAACGACGCCATCTTCATCGCCAAAATAGCGTTGCCCCTTCCATGCGCCAAATCTGGCGCACGAAATTGTTTGCGCCATCCGAGTTTTTTTTGAATTACCCAAGATCTGGAAGTAGAAGGTGAAAGGGAAGGGGAAGGAGAAGGAGACAAGTACCTTGATTTAGGTGGTGGTGGCGGCGGCGGCAGCGATGCCATCGTTGTTTCTTCATCGCAATCGCAATTGCAACTCAGTCTCTCTTTTTCTCTTGACTTCAAGGAATTAATTGGGTAAGAAGTGGGTATGGCATTTTTTTTTCTTTCTGTTTTTCCTTTTAATTCTTTCTATTCCTTTCTTTCTTTGTTTTATTTTATTACTTTTGAAAATGGTGTTAATTCTTTTATTCTGTTATTTATTTTTTGTGTGTTATTTTATTATTAATAATTTTATATTTTTTGATGTTATAAATATTTTATTGATTTTTATTTTTAAATTCATTACATTAAAAGAGTGAGAAATTAAAATAAAGGGAAATTATATTTTTTGATGTTATAAATATTTTTTGATGTTATAAATATTGTATTGATTTTTATTTTATTATTAATAATTTTATATTTTTTGTGTGTTATTTTATTATTAATAATTTTATAGTTATTAATTGTCTTATTTAAGTTTTATAGCATATTATTTAATATAATGTAATTTGAATAATATTAAATATGATTAATGAAAAATATTTTAATTAAATGAAATAATAAGCATATACTGTAAAGATTCTTATTTGATGCAAAATTTAAAGCAAGCTGTTGGAGATGGTGTAAGATATTTGATACTGAAATTGCACCATTTTAATATTTTAATGCAAAATTTGAAATAAACTGTTGAAAATAGCCTTATATATTAAAATTTTTAATTGTTAAATATAATAACATGATTTTGGCTAGTTTAATTTCACCAACGTTACCCAGCGAAATCTAAAAGACCTTCTCCTTCCCCGGCTGCGTCAATAGACCGAGAGAAATGGCTTCGCTGATGAAATGGATTGTTGATCCAAAAAGAAACCCGCTAGCAAAGATTCACAATCGAACCATTGCCGATCGCCTCCGTAAATACGGTCAGAATTTCTCTCCTTTTCCTTCTTTCTCTCTCTTTGTGTTAATTGAAACCCTAATTTTATCAGCTTTTCTCTGATTTGATTATTAGGTTTACGATATGACGATTTGCACGATCCAATGTACGATCTGGACCTTAAGGAAGCCCTAAATCGTCTCCCTAGAGAGATCGTTGATGCTAGGAACCAGCGTCTCAAGCGCGCCATGGACCTTTCCATGAAGCACGATTATCTCCCCAATGAACTCCAGGTTTATTTCCTCTCTCGTCTGTTTCTGATTAGCTAGTGATGTTTTTGCAATTGTTGGTGGTGTGACCTATTGGTTAATTTTCTGTTTAAAATTTGGATGTAGCCTTGTGTTAATTTCTTAGTGTTCATGTTTTAGGATAAATCGATTTTATAGCATCTGTAAAGCTCAGAAACTTGATTGGGGGGGGGGGAAATACATATTTGGTTAGACTACTAGAATTTCATGAAATGGAGTATAAGTGAAATTGGGACCTGAGAAAATTTATGGAGGGCTTTCTTAATCTTGCTTTAGAAATGGATAGTGTGTAATAAGGAAAATGCCAGGATCCCAATTTCTGTTTTCCAACTCCTGTTACAACTAATCTGTAAGGCATACACTATGCAGTTGGTAAGTTTGTGGCCCCATAAGCCAATAGAGCGCATGATAAATTAGTTGAGGATGTATCAGAATTTGGTGGGAGCAGGAGCAAGAGCAAGAGCAAGAGCAAGAGAGGGACTAAAGGAAGTAAGAGCATCCACAATGGTAAAGTTCTTTTAAGTAGCTTTTTTGTGGCCATCACATGCCTCATCCTCATAAAGTCAACAAATATAAAGCTCAAAGCTTTTCCCACAATGGTAGTGATTTCTCCAGCACGGGGAATTGGTGAAGATTAATGAAAACGCTCCTAAAAAGAGCTCTTTCTTCAATGAGCTTCTCTTTAGCAAAGAGCTTTTCAACTAGCTCCACAATGGAGAGAGCTTTTTCATAAAAATGAAGAGCTCCAAAAAACCTCCCATTGTGGATGCTCTAGAAGTTCATTATTGCTTCTGAAATTTTGTATTGCTAGTTCCTTGTAGGATGCAGTTGCAAGAGAAGGTTGAAAAATTGGCATAGTAGAACTAGTTCCCAATTTCTTTCTACAATGAAGATTTTTTTTTTTTTGTGTGTAGTTGATTTCAATCCATTAAGAGGCTTTTCAATAGTGAATAGAGCTAGACCGAAGAGGATGCCATGCATATGCCTTATTTTGATAACTTGGCAAACTTTGTGGCTACCTCTTTATGTCATGCCCGACCCTTAATGCAGAAGGATATTTCTATCTCTTTTGTAGAGTAGTTTTGGCACTGAAGTTCTTGCTAAATTTATCATATTAAATATTATACTAGGGAAACATGGAAAAAATATGATGCACCACTTATTAGGTAGCATGATATTGTAGAGGACAACTTATTTGTATGCATATTTTAGGGGAGTTTTGGATCTCTGTCCATTTCGGGCTACAGACTTTGGAAATGCGCATTATTGAATAAGACTTTAAGAGGTTTACGGCAGGGAGATCTTCTTTCCCCTTTTAGTTTATTCTTGTAGCTATTGTTCTGGGTAGATTGATTTCTTGGGGGGGGGGAGAGAAGGTAGGGCTTATAGAGCGTTGTAGGATTCGTCGGGGTAATGTTTCTACGTCTCATCTTCATTTCGATGAGATTATTATACTTCAGCGGGGACTTGTAATTTTAAGCATGCTCTTACGGTTGGAACAATTTTATAAATTTTCAAGAATGTCTATGGTCTTCAAATTATTTTGGCTATATACGGTGCCGTGGGGATTAATGTGGGTGATAAGGTGAGTCGTAGGTATACCCCTTGATTGGGTGTTCTTTTATGAGGACTATCTTGTTTTAGGATCCAGTGCTTGAAAGGGTTTCTAAGCGGCCTTGAGAGTTGGACGCAACTGGATTTTTCTTTTGGAGGTTGTTGTACTTCTCTCATTAGAGCTAGGGGTGTTCATGGTTCGTGTTGAGGTTGTTCTGGCCAATTTTAGCTAAAAATGAAACCAAGCCAAAGATTTAATTCCCTAATTTTCTACAAAAAAAAAAAAATTAAAAAAAAATTAAAAAAAAATTAAGCTCTTATGAAAATACAACTGAACAAGTTGCCAAACTCAGAGAAAAATAAAGAGATACAAATATCCAAAACCGAAACCAGCCATAGTTCGTTTTTCAGATATTATGAATCCAAAACCAACCCAATGTTTTCAGTTGGTTTAATTTTGGTTGGTTTCGCCAGTTTGGCTGCTGGTTTTTAGTTTTTCTTGCACGACCAAATTGGAGCTTGTCTTGTTAGTATTCCTCTCTATGGTCTCTCTGTGTTTAGACTCATCCCCAGTAATATCTGGTGGTATTGAGAGGATGACAAACTTTTTTTTATGGGCTTCTGACCCGGGCCCTTCTGCCAAATCAATATTCCATATAAGATCAACAAATTTCCAATATTCCAAATAAACCCTTTGTGTCTTATACCTTACGTATAAGACTAGTTCGCCTCTTATACAAAAAGTATAAGAGTCATTTTAAAAAGAAAGATCTCTTTTTTTTTCTAAGAAAATAAATAAGAAAAACCATAATATTTTATTAAGCTCGCTCATATTCTTTAAGTATAAGACAAAATAATATCTTATACCGAAAGTATAAGTCATTTTTTTCACTTTTTTATCCGTTTTTAAGAAAATAAATGAAAAAACTCTGACATCTAATTAAAACTGACTCTTATTCTTTAAGTATAAGACTAAATAAAATCTTATACGAAAAGTATAAGAATCATTTTTTCACTATAAGACCAATTTTTTTCCAAAAGAATGAAAAATAAAAGACAATTGTTTCATCACAAATGTCATAAAAATCAAATTTACAACAAAACAATTGATACATTCACAAATGCTTTTCACTAAATTCTATGTCCTGGCACCAATAACAAATTAAACTCTCTAGCAGCCTGCTTATATTTGCCCCGGCACCAACCAACGCCCACCTGAAAGATCCCAACCAGTCCCATATTGCACTCTGTATGCTGAAAAATTGACTTTATCTGCACAGAATTAATGGTCTTACACATGTATGGCACTTTACAGAACCACTTTCCTGGCTATTGGCCAAGCACAGTCAATTTGTTTGAAAGGTGTCTAGGTTTCACATCAGGCGGTGCCCGCGATTCACATAAGACTTTTTGTTGGTACTTGAGATTCGTTGGAAGAAAGATGCAATGTGGGTATCTATGAATCACTAAAAAATAAACCTCAATTACAGCCAAACTTTGATGAATATAATTGGCATCCACATTGCTTACTCCGTAGTAGAAATGCCAATGTCTGTAACACCATAACAACAAAAGAATCTCACTGCAAGTGATTTTACACAACATTTTAAGACAACAAAATCAACTAGAAAAATTTCTCAACAGAACCACCTTAGGAATTCCCACAATAAAACCTTGCCTTTAACCACTTCACTAGGCCAGAAAATCCAATCACAATAACACAGCCACCACATAACTTGATACGAAAATGTTCACTCCATTCTACATAATAGAGTTCAACGAGGACTCAATATCTGAACCCTCCAGACCTTTCTGATAGAGTTCAAATTTGTCAGGGCTCCATCTACAAATCAAGCGAAGTTGAAAGGTAGCCATATTGATACCCATTAGACGATGAAACAGAGAGAGACGAAGGTAGGGGACGACCGGAGAGAGATCTTGTAGATCCGTCGAGATAGGGCTCAAAAATGTTGAAGCCGCGCAAGAGAGAGAGAAGCTGCAGTGAGTCGGCCAGTGACGTTGCAGCGCCAGAGGTGTGCCGAAGGTTACCGGAGAGGATGACCGGAGTGAGGGGGCCACCAGATTAGGGTTAGGGTTTGGAGAGAGATTGTGTGTGTGTGTGTTTGTTTAGAGATAGAAGAAAGATGATAAATGATGTCGAGGAGAGGGAAGAGAGGGAGCCTAGGGGTTTATTTGGTATATTGATCTGGATGAACCCTTTATATGGGATATAAAATATCTGGTGGTCTTATATGTCTTATTGGTTTGGTAGGAGGAGCGTTTTGGAATTAATCCATTTTTTATGGGAGAGTTTGGGGTTGGGGGAGGGGGGGTGAAGAGGAGAGATCATTCAGTGGCTTGGAACAAATTCTTTCATTTTAAGGAGGGTGGTTTGGCTTTCGGTTATTTGGTATGTGGAATATTTCCCTTGTTGGAGAGCAGTTTTGTTGGTTAATTACACTCCAATTACGGATTTTATTATATGGAAGAGTGATAATGTGTTTCATTCTGTCGGAATCTGAATGACAGAGAATCAAGTAAAATTGGTGCCCTAATTTTTTCTCTCTTTTCATTTATCTTACAAACTGGATTCTAGGTTGTAGAATTTAAATGGTTCAGGCTCGTATTTGTGCTGGTATTTTTTTTATCCTTTTCGACTCGTAGTGTCACTCGTTATTTCTCCGTTTCTTCACCCATTTGAAACACAATGTATAAAATTCTGAGGATGAAAAATGTTGTATTTAATAATCGCATTTTACTTAAATGACTTATTCCTCTTATTAATTCTTGGTCTGTCTTCTATTTCAAAGATTTGGTGTACTTATTCTTTTCCATTTTCTACAGGCACAGCAAACTCCATTTAGAAGCTATCTTCAAGAGATGCTGGCTCTTGTAAGTTCATTGCTATCTACGATACCCATGCATATATTATTTTATGTCGAAATATTTTGGATCAATTATGGTGGCGGCCTTTTCTATTAGAAAATATACACTGCTTTTCTTCTTCAAAGTGACCAACTGAGCTGTTTATTTTTTGGAGGATTTTGTATTTTTATTTTCAAGTTATGATATGGGATAACTTGAAATTGTCAATGGCTTAGAAAAGTGAGATGAAACTCACAAGTGTTGCTATTAGTGTCGGCAACACTAATCACAACACACCAATTCAAAAAACCGAATAATAGAAATAATTCTAATAGCAGCGGAAGAATAAATAAAGACACAAGAATTATATTTTTATCAAATTATATAAATATATAACTTGATGGTGCCAGGAGGGCAAGGCCTTTCTTTATAAAATGCTTTAAATACAAGGTCGAAAAGTTTCCTAATGATTTATAATCATTAACACAGGGGAGCAACAAATCTAGAACTCTCTCTGAATACTCACAAAAATCTAACACTCAAAACCTCACGAAAATACAAAGATATATGTGAAAACTCTCGAGTGTTGGACAGAGTGTTGCCAACACTTGAATGGCAACACTGAAGAGCAGAATTCTTTCTTGTGCAGATTTTTGTTTTCTGAATTGGATGATCACTAATGTTGATCGATTGCACTATCTATAGGACTCCAGAACTTGGAGCCTACTCCAAATGCCCAGCTAAACAGCCTTGAGTTTGTTTCTCCCATTTTACCTCCATTCGCCTCTTTTATAGAAGACCAAGTCTTCTCCGCTTTTCATGCTTGTACACCTTGCTGTAGCACCCTTGTACTTCTATTCTTAGCTCCCCCTGAATAGCTAACCAATAACTCATTTACTTGGTCACCAATTTTACATATAAACAATGTGTTTATATGTAACTTTCTTCATCAATTTCAAAGTTCACGCCTGGAATGTTTTCCTTGACCTGTTCAACCTCAAACATAGCATACTAACAACTGGTATAAATCCATTAATTAACGTTATTTATGAAAAATACAGTAACTATTCTAGTGTTGCCAAATCTCAAATGGCACACCTGTGGCAACACCGGGAACAACACATATGGCAACACATGTTTTAACATTTACAATCTCCCCCTTAGTTACAGATTTCTTCACAAAATACAACGTGATGTCCCTGCATAAACCGTTAGTCAGCCTATTATAACAATAAATCTCCCCTTAATATACAAACTCCCCTTTAATTACAAATTTAATAAACACTAAGCAACGTAATTATTCATAAACAAAAACCACCCAAGTTTCAAGTTGTTTAAACACAACCTCCAACCAAACAGAATAAAAAAAAAAAAACAGAAAATAAAATTGTTTAATGCATGCAACCAACCCACAAACTAAAACATATTAAAATTGTTTTGAACCACCACAAGCCAAACTTTCGAACCACTATTCACCCTGCTGCATTTTTATCTCCAGCTTCTCCTCCTTCATTTGTATCACTGGGTCCAGCTCCATCTACATCATGCCTTGATAATTGATCTCCCCCTATTTTGAAAGAAATCAAATCCACCATTTTTGCCATGTCTGAATGCATTTCCAGCCATCCCTGCATTACTGAATCGATATGTTCCACCTGCCTGTTGAAAAACTTTAGTACCATAGTAGCATCAATCATGACATGCTGAGTGTTGCCTTGAGTGTTGCCAACCGTAGGGGCAACACTTGGGGCAACATTTGAAGCAGGCAGCAGAAGGAGCTGATTAAGAAACTAAAATCCATGGCAAATCTCTGTGCCTATCACCTTCAGTGAAATGTTTACTTGTAAAATACAGGCTTTTCAGAGATATTGTCCCCATTCCAAGGTTTAAGCTTTTGAAATATGAGGACATTATAAATGAGGGAGGGAAAAAATATAGAATGAGGTTTTCTTTTTCTTGGCCCATGCAGTAAGGTGGGCAAACACCAATCTCCCAAAGTTAACTCTGTTTCTTACCCAATTTGTATAACAATGTGGCTTGCTCAAAGGTAACCGTGTTCTCATTGGCAGTAGGGAGCTAATTTGTAATGCAAATCTTATGAAGAACACTAAACAGAGAAGAAAGATGGGTTGCCTTAAAATGGTCACTCCAAAAACTGACACTCTTCCACTGGTCAGAAAACTTGCTAGGGCATTTGGTTCTATGTTCAAACTCTGATCTTCAACACTCGGGAGTCCGAAAGCTCTATTGATAATGGAGGGGTTAAAATCATAAATCTTTTCTCTCACAAAATTTTTCCCATAGTGAGGCGTACTCCGATCATCAATATCCTTCCTAAGATGAGCATAGAAATTCCTAACAATGCTCTCAACTTACATAGACACTTTGGTAACAGTTGGCAAAAAATTTCTATCCTTAAGAAATTGATAAACCCAAGACTCTTGAACTGAACTATATTCATGTTTCTTTCATTCAAAATTCTCTTCTTCGAGTCTTGGACCCATTCGTCCAAGTTGAATTCGC
The DNA here is from genome assembly GCA_022495995.1 of Adenophora triphylla var. japonica. NCBI lineage: Eukaryota > Viridiplantae > Streptophyta > Magnoliopsida > Asterales > Campanulaceae > Adenophora > Adenophora triphylla. The sequence goes on from JAFEMH010000713.1 coordinate 39,931, forward strand.
AATAAAACTCCTCAGAGAGAAAAGGTAGTTCATAATATCCAAAAGACTCAAAATCAGATTTAGACTCTTGAGAGGGTGTTGGAGTTACCTCATGCCATGATATTGGAGAGTAAGAAGGAGAGCTTGACTGTGGTTTTGTTGGAGCAGCAGGTGTTGTCTCAGGTGTTGCCATTGGATTGGCAACACTAGGGGCAACACTTTTCTGAATTTTTTGTCTCTTCAACACCCTGAACTGTGCTTGAGCTAGGGTCTCCTCATCTTCCGGCCATGCTTCCTCATCATCATCAGTTGAGGACGGAGTCTCCTTGGTAGCTTTGAAATTAGGGTCCGAACCTTCCTCGGAAGAAATCTCAAGAGATGAGCTTGAATCATCTTCTACTTCAACTGGATTATCAGCTATATTGGAAGGGATTTTTGGCCTTGACAATGTTTTAAGCCTCTCTGACTAACGACGACCTCCGGCCCTAATTTTCTAAGAAGCATCAATTACCTTCCTTTTCTTGATTTTCTTTGGTGGTTCAAAGGTTAGCTCAACAGAAGCATCAGGGAGGATCATTGGAGTGGGAGTTGGAAGAGGGTTGTACACGATAATGTCCAAACTTGGGGATGGTGTAGGTGTTGTCGTTGGTGATGTCTCCGGCGACATTCGACGCAACACTTGAAGGAGCAGGAGGAGAAATGTCCATGGGAGAGGTGATTTGAGGAGATTTCGACGGGCTAGCCATGGAAATTTGATGGAAATGTACACGATAATGTCCAAACTTGGGGATGTTGTAGTTGTTGCAGAGAGTGTTGTCGTTGGTGATGTCTCCGGCGACATTCGACGCAACACTTGAAGGAGCAGGAGGAGAAATGTCCATGGGTGAGGTGATTTGAGGAGATTTCGACGGGCTAGCCATGGAAATTTGATGGGAAGAAGACGGTGAGGGTGAGGGTGAGGGTGAGGGTTTTAGGAAGGGGGTAATTAAGGGATAGGAAGGAGTAATAATAGGTGTTGATTTGACACTTTCAAATGCAATTAAAACCCTTATCCCAACAAACTCAATCACTGTTATCCGGCCATATTTAAAATATATATATATATATATATATATATATATATATATATATATTAATATAATAACTAAATATAATTTCAAGAATATCCGAAAATTTTGATTTTCAAAATTTGAATAACAAGTTCAAAAGAAAATGAACTTAAAAATAATGGACATTTCAAAATTACATTTAACTAGAAAGAAATTAAAGATTTTTGCTAAAAACCTTTTAAATTTCACAAACTCTAAATGTATAAAAATAGACTTTTTGAAATTCAAAATTTAATTAGCAAAAAAATAAAAAAATAATGTAGCATCTACTAATGTGTTGCTAGCAATGTTGTGTAACACAAAAGACAATATATTTGAATAAAATTCCCTTGATATTTTCAACATATATACCTCATCATTTCCTTTGGCAATTTTAAGCAAACTTTACACTCCTTTTATTTACAAGGAAGCATCGTAGTAGCGAGCTTCGTGCCCCGAGTTTTTATTAAAGTGTAAAGTTATATGTATTAAGTTTTATACCTTTCAAGTAGGGTACACTGTAGTAGCGAGCTCCATGTCCCTAATACTGAGTATAAAACAAATACATTATACTCCTGTTTTGGCAAAGAAGCATCGTCGCAGCGAACGCCGTGCCCCAAGTTACTTTGGGAGTATTTAACAACCTTTGCCTTTTTAAATATCAATAACAACATAAGTGACTTTCACTTTAAGCACAAAAGGGAAATTTAACAATATGTTAAACTTAAGTATATACACATACTAGAACAAAAACGTCAGTAAATGCCACCCATTGGGTTTAAACTACAAGAGATTTTTTTTTTAAATAGAAGAAAAAAAAATAATGAAACATAATATACAACAAAATAATCCAGGAGTTTTTAAACGAAACAAAAGCCAAGAGATTTTTTCACACTAGAAAATCTCTCATGGTTCCCATCGTTCAAATCCCCGATCACTTGACTTATAGGATGATTCTTTTGAATTCTCAAAGGGGGGTCCCTCCTCATTGGATTATTAACTCCATTGGAGTTCTCATCATCTTCATTTTCTGCACTTTGACTGATTTCTGGTGTTGTCTCTAGTGTTGCAGTATCAATGACAACACTTGGTCCAACACCAGACTCAACATTTGAGGTAACACTTTCTCCAGCAACTTCTTCAAGTTGTTCAACCCATATTATAGGAGTGTCTACAACTGATTCACCTGCAATGCTAGCCAATTCATCAAACAAAATATTTGTATACTCTTGAACGATTCTCAATCTCAAATTATACACACGAAATGCAAGACAATTTTGAGAATATCCAAGAAAAATTGCATTGTCACTCTTAGAGTTAAATTTACCTAAATGATTTCGATCATTCAATATGAAACAAATACCAAAAAACATGGAAGTAATGAACATTATGTTTCTTTCCATTCAAAATCTCATAGGGTGTCATTGTTGTACCAAGTCTTAGAAAAACTATTAGAAATGTGACAAGCCGTGTTCAACGCTTCAGCCCAAAATCTTTTCGAAATACTTTTGGAAAACATCATGACACGGACCATTTTTAGCAAGATCCTATTTTTCTTTCCGGCCACCCGATTTTGTTGGAACATTTTAGAGGTCGAAAATTCACGGTGAATTCCCTTTTTCTCACAAAAAGTAGAAAATGAAATATTATCAAATTCTTTTCCATGATTAGATCTTATACGAAAAATAGGTGAGCAAAACATGTTTTTTATTTTGGAATGTAAGAATTTAAACTTATCAAAAGTTTCAGATTTTTCTTTTAAAAAATAGATCCAAGTAAACCTAAAAAAATCATCAACAATGACATAAGAATACCTCTTACATCCCAAGCTATCTACCTCAATTGGACCCATCAAGTCCATGTGCAAAAGTTGAAAACAATGTGTTGTTTCAAAATGTTGCTCTTGGTGTTGGGCAACACTTCGGGTAACACGGGTTTACTTACTTTTAAGGCAATCCCCACACACAAATTTATCTTTAAAAATCAATTTGGGAATTTCTTTAATATCATCAAACCTAAAAAGATTCTCCAAATTTCTGTAATGGAGATGTCCCAATTTTTGATGCCACAAAAGTGTGTCATCAACCTTGGTTGAATTGCATACTTGTTGTTCACCAACAACATAGCAATTGTCACTTGATCTGGTTCCTGTCATAATACAAGTGTTAGTATAATAAAAAACTTCACAAGTATTCTTTTTAAATTTTACCTCTAAGTTGTCATCACACAACTGACTATTGCTAATCAAATTAGCCACCAAGCCATTAACGTGCAAGACATGCTTTAAGGCAGGAAATTCGGCAACATCAAGTGTTCCTTTCCCTAGTATCTTGCTCTTTCCTCCACCTCCATAGGACACATATCCTTACATATCCTTCTTGAATAGGTTCATATTCTTTCAAGAATATTTTTGTTCTCGTCATATGGCGAGAACAACCACTATCAAAGTACCATGAACCTGGAATATTAGTCCTTAAAGCAGTTTAAACAACATTGCATTTCACATTTGTTTTAGGACACCAAGTTTTCTTTTTTGAATTTTTGTATTTCTGACCACCTATGTTGTCTCGAGTGTTGTCTTGAGAGTTTGGCAACACCTGAGAACTAGACTTTTTCTTTTGAAGAGTAAAACATTCAGATTTGTTATGTCCAACAGTGCGACAATATTCACACATATGGATGGTCAGAAATTTCACTAGATGAACTACCTTTCTCTTTTTCATGTTCTTTTACAAAACTCATTTTAGTTTCAACATCAAATAAGGTAGAAGTAATTTTTTCTATTGGAAGGACATTAGGAATAGACTTCAATGCCCAAACATCAATTAATTTGATGCATGGACATTAGAGTCTTTACATATTCATAAAAAATAAAGTCTCCCTAGAAATGGATTAGCAAGATTTAAAGCCATGACAAAAAGGACCGAACACTTAGTGTATCAAGTGCTAAGCTCTGATACCAATTGAAATTGTCAATGGCTTAGAAAAGTGAGATGAAACTCACAAGTGTTGCTATTAGTGTCGGCAACACTAACACAACACACACCAATTCAAAAAATCGTATAATAGAAATAATTCTAATAGCAGCGAAAGAATAAATAAAGACACACAAGAATTATATTTTTATCAAGTTATATAAATATATAACTTGATGGTGCTAGGAGGGCAAGACTTTCTTTATAAAATGCTTTAAATACAAGGTCGAAAAGTTCCCTAATGATTTATAATCATTAACACAGGGGAACAAAAAATCTAGAACTCTCTCTGATACTCACAAAAATCTAACACTCAAAACCTCACGAAAATACAAAGATATATGTGAAAACTCTCGAGTATTGAGTGTTGCCAACACTTGAATGGCAACACTGAAAAGCAGAATTCTTTCTAGTGCAGATTTTTGTTTTCTGAATTGGATGATCACTAATGTTGATCGACTGCACTATTTATAGGACTCCAGAACTTGGAGCCTACTCCAAATGACCAGCTAAACAACCTTGAGTTTGTTTCCCCCATTTTAGCTCCATTCGCCTCTTTTGTAGAAAACCAAGTCTTCTCTGCTTCTCATGCTTGTACGCCTTGCTGTAGCAGCCTTGTACTTCTATCCTTAGCTCCCCCTGAATAGCTAACCAATAACTCATTTACTTGGTCACCAATTTTACATATAAACAATGTGTTTATATGTAACTTTCTTCATCAATTTCGAAGTTCACGCTTGGGATGTTTTCCTTGACCTGTTCAACCTCAAACATAGCAGACTAACAACTGGTATAAATCCATTAATTAACACGACGTTATTTATGAAAAATACAGTAACTATTCTAGTGTTGCCAAATCTCAAATGGCAACACCAGTGACAACACTGATATGGCAACACTGGGAACAACACACATGGCAACACATGTTCTAATATTTACATAACTGAAGTAGATGTGATTCAAATTTTGGTTATCAATACAGTTAATTGTGGACTTGAACTGGCCATTTTCATTCTGCTGAAGGTTTGGAACCTGGGTGGCAATATTATCCATGGGTGTTATCCATTAAGAATATCATGCTTTAAATTATTGTACATTGTATTGATTTGGTACAATGTACAATAGTGTTAAGCATTTAAAAAAATTAAAATGGGTAACCCATGGATAAGAAATTTCCGCCCCTAGTTGGAGCTAAAAGGTTGGTTGTGGGATCTGAATTGAATTTTGATTGAAAGCCATAGAACCATGCCACACTATGTTACCCACTATTTTTCAGGAAATTACTAATTTTAAATTTCAATCTGGCCTTAAGAGAAGGCAGGAGAGAAAAAATGCGGTGTTTATAGTCACTTCTACTCTCGTAGCAACAAATTTGCAATATTTGCTCCCTCTTTATTGTTGGTGTATTGTATGTAGTAAATGTTAACTTCTCTACTAACAAGACAAAAGATGATTTTTTCAGAAAAAACTGTATAATTGTATGTATATTTCTGGTTACTTCTTGTTGCAGTCACTAGTATGTATCATTTGGACATGATTCTCCTTGCTTGTGGACCTGATATTTGTAAAGTCGTGAGGATTTCTGTAATACTTAAATTCTCGACCTAATTTTTTTTTTTTTGTTTGAGTGTGATGATAAAGGGAATAGAAGAGAATGATAAAATGTTTAGGAGGTATATTTAGCACAGATAGAAGGGTATCTGAGGCATGGATGGAAAATTGGCATCACACATGTAGATGTTCCCTTTTTTTTTGGTACATATGGAAAGGAAAAAACAGCAGTAAGGAAAGAAACAAACTAAATCCTTACAGAAGTGGCTCTCATGAAATCAGCCATCATGAGTACCTTAAGCTCTTCATTTGGTGCTTCCATGCGCACCAAAGGTAGATCTTGGTCCGCTCCGAGGTTGGCAAGGTAGTCGGCGCAGAAGTTTCCTTTACGAAGGGTGTGTTGGATGAAACATTTAGCCGCACGAAGGAGTGCTTGGATGTCCCCCATTAAGGCTGCATGAGGGTGGTTCTCATTTGCTGGATCTTGGACCAATTGGACAGCTGCTAGAGAGTCAGACTCGATCGATATATTTCCACGACCCATGCCGTTGAGGATTTCGAGCGCAACCAAAATGGCGTGGAGCTCAGCTTCGAGAATGGTGCAGGGATTTAAACGACCGTAGATGCTTACAATCCAGGCTCCTTTTCTCCCATAGCGCATAATGACTCCAAAACCGCACCTTCTGCCTCCATCCTTAATGCTTCCGGGTTAACTTTAATGACACGTGCAGGCGGAGGAGACCACGAAATTATTCTAATTTCTTTGGTTCTAGTGGGCGGAATCGAGAAAAAGGCAGAGTAAACTTCCCTTGCAAAGGGAATAATTTGACACGTCGTGCCATGGATACTGTTTGGAGATTTCTGGGGTTTTAGACCTTTAAGTGGTTTGGGGTTTTAGATCTCACGTGCGGAAGCCCGAACGACCCATTCACTTTATTACAATATGCAAGGAAAGCCAGCCGTTGGGACTTTTGTTGGTTGGTTTAGCATAGTGAAGTAGGGTCTACGGGTCTGGTTGATTTTGATTGGCTTTTTTTGTTTGTGAAGGGAATCCCGTCATAAACCATAGATGGAATTAAATTCTTGTTTGAGTCTTAGTAGTCTACTTAATGTCTCGACTTCCGGTGAAGAGGGAATAGGGATTATGGATTAATTATCACGTGCATTGAGATGGCAAGAACTGATAATGATTGAGCTATATTTCCTTTATTTGCAGGTGAAGAGGGAGAGAGAAGAGCGTGAAGCTTTGGGAGCTTTGCCTCTGCATCAAAGAAGCATTCCTTGAGCTAATATCATCATCCAACAGTCTTGCTCAAGTCTTTTCCGATGGAAAAGTACATCTTTGATTTGAAAATAAGATCTGTATTTCTAAGTTTATCTCCATGAAAATGGAAGAAATGAAGCAGACTGACTTTAATGAAGTCTTTTTTTGGTGCTATTTACTTGTACTTTGCTAAGTTATCCTACCTTTTAGCTTTCCTTCTTGTATAAAAACAAGGTGGATATGTTAAATCTACTCTTTGTTTGGATGGCTTGTTTGCTTTCTTAAATAAGATCCTCAAGTGGGTTACAAATTGTACGGAGGTTTATCCAATTTCTTATTTTGTTTCTCTTTTTTTTTTTTTAAATTTGTTATTGAATTGTTCTTCTGTCACCTTGATCTTTCAGATACCGTGCCCCGAAGGTTGAAACAGGTTTGATAAATCCTGTGAATCGTAAGCTTCGTTTCTGTCACTGTTGAAATTAATCCTTGTTAATCTGAGTTAGAATGTAGAGTGGAGTAATTGTGCCTCATAAATCATCAAATAATTGATTGTCTTTGAAGGTAAGCTGGTGAGGATATCAAAGCAAATTTGATTTTTTTTTGGACATTTATATTGAGTATTGAGACGGAGGGAGTATTATATGTAATTGAGTTTAAATCTAGTCCATTCCTAGTACAGACTTTACATACAAGAAATGATCGGAGTAGGAGGCATTGATTCCACCATAATCCACCCCAACGCTGCCAACAGCCCCGCCAACCCACTTCCCATTTTCAAAGTGCATAACTTGCTGATCCAATGACCAACCACTGGACATGCCATTTCCTTTGTCAAAGGAATATTTGCCTCTTCAACATGTTGATCATTTTGCCATGACATGGTGGTGGCTGGGGCAGTCCAGGTTGGCACCGGCTCTGATAGTGCATCTCCAGGTCTTGATCATGACTTGCCACCGGCTCGACCTCATCATGATCGTCATTGTACATATGATTATGACTATGGCGATCATGATCTAGTGGCAAGTTATGATCGTTCATGACATTTTGATCGAATCCCAAGTTATTAGGATTCAGTACCGGTTTGGCAGTTTCGCCAGTTCCTTTATGATTGTACATCTAGCATGCTCCATGCATCCTTGTTCTCATTATTGTTCATATGTTGCAAATCAGTAAATCCATTAGGTTTCGAGGCACCCCCAAAGTTCAAATTCGCCTTCAATGCACCAAGATGCCCCTCTTAACATCCTTATGCGCACATGCTTCCTCAAAAGAAAATGGCTCTGTAGTATCAGGCAGCTCAAAGTTGGTTCGCGCATCTGCCCCATCGAGTGTTCGGTGTTGGTCCCAAATGGGCAACAATGGTGACCGCAAGTGAGGTTTGTAAAATTAACAACGAAATTTCAAAGTAACAAAGTGAGGTTTGATAGTGCGGTTTAGAAGTATGAAATTGAGGTTTGACAAAGATTAACTTTAAACACAATTCACAAATCTGTTAAACCTATTAAGATCAATCAGATAAGACAAATTAATTTGAACTATAAAAAATGAAGAAAATAAAGAACACAAGATTTGGAGTGGTTCAATCGTAAATGATCTACGTCCACTACCAAGATGGTTAGTCTTGTATTTTCTAACTACTAGATTTTGTATTAGATATTGAGGAGAATTACAAGGTTACAATAATCAAACTTAAATCTAAAATCTAAACTATGAAGAAAATTCTAGACTATAATCGGTGCATCTAAAATGATATAATTTACTTGATTAATCAAGTGAGGTGTGTGTCTGATATCAAGATTCAAAGCTCTTATCTATGTGATTTATAGCTCAATAAATCTGATATGTTACAAAGGCTTGATTTATGGGCATGAAAGTTTGTTATTTAAGGTATGAAGGTTTGAAAATGAAGATTCAAATGATTCTGGAAATCTGAAAATTTCTTCAAATTTTTAAAGAAGTCTCTCAAATTAATATTCTCAAGCAATCTTCAAATGATAAAGTTTGGGGTTATTTATACCCATGCACCAAAAAGTAGCCATTTGGAATATTTGTATCAAGTATAGTGCTGGCGCGGTCTGATTGCACCACGTGTTCAATTTTGTCCTTTTGTTCAGAAGTTGTTGATAAGGTTGTACGAAACTCATACGACATTCTGGAATGAAGCACACCTGTCACATTTTCAAATTCTTTTAAACTCCGAGTGATCGTTAGACATATTGATTGAACTCGTAGTTAACTTAACGTTGCTGACGTGGATCAATCAGTCAAAGGAGGTACAATTCTTCGAGTCTTTAATCATTTGATGATGTTGGTACATCATGCTGTTTATGAAGTGCGGTCTCATAGATGAGGTCTGCATTGCAGTTTGCTTAGTGCGGTTTCATGTTGAGGTTTGCAACCAGCAATGAGGTTCGCATGTGCGGTTTAATACATGAGGTTTGCACTAGCACTGCGGTTTTTCATGACTTCAAAAACTTTTGACTTGAAACCTTATATCCAATGCATTTGAGCCAGTCTCCAAGTTTAAGTAAACCTATTCTATAAAATGGACTTGTATAAAAAATTGAAGTCTAAGCTACATTACATATGGGCCTAAAGTCCAGAAAATATAGATAATGTTATAGTATCAATTAAATTAAAGCTAAGGCAAGTAGGGTTAAAGTATGCATAATCAACAATCTCCTCCTATTTGATTGATGTCATTACCTACTATAGCAAAGACAGAACATTGTACTTGGTAAAAACATGTCCATAATATTTAACATGATAAATCATGTCCCAAGTCAATGCACACACTAGCCTAAGTTATAGATTTCTATAATAATGAAAGATGCAAAACTTATAGAGTGAAAGTATAGAAATACATTCAGTGCATGCATAAAAATATGAGGTTAAGTTTAAGTATGCGATTTAAACTGAATGTTTAAACATCAATCACAAAATATGAGCAGTTAAGTATATGTTCATGAGGTTTGAAAAAAACAATGCATTAATTGTTCTACAAACAAGCGGTTTGAATGAACAAAGTTTTGGAATCAACAATGATGTATTTTTCTCATTAATACCTTTGAAACACTTGGAGTTACAAGTGCATGTAAAAATAAGGAAATAACAAAAACAGCAAACGAAACAAAAAGATAAACAAAAAAATTACAAGTATGAATGCGGTTTACTGCTGAGGCGGTTGGAATGGAACCATCTGTTGGGCATCAAGATCAACAAGTTTTGAGCAGGCGGTCCATCCACAACTTCTTCTTGAATGAGGACTCCAAATTGAAAGAATATTTTTCAGCCCTAAGAGTTCTTCTCAGCCTCCTAACCTCTTCAGTTGTCCTTCCTTGAGCAGCTTCAACTCCTCTGAATGCATTCACCACACTAATAACTCTGGCATTGTTGGCTCCAACCGCTCTTGTATTTACATTCGAACTGTCTTTAGGCTTCATCACCCTTGAGGCGTTTTCAGCAAGTTTTTCATTTATCCCTTCAAGAATCAATTTAACTGTAGTTGGATTGAAGCATTTAAGGTGTTGTAAAAAGTATGGATGGAATCTTGAATTGCAGTTGAGTGTGCAGTTTGAGAATACTGCAAGTTTGGCTCTAACTCAGTAACTCTCCCCCTGAAGCTATCATCCATATCCTTGAATTTGTAGCTTAGTTTGTCCCTTATTCCTTCATTCAAAGCTTCTAACCTTTCCTTAACCTCACCAGCCAAATTTGTTAATCTAGTAGTTAAACCATCACCAACTAGGCCCACTTTGACCCTTAGCTCTTCTTTTATAATTTCAGCATCATGCTGTATGTTTGCCTGTGTATAGAGTCAAGGACAAACCTCAAGGCAGCTTCATCATGCGATCTAAAACTTCTGGCCTCATCCAAGACCTCAATTTTAACTTTCCTAGGTTCAGCTCCAGGGAATTGCAAAAGTTGTCTGACATTTGGAGAAGGCAATCCTTGAGCTGGTCTTGTGTAACCGCATCTCCAATAGCTTGAATGACTCCAGCTATCAAGTCAGTTATGAATTTTGTAAAACAGACATCAACTGTGTCTTTTACAATATTTGCTATATTCCTACCCCCTTAATGACATCATCAAATGAACTTTTAAGTTTGGCCAATTCAAGGGTTTGAGAATGCACTTATTCCTGGTAGGGCTGTAAACGAGCCGAGCCGAGCCGAGCTTTGAGGTGTCGAGCTCGAGCTCGACTAAAAATTAATGAGCCGAGCTTTTTTCGAGCTCTAGCTCGAGCCTGAAAAATTCGTTCTCGTTTTGAGCTGTTCGCGAGCTTTTTTGCGAGCTTCTCGAACTCGAGCTTTAACGAGCCGAGCTCGAGCTTAACTCGAATTTTTTAAAAAATCTGAACTCAAACGATCTTTATTTCGAGCTTTATCGAGCTTTTATTCGAATTCTCGAGCCTAAACGAGCCGAGCCGAGCTCGAGCTTTGTCTTTGTCTCTACATAATTTTTTTCCAATTTTGATTTTTCACAATTCTTTATATTCTTACAAAAAACATAAAAGAAATTTGAAAATAACTAAGAAAAATATTTATTCTTTATTTTAAACTTTTCGAATGAAATTTTAAAATGTCATATATTTTTATGTATAAATGTATAGTTTTTTTATATTTTATGAATATAAATAAATATTTTGGACTTTTTTTTAGTATTAAAGTTTTTTTTTTCAAAAAGTTATATAAAAATGTTAGAAAAAAACTAAACAAATGAAAGTATAATAAAGCAATCAAAGTCGAGCTTATCGAGCCGAGCTCGGTCTCGAGCTCGAATCGTTTGCGAAAATTTTTATTCGAGCTTTTAACGAGCCGATCTCGATCCGAGCTTAAACAAGTCGATTCCGATCAAAGCTCGCCGAACAAACGAGTCGAGCTCGAGCTGGCTCGAAAAAAATTCGAGCCTGAAAATCGGGTCTAGCTCAAGCTCGAGTTAGACTCGAGCCTTCTCGAGCTCGAGCTTTTACGAGCCAAGCCCGAACCGAGCCCAAGCCTGTTCGGTTCGCGTAACATCCCTAGTTCCTGGAGAGTGCGGTTGGAAGCTGCTTGCTTGATCATATGGCCCTGATTGGTGTGGAGTTGGCCTTGGATAATATGGAGGGCATTCAAAAGTTGGGAATAATCAGAAGGAGGGATTGAGGATGATGAAATATCTGAGGGAGTAAAAGGAGGGGGTTGAGTGGAGTGGTTTGGGGTGCGGTTGAGATAATGGGTGCGGTCTGGGTAATAGGTGCGGTTTGGGTAGGGGTGCGATTTGGGTGAATTGGAAAGAAAGGTTTTGGAATATATGGGAAATGAGAATTGTTTGAGGTTGAGGTTGAGGTTGAGTAGGAGGGGTTTGGGTAGGAATGGCTTGGGGTTGAGTGGGAATAATAGGAGTTAGGGGGGACTGCGATTTGGGGAGAAGGTGAGGAGTTGTAAGTACCCAAATCCGGATCGCCAAAATCTGTTAAAAGTTAACCGGAATCCGTTAACTGGCCCGCTTCAGGTTAATCGGAACCCGTTAAGCTCCCCGTTCTCAAGCCAACAAGACGTCCCGGGACTGCCCCGTGCATCCCAACGTCAAAGCGTACTCAACACACGTTATCACACATGAAAGTACAGCTTTTCCTGAAAAATGCACTTTTCGACACTTTTGGGGGCGTTTCGGACATTTTTCGGACAGTTATTTAAAAAACGGATAAAACCGGGAATAACGGAACGAAAACCCTAACCCTGTTGAGTCACAGGGGCACGTGGCACACATGCCACAGCCCTCCGGTCAACATCAATCAGATTTCAGAGTGAAAAGACCAAAATACCCCTGAAATGTTGTCACAGGCCGTCCGGACTGTTTTACAGGCAAAACAGAATTGCCAGTAAGTCCTCCCATTTTCCAAAATACCACAAAACCCCCTGAAATTCAGTATAAGTCCGTCCGGACTCTTCTGCAAATTTACCCTATAAATACAGAAGGCTGTCAAAACATTTGGAAGGAGGAAAATTATTATCCATTTTCACAAATAGCCACGGCATAACACCATTTCAACCCCTCTCGAGCCCCGTTTTGTCTCGATTTGCATGAAAACCTCGTATTTCAATCAAACATGAACCAAACAACCTCGAAACACCTTTCCAAACACTAAACCGTATCCCGTATACGTCAACCGAGCCAAAAGAGTCAACCCCTAGCCATAGGTAACACTCTCTCTCTCCCTAAACACTCGTTCCGTCTCGGTTTACGCGCCAGTCACTACAACAGTTTTGATCAAAAGTTATTGAAATGTAGACGTCACCGTCGACGGGGTCCGATACGTTTTAGTCCAAGATCCTCTTCTCTCCCGTAAGAGAAGTAATCTCGGGTTAAAACGGCGTTCCGGCCCCGTTTCTTTACTTTTTACGTCATTTAACGGTCCGGATCGTTTGATTCGTTGAATGTCATTTACTTTACGCAATTTCATAGTCCGAACCGTTTGGTTCGTGATAGTCATTTACAAGTCCGAATCGTTTGATCCGTTGATTGTCATTTACATTACGCAACTTTACAAGTCCGAGCCGTTTGGTTCGTTGATCGCACCTTTAAAATCCGGGTCATTTGATTCCGTTGATACCGCATTTTAAATACTGTCATTTACAAGTCCGAGCCGTTTGGCTCATGATAGTATTTACATATCAAAATTCCGAGTCGCAAAATAATTCGTTGATCACATATCATTTAATGCTTTTTTCCCGTAAAATCGCTAACAATGTAATGCCCGGTTCAAAATCGGAGTTCGTCATTCGAACTCTCTTTCAAAACGCGCAAAGTGACGTTTGGAATCCAAACGATCATCTTTAAAACTCAAAACCCGACGTTTGACATTCAAACGCTCTTTTCTTAAAAGTCAACATTTGGCAATTAAGTTAAAAATTCAAAATGCGACACTCGAACCACTTTTCCTAAAAATTCCAAAATCGACGTTTGTCATTCAAGCACTTGCCTTTTCCAAAAGAATCATAAAATCAACGTTTGACATTCAAACCAAGATTAAGCTTGTCATTCAAGCCCCCATTTCTAAAATGCAAACACACACACACACACACAATTTCGAGAAATGTAGAAAGACTCATCATACGAGGCGTTTCGGGTGATCTCAAAATACTCTTCCCGAAGCGTAACGTGACCTCCGAACCTATCAATCTCTGGTACTAAAAAATCCTTTTGTCATGTTTTTGCTACCAATAAAAACGACACCCCTTTTCAAAGCCTTTTCCAAGTTTTTGCTACCAATAAAAATGACACCTTTTTCACTAAGCAATTTTTCAACGTTTGGGCTCAAAATACAAAATCGCGTGGCGACTCCTCTCCTTCCCGAAAGCGAGGTCCCATACATCCGCGAAAGACAACCGCCTCACCCCAGCCCCCGCTGCTGCGAATCCCGGGTAATTTCAGGAGTGAACCGCAGTGGTTTGGGGTTGGGATTGAGAAGGTGAGGTTAATGGAGTGGAAGTATGAGGAAGTGGGGAAGGTTGAGGTTGGTGGTGCGGTTGAGGTGGAGAGAAGGTGGAGGAGTTATGGGAGAAGATTCCCTAAGAATGGAAGGAGGAGGAGATAGATGAATTTGAGACATATTAGGAGGTTCAACAAAGAAAACTGAATCCTCAGTCCGCTCCTCCAACCTAGCTCTAAAGGGAAATATGGGGTGAGGTCTGGGTGGGAGTATATCATCATCACTGAAACCTCTCCTTGTAGAAGTGGATATATCAAGTCCAGCTGATGGTAGAGGTGACCATTCTCTAAGGCAGGAGGGAGAGGGGTTTCATAGTCTTGGAAAGGGAGGTTTGGGTTATTGAAGTCAGTGGCAGAGGAGGAGGATGAAGAGGACTCATTGTTGAAGTAGGAGTCAGTTTCCCCAGCCATGTGATTGATCAAGTTCCCAAGCTCATCAAACTTTCAAAATTCTGGGCCAACCTCTTGGTGATGTAGTTGAATCTCTGAACACCTCTTCTGAGATCTTCAATATTGTTTTCTTTTTAGGTTTCCCTTTGGTAGATGTTTTTCTTCAAGCCATCTTGAATCTTTTCTTTGAGTCTCCCCCTGAACCTCAATATCACCTTGTAGTCCAGTAGAGGATTGTCATTCAGGGGATGGCTGCGGTTTTGAGGATGGCTGCGGTTCAAGTTGAGTTGCAGGTTCCTTGCCCTTTGCAGCTTTGACAGCCAACCTCTCCTGCTTTCTTTTCTCTAATCTCTCTAACTCCTCTCTATGAAACCGCAATAGGGCTTCATAAGAGGTAATATTCTTCATCGCCATCTTTGCATAGTTGCAAGACTTGGGCTTCCAACCTCATCATCATCTTCAGCTACAATTTCTCTCTCAACCTCTTCTTCAATTCCTTCAAAGTCAACCTTTTCTTCAATTCCAACAGCTTCATCAAGTACTGGCTCATCTTCAAGCACTAGCTTTTTCTTCAACCTCTTAGCTCTGCTTGGTTCACCAATAGTTGAACCTCCCTACGGTTTTGGTGCAGTTGCGGTTTTGGTTTTCTTCAAGGGAGGTTTAGCCTTGCTTTTTTTCTTTCCTTGCCTTTTTAACCAATTTACCAATTGTAGCATCTGCAGTTTCAGGATTCATTGGGACATAGGCTTCTTTGGTGGGGAGAGTATCTTTTTCCCAAATCTCTCTGTAAGTGTCATTCCAATTTTTGTATTTGAAGGCATGGCAGATACTTAAACCAAGGGATTCTTCACCTGATGACCAGTCAACCATTAACTTTGGATTTTGCTTCCTATTCTCCTCCAAATGAGAATAGTTCCCAAATATTGCAGTAAGCATCCTATAGAAGGGCCTACATTTGATCAACTCCCCTTGTCTTGAACTTGTAGAGATCAATATGGGCAGACAATTACTTTACCGGAATTTTGGGTCAGTGGAGTGGAATTTCTGAGAAGATAGCAGATCAATTCATCCATTGTTGGCTGGTGAAGTTGTTGTGGTTGCCATTCTTTCCACATATAGATTTTCCAGTGAGGAAACATAAATGGGACATCAGTTCACCAAATTCCTTTATTGGAACCGCATTATATCTCCCATTAAATGTAGGCAAGCCTGTAGTTGTAGATGCGGTTGCATCTTGAACCTCTTAAGATACTCTTTCCTCAGCCTTGGGTACACGAAATTCATAAGTGTCCCTAATGTCCATATAGTCAATACCAACATCCATCCCTTGCACATTGATTATTAAGCAAGGAATCATCTTTCCATTACCCAGATCTTTAAGTCCAGCGGTTGCATTTGCATAAAATTTATCAAAAAACCGCAAAAGAGATGTGGAATGCACTATAAAGCTAACTTAAAGGAGATGACCTTTGCAAGTACAACATGAAATTTGCTGTTGAAAGGAGATATAACAACTTTAACAGGAAACTAAACGAAACCTTGTGTCAAACCTATGACCGCTATGTTGAGGTAGTAAATTCTTGTCTATCTTTTGGTATTGTTTTAGCTGATAAGGAAATCAATATGAGATTCCTTGCGGCTTTGGATACTAGATATGTTCACAAAACCACTTCTCTTGAGGACTCTAACGATTTGAATACTTAAACTCTAAGTAACTTGTATGCAAATCTTGAAGTTCATGAAATCAAGATGGATCATATTGAACATGTTGAAGAAATAGTCAAAACACTTTCTATGTCTGTTGTTGAACATGTGGAGAAACCTTCTTCTTCTAAGCAAACCTCAGATTCCACTATTTCAACTTTATCACTCATCGATATGGATGATGATGAATTTGTCATGTTTGTGAAAAGGTTTAAAAAATTTTGTAAAACCTCAAAACTATTTTCAAAAGGCAAACCTCCAACAACCTTTTCTAAGGCTGTTGATAGAAAGAAAAAGAGTGATCTCGTCTGCTACAACTGTAGAAAGCCTGGTCACTTTGCTTCTGATTGTCCACAGCCAAGGTTTGAATATTTGAAAAAGAGAACCTCCCCTGCGAAGTTTTCTCGTTGTAAGGGAATGGTTGTAGACAAACTCAGCTAAAATCTAGTGGAGATTATGACCAATTAAACGAAATGTCAAAAAAAAACATTGTATGAAAACACAATCATTAATAAGGATATGACTTTATTTTTTAAAAATTAATTAAATATTTTTTTTCATTAAAATAGTTTTTATTTGGGGAGTATAATAATTTGTGTACGTTTTATTAATATTTTACTCTTTTCGAAAAATCATGGCGGTGGCCATTTGAGAAACTTTTCTCAAATAATTTCGTATCCACCTTAGTGAATTTTATGCGTTTTGGACTCTTTGAGTCTTGCGGTGATTTTTAAGAGCTTAATTTAGGTCGTTTTACATACGAGCATACGGTCTGCGGCTATAAGGTCACTGCGCATCAGCATGACATGACCGTGCTTGCATTCGTTTCCACCTTGGTGGATTTTGGACATGGCCCTACAGGCATTCACTCTGTTAATTCAGTAGTGAGTAAATACATTTTTTTTTTGATAAACTGTAACTTCTATCACCATTTTATAAACACTTGGTATAATTTTTTCAGAAATAATACTTTCTAAGATGATCGTTGTTCCAAGCATTTTTGAGGTTTTTTCCATCTCTTGTCCGCAATTTGTAAGTCCCCTATTTGATAATTTGAGTGACTTGATACAAACCTTCCCACTTTGGAGAGAGATTGTGGAAACCGGGATGGATCCCTTGGACTTCTACATTTCGTAATACCTAATCTCCCACGGAGAAGCTTCTTTTGCTAACTCTCTTGTCATGATGCTTTTTGGCTATTCGATTGTAATTAACCATCTTTTCTCTAGCTCGCATCCTTTTTACTTCGAGGTCATCAAGATTGCACCTTTTGGTGGTCTCATTTTGTGTTTCATCGAAGTAGGTGACTCTGTATGAGGGGAGGGCTACTTCCACTGGGCTACGACCTCTAATCCATATGTGAGGAAAAAAAGGAGTCTCACCCGTTGAATTTCTTATTGTGGAGCGGACTACCCATAACGCGGTCTGAAGTTCATAGCCATCGTCCTCCTCGTCCTTCTAAATTTTTCTTTAAGGCAGCAAGGACTAACTTGTTCGCGGCCTTAGCGTGTCCGTTCCCTTGAGGATAAGCTATTGCGGACTGACGGTGTTGTATTTTCATTCTTTCACATTCAGCCTTAAATTTTGCTGCGAACTGAGTGCCGTTGTCCAAAACTATTACCCTTGGTACCCCAAATCTGCATCAGATGTGATCATGAACGAAGTTGATGACATTTTCTTTCGAGATGGTGGCCAAGGCTTTGGCCTCTGTCCATTTTGTGAAATAATCAACGACCACCACCACCACGTATTTTATGCCTCCTCTAGCGGTTGGGAAGTGTCCTATTAGATCAATTTCCCATATATCAAACGACCACATTGGTATTACTAACGTTTGCTCTATTGACAGGAGTCTAGGGATGTTCGCAAACTCCTGGCACTTGTCACTCTTCCTCACATATTCCTTGGCATCCTTCCTCATGGTTGGCCAGTAGAATCCTTGGAATTTTATTTTGTCCGAGAGTGTACGGGCTCCAAAATGACCACCACAAACTCCTTCTTGGACCTCATAGAGTAGGTTGGTGACCATATGGGTTTTCACACATCTGAGGAGAGGCTTGGTGAATGACCTTCTGTATAGCACTCCATCCATGACCGTATATTTTGCGGACACCTTTTTGATGAGTTTAGCTCTCGCTTGATCCTCGGGGAGGGCTTACTTTTCAATGTAATCCATGATTTCATCTACCCAGTCCCTTTCTTGGTCCTCGATGTTGTTAATCTGAACCCGATCTATGGCAGGTGCCTCAACAAACTCGATTTGGCAGTCTGCGTTTAGATTTTCGATTTCCTACTCGGTGATTCTGGATACGAGGTCTGCTTCTGAGTTGCCCTCTTTCATTATTTGGTTCAGCTCATAGTATTCGAAGCTTTTGAGAAGGGCTTTTGCTAGACCGCAGTACTTGGCTAAGACCGGGTTGATTGTATCATACTCCCCCTTTATTTGATTCACTATGAGCTGAGAGTCACTGTTTATCTCTAGATTTGGAACACCCAAGTCTTTGGCTAGCTTCATGCCTGCTATGATTGCTTCGTATTCAGCCATTATTTGATGCTTCAAATTTGAATCTCAAGCCTTTTTTCGAATCTTTCTCCGCACGGTGCGATCAAAAGTATGCTCGCGCCACTCATCAACTTGCTCTCGGATCCGTCGAAGAACAGAGTCCATATTCTTGTGGTCGCTCTTTGGTTGGAGGCATTCAAGGGATAAATTCCCACAAAAATTGCCTAAGACCTATAACCGAACGACCTTACTCGATATAAGAGGTAAAATATCAAAAATGCCTAAAACCTATGGCCAAATGACCTTCCTGGCATAGAGAGGTAAAACATCAAAAATGCCTAAGACCTATGGCCGAATGACATTCCTCGGCATAGAGAGGCAAAACATCAAAAATGCCTAAGACCTATGGCCGAATGACCTTCCACGACATAGAGAGGCAAAACATAAAAAATTGGTTGAGGCTTGTGATGAATGACCCTCCTCGGCATGAAGTGATAAGTCCTTAAAAATAACCCAAGTGTTATGCCGAACAACCTCCCTCGACTTAAGGAATAAAATTGCAAGTTATTCAAGTGTTTAGACCGAACGAGCTTACTCGGTCTAAGAACTAAATACCAGTGACGAGGAGACCCTCCCCGTCTTCTCAAGAAAGTTGGATACTTAGACAAGTGTTCGACATGTAAGCATTAAAACAATCAACATTCTAAACAAAAGTTGTTCATATCAAAGCAGTAAATATAAAAGACAAGCGGTTAAAGGAAGTCCATTATATTGATAAAAAAGTTGAATTACATGGATGTCCCTGTTCAAAAGTTTACATCAAAGTAAAGAAAATGCCTTCAAACTTAATCACCATCCCTAAAAAAAGTCATCCTGTTTAGCATCAGCTTCTGGGATGGTGACCTGCTTGGCCTGCTCTTCCTCGGCTTCCCGCTCCTCGTCAGAGGCCTCCTCGTCTTGAATCTTTTCTATTAAGGCGTTGATATTCTAAGGATCAACAGGAGGAGGGACCCACATAGCTCGGTCTTCCCTAGAGTCTTGGGCGGCAATCACCTTGAGCGCATTTTCGGAGAATGGCACGAGAGAATGACCTGACCGGGCAAGATGGTCGTATGCGTCTTGGCAGATGAGCCGAGCTAACAAGCCTACATCAGCTTTTAAAGATGGATCTACTAAGGCTCTTCTTGATAAATGGAGATAACCATCACTACAGGAAACAAGCTTATATACGGTGGATTTTAACCGCCGTATATAGCTCGCGAGCCGCCGTATATATCATTTACGGCGGACTATCCGCCGTATATAGTGCACCGTATAAAGCATCGCCATATATAGTATTTACGGCAGATATCCCACCGTAATTAGTATATACGGAGGAAATATAACCGCCGTATATAATTGAGTACAAATACGGCGGTTCATAGGTCGCCGTATATAATGAAATACAAATACACCGTATGTATAACAAGCGTATTTGAGGCAGCTTTTTACGGCAGTATATAACCGCCGTATATAATGAAAATTTATGTACGGCGGTGTAGATCCGCCGTATATAATAGACGAGTCGTCCAAGAGAGCACGAATCGTCTCATTTTTACCCCACCCAGATTCCCTCGTCCCCCTTTGGGGACGAGTCGTCCATTATACTTATATACGACGGATGTAGGGAACCGCCGTAAATAACTAGGTATGAGATGAGTCGTCCATTAGAGCACGAGTTGTCCCATTTGCACCCCACCCAGATTCCCTCATCCCCCTTTGGGGACGAGTCTTCCAATGACCTATTTACGGCAGTTTCAAAAATCCGCCGTAAATAACTAGTGTTTTTTTTTCCTGCCAGCTCTATATAATTCACTTTCCCCAAAAATACACCCGCAAAAACCAAATTCAGCCTGTACACACACAAATGCAACCTGTATATAACCAAAAATACACCCGCAGAAACCAAATTCAACCCGTATATAAAATAACTAGGCTTCGTAAATGTATATACAACACAATATAAACATAATAACCATTAACGCAAAAAAGATAGTTGCATGTATCCAAAACTCAGTATATACAACACAATATCAAATCAACAAGCTGCATCCTGATACAAATATTCCATCATCAGCTGAAATTTAGTCACCAATGGATAAGTGCACAACATCTCCAACAAAACCAAGTCATCAAGCCCATGGACTGCTGATCCAAAAAGGGTAGTAAAAAATGTTAGATGTGCACTACTTGTTAAAAATACAAGGGAAGGGAGCAAATTGCAAGAAACACAACAGTGATAGTTCATCATGGATAGAATCAGATCAAGAACTTTGAGAAAACATACCACTGCCTATTCATTACTGCCATTTCCAAGCTGTTGCATACTAAGATGCTCGAGATACATGGTTTAGACACAAACAAATAACACTCTGGAATGAAGCAGCTCTCCAATGTGTTTATTTGTTGAGCACACATGTATAGGGTCAATACTCAATACTCAATATGAAGCAAAGAAGTCAAAGAACATGGCAAACAAGACACCAAATGAATGCTTACAAACAATACACAGTACCAATTCAAAACCAGTCATGCACAATAACTCATTAATTTCTGCTAAACCATACACAATAAAATTAACAAGTTGTTTATATTGACATTTGATTAACCTTATGGATGGGTTTACGCAACTCTTTCCAATTAGTTGTTCTTAACAAGTTCAATTCTGGATGGAAAGACTGTCTCATTTATAGTATCCTAGTTTAAACTGCCACAGGGGAATCACCTGCTTATTATACACTATAATTTTGTTGCATTGAATGTTTATGTGAAAAGTTAGGAACCTAATAATGTGCCACAATATTTCCTTGAGATTCAAATTTGTTTTGGGTTCTTCACAGATTGACAACCTTCAGGAACTAGTGAAAGCAAAGAAATGTTGAAATCTGCTGGGAGTTTCTCTTTGTTTTTCAAAAATAAATTCAGATACAACAACATCAACATAGTACCAGTGACAACAACAACCAACATCAACAGCAACAACAACAACAAGAATAAAGAATAACAACAACAAGAATGAAAGAACAATGATCACACCACCAAGAACAAAAAAACCCAGAAATTAAAAGTAAATCAGAAAAGGGGGAAGAAATGTATACCTGATTCGTTGTTGATCGAAGAAATCACGGTCGCTATGCAGGTCATCGGCGGCATCGCAAATTGCCCTAGAGGAAAGAGAGAGAGAGAAATCGAATAAGAGGTTTCAATAACCCACCACCAAGAACAACAAAACCCAAAAATTAAAAGTAAATCAGAAAAGGGGAAAGAAATTTATACCTGCTGATTCGTTGCGGTCGCTATGGTCACCGGCGGCGTAGGAAATTGCCCTAGAGGAGAGAGAGAGAGAGAAATGGTTTTTGCGCGAAACTGAGAGTGGGAAATTTTGGGTTCCCGATATTTATTGATATTTATGGCGGATATTATACACCGCCGTAAATATTATGCACTATTTACGGCGGACGCGTGTCAACCGCCGAATATAATTAACTATTTACGGCGGCTACTTATATACCGTCGTATATAACTTAAATCTCATATACGTAGACGTCAAATGTACGTATATAAACTATTTACGGCGGCTAACAAATATATATGGCGGTTGTGTATACCGTCGTATATATTATTTATATACGGCGGCCGCGTATCATTCGCCGTATATAACTAATATATATGGCGGACGCGTATCACCCGCCGTAAATGAGTGCCGTAAATAACCAAATTTCTTGTAGTGCATTAGACTACATAGTGACCGTCTTATCGGCCAAGGCTTGCTTGAAAGCCGAGCTGGCCTTAAACTTGGAGATAGCCTCAGCAATTTGAGTGGGCAAAAAAGCCTTTAACTGCTTATACCGAGCATCTGCTTCCTCGGCATTTCTCCCAAGTTCATCTTGGAGCTTCTCGATCTCCACTTGCCCGGCCTTATAGGCCTCCTAGGCCTTGGCTTGAGCCTCTTCGGCTGCCTTTTCAGCCTCTGCCTTGGCAGCCTTCTGTTCATCAACCTCAGCCCTCAACGACTTAAGGAGCTCCACGGCTTTGGCCAGATTGTCCTTGTTCTTATCGATCTAATGATCTAGTTTATGTTCGTGCTCGTCAATCGCTTTGCTCCTTATGGCCTCATAGGTTGTCATTGTGGCAAGCTACAATGAAGGAAACATAATTTATCAGCAAAAAATTTACAAGTATGATAAAACCGAGAAAAAAAAAGAAAATCATGACGAGAAGCTTACCTCACTTATAAGGAGGCCTTTTTTATTGGCCAAGTGCTCCCTTGCCGTCTTGGCCTCAACAAGGCATTCGAGCAAGTCCTCGTCCATTGCACGATGGACTACACTCCGGCCTAGCCTGAGCTTGGGGCCCTTTCTGGCCAGCACGTCCAAACCCCTAATGGTTGGGTAGACGACCAACTCCTTGGCTACCTGATCAGCTTCAACATACGTTTTCACGTGCCGAGCAGTGACCTCCTTGGAGGAAGATTCAGCGGTTCTCTTGGAGGGAGGTTCCTCCTGCACAGTGTCCACCCTTGGCCGCCTTTTCTAGGAAGAGCTTCTCTCATCGGCTTCAGCCTCCACGGTCTCAGTTAGACCGGCTTGCCTCAATGCCTCCTCGACTTCAGGAGTTAGGATTTGGGAGTTCTGTCTCTCCTCAGCGTGGGCCTTTTGCCCACTAGTAGCCTCCTCGGTGGAGGCATCAACGCCACCCACCGGCTTAAGGGGCAAGGCCCCAGCTTCCTTGGTAGCCAGAATGGCCTGCCTCTTCACGACATCGTACTGCCTCTTCTTCTTGGTCGAGGACCGAGAAGTCCTCCTCTTTAACTTCATCAGAGCTTATGGATCAATGATTTCCTCCACCATCTTCTTGTTTTGCACTTCCGTTAAATCTGTAAATGATGAGAGAAAGCAGTAAGTAAAACATAGATGGGCGGAATAAAAAAAAATCTTTGCAAGTATGAAGACGAGAAGGAAGAAACTTTACAGCCGACTACATCGTCCTCGGCTAGGCACTTGTCATTGTGTAACTTGCAAACGTCGCACTCATCATGGAAAACAATACCTGGATGTAACCTCCTGATGTATCCCAAGATGAAGCTGCGGCAAACCTGGGAGGAGGGCCCTGTAAGTCGCACGACAGAATTGGACGAGGGGCACGACTCGTGATCCCTAGCACGAGTCATGCTGAATTGCTGCACGAATGATTCACGCCTCACGATTCGTTTCACGAATGAACAAGGCTTGGAACGAGTCGTGAGGAATTGCACGACTCGTGAAGGACGCGGATTCAGAGATTGCTGTTGATTTGGTTTCCCGTTTTTTGAAGAGTTTTAATTAGGATTTATTTCTTTTCCTTTTTCAAGTTATTTAGGGTTTTGTTTAGAGTATAAATACTCTCTCTCATTCTTTGTTTTAGGATACTTTTGAATTATTGAATTATTGAGTTTTTGATTGCTTTGCAATTGTGGGTTTTTCTCTTTGGGTCTTAATTGACTTGCAGAAGACTCTCGCAAGAGATTCTTGTTGGAGTTCTTTGAATTCCTTGTGAAGGTTCTCATCTTCTTGGTGTTTACCTCTTCAAACCCTAATTCAGTTGTTGATTCAATTCGAATTGGGTCAAATAGTTGTTGATTCAATTATTTGCCTATCCTTTTATTATTCCGCTGCAACTCGTTTACATCAGTTAGTATCAGACGAAGGACGATCCAAGGAACAAGATGTCCAACAACGAAGGAAACAACAACACCCAAGATATCCTAGCAAAACTAGCCAACAACTTGGTAGCGATGCAGACACAGATGCAAGAAGATCGACGCAGATCTGAGGTGGAAGCTGCTACTCGTCATACAGAACTTTTACAGGCTTTGCGAGGTTTGAATATGGGTGGTGGTGGCAACCGCGCAATCCAGGTGGTGATCGGGCTGAGTTCATCCACAACAATCGAGGTGGGGGTGACGAGGCCATTGGTTTGAATCCGGTAGAACAACGAACGAAGATAAGGGCAGACATTCCTACTTTTAATGGTGAGTTGTCTATCGAAGAATTTTTAGATTGGATTAATGAAGTTGATAAATTTTTCAATTTAATGCAAGTTGAGAATGTTAGGAAAGTTCCTTATGTTGCATATAAATTGAGGGTTGATGCTGCTGCTTGGTGGGATCAACTTTGTAAGAAAAGATTACGTGATAGGTTGCCTCAGATTCGTACTTGGGATGAGATGAAAGAGGCATTAAAAGATAGATTTTTACCTTTTGATTATGTGCAAAACTTATTTTCTAAATTTCAGAATTGCACACAAGGTAATCGTAATGTTAAAGAATATGTGCATGATTTTTATGCTCAATCGGCTCGTAACGACTTGAGTGAGTCTGAGTCTCAAGAAATCTCTAGGTTTGTTGATGGTCTTCGGGTTGATATTAAGAACAAGGTGGAGTTATTTACCAATTACTCTTTGAATGATGCTATTTCGAGGGCGGAAAAGGTTGAGAAACAATTGGTTTCGGCTTCTCTTCCTTACACTACATTCAAGAAGGTGGGTAGTTCGTCTTTTTCTAGTAGCCCTATTCAAGCTGCAATTTCTCCATCTCCAGTTGCGCAGCCTACAACACAAGCTTCGGGTTCTAAAGCGGTTGAGGTAGAAACAATGCCTGCTCCTGTTGTTCAAGCTGCTAAACCTGCGAATCCCTATGCTAAGTCATTTGGGAACAAATGCTTTAGATGTCTACAGCCGGGTCATACCTCAGCTAGATGTCCTAACAAACAAGTGGCTAATGTGGTAACCAATGTTGATAATGATGACAATGTATTCGTAGAGTACACTCATGACCCCAATGTTGATGAGGATGAAGATGACACTCATGAGTCTCTCGCTGTTTGTCGGCTTTTGTTTTCAACCCCTACTACTCTTGAGAGGCACAATATTTTTCGTACCAAGGGGACCGTCAATGGGGTGATGGCTAATATTATCATTGATAGTGGAAGTAGTGAAAACTTGGTGGCAAGGGGATTGGTTAATACACTCAAGCTTGAGGTAAAGAAACATCCGACTCCTTATGTTATTGGGTGGATCAATACAAATGGCACTCTTAAGGTAACACAACAATGTATTGTTCCTATTTCCATTGGTAACTATAAGGATGCTATTACTTGCGATATTGTGGATATGAGTGCTTGTCAAATATTACTTGGGAGGCCTTGGCACTTTGATGTGGGTTCTATGCATTGTGGCCGAATTAATGTGGTTAGTTTTGTGAAGGATGGTGCTCGGTACACTCTATGCCCTTTGAAAGATACTAAAAGGCTTGCTCGAGATGGCATGGGTAGAGGGATCATATCATTTTGTGCTCCACACTTTATTTTTTCAGGTACGTAGTGCAATCCTGTTGGGCATTTAAGTGCGTTCAAGTCTAAGAAGTTGATCAAGGGGAGGTCGGGGCGGAAGGTCAACAAAGGAGGGTCAGAAACTTCAAAATCATGTTCTTTTTATAAAGGCCAGAATTCAGGGACGAATTCTTTTGAAGTGGGGGGTGAATGATGTATCCCAAGATGAAGCTGCGGCAAACCTGGGAGGAGGGCCCTGTAAGTCGCACGACAGAATTGGACGAGGGGCACGACTCGTGATCCCTAGCACGAGTCGTGCTTAATTGCTGCACGAATGATTCACGCCTCACGATTCTTTTCACGAATGAACAAGGCTTGGAACGAGTCGTGAGGAATTGCACGACTCGTGAAGGACGCGGATTCATAGATTGCGGTTGATTTTGTTTCCCGTTTTTTGAAGAGTTTTAATTAGGATTTATTTCTTTTCCTTTTCCAAGTTATTTAGGGTTTTGTTTAGAGTATAAATACTCTCTCTCATTGTTTGTTTTAGGATACTTTTGAATTATTGAATTATTGAGTTTTTGATTGCTTTGCAATTGTGGATTTTTCCCTTTGGGTCTTAATTGACTTGCAGAAGACTCTCGCAAGAGATTCTTGTTGGAGTTCTTTGAATTCCTTGTGAAGGTTCTCATCTTCTTGGTGTTTACCTCTTCAAACCCTAATTCAATTCGAATTGGGTCAAATAGTTGTTGATTCAATTATTTGCCTATCCTTTTATTATTCCGCTGCAACTCGTTTACATCACCTCCAATCGTTATACCCATTCCCCCTCTTCACTGAAACTATTGGTACCAGGCCGTCCAAGGGGCCTGACATGATGCCGGCCTGGACATAGTACCTTTGGTCGGTCTCCAAACTAGACCAATACAGAGTGCCTACCTTGGCAAATTGCCTCAACCTCTCAATTAATTGGCCGCTCCATTCAGGCCTCCAGACTTGTCCGGCACCCCGGGAAGCTTCGAGGGAGCAACAAACTCCCATCCTTGTCGGCTCTCCACCCTTATGATATGGTTATTCCACCCTGACACCTTGCTCGTCATTGGGAATATCAGTTTGGGTTGATTGGGGTCACTCCTCACCACCAAAATTTGGGAGTCCTCCTTGTAACTAACATTAAAGAAATGGTAGAAGGCAGATTGGCAGGGTTCAAGACCAAGACTGCGACATAACACTATGAAGCTGGTGAGAACCTCACGGCGTTGGCCCCAATCATGGCAGGAACAACCTGCATGTTCTCAAGGAATTCACAGATGAATGGGACAAGAGGGAGACGAAGGCCTAGTTGGAATTGCTTGTAGAAAAAATGGACGTGGTTCAAAGAATAGAAAAAATCACTCTTATCCTCCTCGTCATGAATAAAAATGGAGGACTCTCCAAATGGTTAGACTTCAAGTAGTAGAGGTTTATATGGTCGAGAATCTCAGTCCAACCGCGGAACAACACGATGTTTGGAGATTCAACATCTAGCCGGTCAATCCTAAACCAACTAGGATAAACAACGTTAGTTCTAGGAGATTGGCACCTCGTCAAAATCTCCCCTATCTCGTTCAGACTCAACATCAACCATGACCCATCAATCCTTTGGTAGATTCTAAGGTTTTGGGTGTGGTAGCAGTAGAGGGTATTTGGGTTACTTCTCCATGTTCTTGCCATCTCTAAAGACGAGGAAGTTTCAAGAAATCACTGAAGAACAAATTCAAGAAAAGCTTCAAGAACCCCCAACAATGGCGGTTCCTAAACCCAGAAATAAAAGAGAAAGAGAAGAAATTATACCTGAATATGAAGGTTGTTGAAGGAAATACGAATGAAATCAAGCACGAAATCAAGTGCAAACTGGCGATTAAAAGCTTAGGGGCCTCTCTCAAAGGCAAATTGTGATAAAAGAGAAAAAAGAAATGAATTTTGGCTTATATACCCAAATCTAAACGGGTACGGATCGAATAAATCGGATAAAGGCGCCGTCTCTTCCTAGCAATGTTTTAGAGGGTTCCCAAGGCGAATGTCAGGCCTCAATATTCGCGCCCATCATTGACGATTTAACCGGTGGATAATGAAATGCGTCATATTTCGTACAAAACCCGTTCTTATTAGTTTAAGCCGAGGTAGAGCATCACTTTCTCCTCGGCATAGCCGAGCTAGGAAGTCGAGGGCCACTGAACGGTATAAACCGAGGTACGAATGTGAATTGAGCCGAGCAAAGCCCAATAAATTAGGCCCAAAATATAATCAATACAAGTCTCAATTACGATAAAGGGAGTGGGCTTTTCCTACATTTACTCGTCTAGCTTCCTCGTCATTCCCACTATGTCGATCTAAATATAGCTGAGCGAATAATGACCAAGGAATAGCAAAACTATATGTCGACGAGGCATAATCTCATATGCCGAGCAAGACATCCAACAAGGCCGAGCAAGACCTCCTTTGAAGACGAGGAGCCCCTCCTCAATATCCGTATAATAAAAGGAAATGGGCTTCGCTATCCTTTCTCTCCACTTCATCGGCGTCAACCCAAGTCGACCAAACAACTTATGCCGAGTAACTCGCCTGTGAGACGCACGTGCAGGTTACTATTACCTATGATTATAACCTTATCTCACACGATTTTTTATCCAACAAGGATTATACAATGCTATGCCTATATATACAATCCATAATTCACATTATTTTGGTAACACATCTTTTAACTATAAACTATTGTCAATTGATTTCTCTATCTAAACACAAATACTTACTTTTACGCCGGAGGACTTTCAACTGTGAAGCCCCAATTTAATTTACGTGTTTGTTTTTATTTTTTCAAGCTATTCAATTATACAAAATACAATCTGCCAATAAATTTGATAAGATCAAAGCGTTTTTGACATAAGCATTAATCTTAACCCTTAGTCACGCTCACTGGCTCAGTAAGATGTACGATGATTGTGCTTATTTTAGCCAGTCAAAAAAGGGTAAATTAGTACCCCTCTCAAATCCGACACAAAATAAATATTTTAT
Source organism: Adenophora triphylla var. japonica (assembly GCA_022495995.1). NCBI lineage: Eukaryota > Viridiplantae > Streptophyta > Magnoliopsida > Asterales > Campanulaceae > Adenophora > Adenophora triphylla. The sequence goes on from JAFEMH010000713.1 coordinate 69,258, forward strand.
TTTTATTTTTTCCATCCAAACCACATTTATTAAATTTATTAAAAACGTTCGCATATATTTTGAGATGGAAGTTATGTATAATCCCTCCGTTTATCTGATGATTTAGGATTTTCTCTCCTAACACACGTATATTAAGAAATATTAATATAATAAGAGAAGAGAGAATGAGTGTAGAAGTATTGCGAGTATGAAAAATAAAATATAAGAAAAAATGAGTGAAAGAAATAGTAAAGAGATTGTAATTATCAGTATAACAAGTGAGTTTTATTGAATATAAAAATAATAAAAATGTCATTTTGAGAGTACTAAGTCGAGTGATACACTCAAAATGACAAATTATGCTAAATCGTGTGGGACTGAGGGAGGGAGTAGTACATAGCATAGGCTTTTTTTTTTTTTTCTCATTTTATTTCTTTTTAAAAAAATTATTTTCCTAAATAACAAGACATGAAAAATATTTATAAAAATGATCAAGTTTGGTGAAACTCACTACTGGCCGTAGCTACTGGCCGTAGCGAATTTAGGAAATGAGTAAACTCGCTACTGCCGATAACAGTGAGTTTCACAAAATTTGCTAATAGAAATAGCAAGTTTCAGCAAAAAAAAAAAAGTGAAAAATCTCTACCGATAGCATCTAGATTCATAGAATTAGATCATTTTTTCAAATACTTTTGAATGCTTATTAATTATGAAAAATAATTTTTTAAAAGAGAATTAAATGAGAAAAAAAATCCATAGCATAGAGTAGATTAAAAATTGGGCCAACACAAAGTTCCAAAAAAGATAGGGCCCTTAAAATCAGGCCCTGACCAAAATCAACCACATGTCATTTACAGACAGATTCATATGAGGCTAATGTTTAACGTCAGATCCGAAATCATATTTAAAAAATCTTACCCACACTTTCATGTTATTGTGTTTACTAGGACGGGCCCACATGCTCCCCACCTCCTATGAAAGCCCAAAGACAGCCCACGATCTTTGGTACATTAGGTCAGATATATTTTTCACTATCCGTAAGCAGACTGTGGGCCCCAGCTCGTAATTAGTGGCCCAATTTATCCTCATGGCATGTCCTCTCTTCTTTCCTTTTCCACGCAGTTTTTAACCTAAAAATCAAGATTCTAAAAAGCGTTAGGCGGGCTGACAGGCGGAATCAGCCAGCGCTGGCAGGACTGTGATTAGTCGGGATTAGTCGAGATCTGGCGTGGGCTTACTAGGCGTGAAGAGGGCCAGCGCCAGCGGAGTCTTTTAGAACACTAATAAAAATAACAACACATATCTTTCTTGGCGATTTAATATACCTAAATTAGCTGGTGATATGTTGGATAAAAATCCCGCCCTTATTGTTTCGCTGTGGTTAAATGTGTGGATAGAGTTAAGGGTTCGTGTATGTTGATCAATGACTAATAACTGAGAGAGATTGATTAAATTTGATGTGAGTCATAAATATGCCTAATGAGTCACCGTATCATTATTTACAAATGGGCAGAACAAGAAGGAAGTACATTATAGGTCGATCTAAAAGAACTAGCTAGATTCTCGAGTTTGAATCCTAATTAGAATCATAAAATTCTAACGGAATGCTTGAATGCTTGGATTTAAAAGTACATTATATAGATTTTGAAGAGTTACGGGTGTATGTTAGGCGATTGACACAATTTATTTAGATCAAATGAATCTGGATTGTTCGATCGATCCAAGTGACTTGATCTAGCCCTTCCCCAACGCCTTACCATGAGCCGAGCCATTCAGCTAAGTTCCTTAGCTCATAGCGATGATGCACATTCATATGTGGATGCTGTGAATAGCTAGTCTAATGGGTCATTAGGTTGTAACTTGGAAGGAGACGTTTGATCGTCTTCTCGTATGAATGAATCCATTTATATAGGTTCATTATTTGCCATCAAACTCATCAACTTACTATTTATAAGTTGCATATTTTACCCATTAATTTTTCCATTGACTCGAAAATGATTTTACTAAATAAATACATTTTTTTAATAAAAAAAGCAGATAACAATTTTGTACACCCTCCATTCCACAATAAAATAAATGTTGCACTTTTCTGTTTAGTATGTAGTAAAATAGAGGCCACATTTCTAAAAAATAAAAGTGTCTTAGTACAATTTTATTATTGTACAAACAATATGCAAGCATGTAATACACATTTTTTAAAAAAATTGATAAGTCAAATGAAACATTTATTATGTGACAGAGATGGAGGGAGTAACTTATTTCATTTTTCATTAAATAAACGAAATTCTCTTGAAAATTGGGTCGGTCAAAACTTATTTTGCTAAATCCATTTCCAGCATACACAATTTTGAATAAATTGGGATTAAAATGATAACATAGTACAGGTTATCAAACAAATGAGTTGAAATAGACAAAAAATCATATTTTTAATGTCATTTTCCAAAAGTCAAAGTTTAACAAAAGCCAAAAACTTGTAAAAAATGCGTTTTTTCATAAGCTTATGAAAAAATATGTTTTAAAATTACGTTAAAACCCGTCTTCTTCTTCAAGAGACCATCTTCTCTCTACCCATTCACCGGCGACCCAAGTCCCTCTCAATCGCCCATCACCGATCTCCCTCTCTCCATCTCATACGTTGAACTAACCAGGGTTTTTTTATAAGACCAACTCCTGGGGTTTTAAGAATATCAATAGGGATCAGAATTTGATTACCTTTAACCAGATCAGGGTAGAATTCAGGAACATTATCGACTAACCAGGGCTTGCATTTACCAAATCCGGCTCGAATTCACAGTATTCCGCCGGTATAGTGCAAACTTCTACCGGTTGGGGCTTTTCCGCCAACATCTATCTCGCCCGTCCGTCCGCCGGCCCGCACACACACACACACTCAAAATCAAAAGAAATTGAATTTTCGGTGCGATAGTAAGCGTAAGAACTGGTTGAATTGAGAATTTGATTCTGCTTGGCTATGAAGATTATTGGAGTGAGTGAGAGAGAACGACAGTTGCATTTTAATTCGAGTGCCAGTGCATTTTAATTCGAGTGCCAATGCATTTTAATTCGAGTGCCAGTGCATGTGTTTTGAAATGCCAGTACAACCAGTCGTGCAAAACAAATCAGATAGGAATTTGAGTGCCAGCCAGATGTGTTTTTGAGTGTCAGTATATGTGTTTTGGAATGCCAGTCCATGTGTTTTTGAATGTCAGTGCTTGTGTTTTTGAGAGCCAGCAAAAATGATTACCAGTGTTTTTGAGTGCCAGTAAATGTGTTTTTGAGTGGCAGTGCATGTGTTTTTGAATGCCAGTGCATGTGTTTTTGAATGCCAGTGCTTGTATTTTTGAGAGCCAGCAAAAATGTTAGTGTAACAAAGTGTCAGTGTTAGTGTAACAAAGTGCCAGTGTGAAGAGTGCCAGTTCATGTATATATAAGTGCCCGTGTAAAAAGCGTCAGTGCCAGTTTAACAAAGTTTCAGTGCCAGTTTACACTGACACTTTGTTAAACTGGTACTGGCACTTTTTTCCACTGGCACTTTGTTACACATGCACTGGCACTTTGTCACACTGGCACTTTGTTAAACTGGAACTGGCACAAACGGAGAAACACAAAACACGTTTTTTCTAAGTGCCAGAAAAGACGCATTTTTTATAAGACCAACTCTTAACAAGAACTGTTGTTCTATTCATCGAGATAACATAATTAAAATCTCAATAATTTGCAATCCAATCTAAGGATTCTTTAAAAGAATGATTATCTGAATTTCGACCACCCATTTATTTCTATAAATCTATTTTCTTCGGTAAATTTCAATTGGACTGACAATGTGATAGTAAGAAAAGTTAAGTTTGTGTCGGTATAACTCTCACAAATCTCAACAGGTGAAATAGATCCAGTGGTAAGATAGGCCCAAATCGTGATAGAAATAAATCGTATTAAGAAATAAATCGTATTAAGAAAACGAGAAATAATGTGATAAACAAGAGCTCCATCATGGGGCCCAATAAGGCCCACACTTATTGTGATAACGAGATAAATTAATGATTGAATCTCGCTTGGCGATACATGATAAAGCGACAATAAGAAATAGAAAGATATTATCGCTAGATCAAGGATGTCGCCCGGTGGCGATAAAATGATCAACATCAATAATTCGGAAAACTGCCAAATACGTTATTCACGTGTACTTATAAGCCCACAAAATCAGTTATAATTGATGAAAAATCAGTCAGAAGAATGACGTTTCCACTATATTTTAGTGCTCACGCACAACCAATAGAAAGATGACACGTCGTAAATGCCACACGCAATGCACAAGATATGAGAACTATATAAACAACAATGCATGACATACCATGTAAGTCTCAAGTACACACACAAAACCATTTTTACAGCTTCTTGTACTCTCTTCTGCTAGATCATAACCAAGTACTGATTCTCACGCCATAGGGGTTTTAGCCGGAGACGCCCTCGCACTAGCTTACGGTTGCTTTGTGTGTAGGATCAGTTGGTTCCATTGACGGGACCTGAAGCTTTTTCTTCGTTTGTTCCTTGTTCTTATTATTGTTCATAAACCTTTTTTCAAATCAAGAAAATATACCTCTGCTGAAGTTCAGAATGGTTTAGGAGAAATGAACACGCTAAAAAACCATCTTAAACACAAACCTAGAACTTACAACGCCAAACTTACGCAGTGAGGCCTACGTACCAGCTAGTTCAGGCCTGGAGGGAAGAGTTCAGTCCACGAAGACAAAATCAACCGTCCGGAGGATAGATCGATAAGAAAGGGAGCGTAGGGACTAACATCGTGAGGGGTGCGATACATGGGAGGCAGGAGCATTTGCCCCTCACGGAAGCAGAGCGCATAAGGGCAAACAATGAACTCTTATTGCAAATTCTTGCAAACAACAACAAACTTGTAGAGATGATAAAAAAGCCCACCCCAATCCCACAAATTGTTATGGGGCGAGCAACGGGGAACAACCCAGTAAGGGGGCAAGCCGTTAGTCATAGTGTGTCTCAGGGCCAAGATGATGAAGACTTGGCTAGAATATGACCAGAAATTTCAAAGAACAAACATAGGTCTTCTCAAAATTTCACCAGACGAACCTAATATGATTACACCGAAAATGGAAGATATAAGAAGGATGGGTGAAAGTTTCGTGTAGCTATGAAGCTTAAACAACTCAACAGTTCACGGATGTAAGTACAGATGTGACACACAACTGTCCACACATCCACAATTAAAGCAGCGAAATAAAAAGTAAAAACAAGAATTATAAATGTTCACTGGTTTTGATCCCAGCAACAAGGCTTACGCCCAAAAACTTTTCACTATTAAAAACTGTGTTGTTTACAAAAAACACGAATAAGTGAAAACTAAAATACGAAAATACTAAACAAGTTCTAATCACCTTCTATGACAAGAACAGATTCCCTTTCCTAAGTGGATCCTATTCTAATCAGAAGTAAAACAAAGAACTTGACAAAAACCTAGATGTGAGTTCGGATGTAAGACACAACCTTCACTCACAATCTAAAAACAAAATGTTGAAAACGTGAATCACAACTGTGTATTGTCTCTCAAATTCACTCCAAAGCAGTGCCTTCTCTTTGTTTTGATCACTTGTATTTATATGCACATTGAGAAGATCTTCACGAATCCAACACTTTCCTTATGTGAGTTTTCTAATTCCTACAAGGAAACACAAAGCACACTCACAAGGAAAGATATTTTGTTAGGTAGGTTAGCCCTAATATAAATTTATGTACATAAATAAAAGATATTTACAATATTAAAAAATATCAATCTTCCATGAAAGTCCCAAAATCAACTTACCAAATATGTGACATTGATTCGAAAATAGGAAACAATTTGTTTCCTTAAAAACTTACTCTTTCAATCTCCCCCTATTTTGAACTTTCTGGTCAAAATCAAAGATTTATGATTTAGATAATCATGACCAACATTTTCAGATTTGAAAACTTCCCCTGAATGGATATGTGTGCCGATGTGTCTACACATCCACACAAATCTACATAGAACAAGTCATTACTAAAAGTTGCAGTTCAACAACTATAAACTAAAGAACCATTCAGCAAATGTAATAAGGGATTACAGACCAAGTTTTAAACTAACAAACATTAAAAGCAAAATGTCAAATGTCAAAAACAAACCTGTTGATGTTTCATTCACAAGTAAGAACTAAGAGTAAAACTCCCCCCTGAGTTTAAGCATCCCAATTGAAACATCAGCAGCAGCAAAGACATCATCAATATCATTCTCATCAATCCTTATATTCTTCTCCCCCTTTTGACTAGAAAGTGTAGTAATCCATTTTTGGAGATCCACCTTCAAAGCCTTAAGGTTCTTGGCATGTGTCTGGGCATCAACTGCATCAATCTTTGCATCTAGGGTTTTCATTTGATCGTCAAAAGAAGTTGCAGATGTCTGACAAGATGTGGCCACATCCTAACCCACATTCACAGCTTCAGCTCTATTGATTCTGCAGAATGGTTAGACAGACAGGGAGAGAGAGAAATATATGGTGTGTGTGTGAGAGAGAAATTGGGGCAAATGGGGAAGAAACACAACGAAGGATTAAAGTGGTGACAGATGAGGCACACAATTAAACCCACAACTCCCCCTTTCCTATTAAAACAGGGATTCCTTCCTCAAATAGGACTCAAAGTTGTAGCAAAAACAGAAGGAGTCCACAACGGCTATAAAACCCTTGAAATTTCCACACACACAGCGAATCACAGAAAAAATAGGGATTAAGATTTATCAAAACATTGCATACCTTTTATGGTAACAAGAAATAACTTCAGCCATATCTTTTCTACATAATCCTTTTGAAATTGTCCTTCCTTTTCCAATGAGGATTGATACACACCTTTCTTTTTCATGAAGAATATTGGAAAACAAAAACATGTTAAATCAAAGAATAAATTAAGAATGAAAATAAATTAACTAGCATATTTATAAAACATCCTATATGACATAATATGCAGTATGTCTAGCATGATGCAACACACAGGTGAAGGAAAAAATCTCAGCTCACAGATGTGGCATAGGATGTGAGTCACATTTGGGGACACTTTTAGATTACAAAAAGTCAATGGGCAATAATCTAATCTGCACAGCCTCTAGGATGCATCCACCCATTTTTTATTGTGGATATTTTGCATTTTGAGTAGCTTTCACTTTTCTTATTTCTCAAAGATAGCCCTTTTTCCCAATGATCTTTTCAAGTTTGATTTCAAACTTTCTCTTGAGAATCACTTGATCACAATGGTTTGGCTTCATACAATGGGTGAAGCAGCTGTTTCTCATTGATTTAAATGCACCCACTGTGAGATAGCTAATAAGATTATATCAAGTTATCAAAAGACAATATGAACAAGAAATGCTCACAATTAAGTGATCAAAAAATGTCAAGATGTAAAACTCATAAGTGACCACACTTGAGATATTTCGTGCAAATGCATGATATTTTTTTTTGTTAGATAATATATAGATGTGTCAGTGGATGTGTGCACATTTGTGCATACAGCCTTAAATATCACAAAAGCCAAGAGACTTCTTCAAGGAGGAAAATCTCTCAAAATCTATTGCCTTTGTAAATATATCAGCCAATTGATTTTCAATTCCAATAAGTTTCAGACACACAGTTTTTTGTTCTACGAGATCCCTAATGAAATGGTGTCTAATATCAATGTGTTTTGTTCTAGAATGTTGGACATGATTTTTAGATATGTCTAAGAAACTCTTTTTATCACAAAAAGCAGTCAAGATTTTGCTATTCAATCCATAGTCTTTCAGCATTTGATTCATCCACATCAGTTGTGTGCAACAACTTCCAAGGGCTACATATTCAGCCTCTGCAGTGGACAAGGACACAAAGTTCTGCTTCCTACTGTACCAAGAAACAAGGTTATTCCCTAGGTAGAAGCATCCACCTGTAGTACTCTTCCTATCATCACTTTTACCAGCCCAGTCTGAGTCAGTATAGCTAACCAAGTTTGTGTTTGTCTCCTTAGAGTAGTGCAACCCTGGGTTCACAGTCCCATTAACATATCTGATTATATTTTTCAAGGCTTTAAGATGAGACACTTTTGGGTTTGCTTGATATCTTGTACAGAGACACACACTGTACATAATGTCTGGTCAACTTGCTGTGAGATACAGCAGACTGCCTATCATGCTTCTGTACAAGGTCTGGTCAACACTCTCACCATCTGAGTCATGGCTCAGCTTTTTGGAAGATCCCATTGGTGTTTTGAGAAGTGAGGAGTGTTCAAGCTCAAACTTTTTCACAAGATTCTTGGCATATTTGGACTGAGAGATGAACATGCCTTCTTTGAATTGCTTTATTTGTAGGCCCAAAAAATAGTTCAACTCTCCTACCATACTCATCTCAAATGTGGAGGTCATGCTATCCATAAAGTCAGTCAGCATAGAGTCAGAAATTGACCCAAACACAATATCATCCACATAGATTTGAGTCACAAGAATCTCTTTTTTATTTTTCCTCACAAATAAGGTTTTGTCCATCTCACCTCTCTTGAACCCTAGGTGAAGCAAGTGGTCAGTCAACCTACCATACGAAGTTCTAGGGGCTTGTTTTAATCCATACAAAGCTTTCTTCAGTTTGTAAACATGGTTAGGAAACTTGGAGTCCTCAAAACCTTTTGGTTGTTCTACATAGGCTTCCTCATTCAATACCCCATTTAGAAAGGCACTCTTAACATCCATTTGATGAAGAGTAAGCTTGAGGTAGCAAGCAATGGCCAACAAGAGTCTAATGGACTCAATTCTTGCAACAGGAGCAAATGTTTCCTCAAAATCAATTCCTTCAATTTGAGTATAGCCTTGAGCAACTAGCCTAGCCTTATTCCTAGTAATCACTCCCTTTTCATCAGTTTTGTTCTTAAAAATCCATTTTATTCCTATGACATTTTCATGAGAGGGCCTAGGGACAAGGGTCCAAACATCATTCTTTTCAAATTGATTTAACTCTTCTTGCATAGCAAGAATCCAATTAGCGTCTTTCAATGCTTCAGTGATGTTCTTTGGTTCAATTTTGGAAACAAAACAGCAAAAACTTACCTGGGAGTATGTTGATGAGCAACTCCACAATCTAGCCATCTTTCTATAGTCTACCTTGTCTTTCTGCCTTGTTCTCACTTGAGCATGCACATCTCCCACAATCTGTGAAGTGGGGTGATTTTTCTGGATTTTAGAGGGATTATCCCTTGATCTATCTACACACCCATCCACATTATCTTCTGGAGCATCATCCCTATCAGATTCAGAGGAACTATCCCCAGATTCAGGGTTTTGAGTGGATGTGGTAGCAGATGTGGGATCAAATGTGGATGCAAATGTGTCCACATCCTTGGTTACATCCTTTGCTGTTACACCAGGTATTTGAGTTCTGGCAGCTTCTGTTGGTTCTCCACCACTAGTTTTTGTATTTTTCCAGTCTAGTAACCAACCTGAAACATCATCCTCAGTAGTCTTGAGGCTAAGATTAAGTGAGTAATCAAAAACAACATTGGCAGATTCCATAATAGTTTTGGTTTCCAGATTAAACACTCTATAAGCTCTACTATTAGTAGAATATCCCATGAAAATTGCTTTATCACTCTTTGAATCAAACTTGGACAAGTATTCCCTATCATTAAGGATGTAGCAAATACACCCAAATACATGAAAATACTTCAAAGTGGATTTCTTGCCTAGAAGGATTTAATATGGTGTGACAGTGCTACCAATCCCAAGAAACACTCTATTTCCAATGTGACACACAGTATTCAAAGCTTCTGCCTAAAATTTCTTAGACAAATTTTTGGAACTCAACATAACCCTAGCCATTTCTTGCAAGGTTCTATTCTTTCTTTTTGCAATTCCATTTTATTGAGGAGTGGTGGGTGCAGAAAATTCATCAGTGATTTCTTTGGTGTTACAGAAGGCAGTAAACATTGAGTTCACATATTCAGTGCCATGGTCAGATCTAATCCTCACAGCCTTAAGACCATAAAGATTTCTAACCCTTTTGTACCAATTTTTGAACTCTTCAATAGTCTCAGATTTTTTCCTTAAGAACATCACCCATGTGTACCTAGAATAATCATCAACACACACAAAAATATACTTTTTCCTACCAAAGCTTTCCACTTCTATAGGTCCCATCAAATCAGTATGTATCAGTTCCAAATACCTAGATGTGGAGCACCGTTGGACCTTTTTGTGTGAGGCTTTTGTTTATTTTCCCTTTTGACATGAACCACAGACATCAGGGTTCTTAAAGTTCAGATTAGGGAGGTCCTTTACAACTTCAAACCTTTGAAGTTCTTCCAGTGTTCTGCAGCTAGCATGCCCTAATTTTTGGTGTCACAGATTGACATCATTAGCTTTGGAGCTCAGGCAAGAAAGATTGTCACCAAATTGATAACAATTATCAGCAGACCTAGGACCAGTGAACACACACTTATTATCTTTATCAAACACTTCACACAAGTGTTTATCAAATTTCACATAGAGGTCATCATCACATAGCTGACTGATGCTAATCAGGTTGGCTTTCAAGTCTTCTGTATGCATTGTGCAATTTTGGGAGTCCCTTAACATCTAGGGTTCCTTTTCCAATAATTTTGTCTTGAGCACCACCACCAAAATTCACCTTTCCCCCACTAATTAACTCATAGTCTATAAGAATAGATTGGTTCCCAGTCATGTGCCTAGAGCATTCACTGTCAAAATACCAAGAACCAGAAAAACTACTCTTGAGGGAAGAGTAAACAATATTGCAGGTAGCACTTGGTTTAGCCACCCACTTAGTTTCAGATTTCTTTTTGTGGTGTAGAGGACTCAGATTACTTGAATGTGTGCTCGAATGTGTATACATCTTCTCACACATTTGAGGCTGACTAACATAACCAGATTTCTTATCAACCTTTAACTTGTAACAGAAGGGTCTAATGTGCCCAGGAGCAAAGCAGTAATGACATATGTAGTGCCTTCTCCTTGGTTTTTTCGCACTCAAAAAAAGTTTTTCTCTAAAAATTGATTTTTCCACACTTTTTGAAGTAGAAGTCTCACATCCCTCCTTTACAAATTTGTCTTTTTCAAAGCCCAGACCAGTTTTATTAATTTGACCCGTAGAAATAGCTTCATCAAGTTTCATTTTACTTTTGTTTAACTTGGTAAATGTACTTTCATCTTTGTCACACTCATCTTTGAATTTTTCAAGCTCAACATCCTTTTTAGTCACAAGGACTTCAAGTTTGGCAATGGTATCTTTTTGATCATCATTTTCTGTTGAAAGTCTATTTTTTCAACTTCATAAATAGCTAATTTATCAAAAAGAGATTTGTTTACCTTAGCAAGTACCTCAATTTTGTCCATCCTCTTTATACAATCAGCATGTAGTTCTTTGTAGGTTGCAAAGAGTTTCTCATAGGAAATATCCCTATCCTCATCATCAGAATCTCATTTTACAGAGAAGCAATTAAAAATCAGGTTAGATGTGACAGCAGATGTGTTCACATCTGGGACCACATCCACTTTTTCCTCAGGAACTCCTTCTTCAATTTCTGCAAAATGAGCATTAAACATAGAATGGCAATTTATTATAGACATGTTAGCCACTTCTTCCTCATCCTCACTATCACTCAGAGAGGAAGTAAGCCCATTCCCTTCTTTTTGAGTATGTTAGCACACTCATTAGCATAGTGACCACAGCCACGACATGCCCTACATTGCACATAATCAGAGGATTGTTTATTCTCAAAGTTTGGTCTTTTGAAACCATTCCCAGTGCTAGTTTTTGGCTTTTCAGCAGCACTAGGAGCAGGCCTGTTTGGAAATTTGTTGAATCTCTTATTTTTCAGTATAGAGCTGAATTTTTTAGAGATAAGTGCCACATCATCCTCCTCAAGATTAGACTTGTCAATTTCAGAGGACAGTTTCACAAGTTCTGTTGGAACAGCAGCAGCACTTTTGAGGGCAAAACTTATGGACTTGTTCTTTTTCTGAGCTTCAAGATTCAGCTCAAACACAGTCAAAATTCTCACAATTTTATCCAAACCTACTGTGTCGGTGTCATTTGTCTCTTCTATAACAACCACTTTTATATTGAACCTCTCAGGTAAGGTCCTCAAAATCTTACTCACAAGTCTGGCATTCGAGATTGATTCTCCCAGACTTGTACACTCATTAAAAATTTCATGGATTTTTGCAGCATAAGAGACTATGTCTTTTGTCTCTTCCATTCTAAGTATCTCAAACATATCCATTAAAATCCTAAGCCTAGTAGCCTTTACACTTGGAATCCCCTCACATTGCATCTGTAAGATATCCCAAGCATTCTTTGCAATGCTTTCATTAGTGATGAGTTTGTACATATTTCCAGAAACATGACTGGAAATAGCACCCATTGCTTTCGAATTATAATTGGCAGTATGTATCTCATCAAGAGTCCACCTTTCTTCAGGTTTTCTCTAAAAAACAGACTCACCAACATCAGATTCAGGCTTTTTCTCCATAGTAGGAGGTTGCCAGGCCACAAGGATATACATCCATGCCCTTTCATCAATACCTTTGATGTAATTGCGCATCTTAGACTTCCAAAGAGAATAATTTGTGCCATACAAGATAGGAGGCCTGTTTTGATGATTTTGGCATTCCATTATGACTACACTTTCTGGATCAACACTCAGTAATATTTCGAGAGTTGGCTCTGATACCAATTGAAAGTTTTGTGTAGCTAGGAAGCTTAAACAACTCAACAGTTCACGGATGTGAGTACAGATGTGACACACAACTGTCCACACATCCACAATTAAAGCAGCGGAATAAAAAGTAAAAACAAGAATTATAAACGTTCACTGGTTTTGATCCCAACAAACAAGGCTTACGTCCAAAAACTTTTCACTATTAAAAAATGTGTTGTTTACAAAAAACACTAATAAGTGAAAACTAAAATAAGAAAATACTAAACAAGTTCTAATCCCCTTCTATGACAAGAACATATTCCCTTTCCCAAGTGGATCCTATTCTAGTCAGAAGTAAAACAAAGAACTTGACAAAAACCTAGATGTGAGTTCGGATGTAAGACTCAACCTTCACTCACAACCTAAAAACACAATGTTGAAAACGTGAATCACAACTATGTATTGTCTCTCAAATTACTCCAAAGCCGTGTTTTCTCTTTGTGTTGATCACTTGTATATATATGCACCTTGAGAAGATCTTCACGAATCCAACACTTTCCTTATGTGAGTTTTCCAATTCCTACAGGGAAACACAAAGCACACTAATAAGAAAAGATATTTTCGTAGGTAGGTTAGTCCTAATATAAATCTTTGTACATAAATAAAAGATATTTATAATATTAACAAATATCAATCTTCCATGAAAGTCCCAAAATCAACTTACCAAATATGTGACATTGATTCGAAAATAGGAAACAATTTGTTTCCTTAAAAACTCACTCTTTCAATGGGGATGGATGGTAACGAGCTAAAAACCAAGAAGAACGGTGAGAATGAGTGCCAGAGTAGCTCTGGTCCGCCAGAATAAAGACTGAAAAATTCAAATGAAAGATTGATGAAGTAAAAAGTGAAAGAAAAAAATGATTTTAGTATTTATAAGAAGGAGATGAAAAGGCTTTGTGTCCCTCAAGAAGCATTAAAGGATGTCCAAAACTTGAATTTCCCCTAATTATTAAAAATAATAATTGAGGCACGATTCCCAAGATGACGACACATCAACTATGACAAATCGCCCATCTCAACCAAGGAAAGAACGACACATAGCAAGGAGTAAATCACCAAAATGTTAATCTCGCTTGGCTGGACATAAGAAGCGGGAAGCAGATTCGACAATCAGGAAGTTTCTCGATTATACCATGAATGATCCAGATCTCGAACTTGGGGGCTATTGATGTAATCGTAAGAAAAGTTAAGTTTGGGCCTGTATAACTCTCACAAGGCCCAACAGGTGAAATGGACCCAGTAATAAGAGATAGCCCCGAATCGTGACAAGAGGCCCATCATGGGGCCCAGTAAGGCCCACACTTTTTATGATGACGAAATATATCAACGATTGAATCTCTCTTGGCGATACATGACAAAGCGACAACAAGAAATAGAGAGATATTATCGCCAGATCAAGGATGTCGCCTGGTGGCGAGATAATGATCAACAATAACAATCCAGAAAACTGCCAAAGACGTTATTCACGTGTACTTATGGGCCAACAAAATCAGTTATACTTGATGAAGAATCTGTCAGAAAGAATGACGTCTCCACTATCTTTTAGTGCTCACCCACAACCAATAGGAAGATGACACGTGGTAAATGGCACACGCAAGGCACAAGATATGAGAACTATATAAACAACAATGCATGACCTACCATGTAAGTCTCAAGTACACACATAACAACATTTTTATTGCTTCTTGTACTCTATTCTGCTAGGTCATAACCAAGTACTAATTCTTACGCCGTAGGGGCTTTAGCCGAAGACGCCCCCGGACTAGCTTACTGTTGCTTTGTGTGTAGGATCCATTAGATAAGAAGGCCGTATTATCCACCTTGCTGCAAGCATTGGGCCCATTGCAACCATTTTCACGTGGCAGAATCAGTTGGTTCTGTTGTCGAAACCTGAAGCTTTTTCTTCATTTGTTCCTTATTCTTATTCTTGTTCATATACCTTTTTTCAAATACAGAAAATACACCTCTGCTGAAGTTCAGAATGGTTCAGGAGAAATGAACACCCTCAAAAACCATCCCAAACACAAACCTGGCACTTTCAATGCCAAACTTATGCAGTGAGGCCTACGTACCAGCTGGTTCAGGCCTGGAGGGAGGAGTTCAGTCCACGAAGAATTAATCAACCGTTCGAAGGAGGATAGATCAAGAAGAAAGAAAGTGTCAAGGGACTAACATCGTGAGGGGTGCGAGACATGGGAGGCAAGAGCATTTGCCCCTCACGAAAGCAGAGCGCATAGGGTAAACAATGAGCTCTTACTGTAGATTCTCGCAAACAACAACAAACTTGTAGAGATGAAAAAAGAGCCCACCCCAATCCCACAAAATGTTATGGGGCGAGCAACGGGAAACAACCCAGTTAGGTGGCAAGCCGTTAGTCAGAGTGTGTCTCAGGGCCAAGATAAGCTGGATCATGACATGCCGCCACCACGAGACAGACCCTGAGAGGGAAGGCAAAAAGGGGGAATGGCGAGATCTGAAGGAGTTGAAAATTGATGACGGCGAGTTAGAAGAGTATGTGGAGAAGGAAGGGAACCCAGTGGCGCTGGATGTGAGAAATCTGATAGATGTGATCTAGGACCCCATTCCCAAATTTACCCAGATGGATAATCAAATTAAGAGTTTGTCGCATGTTTTTAATGTGCCAGAGTATCCGCCGAATGAAGATAGGGTGATAAGATTTTAGAGGAAGGAGTTGGCCGTAACAGCTAACCACGAAAATCAACTAGTGGTGATCACAATTTATCCGGGAAACAATATTGTGCAACGAGTTTTGGTGGATTAAGGAACAAGTTGCGATATTCTGTATTATTATGCTTTCTAGAGAATGAAGTACACTTAGGCCAACTTGATCCTATACAATGGATTTTTAGAAGGATTTACAAATCATACTGTAAGGCCCTACAATGCCATAGTGGGCGTTCCATTAATGCAGAATTTCGAAATGGTGGTATCAATTCCTCATCAAAATCAAAGGGTAAAGTACCCCACCCCTAATGGCATTGGATGTATTAAGAGTGAGGCCATCATAGTCATAAGGAAGAGAAGGGAAATGCAGAAGGGAAAGGTGGCAAGTACTAGCTCTCTGAAAACGACATATTTGGCCCGTCATTTGCGTATCAATATGATTGCCAACTTAGTGGGGGAAATGAAATGGTAGGAGACGGAAAGCATGAGGAATAACTCGGCAATCATTGCCATGGCGATAATCAAAGAATTACAGGTGGAAAAAGTGGAAGTTGATAAAGGGCATGAGACACAAGAAATGATTGACAAGATGGAGCAAGTAGAAGTCATGGAAGTTTAGAGGAGGGAAAGATAAAAGAAGGATCTGGCGAGATGGATTTCGCTTTGAAATTGGTCTGTGTAAATTCAACGTTATAATGTGTGAGAGTTGTTAGGCTTGTAAGGATGGAAGAGCCAAGAATAGAAGAAATTGAGAAGGAATGTGAGGAAATTGAGATGGAAACTTCAGATGGGCAACCCATTGTGATGATGTGTCGCCATTTCGCGGGAAAAAATTCGATTTTTCGCGTTTCTTTGAAAAAAACCAAATAAAACCCGGGAAAAAGAACGGAGTCGCCACGCCATTTTTGTTTTAAGGGCCAAAACTTTGAAAAAAGCCCGAGATCAGAAATTTGGGTTCGGAGGTCATGTTACACGCCGGGAAGGACGTTAGTGTGCACCCGGAATGCCTCGTAAAACGAGTCTTCCAAGCTGAAAATCATTTGTGTGTGTGTGTGTGTGTGTGTTTTGGCCAAAATAATTTGAAACTCAGAAAGGTAAAAATTGGGATATCTTTTTAAGACTTTAAACTGATCCCATGATTTTTTGGAAGATTTTTGGATTGAGATTTGGTACTCAAAAGACCTTTTGAAGTTGAGAGCCACTTCTGCCAGAATGAAAAAGGCAGTGGACCTTTGATTTTGAAATGGATTCAAGGGTCTTAAAACTTCATAATCTGGATAAACTCAGAGAATAAAAGTTGTTCCAGACACCTTAAATAAGATTTGTGCGAAGGAATTTTCCATTTTGGAGAAGATTTGAGGGGTCAAAATCTTCTGGAAATCTCAGATATGCAATCTGGATTTCCAGAAGCTGATGAACTAGCCTCTAAAAGAAAATTTGAAAAGAGGAGTTTTACTCACCCAAAAAATAAAGTAAAAATATGTCTGGAAATCTCTGGATGTTGGCTACAAAAAGTGTTTTGTAGTCAATACCAAATTCCAAGTTTATCTGTGTCCAAAAATTAAGACAATGGACTGGGATCTTGGAAAATTGCTACTGGACAGCAACTTCTCAAGAAAGAAAATATGATTTAAAGGGGGGTTTTGCATCCATGCTTGTCCCCATTTCCCTAGGTTTTGGTTAGTGATCACTTGACATTTTAGTGGTGAATCAACTATACCAAACCATCCTTGGGGTACATTAGGACTAAGCATTTCATTTGCTTGGGAAGGGGATTTTTATCATTTGAAAATGAGATTTGATGCTTGAAAATGGTTTTTAGGGTTTTGAAAATGAGTTTTCTTTGCAAGAAAGTAAGAGAACTTGAAAATAATGTTGATCTTGGTAGAAGATCATCCATGGAGATGGACTTCCATGGTGATCTTCTTAGATCTAAGGCAAAAGATGAATGAACTACATTTTGTAGTTTGCAAATGCATGCATGGATGAGAGAATTTAGGATAAGAAGAGGGAGGTTATACCTATCTTCCTTGAGTTTGTGTTTGAATGGGTTCAAGGCTTGAATGTGTTTAGGGTTTGAATTTTGAGAGTGAGTGTGAGTTGGGAAAGATTCAAGAGAAAATGGTGACAATTCAAGTGAATTCTCACTGTTTTCTCTCTATATTTCGCCAGAGGTTCAGTGCAAATTGTGTTGTGGCTCCTTATTTTTGTGACTGGAGGGCTCAATTTATAGCCCTCCTGAAATGACAAAGGTATCCGCGCGGACAAGGTTGGTAGCGTGCACTGTTCATTAAATGCAGCTCCAGGCTTTGGACAGGAAGAATAATCTTTTGAAAATTCAAATTAAACAGCCAGTTTATGTTTCCAGCCATTTCTTTTTTTGGTTTTTCTTATTTCTTTTGCTTTTTTGATTCTTTTCCTTGGTTTATCTTTTTTTGGCAATCCCCATTTTGCCCTCACTTTGTTAGAGAAGTTAGGAATGTTAGGAATTGTTAGGAATGTTAAAACTTTCGTTAATTTTCTAACGAAAATACTAACAAGCTCAAATTGGAGCACTTACAGTAGCCCCTCGGCGACGGTGCTTTCGAAGGAAGCGGGGTCGTCGATAAGAGTAAGGCTCCATATTTGGCGGGATGATCGAGTGATCGGGTGGCTGAACCTATTTAATAGGCTACCTACGTATCCCGAATGGGAATCAAGCCAGTCGTAGTTCGGGTCTTTGACCCTGGAGATGATGGCGTTTTAGGTGCCTCGAACCTGATGAGCGAGTTCTGCAGTCGGTTGCTGGAGAGAAACTCTGTTGGGGGTAAGAGATGACCATTTTCGGTCTGATGGCTATCCGCTCTGCTGGGGATAGGAATGACCATTTTCGGTCTGGGGATTATCCGCTCTGCTGGGGATAGGGATGACCATTTTCGGTCTGATGGCTATCCGCTCTGCTGGGGATGATTGCGATTTATCGCTTTCCTAGTGATAGCGTCTTAGGTGCCTCGAACCTTGATGATGGCGTTTTAGGTGCCTCGAACCTTGGAGATGGCGTTTTAGGTGCCTCAAACCTGGATGATGGCATTTTAGGTGCCTCGAACCTTGATGATGGCGTTTTAGGTGCCTCGGACCTTGATTGATGGCGTTTTAGGTGCCTCGAACCTTGATGTGAAATGGCCTTTCGGTGGACTTTGTCTGCTGCCGAAGGAGAGGGTGACCGTTTTGGTCGAGGGGCTGAACCTAATGATAGGCTACCTACGTATCCCTAGTGGGAATCAAGCCCTTTCGTAGTTCGAGATCTTCTCGAGATTTCGTTGGCTTTTGGGATTCCGTTAACTTTGCTGGGATTTTGTTAGCCTTTGCTGGAGAAAATCAGACGTATTCGTCTGGGAAATCGGTCTTATGTTTGACTGCCGGGGAAGATTTTGATGAAAGATACGGGATCTCGTTATCTTTCTCGGGGAAATCGGTCTTACGTTTGACTGCCAGGGAAGATTTTGATGAAAGATACGGGATCTCGTTATCTTTCTCGGGGAAATCGGTCTTACGTTTGACTGCCGGGGAAGATTTTGATGAAAGATACGGGATCTCGTTATCTTTCTCGGGGAAATCGGTCTTACGTTTGGCTAGCAGGAAGATTTTGATGAAAGATACGAGATCTCGTTATCTTTCTCGGGAAATCGGTCTTACGTTTGAGGCTAGGGAAGATTTTGATGAAAGATACGGGATCTCGTTATCTTTCTCGGGAAATCGGTCTTACGTTTGACCGCCGTGGAAGATTTTGATGAAAGATACGGGATCTCGTTATCTTTCTCGGGAAATCGATCTTACGTTTGATCACGTGGAAGATTTTGATGAAAGATACGGGATCTCGTTATCTTTCTCGGGAAATCGGTCTTACGTTTGCCGCCGTTGGATGATTTTGATGAAAGATACGGATCTCGTTATCTTTCTCGGGAAATCGGACTTACGTTTGACTGCCGTTGGATGATTTTGATGAAAGATACGGGATCTCGTTATCTTTCTCGGGGAAATCGGTCTTACGTTTGACTGCCGGGAGTAATTTTGATGAAAGATACGGGATTCCGTTTCTTTCTCGGGGAAATCGGTCTTACGTTTGACTGCCGTTGGATGATTTTGATGAAAGATATGGGATCTCGTTATCTTTCTCGGGAAAATCGGTCTTACGTTTGACTGCCGTTGGATGATTTTGATGAAAGATACGGGATCTCGTTATCTTTCTCGGGGAAATCGGTCTTACGTTTGACTGCCGTTGGATGATTTTGATGAAAGATACGGGATCTCGTTATCTTTCTCGGGAAGATCGGTCTTACGTTTGACTGCCGTTTGATGATTTTGATGAAAGATACGGGATCTCGTTATCTTTCTCAGGAAAATCGGACTTACGTTTGACTGCCGTGGAATAATTTTGATGAAAGATACGGGATCTCGTTATCTTTCTCGAGAAGATCGGTCTTACGTTTGACTGCCGTTTGATGATTTTGATGAAAGATACGGGATCTCGTTATCTTTCTCGGGGAAATCGGACTTACGTTTGACTGCCGTTGGATGATTTTGATGAAAGATACGAGATCTCGTTATCTTTCTCGGGGAGATCGGTCTTACGTTTGACTGCCGTTGGATGATTTTGATGAAAGATACGGGATCTCGTTATCTTTCTCGGGGAAATCGGTCTTACGTTTGACTGCCGTTGGATGATTTTGATGAAAGATACGGGATCTCGTTATCTTTCTCGGGGAAATCGGTCTTACGTTTGACTGCCGTTGGATGATTTTGATGAAAGGTACGGGATCTCGTTATCTTTCTCGGGGAAATCGGTCTTACGTTTGACTGCCGTTGGATGATTTTGATGAAAGATACGGGATCTCGTTATCTTTCTCGGGAAGATCGGTCTTACGTTTGACTGCCGTTGGATGATTTTCTTGACAAGGGGCTGACTTTGGTTAACTTTGGTTAACTCTGTCAAGTTGGGGACTAAACTGCAGAGTCCTGGATTTTTAAAGGGCAAAAGGGTCATTTTGACCCTGACAATCCTATCCGCGCGGATAGGAGCGTGTTCCAGAGGGTTTTAATGAGGGCCAACGCCCTTCCTCTTCCCCATTCAGTTTTTCTGAAATTACGAGAGCAGAGAGAGAGAAACTGCAAAAAAAAAACCGCCATTGTTGGGCAAAAAAGCTTCGAAATCTTCCGATTTTCTTCGATTTTCGAGCGATGGAACACGGGGAAGGTGCTTTTCAAGGCCAAGGACGTGGCCCGGTGGCGGAGAGACGATTGGAGCTCGTCCGGATGAGGAGGCATTACGCACTTTCGCAATCGATTGCGGAGGAGCCATACCCCGATGCTTGGCAACATTGGGCCACCGATCCGAGTCTCCGAACGGTATTCTTCAAATCCTTTTGATTCCTTTGTCGATTCTTGCTTGAATTTGAATTTTGGGTGATTTTTGAATTCTTTTTTTTTTGAAAATTTGAATGATTGATGTTCTTGGCTTTGAATCTTGATTTTGATGCTTTGCATGTTGTAATGAGTATATGGGTATCCCAAAATATGCATTTTGCTTGGAGAAAGAATTGGCCTTTTCGCCATTTTTTTTTTTTTTGTAAATTCGAAAATTATGAATTGTGACTTTGAATATTGATCTTGTATGATTTTTTGATTTTTTTTTTTTTTTTTGAAAAGTGGGACGGATTTTTCCTCCCGTTGATTGAATGCATGTTATTTTATGAAAACGGGACGGAGTTTTTACTCCCGTAGGAATGCATTTTTTTTTTTGATGAATGCATGTATGTATGTCTTATGAAAAATGGGACGGAGTTTTTACTTCCGTTGACTCTTTGTATGAAAGATTTTTCTTTTTGAGATGATGAATGATATGCATGCATGCATAGGAACTTTTTTTTTTTTTTTGAAAATGGGACGGAGTTTTTACTTCCGTTGACTCTTTGTATGAAAGATTTTTTTTTTCATGAATGTTGATTGGGATTTGCTGAAAACTGTCTTTTTTGTGTGAGAAAAATGGGGCTATGCTCATTGCATGCTGTTGTGCTGTCGAATTTTTTTTTGAAATTTCATGATGCCATACGTATGCTTTTTTTTTGTGCAAATGCAAATGCAAATTTTTTTTTTTTTTTGTTTTATTGCAGGCGGAAACAACTACGTTACGGAGCAGCTGAACAAAATGAAGACTCGAGGATCGGTGGAGTCCGTGGTTGACTTGTGGGATCGGCTTCCGGATGCGGGCCGAGGAGCTTTGCCGAGCCCGCGACAGATTGTCGTTGAGATCGGGCTTTGGGAGTTTGTTGAGTGCTTGAGGGGACTGGTCAAGTTCCCTAAGAGCAAGGGCTTGATGTTTGCTTTGGCGCAGCACTGGTGGGATGCGACCCACACGTTTCACTTCTTCTGGGGCGAGGCCACGGTTACGCCTTCCGACTATGCTGCGATCACGGGTTTGTCCTTCAATGGACGCAGCATTGAGTGGCGGGATGGCTATAGCGATGCGGATCTGCAGGCTCTTCTGGGATTTTCCCCTATTCCCAAAAAGGGGATGGGGATGGAGTATGCGGTGGTCTACGGGAAGATTGTGGAGACCATTCACTACAAGAAACAGGCTTATTTACGGCGGTTAAAATCCGCCGTATATAATACGCGCCCCGCCGTATATAGTATTTACGGCGGACTAGCCGCCGTAAATAGATCCCCGTATAAATTATCGCCGTATATACTATATACGGCGGGGGAACCGCCGTATATACTATATACGGCGGATATACCACCGCCGTATATAAATGGAATACATACGTATAAAATGGCGTATTTGAGTGATCTTTATACGGCGGAATGTGTAACCGCCGTAAATAAGAGACGAGTCGTCCGCTCCGTGA
Organism: Adenophora triphylla var. japonica; assembly: GCA_022495995.1. Lineage (NCBI taxonomy): Eukaryota > Viridiplantae > Streptophyta > Magnoliopsida > Asterales > Campanulaceae > Adenophora > Adenophora triphylla. Next base: position 91,589 of record JAFEMH010000713.1, read on the forward strand.
CGAGTCGTCCTGGCTTGCACCCCCACCAGTGTTCCTCGTCCAAACGAGTCGTCCATGGGACTTTTATACGGCGGTCACTATATCCGCCGTAAATAACTAAATAGGGAAGACTCGTCCAACATGGCACGAGTCGTCCCATTTACACCCCCTACTGGTTCCCTCGTCCCCCCTTTGGGCACGAGTCGTCCCTAGGTTTATACGGCGGATTTGGTCACCGCCGTAAATAATCCTATTTTTTTTTTTTTCCCCAGCTTTGTATAATTCATTTTCCCCAAAAATACGTTCACAAAAACCAAATTAAACCTGTACACACACAATATAACAAAAAATACACAAATGCAATCAATATTTACAATCTACATATTAACACAATTAATGTTGAATGTATCCATACATAATAACCATTATACAAAAAAGTTGTTAGTTGTTGAATGTATCCAAAATATACAATGTCTAAAATCCACGAACACCTATTCATTACCGTCATTTCCACGTCGTTCCATCCAACGTTTCAATTCATCAATTTGTTGTTGTAACTTAAGGCGTTCATCCTCATTTTTTCGGCGTTCCTCCTCAAGTTGTCTTTCAAAATCTGCTTTGACCCCCGCCACCGCCTCCGCTACAGCTGCCTGAGAAGGTTGGGATTTACCAAACACCTTAGTTTTGTTCAGACCGCCTCCCATACATCGAACTCTCCCATGGTCATCAGAGCCAAACATACCAACAAAAACATCTTCACGCGCCGCGGGAGAGTCCTCTGGCAGCTCCTCAACTGCATCATTAAGCGTTTGTCAGAATAAAACAACATGTTCAATATAAATGTTTTAACTTTAATTAATATTATGAAAATGAAGTTAGAAATGAAAAAAATATTCTATAGAATAACAAAACTGAAACAGAAAAGGTTGAAACTTTAACTTACAATCATTTGAGTGGTGGCTTGATCTGCGGGTGTTTTGCCCGTGCGCGTATGTATGAAAACGCTTACGCGATCAGTTGGTAATCCCTTGTCGCCTCTCTACAATTTATAATAGAATCATTTGACAAAAAAAAAAAATATTTATATACGATACAAAAAGAAACATTAATTGAATTGACAACTGAGAACTAAATTGAACGATGACAAACCTCTTTGATGACTTTGGGATGGGACGTTTTTCCGGTCCTATTCAGGCACGATTGTTTTTCTCGATTCAATTTATTTGTTCTGATATTTCCTGGAAAAAAAAAAAAAGATAATATTAGTATTAATTTGACTACTTATATAAGACATTCACGATAATAGATTGAGATTAATTTGAAATATACCCGAGCCTTGGGCGTACCCCTACATCGCAACAAGTGCAGCCCATTGATCCGCAACGCACCCACGGGGTGGGTGAGCCAATGCGTCTTCGTCAGATTGATACATCTTATAATGCTGTTTCAACTGAGTAATAATATTCATAACTGAGTCAATATTCATAACAAAGTCATAACTGAGTAATATTCATAACTATATAATACTTATTATATGCTTGTCTCACATTGTATTTCCAGTCACGCCACGCTTTAGCGAGAGAAAGAGCCATAACCGGGAAATACTCCGGAGGAGCATTTGTATTTTCCTATATACACAATTCAACAAAGAAAAAAATCAATTGTTAGAGAAGCATAAGACTTTTGACTACGTACTAGAGATATATGTAAGAAATATGGATTACAACTTACCGTAACGTCATTCCATACGTTATTTATGCACTCGTGATTCATCTGAGACCACTCATTAGTTAATGGGAAATGTTCCCCATTTTTAGCAAAAATTCCTATCTGAGTAGCTAATTGTGCCATTTCCCCACCAACTGGTTGACCATAATTATTCCATATTATGATCAATCTCTCTTTACCCCATTTGGCGGTTGGTTTTGCCAACCCTCTTCCTTTAGGGTTAGAGCCACGACACAGTAATAAATTTTTCCTTGGAGGCATATCTCGTCATATGACAATTCAATTATAGCACAAGAATTGGATAAACCAAGTAAAGGACCCAAAAAAACAATCTTATAATATATGTATAAGACCTATAAATTTATTATAGGTCTTATGTATCATGTATAAGACCATATATTGGTCTTATAAATGGCCTTATAGAATAACAATGCTTCCAATATACAATTGTAATACTACAAGGTAGATATAGAAATATGAACATTGACAAAACAAAGAACAACAACAAAACAAAGAAGAACAACAACAACAAAACAAAGAAGAACAACAATAACAAAACAAGAAGAACAACAACAACAAACAAAGAATAACAACAAAACAAAGAAGAACAACAACAAAACAAAGAAGAACAACAACAACAAAACAAAGAACAACAACAAAACAAAGAAAGAAGAATAACTTTTCTTTTTTTTTTCATTTTTTTTAAAGAAAAATGATACCGGTACGTGGGATTGTTAGACCACAATTTATCCCAAGCCCCGGGTTAGGGAGCGATACAGGAAGGTTAATGGTTTCCACCTATATACCAAGTATCGTTTTCATTAAAAGTATAAAGTATAAAATCAACTACTCATTCTACTTGTAAGTAAAAAATACTTGTCAAAGTAGTTGTTACTTATTCTTCTTACTTGTACAAACCACGGAAACGACATCAGTTCTCCCCATGTTCAAATGGTCCCCAGACCCTTCTTACTACCTAATACAATAGGGCTTCAGTCTACTTTATTTCTAGAATACAAAAATGACATAAGTAATGATGCATCCCCCCCTCCTTCCAGTTTTATCTACAAACTATCAAGTGTCAACACGGATGAGTTGGTCCAGTCAACCCAATCACATTAAGTCCAATCAAATGGGGTAAGGCCAAATTATGATAATGCATTTGCTTACAAAATGTGGTAACAATTGAAGATGAGTTTGTGAATATTTTTAACTATGGACTTAGAAAAAGAATTTGTACAAGTGACTAGTAGAGCATGTTGATGGCAAAACCATGGCAAAAAAAAAAAAAAAAAAAACTGTTAACTAAAGATAAAAGAAATGTTTCAAAAAAGTGACAAAATGGGACAAGCACAACTGCAGCAGCTAGAGGTAACTCACCAACATCAGGAGTCCACCCAACATGATTAAAAATAAGAACTTTGAGAGAAATGGGGGGTTGCTTCTACAGCAACAAAATACATTTTCTTCAGCAAATGAGAAGAAACCAAAACATGATTAGTATTGTTGCAAAGAGAAACACATCCCCTCCAAAACTAGCTACAATCTTTTAGTCCCAAATGATTTTTGGCCCAAAAATATCATGGTTCAATATACACTTGCAATCTTTCAAAAATAAAATAAATACTTGCAGAACCAATATTTTACAAATTTTTCTTAGAATGAATATGTTGTGAATGCCCATTAAAATAAAAAGAACATGACATTACGGGGGAGAGGGGCTCCGCGGGTTATGGACACATTTGTTATATGTCACATTTAACAAATACCATAAACCATGACATTACACTAACATTTCCAACGAATCAACCAAAAAACAAAAAATTGGTGGGGGAAGCGGGGCGGGGGGAACAACAAACATGACATTACGGGGGGGGGGGGGCTCCCGCGGGTTGTGGACACATTTGTTATATGTCACATTTAACAAAAAACAAATACCAAATCGGTGGGGAAGCGGGGCAGGGGGAACAACAACAACAACCACAAGGAACAACAACAACAACACTATAGGGCAAGCCTTGCTTGATACAGAAAAAGTATAAAATAGTACGGGGGGGGCTCCCATGTACCAAATCGGTGGGGAAGCGAGGCGGGGACATCCCAAAGTAAAAGGAGTACCTGGACAAGCTAGCAGATGACGGAGGTAGAAAGTAAGCTGCTGCAACAAGATCCTGTAGGAAATAAGAGTTTGATCAAAAGAAGCAAAACAAATACATATTACAATTAACAATATTAATATTCAATCCAACCATACAAAATAACAAGTTTGATTGAAATATGAAACATAAGTAATAACATTGTCTTAGTAATAGTAAGCAAATAAGATCTAAACAAATACATATTACAATTAACAATATTAATATTCAACCATACAAAATAACAAGTTTGATTGAAACATGAAACATTAATAATAACATCACAATAATAACATCACCGATGAGAGCCTGAGGTTTGTCCTCGATAGTAGGTCTGACGGGAAGAACGCCTGTGCACGAGCGGTGGCTCTCGAATGCATCATAGTCAAATAATCCTCCAAATCGGCTCGTAACTCCGGGCTCGTCTCGCATCGCCCAAGCCTCCACTGCGTATACCGGGCTCCCAAAATGGCAGTTTCATCTTCCAACCCTCAAACCGATCTTGCACCTCCCCCATCTAGCATCCTCTAAAGTCCTGCCGACTCTGTTCCCGAGCGATAACCTCCCCCATCTAGCATCCTCCAAAGCATGTCGGCTCACTCCCGAGCGATCCTTGATCGCTCCCGCTCCTCCAAAATGCCCTCATGGTATCCCACGATCAAAAGAACCCCGCCGGCTCTGGTTCTCCTCTCCTCCCCGACCACCCCGTCTCTCCCGATCCTCCTCTTCCCGCTCCTCATCATCCTCCTCATCAACGGGATCCATTTGATCATCAACACCGGGCATACGCCAATGCTCGGCTTGTTCACCACTCGGAAACGTGGCCCCTACCCCGCAACGGACCGTCCTCCCGGGAGTACCATATTCAAATAATAAAGACCTGTTGTCCGTCGCCCTCCTGGTCCCTCACAAACTTGTCATACTGCACTAGCGCCTACGAATAAAAACTCGTGCCCCCATCAATCTCATCGCCTCGGGTTTTGGTTCACCCACACAAGCTTCAGCAATCAATGTGATCATCCCCCTATTGATATGTTTCCCTTTTGGTAAGGGCAAATGCCTCACATCTCCGAACAAAAATATCAACCCAATCAGGAATCACCTGAAAACTCCTCAACCCTGTTCGCAAAAGGTTTACCATAGCCACATTCAATTGAGCGGGCTCTCCGTTTGCCAACCAAGACATAGATAGACCTCTGTAAAATAATTTCCAAGCCGGGTGAGAAAGAGAGGAAGCCCTAAGGTATTTTTTTTGCGTGGCAATCCCGTGAGCTCCGAAAAGAAAAACAAGTCCCCCATCGACTCGACCCAGCTTCCTCTCTACCGATCAACCCCAAAGATTTGCCTCAACTCATCATAATCCACTCGATAGGCTTCATCATTCATATGAAACCGAATAGTATTTTCTTGTGACCCCTGGCCTACCTCCAAAGTTGAAAGGAACTCAAGTGAATATCTCAAATACGTAGATGGAGTCTTCCCCAGAAATTACCTAACCCGGCTTGCGTCATCAATTCTGTTACTAACGTCTCTAAACCCAGATCACTCAACACCGGCAAATGAAGGAAAGTGGTGACTTGAAATTTCCTACCCTCCAAATTCCGCCATTTTTTCTTTTGAGCGGCGGTCAATTGGGTCAATCCCATATACGGATCATTTGGGACTACGGGCGGCGGGTTTTGTCTACCCCTCTTGTTGCTACCCTCTCTCTCCTTAGGAGGCATATTTTCAACACAAAAACCACCTATACATAAGACGGAGAGACACAAATTTTAGTAATAACATTGTCTTAGTAAATAGTAAGCAAATAAGACCTAAACAAATACATATTATATAGAAGTAACAATATTAATATTCAACCATACAAAAATAAGAAGTTTGATTGAAACATGAAACTTAAGTAATAACATTGTCTTAGTAAATAGTAAGCAAATAAGATCTAAACAAATACTACTCAAACTAATCATCATCATTATCGGCCATATCAACATCATCATTATCGGCCATATCAACATCTAGGTCATTGATATTAGTAGTTTCAATCTCGACCCCATCAACTCCCTCTCGCACCCACGATGCTTCTTCGTTAGCAACATTTTCATCCAGATTTTGTGAGCAAAATGGTACCAATTGTGGAATCGAATTTGCAACTTGTTTATCATCATTTGAATATATGTCAAAACTATCTCTTGGCGTAATCCTCATCACAACTTTCCAATCACTTTCTATAGGATCTTTAACATACCAAACTTGCTCAGCTTGAGATGCTAATATGAATGGTTCATCACCAACTCGATTATCCTTATACAACTTGTGATTGAAGTTTACAAGAGTAAATTTTTGCTCATCTTCCATCTTGCCTGTCCGGTTATCAACCCAATCACATTTAAACAATACAAATCTTATTGAGTTGCTATAACGAATTTCAAGGATCTCAATCAACTCCCGTAGAAGTTAACATCCCCTACAATGGGATTATTATCCTTTCGGCTTGCAAAACTTGTCACACTTCGCATTCAAGCATGACTCCACTATTTTGAGTTTTCCTTCGTCTATCGACATCCTTCACTCGAAATCGAAAACCATTTATTATGTAAGACTTATACCGCCTCGCATCCATATGAGGACCCAATGCAAGACTCGTAATTCTTTCTGGCACTACATCTTTCGTCGTGCATACCTTTTATAAAAAACAAAATTTAATAAGAAAATATTTAAAACGATAAATTGAAACTATTATATGAAGGTGGTTTCATACTTACATAATCCTTAAACCAGCTAACAAACTTATCATTATGTTCTTTCTCTATAAGATGTCGTTGATTACGAGGTAATGTCTCCTCAAATGTACACGATGCATTCTGAGCGCATCGAAAATATGAATTAGGTATTAATTTGAAATATAAAAGATATAAGGAATGTAAGCCTCATGTAAGGAATCACTTACTCTAGGTATTGTTCAACATCTTCAGTATTGAAAAGCACATATCTATGCGCTTGTACTCGTGTGATGTAATCAAGGATAATTACCTCTTCTTTTCCTACAAAGCGGCCTAACTCATCACCTTCATCATCATTTCTTCTAGGACGATTGGACTTTGTCTCAATGTCATCCAAATATTGCGTACAAAAAGTCATGCATTCTTCAGCCACAATTGCCTTAGCTATGGAGGCCTCGGGATGGGCTCGATTTCGAACATATAATTTTAATGTAAGTAGAAACCTACAAAAACATTTACTCATGCTAAAGCAGATGTAAAAAAGAATTTAACTTTTTTCAAAGTAAATTTAATATGGATGTACCTCTCTACCGGATACAACCAACGAAATTGTATTGGGCCCGCTAGCAAGGCCTCCTCGGCTAAATGCACCGGCAAGTGCTCCATAACATCAAAGAAAGCCGGTGGGAATATTTTCTCGAGAGCACATAGTGTGACAAACCCATCCGATCTTGTATCTTTTCGAGATCGGCAAGTGTATTCACCTTTGAGGATAATTGCCTAAAGAAATTTGCCAACTCAATGATGGCTTTTACAATGTAAGTAGGCAACACTTTTCGAACAGCTAAAGGGAGTAGTTGTTGGAGCAAAATATGACTATCATGGCTCTTAAGACCCCAAATAGCTCTTTCCTCTAGATGTACACAACGAGATATGTTTGACGAGTAGCCATCAGGGACTTTGACTCCCTTTAGAACTTTCAAGAATGTGTCTTTATGCTTCTTACTCATTGTAAACTCGAGCCTTGAGGCATAATATCTTTGCCGATGGAAGCTTTTTGTAGATGCAATGGTTTCCGAATGTTCATCACTTTTAGGTCTTTTCTTGCTTTATCATTATCTTTTGATTTCCCCAGCATACCTAACAGAGTATGTAGCACATTATCACACACATTTTTTTCAATGTGCATAACATCAAGATTATGACGAACATGATTATTTGCCCAATAAGGCAACTCAAAGAAGATACTCCTCTTTTTCCAATTGTGACACAACTTAGGAACCTTTCTTTTCTCCAACTTGGCTTGTTGCTTCTCACCCTCTTCTCTTTTCCTCTTTTTAATAACATCTTCTATTTTATACTGTTTCCATATTTTCAACTTGTTTAAGCAATTTTGTTCCAAACAATAACTTGGGCTTATCTCTCACTTCATGAGTACCATCAAAAGAGCCTTTATCCTTACGAAAAGCATGACTCCTAGGCAAGAAGCGTCGATGACCAATATAACAATACTTGCCACCATGATTCAACCATCGTGCTTGAGGTCTCACATTGCAACAAGGGCAAGCATATTCACCTTTAGTGCTCCATCCAGACAACATTCCATATGCGGGAAAGTCATTTATTGTCCACAATAGTGAAGCTCAGTAAAGTAAACAACTCGTTCCTTGATGCATCATAAGTTGATATACCATCTTCCCACAATTCCTTCAACTCATCAATTAACGGTTGGAGATACACATCTATCTTGTTGCCCGGCCCTTTTGGGCCTTGAGTAAGCACCGACAAGAAGAAATATGGGTCAATTTCATGCATAACCAAGGTGGAAGATTGTATGGCATAAGCACAACCGGCCAAGTACCGTGAGATATAGTCATTGTTCCGAAAGGATTAAATCCGTCGATGCTAATCCCAATCTAACATTTCGAATTTCACTTGAAAATAATGGATAACGTTCATCGAATTTCTTCCACGCACGAGAGTCTGCAGGATGCCTCAAGACACCATCGTCTATTCTTTTCTCGGCATGCCATCTCATGAGTGTCGCGGTCTTAGATGACCAATACAACCTTTGCAACCTTGGCTTTAAGGGAAAATACCATACTTTCTTCATCGCTACCGCTTGGGAAGTTTATTCTTGCCACTTGTTTCCGCACCTTCACCGCTACCCCTTCTTCTTGTTGCTTATATCTAGAGGCTCCACAAATTTCACATTTAGTAAGTTTTTCAGTTTCATTTCGAAACAACATACAATGATTAATGCACGCGTCCCACGTTTTATAACTAAAACCCAAATCCGCAGCTCATCTTGTACGCCTCACGATAGGAACTTGGCACTTTCGGCCACCGAGGCAATGCCCTAATGAAAATTTTTAATAAAGAAGTAAATCCCTTATCGGTCACTCGATAATTAGCCTTCCAGTCATAAGTTCTACAATAAATGAGAGTACCGTAAACTTATCACACCCTTCCCACAAGGCTTGATCGGCATCTCTCAAAAGTCTAAGAAACTTTGCGGTGGATGCATCCGATTGTACGATTTCTTCAATTCCCGGTGGTTACTATCCGGCATACCCATCCCTTCATGTACCATTCGCCTCATACAATCTTGCACGCCCAATTCAATTTCAATGCCATCTTCGGTTGTCCTATCATTATTATCATTCTTACGCGCCGAAATGTACCCTTCCCCGTGCCTAATCCAATTCTTGTAATCTTTTTGAAATCCCACCGCAATACAATGTGATCTCACGGTTGCACGGTCTTCTTGGTAACGATTTGCGCATTTTTTACAAGGACAATATATTTCTTTAACACCAACAGACTTTTGAGAATGCAAAATCGAGAAAGTTGTCAACCCTGCACAAATACTCATTTGAAATTCGATTATCCAAATCAATCCAACTTTTGTCCATATATGACTTGACTTGATATTTTTAACGTTAAAATACAACCTATATATAAGACCGAGAGACACAAAGTTTAGAATAAAAATAAACTCATAAACAAACATAGTCTAAATATGTACAACTTTTGGCTCGATATAGATAATATACATTGTTGGAGCCTAGCCTATTAGTCGAACTTGGGCCCATGATATAGTATAACCCTATGACAACATTCATTCGTTCTCTCTCCACAAGCCCCCCTAATTGAGAAGCTAATTTAAGGAACTAGGTTGATGTGCAAAAGAATATGCACATGCAACAAAAAGATTTGAAACTATTTTTAGGAACTAGGTTGAAGTGCGCAACATTATTTTTTGAAGTGCGCAACACCAACATATGGACTAATAGATTGAGATTACGGGCACACTAGAGTTAAGGGAATTTACAAGGTTTGCCTTCAAACAAGAAGTCCACGACTAGGTATTGTCTATTTGTTGGAGGCAACTTAGTATCTTAGTAAAGCAAGAAGGAATCATTGGTATCAAGATTCATGATCATGTACTAAGGCAAGAAGGAATCATTGGTATCAATATTATTTACATTTACATTACGAAATACTATAAACCAAAACAATGTAGAATCGGCATTCAACTTTTTGAGACTTTTTGACCATTAATTTTCTACTCATTAGCTTGGTCTCCTTTTTACTCTATTAATTTTCTACTCATTGTTTACTTGAATTTACTTTCATGAAATTACACTAAAAGTATAAGGGAAATGACAAATTGGGGTCCAATGTTTGGTTTTCTTTTTTGTTTTTTTATAGACTATATAGACAACAGTGTTCAACACCATTTCAAAGTTCAAGCAGTTTCGACCAAGTAAATGTGATCAACTCCAATCAAAACATGACTAATAAAGGTAGCAAGATGAATGCGCAATACAATGGTTCATCCAATAAGAATCCAATATCTAATACTAGCCTCTAATACAAAATTGATAAATCCCTCTTAAGTATTATTAAAGCTTAATGTCCAAAGCCACCATCTATTTGACAAGCACAAATCACATGCATAATAATTTAAATTTATATTTCATAAAATAGCACACTTCCGCAACAACCGCCTATAACACATGAAGAGCATAGAAATTGAAAAAACGCAACAAGAACAACAAAATCAAAAATTAAAAGTAAATACGTATACCTACCTCGTTGATTTGGTCGCCAGGGTCGGAAAATCGTGCCTCTAGGTAGCTATGGAGGAGAGAAAGCTTCAGCTTCTACTAGAGGAGAGAAAGAGAGGCCGAGATACGTAGATCGAAGAAATCAACGCTCAACCACACCAAGAACAACAAAAATCAAAAATTAAAAGTAAATACGTATACCTACCGTTGATTTGGTCGCCGGCGGTCGGAAAATCGTGCCCTAGGTAGCTATGGAGGAGAGAAAGCTTCAGCTTCTACTCAGACATCGGAACCGAATAGGGAAATTTGGTTTCCCGGTATTTAACAACATTTACGGCGGACGCGTATAAACCGCCGAGAATAAGTACCTATATACGGCGGACGCGTACAAACCGCCGAGAATAAGTACCTATATACGGCGGCTATATACATACCGCCGTATAAAACTTCGACCTCGTATACGTACATGCCAAATGTACGTACATTACCTATTTACGGCGGACTTAGCCGCCGTATATATTTATTATATACGGCGGATGTTCAAACCGCCGTATACATATAATATTAACGGCGGACGCGTGTCCACCGCCGTATATGGGCGCCGTAAATAACATAGTTTCTTGTAGTGATTGTGAGTTACGAGGCTGGGGAGGAGAGGATAGGCGCCGATCAGATTGCCAGGGCCTTCTTATGGTTTGCCTTTTCGAGCACCCTTTTTGGACATGCTGAGGGGACGGCAATCTTTGCCTTGCTGAGGTCCTTGGAGGACATGGAGATGGCTGGAGACGCCTCCTGGGGAGAGGCCGGGCTGGCAGAGCTTTACTTTGCTCTCGATAGGTACAGCCGGAAGGCTGTGAGCTCCTTGTACTGCTTTGAGTTTGCCTTGGAGGTATAAGCTCTCTTTTTGCTTTCCCCCCTTCTTTTTTTTTTGAGCACACACTTTTCTTTTGCACTGGATTGATTGGATTTTTACCTTTCGCAGGTATGGGCGTTGGAGTTTTTCCACGTCACGATGTGGCGGCAGCCGGCGGAGTACGTCGGGGCGTATCCGGCCATGCATTCTTGGTCCAAGCATGCCCGGGAGAAGATAAGCTCCAGGCGTACGACTCTCGGAGTACGCGGATTGCCTTCCTTTGACGGAGGCCGAGACGGACGAGAGGATGATATTTTATCCTTGGGATCGTTTCTTGAGGCGTATTTGAAGGGCGCCGAGATTTGGACTGTGCAATGGAGGATTCTCGAGAGGTCCGACTGCGATGCCTATTATCTCGGGAGAGAGGGTGACGCGCCGCATGGCGTGAATTCGCCTTTGAGGACACCGGTGGAGCCTCCCGCCGATATGATGCACCCGAGTGTGATCTCGTGACTGGGATGACTACCAAGCCGGCCAGCACTTCTCGGCATTTGTGGCGACTGAGCCGTACCCCGTATTTGTCTTGAGGAGGCTGAGGATGCCCCAGGTTCTGGATAGAGAGGGGCTTGGGATCCCGCGGTACCCTCGGACGGATTTTTCATATATCCAGGATGGGGTCCGATTGAGGGTGCAGATCCCTCAGCCTGAGCGGCTTCCACGAGCTTTCCGGCCTCGTCCGGGTATGAAGGTATGGCTTCTCTTTCTTTTTTTTTTTTTACTTTTGTCTTTTCTTTTCTTTCCTGTCATCATTTCTTGCTTCAACTGTTTCTGACGCTTTTGCTTTTGTGCAGTTTTCGGAGGTGGTCGTCGAGAAGCTGACGAAGCAAGTGATCGGAGCTAAGAGATTCATCAGGAGTGAAATTACCCGATCTTTTTCGCGCGCGGGGCGGCGGAAAAGGCGGTTGTCTTTCGCGGGGGGTTGGTGTCTGAGACCTCGCTTCATGGGAAGGAGCAGAATGAGGAGTCGCCACGCGGTTTTGTATTTTGAGCCCAAACGTTGAGAAACGGCTTTTGAAAATGGTGTCGTTTTTATTGGTAGCAAAAACTTAGGAAAAGGCTTTGAAAACGGGGATCATTTTTATTGGCAGCAAAAACGAGTAAAAAGCTTTTTAGTACCAGAGATTGTTAGGTTCGGAGGTCACGTTACGTTTCGGGTAGAGTATTACGAGATCGCCCGAAACGCCTCGCATGACGAGTCTTTCTACCTTTCTCGAAATCGTGTGTGTGTGTGTGTGTGTCTTTTGAAATGGGGGCTTGAATGACAAGCTTAATCTTGGTTTGAGTGACAAACGTTGATTAGGTGACTTTGTTTGAAAAGACGAGCGTTTGAATGACAAACGTCGGTTTTGAGTTTGAAATGAGCGTTTGCGTGGCAAACGTCGACTTTGAGTTGAAATGAGCGTTTGCGTGGCAAACGTCGATTTTGAGTTTGAAATGAGCGTTTGCGTGGCAAACGTCGACTTTGAGTTGAAATGAGCGTTTGCGTGGCAAACGTCGATTTTGAACCTTACGGGTCATTGTTAACGATTTTTACGAGAAAAATGCGTATTAAATGATTTTAAGTGTCAAATGGCGGCTTTTGAGTTTGAAGACGAGCGTTCGGAGGCCGAACGTCATTTCGCGCGTTTTGAAAGAGAGTTCGACGGACGAACTCCGGTTTTGAATCGGGCATTACATTGTTAACGATTTTTACGGGAAAAATGCGTATTAAATGATATGCGATCAACGAATCGGGTTGCGACTCGGACTTTGAAAGGTAAATACTATCACAATCCAAACGGATCGGACTTGTAAATGACAGTATTTAAAGTGCGGTATCAACGGAATCAAACGATCCGGAATTGTAAATGACGATCAACGAGGCCAAACGGCTCGGAAGTGTAAATGACGATCAACGAGGCCAAACGGCTCGGAAGTGTAAATGACGATCAACGAGGCTAAACGGCTCGGAATTGTAAATGACGATCAACGAGGCCAAACGGCTCGAAATTGTAAATGACGTGAAAGTAAGCAGGAGCGGGTCGGAACGCCGTTTTAACCCGTGATTACTTCTCTTACGGAAAGAGAAGAGGATCGAGGGCTAAAACGTATCGGACCCAGTTAGACGGAGGCGTCTACATTTTGACAATGACGTTCGAGGCAGCTTATAGCGGCCGGCGCGTAAACCGAGACTAACGGAAGATTCGTAGAGAGGGAGTTATACCTATGGCTAGGGTCGACTCCTTTGGCTCGGGAGGTGTGTACGGGACACGAAAAGTTATTCGAAAGGTTGTTTCAAAGTTGTAGGGTGCGTATTTAATCGAAATACGAAGGTTTCACGCGAATCGAGACAAAACGGGAGCTCGGGAGGGGTGGAAACCAGTTTGGACCGTGGGGTATGTGATTTTTTGGTCTCAAAATCCTCCCCTTTGCCTTTGACAGCAACTTCTATTTATAGGGTGAAAATTGCGATAAGAGTCCCAGGACTTGGACTGACCGAATTTCGTGGTTTTGGGAATTTTGGAAATCGGGGGACTTCTTGGCAATTTCGGGGAAAATTGCACTGGAGTCCGCCGGACTTGGCTTGCAAACCAGGGGTATTTTGGTCTTTTGGCCTTGATTTGTGATTGACGAGTGACTAGAGGGAGGTGGCATGCGGGACACGTGTCCCGTGACTCACCGTAAGTGTGGGAGTTCGTTCCCCTGGTCCCGTTTTGTCCGTTTTTTAAAATAACAACCGAAATGTCCGAAACGCCCGGAAAGTGCCGGAAAATGCGTTTTTCGAGGAAAGCCATACTTTTACGTGAGATGTCACGTGTTAAGTACGGTTCGACGTCGGGATGCACGGGCGGTCCCGAGACGTCTCGTTGGCACAGCAACGGGGAGTTTAACGAGTTCCGGTTAACCTGGAGCGGGCCAGTTAACGGATTTCGGTTAACTTTCTGACGGATTTGGATGATCCGGATTTGGGTACTTACAGTTAGCCCCTCGGCGACGTCACTTTCGAAGGAAGTGGGGTCGTCGAAAAGATAAGGATCCAAATCGGGATGCCTTACTTTGAAAGAGACACAGGCGGTCACCGGTGCCGGACCTTTAGCGAAAAGGATTCCTACGTATCCCGAGCGGGAATCAAGCCGATCGTAGTTTGAAAAGGGGCAAGGGTCGCGCATGGGGACCTTGACCTGAGCGAGACTGTTAGGAGGCGTCTAAACCTGGGTGAGACCATTCGCGAGGTACCTGTACCTGAATGGAGACTGTTAGGAGGCGTCTGAACCTGGGGCTTCTGAAACCTTCGAGGGCGTGTGGCGCCTCAAACCGGAGTTGCGATGCTGACGGGGGTGCTCGTGCCTTGGGTGCTGGGCTTATTGCTGTTGCCAGTTTTATCCTGCTGGGGATGAGCGTTCGGGCCTACCTGGATGGCCGAAGAGGGATTGTTGCAAGGCGTTCGTGCCTTGGAGTTCGGGCTTATTGCTGTTGCCGGAGATGACTGTTTGCAAGGCGTTCGTACCTTGGGGTTCGGGCTTATTGCTGTTGCCGGAGATGACTATTTGCAAGGCGTTCGTACCTTGGGGTTCGGGCTTATTGCTGTTGCCGGAGATGACTATTTGCAAGGCGTTCGTACCTTGGGGTTCGGGCTTATTGCCGTCGAGAGATGGCGGCGAAGGTCTCGATAAGAGAGTGGAGGTCAGGCCGCGAAGGTCGGGATTAACTGTTTGAGATCGGACCGTGAAAGGTCGCGATTGAGAATTGAAATCGGACCGTGAAAGGTCGCGATTTGAGGATTGAAATCGGACCGTGAAAGGTCGCGATTGAGGATTGAAATCGGACCGTGAAAGGTCGCGATTGAGGATTGAAATCGGACCGTGAAAGGTCGCGATTGAGGATTGAGATCGGACCGTGAAAGGTCGCGATTGAGGATTGAGATCGGACCGTGAAAGGTCGCGCGATTTGAGAGTTTAATGGTGAGGATCATTTAAATTTTAACGTCGGGAGACGGAATTGTAACTGAAATGTCCGGAGACATGGTTGAACGTTTGAATGTCAAACGTCAATCGGTCAATTTAACGTCGGGGAGACGAAGCGTTAGTGAAAACTAGCGAGAATTTAACGTGCGGAGACGAACGTTAGTGAGAACTAATCGGGGTTTTATCCTCGGGGATAGGGCGTTAGAAATGTCTAGCGGGAAATTTTACACTTTCGGGGCCAAAAGTGGTAAAATTGGAATTGCCAAAAGTCGAGGGCAAAAGGGGCAAAAATTATTCCGGTGCGGTAAGAGTCCCATTTGACTTTTACCGTGTTTTCCGTAAACCTTTTAAATGCCGAGGGGGAAGAAAATGGCCATTTCTTCCATTGTTGCCGGCGAGAGAGGAGAGAAAAGAGAGAGAAATCCAACCCAAATTGCAAGGTTTGCTCGAATTTGTGAGGGAAAATCGCTATGGAGGGTGAAGGAGGACCAATGGCTCGCCATGGAAGGACCGACAACGAGAGAACTCGATTGGTTCGGACCATTCGAACCACCACTCTTCCATTGAATCCGGCGGAGTTTTATCCGGCGAGGGATAGACACAACTCCAAGGATGGGATCGAAAGACAAGTAAGTTCCCTACAAATTCCATTAATTTTCAAGAATGTGCATTCTTTAAATGTTAGAAATTTGTTAGGAATTTACTTAGGGATTTTGGTGCCCGATTTGGGGCTTTTGACTTTGCTATGAATCGTTGTCGAAATTGACTAGAACGTAGTTCAATTGACATCATGGGTAGATGACATAAAAATTTTGGTTGCAAAATTCCATGTCTAAATGCATTTTCCAAAATTAAAGTAGCTTTAATTCGGGACGGAGCGAGATTTTCGAAAAAATTCGAAAGAATTTGAAAGTTCCGGATTCGACGGAGTTTTCGAAATGATTTTGAAAGTTCCGGATTCGACGGAGTTTTCGAAAGATTTTGAAAGTTCCGGATTCGACGGAGTTTTCGAAATGATTTTGAAAGTTCCGGATTCGACGGAGTTTTCGAAAGATTTTGAAAGTTCCGGATTCGACGGAGTTTTCAAAATGATTTTGAAAGTTCGCGAGAAATGAATGAGAACCGTATCTTGCATTGCATCCTTTTGACATGCGTTGGTGCATTTCGTTGACGTTGCTTACTGTCTTGTTTGTGCGGGGGCGGGGATGGTTGATACCCACAACGAGAAGAGTCGGGGGGTGCCTTTGAGGCAGTGCAGGTTTTGTGGGGCCTTATCCCGGACGTGGCCCGAGAGGGAGAGAGGAGTCCACGACAGGCAGTGATTGACTTCAGGTTTGGGTTTTATCGATCTTGTAAGTGCTGCGGCAGTGATCTGCCAGAGCGAGTCCCATGTATGTCGCGGCCCGATGCGGTG
Organism: Adenophora triphylla var. japonica; assembly: GCA_022495995.1. Classification (NCBI taxonomy): domain Eukaryota; kingdom Viridiplantae; phylum Streptophyta; class Magnoliopsida; order Asterales; family Campanulaceae; genus Adenophora; species Adenophora triphylla. The sequence continues at coordinate 108,495 of JAFEMH010000713.1, forward strand.
CTGAGATCGACCACACTTTCCATTTCGAGATGGGGGAGCGACGGTGACTCCCACGGATTTTGCCGCTATCATTTGGGTTGCCGACTTATGGCAACGCGCTAGTGTGGGTTGATGGTTATACCGGAAGCGGTTATGCAGGCTGTGGGTTTTGATATTACCGATGCCGGGGGCTTAGGCATTCGGTACGAGGCCGATGGAGCGTCACTTGAGGGCGGGCGTCGCCGGATTATCCAGGCTGGGTCTTTGAGGATGACCGCGGAGCGTCCGGCTCGAGGGTTCCTTTGGTTTCTGGTCGGCGACTGTTCCCGACTTGACACGTCTTGTCACTTCCCTACTGCTCGGGTCGTGGTAGATACTTGGATGCCGTGAGGGGTTTGCGTGGGGAGGCTGGGCGCCGAGCTCTACCATTCTTTGGACGGAGTTCTCGCGGGGAGAGGAGCACACATTTAGGCCCTTCACGCTGTCTTGGATGTAAGTTTACGTGCTTTTTCTCTTCCTTGCCTCTTTTATGTACTCGTATGTATACGCTTTGTAGGCGACATAACTTTCCATTCTCTTGGCGGAGTGCAGTGCTACGAGGTGTTCGGATCCGCGAGGCTTGGGACGTCAGGAGCCGTGCCGTCCCTGTTCCACTGCCTTGTTGGTTTGGCGAAGAAGGCGAAAGAAGGGCGGTCTCTTCGAGGAGTTGGCACTCGAGTGTCGTACGAGGAGATATCTACGGCGGAACACAGAGTTCTCAGAGAGGATCCGGGTGACACAGTGGAAGCGGGTTTGATCATGTCGCGGTGCGGATTTCCGGCGAGACTACACGGCGGCGGAAGCTCACGCGGTGGGACTTGGCTGCGACGCCATGTATGCAGGGAGAGGGTGACTCGTCGGCATAGGCGGGGGTCCCTTCCTTTGGTGCCGGTGGATCCTCCTCTGTACATGCGGCATCCCGGGAGATGCCGATGGATGAGCTAGAGGGATACGCTTCGGGGTGTGTACTTCAGAGTACATCATAGCGGGGGCCGCTTATGATGTTTTCTTGAGATGATGAGGTGAGGAGCCCGCGGGTGCGGCATAGGGAGGGCGAGGTCCCTGGAGGTCCTCGACATTTTCACTGTCCCGCGAGCTAGGCTAGCGTACGAAACTGGGCGGTTAGCGCGGGCGACTTGTGATCCCGCTCCGGCGGGCCGAGACCACGATACGAGGCGGACCCCAATGCTTCGGTGAGCATCTTTTTCGATTTTCTTCCTTTGATAGTAGCATTACGCACATGATGCATACGTACTTTCACGTTCGCTTTCGATGATTTTCTGGTTCGCGGGTATACGGCCGTACGTACAATGAGGCCGTAGAGGTTGGTGGACGGGTGGTCCGCCCTACGCCGGGAGGCTCGTGGGTTCATGCGGTGCGGTTCCGGAGGAGCGTGGACGTCGCGATCGGGGGCCGTCTAGGCCGAGGGTTCGCCTGCTCCCACGAGTGGTGGGGAGGACTTCACGCGGGGTTTGGCCGGTTCGCGGGCGGAACGGCTGGATTTGGAGCTCCTTCTTCGCGCACTCGGGGCGCGAGAGAGTCCTCGAGTTCGCGTACTCCAGGAGGCCACTTTGCCTATTCATTGGAGGAGTTCGGCGAGTTCTGTTTGCGGCGGATCCGGCGGCGGCGGAAGCGGTGCGTCGAAGTGTACGGATGACGGCGGGACTCGAGTAGTCCCCTTTTCTTGCTTTCTTTCTTTACTATTTTGTTTAGACAAAATGCATGTATTTGTCGGGAACAAATTTTGATTTGAAATGTATTTGCAAAAAGGCGCCCGTGGGGCGGAACACATGCCATATTTATTACGTGATCACCTTCGATTATTTTCGGCAAATAAGCAAATAGGTTAATCAAAAATAAATAAAAAGGAGAAATGCATTAAAAATTGAACGGGTCAAAAATTAAGCATGTATGCACTAATTTTTAATTATTTGCCTTGTTGCACGAGCCGGGCGGAAGGGATATTGACATTGGTTAAATGAAATCGGGGCGAGCACGCGAGATTTCATAAGAGTGAGCACGAGGGCATGGTTTGGAAATGTTTCCAACTTTTAAGCAGGCGGCTGCGAGAGTTGACAAGTCAAGCTGCGAGGGAGTCGGCCGGACTTGAAATGAATTTCCAGATTCTTTAAATTGCGGTTTCGGCTTTGCAATTTGTAAGAAGCTAGCATTGCTTTTGCTCATTACATTTGAGTTCTTTTCCATTTCTTAAGGTTTTCTTCACCTTCGACATGGCTCCTTTTCCCAAGTTATCGTCTCGGATGCAAGAGCGATATTTGGACAACTTTCGATCGTGGGTACGGAACCACACGAGGCGGAACAAAAGGTTTTCGAAGGCATTACGGGATTAAATCTGTTTGGGCTTTGAAGGAGCTCATGCCAGTTGGGATCTTTTGAGAGCCGCGTCTCGGTTGCAGGACGTAAGGAGGAATGTGTACGGCTTTTCGTACAACGAAGTCACTCCTACGTTTGAAGATTTCCGGGCCGTGCAGGAGGACTGAGGCAGGAACGGCTAGTTCTTCCGTATCTTTGGTGGCATGGCCATCGTTGAGAAGCTAGTGTCTTTGTTGGGTATCTCATTTGGAGAAGCATACGGGATCTTGATCTGAGGATACCGAATTATGTTGACATTTCGGGGCTGCCCGAAAGATTTGCCGGAGGGCGAGGAGCGTCTTTGCGTGGGACGCGTTTGCTCTGTGTGTGATTGCTACTCTGTTCACATTCACGTCTGCAGGTGTGTGCCATCACGGTGTCTTGGACTGGTGAGGCGATGCGGAGTGGAGAGACATCGTGCCATTGGTCTTGGGCGAGACGTTCACAGGCATAGGCCGGATGGCGGCCGGTAGCCGATACATGTGGGGAGGGAGTCCCGCTATGCGACCATGTGGTTGAGGAGAGGCTGCGAGATGATGCACGAGGTGCCAATGTCTGTGACGCTTGGTCTTTCTCGCGACGTCCTCGGTGATAGGGGTAATCGAGTGCTGGAGCTACTGGATGGCCAGACTTGGCACGCATCACTTGCGATGGTGGAGTTCCCCATTGGAGATTCTGAGACTTGTAGGACCGCTCGGGAGGGTGCATTGATCGTCGAGTGCGGGGCTGTCTCGAGACGTCATTCTATATTCCATCATTGGTTACTGCAACGGCGTGCAGTACGGGCTGGAGCGAGATGCCCGGCCCGATCTGAGTTATCTTTGCTACCTTTGAGGTGGGATCTCTGCGGATGGAGGATCCTTCGACGCTATTCTTTGGTCACCGGTGGTGGCAATACACGTCCTTTCTGCCCAGGGGTTCTCTTTCACAGGAGAGAGGGGCCTTTGTTACGTCGGCGATATACGGGCTAGTACGAAGAGTGTATGGGGGAGACACGAGATGGCTATCTTGTGGAGACGGAGTGGCTGTTGAGTGCGATCACACAGACGGTTCGACATTGAGGAGGACGAGGCGAGGGCTAACCACAGGAATCGTGCGGCGATGCCGTAGGCGGATTATGTGGCAGAGTGCTAATCGGGAGGCCAATCAAAGCACTGCGATGATGGCTCGAGCGAGGCGGCTCGAGACGAGCTAGAGAAAGGGCTGTATTGACGGCCACGCGGGATTGACGGAGGCGTCGGGGAAGAGTCCACGAGCCGGGTAGAAGGCTACTAGGAATATTTCTGCGAAGGTGAAGAACACTCGCGGGGAAAAGGGAAAGGGAAGAAGGATGAAGGACCTAGTACGGGAAACTAGGTTGACCTTCTTTGTCCAGTATCCATCCATTGTCATTGCGAGACACATTAATTGATTAATGTTTTATTGTAGTTTTGCTAGCGTGTAGCGAGTCAAGAGTTGGCCGTGCTTGAACTCATCAAAGAATGTTTTAACCGTTATGAATTTGTAGGTTAAATGAAAAGAGTTTTCGAAACACAAGCAATTGATGCTTATTGTTTTTTTGTTTTTAGACCGAACCAAAGATGGTGCCCTACGTTCCCCTTTTACAATTGGACTAAGGGGCTCGGGTCACCGTAGTTCGACACTTTAGGTGAATTTGAGAAAAACAAAGACAAAAGAAGTGCGACCTTTTTTTTACTGGATCATTAGCGGGAATGTATCCGGTTGGGTATTACTCTTTTAGCACTTTAATTTGCGAGGGGACGGTGTATGGGGAAGGTGAGTTGACTCGTGCTCTTCCTCCAAACGAAGTATCTGCGGAGCTTGCTTCCGTTCACGGGGTTAACGAAAGGGTTTCCGTCCAAATCTGCTAGCTTCATGGCTCCTCGGAGAAGATTCTTTGTACCACGAACGGTCCTATCCGGGTAGGCTCCCACTTTCCGAGGGGATTGGTGCACGTAGGAGGCTTTTCCTTTAGCACCAAGTCGCCTTCTACGATGTCTCGGATCTTGACTTTCTTGTCGAATGCTCGTGCCATTACGCTGCAGTAGGCTCGAGTGTGTTCCATGGCTTTCAATCTGCGCTCGTCGAGTAGAGCAAGTTCGTCGTGACGGCTACGTAGCCATTCGACTTCATTGACCCCGTTTTCCAAGAGGACTCGGAGGGATGGAATTTCCAATTCCACGGGTAACATTGCTTCCATTCCGTAGGTAAGTGCGAACGGAGTCTCCCCTGTGGCGGTTCGGCGATGTTCGGTATCCCCGAGAGGAGCTAGATGTAGCTTTTCGGGCCGAGTCCCGACCTGCGAGTGGTCATCTTTACGATTATCATGGCGAGAGTCTTGTTGTTGCCTCTCTTGCACCATTGGTTTGTGGTGCAGCGTAAGGAAGACTTGTGACGTGTGACTACGGGTCGGTCGGTAGTTGGTCACAATTTCCTTCGAAAGTGAGTCCCATTGTCGGAGATGATCTCATTGGGCACTCCGTATCGGCACATGATGTTCTCTCGGATGAACTCGGCCACCTTCCTAGAATTCGGTACCTTGTACGATCGGCTTCTACCCATTTGGTGAAGTAGTCGGCTGCGACTAAAATGAACTCGTGACCATTGCTCCTGGAGGAGTGATCTTGCCGATGGCGTCGATTCCCCATGTGGCGAAAGGCCGTGGCGTAGTCATGCGGTAGAGTTCGTGAGGAGGGATGTGATTGAGGTTGGAAAACCGTTGACATTTGTCGCGGCTTCGGACGGCTGGATGCGATGCATTTCCATTGATATCAATAGTATCCCATACGGAGAATGATGCGTGTCAATGCTCGGGCGTTCATGTGCGGACCGCGAGTTCCGTTGTGAACTTCGTTCATTAGCTTCGGCGCTTTTTCTTTGTTTACACACAGAAGGAAGTGGCCCTTGGTGGCGCTTCTTGTACAACTGGCAATACCCCCGAGAATGACGAAATGGGATGCCGGGCGTTTTAATGCCATCATGTTTTGGCTTTGATCCCTTCTTTGTATTTTCCATCTTCATTTGTGAAGGAAGCTTCTCCGCTTTGGAGAGTGCTTGGTAAATTTGATTGTACCGGGGCTCGTCGATCGTTTCTTTTTCTTTTCGATCTCACGGCAATAGGCGGGTGTTTCCCGTCTTGCCTATTACGAGGGTTTCTTGCTTTCCCTTCGGGAATTTCGACAAGAGAGGCGAGGTTGCCGGGCGTACTGCGAAGCGGTTCCTGTCTCTTGGCAAATAGTGAAAAGAGATGTCCTTGGGCGAGCAATGAGCTCCTCCATGTACGCGTGGTACTTACGAAGGCGAGAATCTACCGTCTTCCATTTGTTGGATACTTGATTGATGATCAATGCTTTGAGTCTCCATATACATCCGGCTCTAAGATGTTGCGCTCGAGGCGGCTTCCCAAACCTGTTTGCCGAGGCTTCGTATTCTCTGCATTGTTGGTTGCTTCAAAATTCGGCTTGATGGCTATGGGAGTATGCTCGTCCTTGGGATCGACAAGGAGCATTCCAATGCCATTCCCCTTCTTGTTGGCTGCCCCATCGAAGAAGAGTTGCCGGCGGTTTGCGGCTTTGTCAAGTGAAAAAGATTCCGTCGTCAGGAAATTGTGGATCGGGACCCTTAGGTTCTTTGCTCGGGAAGTCGGCAGGCGATGCGCCATTACTACGCCCTTTGTTGATTTTCGACCATGTACTTGATGTCGAACTCGGCCCGGGAAGAATGACCACTTGGCTAGCCGCATTGACGAGGGATGGCTTGTCAAAGAGATATCGGACGGGGTCCACTTTGGAGACCGGGAGCAGAATGCGGCGCATGTAGTGTTTCGGTTTCCCGACTACCCATACCAAGGCGGTACGGGTTTTCTCACGTCTTTGAGTAGGCGAGTTCACTTCCTTGAAGCTTTCGGCTTACGAAGTAGATTGCATGCTCAACCTTGGAATCTTTGTTCTTGTGCCGGCATTGCTCCGATAGACGTGTACATTGCTTGTCGGATACGGGAGTAGTGGCTTGTCTTCGTGTGGCGGGCACGGGGTGGGGATTAACCAAGTAGGTCTTGATTTTCTCGAAAGGCATGTTTGGCACTCGGAGTCCCATTTGATGTCGGCATTCTTTTTCATCGGTTTGAACATGGGCTCGCGAGAGAGATGTCAAGCCCCTGGTTGATGAAGCGGCCCGATGTGCGAAGTCTTCCCATGAAGCTTTTCACTTACATCGGGGTTTGAGGCGGCTTCATGTCGATGATGGCCTTGATTTTCACAGGATCGGCTTCGATACCTCTTTACGTAACCATGTACCCCGGTACCTTGCCGCTTGACGCCGAAGGTGCACTTTGCGGGTTCAACCTCATGGAGTGTTTTAAGTCGTTGAAGAACTTCCTCGAGATCTGTCATGTCTTTGCATGTCGATCCCTTGGAGTGGATGATCATGTCGTCGACATATACTTCGATTTCTTTGTGAATCATGTCATGGAAAAGGGAGTACATTGCGGCCCATTGGTAAGTAGCTCAGCGTTCTTTAGGCCGAACGGCATGACCGTGTAACGGTATGTCCCCATGGAGTGGTGAAGGCGATCTTGGCACGATCCTCCTCGGACATCTTGATGCAGTTGTATCCGGCAAACCCGTCCACGAAGGACTTTACTTGAAATTTGCCGTGGTGTCGACCGGCATGTCGATGTTAGGCGGTGGGAAATCATCCTTAGGGCTGGCCTTGTTGAGATCCCGAAAATCCACGCGGCATCGACCTTTCCGTTGGCCTTGGTGACCGTCACGATGTTGGAGAGCCAAGTCGGGTACTCAATCACTCGATGAAACCAACTCGGAGCATTTTCTCAATTTCTTCTTTAACTTGCAAGGACCGCTCTGGCTTGATCTTGCGCGGCTTACATTTTGACGAGGCTTGGATTCGGGATCCGGGGAATTCGGTGCTCCACGATTGAGGGATCGAGTCTGGCATGTCACACGATATGACCCGAGCGAACACGTCAACATACTCCCGGAGGAGGTTTATCGGGGCTTCCTTTTACGCATCGGCGAAGCGCCGCTTGTGTCTCTTTAGGCTCTTGCGGCGACCCCGGAGTTCACTTTGGTCATAACCTCTTCGGCGGCTTGGGCCCGGTTGTCCTCTTGGTCAACTACACGCTCGAGAACTTCTTTAATGTATTGTTCGTTTAATGTGTACGCTTCTTTATCAATTGAATTATTAACGTCTTTTAAGTTGTTTGTTAACTTATCGGTTGTTAAAGTGGCAATGAGAGGATACTCAGAAAGGTCGAGACTTTTCATTACACAAGAACGGGAATACATGATTGGCTACAACATTATAGTCCTCCGGCGTAAGGCCGTTGGATGACTCGGAAGGGCTGGACTACGACAGGAGGCGGCTCAAGGGTTTGAGACCGGGTTTAGGGAGATGTGGGTGCGGGCCCGGCTTGTCTTCCAATTGCACAGCTTGCCCTTGGTCGGTGAAAGTTACCCAATTCTTCGATGGCATTCTTTGGATGCTTGAGGAGGGTGCGGGGATCGAGAGGCTTGGCTCACTGCTGTCCACTATCATGGCGATCATCTTTGTTGTCGGAGCCCCGGTCGATCAAGTTGGGCAACTCCATGACTTCTTCAAGCAGACTACGTAGATTTGGTCCAGCTGAGCGTCTTCTATGAATTACGGTTCCTTACGCTTTGGATTCTTGTCTCGAATGTGGCCTCGGCGGGCGATCCGAACAACTTGTTTCCCATGGAGAGTACCTTGAGTTGCTCCTCCAAGTGCAGGATTCCCTTGAATGTGTACTCATCTTTGGTATGTGGTGGCGGTTGGTCCGAGGTAGAGGCTGTGATGTCGAGGAACGCTCCCCTTATCGGATTAGCTTTGAGTCCTACGAAACGCTTGAGGTCCCGTGCTATTTGTTCCATTCTTTACGTAGTCTTGGTGTTGACTATTCACCTTCTTTCTCATCTTCATCGGTTCAGCTATCGGTCCCCTCGGTTCCATTGTCGGTTCATTTGTCGGTCCCTCGGTTACTCGGTTCCCGGTCGGTCCCCTCGGCCTTGGTCCCCTCGGTTCTGTCGGTTCCCTTGTCGGTCCCCTCGAGATTCTGCTGTCGGTTCCCTTGGTGAAGTAATGAGCGAGGTCGAAGGCTGTAAGGTCGGAGGTTGGGTGTGCCGTCGGAGGTTCCCCTTTTGTGGGGCTGCTTTGCCTTGGTGCGGGCGAGCCTTTTGTCTTCCTTGATGTCGGCGGTGTTGGCACGTAGCGAAGCCCCTGGACCGTGGTGTGGTCCTTGACTTCAATAACTTGGTGCTGGCCTTGCGGCCTTTTGCCGAGCCCGATCTGGGATGAAGTTCATGAGTTTCATCATCCTCGTGGCGGGAGGAATCGATCGTGAGACAGTGGAAGGTCCACGTTGCATATTTGGATCTTGGAGGTCTCGAGTGAATCCGAGTTAATGGCATGTCATCATTATGCTTGATTTCCAAAGGCGGAATGTCGTTGGTCTTTGGTCCCCTCGGTGGTGACAACTTTGTCGCCGTAGGCGTGGTTAGCTCGTTGCCTTGCATGAACTTGAGGCAGTGAAGGGTGGATGCCACGCCATTGATTTGATGCGGCCGGGGACGCCCCGGGATGGGCTGTGAAAGTGATTGGAATGTCCCAACACTTGGAATTCGGTGGGGATCACCCGCTTGCCGAACCGAGATGTTAAGAGTAGCAACCCCAGGAAGCTGTACGGGAAGTAGAGTCGTAGGCCTTGACGGTGTGGGTGAAGGCTTAAGATGCGTGGGCTTGATGTCAAGCGGGTCCATCATCTTGGCGGGCAAGACATTCATTCCGGAACCTCCGTCTACCAACACGCGAGGGAAGACGACGCTCGTCCGGTTGGGCTGTGATGTAAAGCGGCTCATTGTGATCGGCCCCAAATTTTGGAAGGTCCAAATACTGTGAAGGTGATAATGTTGCCATAGTGGATGTTACCAATCATCGAATGACTTCATGCGGGGTTGCGTCCACGGGGACCATGGTACGGGCCGAGCTTTCCTCTAGCTTGAGCTTGTGAGGATAAGAGGAGGTGAGCGAGAGACCAAAGGAAATGTTCGCTGAGTACGCTTGAGCGAGTGAGGATCGGGTCCTCTTTCAAGGAACTTGCGTCTTCGAGTGGCCGGATTGCAATTCGCTCCGTCGGCTTTTTGGTGGCCTTAGGTGGTAATGCATGGATTTGACCCGATCGGGTTAGAACGGCGACATCGGGTTTGGTCCCTTACGAGCAGTGCTACGAGTTGAGCCATAGTTAGAGGAGGATTCCTCGTAGCATAGGGCCATGCGTCTTCCCTCAACTCATTGATTGTGGATGAATTCCGGGAGCTTCGGCGGCTTGACGGATTACGTCGGGATGCGGCTTAGGTGCCTCTGCGGGGAGGTAGCCTACGGTTTGACGTAGGCTGTTCGAATGTCGGTGCACAACAGTGATTGCACAGGCCCGGGCGTGCGTTGCGACCCTCGGGGAGGTTGGAGAGTTCTCGGCTCAAGCGAACGGTCTCCTTGATCTCTTCACGGTATATCGCGTTCCTTTCCTTCTTCTTGAGCATACTCGGGCGATGCAGAGTTGGGTGCAGCGATACTCGTGGTTGGCTAGTTTTCCTCCACTGCAGGCCCCGGATCAACCTTCTTGCGGCGGAGCTGCGTCGAGAGTTAATGCTGCGTTTCTTCCCATGTGAGAATAGCCGGTGCTTCTTTGAAGCTGCGTGCGCGGTCTAGGTAAACCTCCATCGGGGAGAGTTTTCTTCTACGCTTTATATGAGTGGCGGGTATGTCGGAAGGTGAGTATACGGCTTCCCGAACATCTGCCCATGTATTGGTAGTTCTTTGTCCCGAGTTGATCGTTTACGTAAATGAAAATTTGTAGGCGTGGAATTTCCACGAGTAGTTGCTCGAGGCGAATTTCCATCCTCCTCCTGTTTTTAAATAGACCTTCCTCCACTGAGTTGGCCTTTCAATTTGAGTGCGGTAATGATCCGTTCCCATCCTCCCGGGACCCTTGGGAGTCGGTTTTGTTGACTTCATGCCCGGCTTGGAAGAGAATGGTTTCATCGTCTTCATCGTCGCTTTCACGAGAGAACTTGCTTTCCTCGGGAAGGTAAGCGGCGGGATTCGTTCCGCCGTGTCGTTCCATCTCCTAGGTCATCGGGACCGTTGACCACCCTTGCACAGCGAGAGGGGTTGGATGAGAACGGGCGGTAGTCGGAAGTTGCCATGAGCAAAACTCTTGAGGTCGAATTGGTCTAGAGTGGCCTCTAGCTTTCTGTCGGAAAATGCACTGTGACACTTTAAGGGCTTGGTCCACTGTAGGTCTTTCGAGCTTGGTCTTCGTCCCAAAGACGACTTTCTTGAGCGGCTAGCTCCATGAGAGCTTTCCTTGCGAGACCTAGGCGATCTCCGTAGGTGCGCATCGTCGGCTAGTGTCGAAGCCGTGATTACATTCAAATCGCCGAATGGCGGGAACACTTGGATTACATTGACGAAGGAAGTCGGGCCAGGACATTCCATGCGTCCTTCCTTAATCTCGATCACCAAGAAGTTTGCCCATATACGCTTGATTGACCCCGGGGGTATTGAATTCTGCAATGTTGACGGTCTCGTGATCTCGCTCGATCGCCAAGTCTATCAAAGCTAGCAATCGATTGGCGGGATGTCTGAATCGGGCCGTGACGGCTGGGAGCGAGAATCGGGCGAAGCATGTTGATCTTTGAGGTGGTCATTTCTGTGTCGGAAGGCGGCTGCGCCTTGCGGGAAGACTTTCACGAGATGTTTCGGGGTGGGCGGTGGAAGCGTTCCCGAGGTTGATCGACTTGTAGCGGGGTGAGGAGCTTGGTCTCCTTTCTTTGTTGCCCTTGGCCTTGGCGGCGCTTGAGGGTATAAGCTTGGCCCGACGGCACGGGCCGGTTGCCAGCAGTGGTACTTGGAAGTAGGGATGAGCTACGAGCTCGCTTGGCCGGTGCCTCGTTTACCATGAGCGAGCGGTCATCGAGGGTGACCTTGGTGTTGCGAGAATCGATAACAAGGACGGGATCCTTGGCTTCATCGGGATACACGGAATAGATGATATTGACGAAGTCGTCGTCATTCGCTTGATCGAGAGGATTCCTCGTTGCGTGAATCACGTGCTTCCAATTGTCGGATAGGCATGCATGCTGGACGTTGAGCTTGACAATTTCCATGGTATTGGAACCTTGGTCGTAGGTGACCTGATCGGAAGGAGTTCCGTCCTCAGCGAGCATGTGAATGCGGAGGTACGCTTGCGGGTGCACGCGTCCTCGACTCCGGAGAGTCCGGATTCATCGTCATCGATCGCTCAATCCGGGTGTAGGGACGTATTGCGTCGGGTTGCGTTCTTTGGAGCGGCTAGGAAAACATCATGCTCTTCGTTGGAGAAGAGGGTGCGGCGGGTAGTTCCTCGTGGAGGACGTCCCATACAACTTCCATGCATTCATCACGAGAATGACGGTGCTTGTTGACCTTGATCACAAAAACCTCTTCACACTGGCGGGGCCGAGAGAGTTTGTTTGGAGAATGCGACAAATCTCCGATTGGAGGCGGGGTTTATGTGCCCGTATCATGGCGATATTCGGCGTTTCCTTCCAATCTGCCTCCAAGTGTTGGAAACGACAGTTGAACTTGATGTATCGGGCTGCCCGAGTGCACTGCTCGAGTACGTTTACATAGTTAGCATCTCCAGGACTACGAGGATTCGATGAGATTTGCCCGGTAGTCCCTTGGTTGATTCGAAGGAGGTAACCCGGTGCACGAGTGCGGACACGTTTGGCTCTTTTGTCTCGGCTTCGTTTCCTATGAGGAAGCTGTCCCCTCGGATGACTTCGAGATCTCCTTGCCGGTTAATGAACTTGACGTGCGATGGAGAGTGGAAGCTATGGCCTTCATGTGGTGTAGCCAAGGGCGTCCCAAAGAAGGCTGTGAACTCGGATGGAATGTCCATCACGTGGAATTTTCTTTGGCACCATTTGGGTTTCGAACCAAAGTTCAGTCACTGTCCCCAGGATGGGACGAGACGAGTTGTCGTAGGCCTTGATAGTCCGAGTAGACGGTATCAAATGGCTTTCATGGATGCGGAGAGCTCGCATCATGCGAGAGGAGGACATTAACGGCTGACCCGTTATCTACCAATACTCGGGAGTGATATGGTGTTGAGTTTGAGAGTGATGTCTGAGCTTCGTTGTGCCCAGGCGTCTCTCGGTAAGTCTTCGTCACGAGAATGTGATCATGCTTTGCCATACGGGCGGGAGTCGTAGATCTCGTCTCTATCCGTAGAAGGAGAGTCATCCGGCCATCCGTTTCTGTCTTCCTCTTGCGAGGTAAAGCCTTTCTTTGGAACCTCGGGGAGTATGTTGAGGCACACTTTGTGGCGGTTGCCGCCCTTAGTTAGCACATTGATCGAGTGCGATTGCCAAGGCTGACCTTGATCTTCCTTTACCGGTCCGAGCTCGGAAAGTTGGACAAGTTGAATCTTGGGCGATCCCGCGGAGGTTAGGCTTGGCGCGATAAGACTATCAAGATGCGAGGTATTCCGGTGTTCAGTCAGATTCTGGTTTCATTTGGGACTTTTCGGCTTTCCCCCTTTTGCTGCTCTAAAGCTGCATGGCTGGAGGCAAGAGGGTAGGTGGAGTACGGTGCGTAGTAGTCGAACCTCCGGAGGGTTTCTCCCAGTGTACCTACCTTTGGTATCTCCGGCTTCGTATCTTTCTCTCGATTCTTTGTTGAGAGGATTTCTTCTTGTTTTCTCGGAGGATTGCTCGGACGGTTTCTCGAGACTCGTACTCCCGGGCGGGCGGAAGCGATCACAAACATCGTAGGCGATGTGGACATTAGAAGGAAGATCCAGTGAGAGGCGGAGCGGGTTACGTGGCACTCTTCTTGGGCACCCGCTCAATGGAGTTCACCTTGTTATTGTTCGGAAAGGGATTCCCGATGTATTGGGCCCACGGGGCGCTCTAACTTGCCTTCTTCTATCAAGTTACGGATTTCGTATCGTAACCCCAAACAGGTTGTCGGTGGTATGGCCGTGATGCGATGGAAGGCGCGTATTTGCTCTTGTCCGCATTGGCTACGGGAACTTTGGGTTTGTAATTGGCCACGGGCTTAAGGAGACCCTCCTTGATTAGCCCTTCCGGCATCTTGCTCGGTGGCATGTCCAACTTGTCGAAGTGTACGGCGAGTGCCTGAGTAGAAGCTGTTGCTTTGCGGGGCGGGTTTACGTTACCCGGCTTGTGTCCACGATGGGCGTAGTTGACGACGTATCTTTCCCTTTGCGGGGCCGGTGCGGGATTGAATGCGGTTTGTTGAGCGGTATCTGTATGCGGGTGCGGTAGCCAACTTTTCCTTGAGATCCTTCTCGAAGCGTGAGCCGGCATTGACCATGGCCCGGAGATGCAGGAAGAAATTGTGGCGATGAGAGTTCGATGGACGGTCTCAAGCAAGACTTGAAGATCCGCATACATTCGTCTTTGGAGAGTGGCTCCATGATTTCGGAGAGTTTCCGGCTCCATCTCTTGTAGAATTCCCCAACACTTTCATCCGCTTTACGCTCGGTGGTGATTAAGTCCTCGCGACTTGTTTCCCACTCTAAGTTGGATCTATGCCGTTCCGGGAAGATGTTGCGTCTGTTCCCAGTGTGGCGATCCGCGAGCTTGACCCTCGAAACCATCGTAACGCTGAGCTTTTGAGCGTATGCGGAAGTGGTCGGCCATTTCTTTGGAGGGTTGCTCCTTTTGCTCTCATGCGAAACGTAAGTGTCGACGTGCGTTTGAGACATTCGGTTCCATCGAATCGGTCCATCTCAGGCATTACGAACTTGGCGGGGAGAGGCGTGACCATTCCGGATACGTGGATTTGAGCATTTCTGCTTTGAGTTTGCTCATGGTGGCTTTCGGGTCTTTCATCCGCTCGACCATCCGAGGCTAAGGTTGGGTCCCGGTGGTGGGTTTGTGAGGCTCGCGCCGGGTGCTACCACGTGAGCGGTAGTGATTGGAGGTGGAAGGCTTGGTATATGAGAATATACGGGAGCCTTTTACGAGCTGTATCGGGGTTTGTCCCGGTGTTTAGGGATTCGTGTATAGGCAACGGGACGAACCGGGAGGATATTGAGGATATTGGCATCCTGAGATGGTCAGTGCGGTGCGCCGTGATATTGAGTGATGGGTGTAGCACTTGGGGCGACCAAAATTGACGGGGTTGCTCTGAGAGGTGGCAACATGGAGCCTAGGTCATTTGTTTCCTTGGTTGGAAGGCATCCCATAAGTTGGCGGGGAGGAACTGGTTGAAGGCTTGGTGAGCTGGTTTTGGGAATCGTCATCCTCGACCGGGACAAAAGTACCGTCGGCCCGGGGATAGGCTGCTATACCTCGCTCATTCGAAGGCGTACCACGAAATTACTGCGATCTTCTTTACGCCTCTTGTGAACCTCACAAGCCCGGATGGCTTCTTCCAATGTCATATACATTAGGTGGCGGGGTCCTTCCCGTCACGATTTCTCGATGAGCTAGACATGTCGGAAATTCTGGCTGAGGAAGGCGGGAACCGAAGAAGCGTCGCCAGTGCCGTTCTTGTGATCTGGCAAGGCGGCGGCCGGAAATCTGAACCACTTTACGCTCATTGCGAGGAACGAAAGGAAGGGTTTAGGCTTCGAAAAAGGGTATTTGGCTCAAGGTTTTCGGGCTTGTGAAATGTGCAGTTACCGATTAAAGTTTACTTAATGCGCGTTTTCTCAGAGTCCTAATTTATTGGAAAAGAGCGTGTCTTCTTTTTCGCAACTAATCCTAGAGCTCTAATCAGTGGATCTCGTCACTACGCTTATAAGCCCCTCGTTTCCATTGTAGATCATCTTTCTCAGGACGGACTATCCCGAGCGAGGTCTGATAAGGCAAGCGAGTTCCACCGACAAAGGAAAAAGTGAACTTAAGGCTAGCTGATCACGCAAACTTTCAACGTGTGTGACGTACGGGCCACGGTCGAAGTCAACGTCCTTAAGTTAAGGCGGGGATCATGCCAAAATTTGGGCATGACCTCTCCTGACTCGCTTGTGCGAGAGACCTTAGCTTTTTAGCATTGGCCAAGTTGTGGCTGGCACGGTACATACGGCGAGGTTTGGTGACACGGCGTCACATTGAACCTTCGGGTATATTTTTCGGCAGAGCTCCGCGTCAAAGTCAAGGCTGAAAAAGCTCAAGACTTCGGGTCGGGAGCGACCTTCGGTCTAAAACTCTCGAGCTTGACTCGGAGCGAGGCCCGGCGTGAAAAACATACACTTACGCTTTATGACACGAGCTAAGCCAAAAACCAACCGGGGTCTTGGACAAAGTGTGACACAAAGAGTGCATGGCTTACACGGGCTAGGATGGGATGTTTGGGACGACCCCGTGCGCCCCCGAAAGGTGTCGCGAGACCAATCGGAGTGCAGCGATAAGGCCATCCCGGGTTAGGGGTTGTAGTGTGCGGTGTACCGAGGCGGCAAGTGCACGTGAAGTGCGGTGTTAGAGGCGACAAGTGCGCGTAGTGTGCGGTCACTAAAATTCTTTTACGAGTAAAACGAGATTTTCAGAATGTGTCTTAAAGAATTTATGATGCACAATTCAAAAGACAGCATGAAAATCAAACATGAATGGGGATGCACAAACATGGTATGATTTTGGAAAGTTGACAATGTAATGCCTTTGAAACAAAAACCGTTCGAGGTTTAAAGGAACACACGCACACGAAAACGAGGAAGGGTAAACGAAAGTTTGACCCACGGAAGGCTTTTTGAAAACATCGGTAGTTTTGAAAACAGTATCTTTTCCCAATAGTCGCCCAAATTACCCGATCTTTTTTGCGCGCGGGCGGGGGGCGCGGAAAAGGCGGTTGTCTTTCGCGGAGGGGCATTGGTGTCTGAGACCTCGCTTCATGGGAAGGAACAAAATGAGGAGTCGCCACGCGGTTTTTGTATTTTGAGCCCAAAACGTTGAGAAATGGCTTTTGTGAAAAGGTGTCGTTTTTATTGGTAGCAAAAACTTAGGAAAAGGCTTTTTGAAAAAGGGGATCATTTTTATTGGCAGCAAAAACGAGTAAAAAGCTTTTTTTTGTACCAGAGATTGTTAGGTTCGGAGGTCAGGTTACGTTTCGGGTAGAGTATGACGAGATCGCCCGAAATGCCTCGCATGACGAGTCTTTCTACCTTTCTCGAAATCGTGTGTGTGTGTGTGTGTGTGTGTTTTGAAATGGGGGGCTTGAGTGACAAGCTTAATCTTGGTTTGAATGACAAACGTTGATTAGGTGACTTTTGAAAAGACGAGCGTTTGAATGACAAACGTCGGTTTGAGTTTGAAATGAGCGTTTGTGATATTGTCACGGCTTGAATCACAAGTGATATCCAAGGTGATAACAGCACCAACGATAGCACTTGGGATGGCACACACACACACTTCGAAAGTAAAACAATTTTGTAAAAGAGTTTGCAGCGGAATAAAAACACCAAAATTGTTTTTCTCAAGTTATATAAATATAACTTGAGAGTGCCTCTTAGGCAAGACTTTATAATCACTATGAATGAAGTTACAAAGCCGAAAGTTCCCTATAGCTATATCTATTTTGAGCTCTATGGAACAAGAGATAAAGAACGGAATCCTATCCTAGCCTTCACACACCTTGATACCAAAGTAATCAAGTGCGAAATTACAAGGGAGAAAGGATTAAAAAGAACCAAACAAAGAACTCTATCTCTAAGCTTTTCGAAGGTGTGAATGTGAAATAATTGGCATATCTTCAAATAAACCTTCCAAGCTTATTTATAGTCTTCAAATACTTGAAGGCTACTCCAATAACAGCCTTGGGGCTGGTCTTGCACGTGGAGGAAGTGTAGGGAGAGTGGGTTAATTTGTTTCCACAATTCTAGCTCCCACTTCCTCATTTGTAGCAACCGAGTTGTTGAATCCTCAAGCCATGCTTCCACACCTTGTACTCCCTTGCTTTCTCATCCTTGTACCTCTTCTATAACTCAGCAACAACCTTTGACAAAGTCCACATACATGTTTGTTGTTGAATGCCAAAATTACGAATTAATACATAAAATGTATTAATTCATTTCTTCCAATTTCCACATGTGTCTAGCTCCTTCTTTGATGCTATTGCACCCTGAAATACAACCATAAACCATAGACTATACAGACCATATTAGCACGTTAGTCCATTAAATAATAAACAAGAAATATACAACTATATAATTTTCAGTCCAGGAAATCATCAGTGATATCACTTGGGAAATCATCTACGATATCACCTGCAGATTACACTAACAATCTCCCCCTTAGTTGGATATTTCTTTCCAAATTTAATGTCTTCTTGGCATCTGTAGGATAAGTCTATATACAAATGTCTGAGCATAGACCATAGAATAATATCTCCACAAAAATTAACTCCCCCTTAATCAAGGAGCTAATCCTAAACAATGATTTATCATAATAAACTAATTTATTTCAAACTTTTAAAAAGTTTTCGAAATAAACTAAGTAACCATTAAAAACCATAACCATTGTAGCAAAATATCATCCAAAATTAGCAAAAAAAAACATCCTAGCAGATTAAGTTATTTAACAAACCACTAAAGTGTTTTAGCAAATATAAACAAAATAAAAGTAAATTGTTTAAGGAACCACCACATCACCAAAATAAAAACATTGTTTGTAGGACCACCACAAAAATAGTCACCCATATGATAGCGGCAACATAAACCTTCAGGTTTATCAACCTTAAGGTTCAGCTTTCTTCTTCTTCAAACTCCTCTTCTTCCTCTCCTTCCTCCACGATCTCCTTCCCTATCACTTCCACCATCACTTGGGCCAAGATCGGTGGTAGCACCTGCAGATAGCACCGGCTCCGAAGTTCCGGCGACGGATCCTCCCCCTGTTTGGGAAGAAATTTCATCAATAAAAGCATCATTACCTGCTTAAGCTTAGCCCATCCCTCGGCAAGTTCTCCTATTGCACTTGACTGTTTGTGCGGGAAGTTGAGAACTGTAGCTTTTGGGATTGATGGTCGAGTTGCCCAAAAGATTCATCATGTTGTGCGAGAATACTTGCGGCATCGGTTCTGCAAAAGTATGAGGGGCAACACACTGGGAAGCACTTGGGGTATCACGTGAGATAGCCTTTGGGAGGAGCGGGGTTGTTTCATCGAGATTTGTTCCAAGGAAGATCTTTTGTATACCTTTTACCCTTTTTCGGTTGTTGATCAATGGTATAGTACTCGGGTTCAGTGGTAAAAACATCGGAGGCTTCAATGGGCAAGGATTGAAATACCAAAACTTTGAAGATTAGAGAAGGATAGGGAAAAAGCTAATGTTCACTTCCTTTTTCTACCCCATGAAGCTAAGTGTTTAAACACTAATCTTCCAAAGTTAATCCTTAAATTTTTACCCAATCTATACAACACATTCGCATGCTCCAAAGTCACAATAGGTTCATTAGTTGTAGGAAGCCAATTGAAGATGCACGGTTGTGTAGTACGGAATAGAGAGAAGATAATCTAGAAGCATGAAGTTTCTCTTTCAAAGGCCAAGACTGCAGTTTGTTGTGAGTGAGCAATTTTACCATTTCATCTCTATTGACCCTAATGCTCTCATCATCTACATTAGGGAGGCCTAAAACTTTGTTAATCAGGGCAGGAGTAAAAGAATAGACTCTTCCCCTAACAAACACTTTTCCATATTTAGCAGACCCTTCATCATCCAAATGAGCATGCAAATTGGCAAAGAAATTGCGAATAACACTCTCAACAAAAACTGATGCATGATTATTAGCATTAATAAAATTCCTGTCCTTTAAAAACTGAACCACTCCTTCCTTTTCCAACTGACCCTCATCAATGTGCTTCTCTTTTAAAATTCTCTTACTTAGACTATTCAACCAAAGTTCCATATTTTCCTTTTTATAATACTCCAAAGTAAGAAAAGGTTTTGGAAAAGCTTTATCCTCTTCAGTTTGAGTAACCTCATCACCGAAATTATCACTAGAGGAATGTTTAGGAACGAGAAGGTGGGGCAAGTGTTACCTCGGATGATATCCTCTTCTTGCTAGCACTTACGGTAGCACTCACGGTTTGCCCTTGGCCTTCTTTTACGAAAATCGGAGAGAGTCTCCTCTTCATCACCATCTACCCAAGCATCAAATGAGTCCACGAAGGCTCCTTTTCCTTGTTTGCTTCAAAGTTCTCGTCACTCACATGGGGTGAGGACATATCAATAGAGCTTTACGAGACATCAACTTGGATCAAGGGAGGTATTTGAAGTTGCCTTGGACACGATTGATCTAATGCGGTTGGAAGACCTCCTTTTTGCGATTTGGGGAGACTGGCTTGGCGGTTGGGGCTTTCCTCTTCCTTTTTGGCTCGGTAGGGATGAGAGTCACCTTAGGAATGCCTTGATCAAACGAGGCATTGGGGCCAGAGGTAGGAACAATTGCCATTGTTGGTGGAGAAGAGCTTGGAGTGATCATTGGGGAAGTTTCCATGGCCACGCGAGATGCCACGGAAGGAGCAATGCTAGGTGAGATGTCCATTTGGTCCGTGTGAGATGGTTCGGCATTGGTATTGGATGGAGATGCCATGGAGATTTGAGGAATTTGTTGGAACGTATTTTGACCTAGGATTTTGGGAGAGAAGAAGGCGTTGGAAGGGGAGTTTTAGAGAGAGGTGAGGGTAACGTATAGAGAGAGAGACGGAGGAGGTTGAGAGAAAATAGGAAGGAGGAGATTAAATGGGGAACAAAGTTTTAATTTGATTAGACATTTAAAAACCTATCTAATCTACCCCTATTTATTCTCAAACTAATCCCTATCCACACAATTCCAAAGTAAACCCTAACCACATCTTTTAAAACCTCAACTCTTTTTAAATAAAAACAACACGGTTGCAACATTTAAAAAAGAATTTTTTTTTTTTTTTTAAGTAAAAACGTAAAAAAACAAAAAGTAAGTAAAATAAATAATTTGTAACTAACCCCAAAACATTATATGCACAAATTAAATAAATAAGGGTTAGTTACTTAATTAAGTTTACCAAAAATAAAGAAAACTTGTTGAAGACGTTTTCAAAATCGTAAACTCTTTAATTAAAAAGACTTTCAGATTTAGAGAAATTAATCAACAATATTTCGAAAATAAGAAATAAAACTAATATAGCACACACTAATGTGTTAAGGCAATGATGGTAACACGTAGGATAACACATATGATATAAAACCCCTTGATAAATATTTTTTCAGTTTCAAACACTTGAGGCATAACAAGCTGAGCATTTTTCATGCACTTTAGGCATTATATGCCTATATATAATTTTTAAGTACATTGCTTGTTAAACACGTCTCAATACACTTCTTTAAACAAGAAAGCATCGTAGTAACGAGCTCCGTGCTTCAAGTTATATTTCAAGTGTAGAGACCAAGTGATCTATGCCTTTCAAGTAGGGTACATTGTAGTAGCGAACTCCATGTCCCTAATACTTAGCATAAATCACCTCATACCTTCTCATTGGCAAGAGTACATCGTTGCAGCGAACACCGTGCCCCGAGCTCGAGAGAAAAGTATGAAAAAAAATGCCTTTGCCTTTTATTTATCAAAAAGAAAAGATTAGTGACTTTGTCACTTTAAGCATATGAAGGGGAATGATATCAGATGTGCTAACCTAAATAATAACCTACCATAACAAAAAGGTCAGCATGTGCCACAGCTAGAACTAAGCTAGCTAGATTTAAACAAATAATAAAGTATATATATTTTTTTTTAAGTAAATAAGCAAAGAAAGAAAAAAAAATACACTAATATACAAGTGTTACCCTAAGTGATAACATCACCTGGGGTAGCACAGACAGAGCAGAACTCGAGAGATTACAAAGACCAAGAGATCTTTTCAAACTAGAAAATCTCTCGTGGTCTAAGGCCTTGGTAAAGATGTCAGCCAGTTGATACTTAGTATCAATATGATCAATATTAATTAGGCCTTTATCTACCATATCTCTAAGAAAATGATGACGTATGTCAATGTGTTTGGTACGGGAATGTTGAACTGGGTTTTTTGAAATGTTGATAGCACTCAGGTTATCACAGTACATAGTCAAAGAATTACTCTCTAGGCCATAGTCATCTAACATATGTTTTAGCCAAATAAGTTGTGAACAACAACTACCGGCTGCCACATACTCGGACTCATTTGTGGAGAGAGAAACACAATTTTGTTCTACGACTATACCATGAGACTAAATTGTTGCCCAAGTAAAAACACCCCCCACTAGTACTCTTCCTATCATCCATATCCCCTGCCCAATCCGAGTCACTAAAGCCAACCAAATTGGTATTAGTATCCTTACTAAACCAAATCCCTAATTCACTTGTTCTGAAACATATTTAATTATCTTTTTGACAGAATTAAGGTGAGAGACTTTAGGATTGGCTTGATAACGTGCACAAACACACACGCCGAACATGATATCGGGACGACTAGAAGTGAGATAGAGAAGGCTACCTATCATTGAACGATAAAGAGTAGGATCAACATCCTCACCTACTTGATCTCTACCAAGTTTGAGAGAAGAACACATGGGGATTTTTGAACTTTTTGCTCCTTCCAACCCAAATCTTTTTACTAGGCTCTTTGCATACTTGCTTTGTGAAATGAATATTCCTTCATTTGATTGTTTCACCTGCAAGCCTAGAAAGAATGTTAACTCTCCAATCATGCTCATTTCAAATGTTGATGTCATAGCCTCTACAAAATCTTTTAAACACGTTTGAGAAGTAGAGCCATAGACTATGTCATCAACATAGATTTGAACAATGACTATTTCTTTGCCATGCTTTAGGATAAATAAGGTCCTATCTGCTTCACCTCTTGTGAATCCATATTCAAGTAAGAAAGAGGTTAAGCGACCATACCATGCACGTGGAGCTTGTTTCAAGCCATATAAAGCTTTATCAAGTCTATATACATGGTTTGGTAGATTAGGATCTTCAAATCCTTTTGGTTGTTCAACAAAAACTTCTTCTTTTAAATAACCATTTAAAAAGGCGGCTTTAACATCCATTTGAAACAAAGTAATTTTTAGAAAACAAGCTATAGCCAAGAGGAGTCTTATAGATTCTATTCTAGCAACGGGAGCAAAGGTCTCATCAAAGTCAACACCTTCAATTTGGGTGTAACCTTGTGCTACGAGACGAGCTTTGTTCCTAACAATATTTCCTTGCTCATCGATTTGTTTTTTGAAAATCCATTTAGTACCAATAACATTTGTATTACTAGGACGTGGTACTAAACACCAAACTTCATTACGAGCAAATTGGTCAAGTTCCTCTTGCATGGCTTGTATCCAAAAATTATCTTTTAAAGCTTCAGAAATATTTTTGGGTTCTAAAGAAGAAACAAAACAGGAATATTTTACCTTGTGGTATGTGGTGGACATACACACATACCTTGCCATTTCACGGTCACTAAAATGTCCTTTGTTCCTTGTTTGTACCCCTTCACTAGCTTCTCCAATAATTTGAGAGGAAGGATGGTCTCTTTTGATCCTAGCTGTGGATCCCTTCTCAAGTCTTCATGCACATGATCATCATCTCGACTGTTCATCCTTTTCGATTCTTTGGATTGGTCTTGGGTGATACCGGAGATGCTATCCCATCAGTGGCAACACTTTGGCCGGCACAGGGTATCACTTACTTGATTTTGATTCTCCAGTTCTTCCCGGCAATAT
Source organism: Adenophora triphylla var. japonica (assembly GCA_022495995.1). Lineage (NCBI taxonomy): Eukaryota > Viridiplantae > Streptophyta > Magnoliopsida > Asterales > Campanulaceae > Adenophora > Adenophora triphylla. Next base: position 131,656 of record JAFEMH010000713.1, read on the forward strand.
TAATGGAGATTCCTGTACTCCATCACACGTAACACTTGCTAAATCATCAAAAACAACGTTAATTGATTCCTGAATGGTTTTTAACCTAAGGTTATAAACCCTATATGCTCGACTGTCTTGAGCATACCCAAGAAATATAGCCTTATCACTTTTAGAGTCAAATTTAGCTAAGTAATCCCGATCATTTAGAACATAACACACACACCCAAATGTATGAAAATAATGAACCTTTGGTATTCTACCATTCAAAATTTCATAAGGTGTCATTCTAGTACCAGGTCTTAGAAAAACCCTATTGGCCGTGTGACAAGCTGTGTTTATGGCCTCAGCCCAAAATCTTTTTGAAATTCTTTTTGAAAACAACATCACACGTGCCATCTCAAGTAAGGTCCTATTTTTCCTTTCAGCCACCCCATTTTGTTGAGGTGTTTTAGGAGCAGAAAACTCATGTTTAATTCCTTTTAATTCACAAAAAGTAAAGAACAATGAATTATCAAACTCCGTTCCATGATCAGACCTTATTCGCATGATAAGAGCAGAAAACATGTTTTTTAGTTTAGCATGTAAGACTTTAAACTTTTCAAAAGTTTCTGATTTTTCTTTTAAAAAATATACCCAAGTAAATCTAGAAAAATCATCAACTAGTACAAAAGTATATTTCTTACCTCCTAAACTGTCTACCTCAACTGGACCCATTAAATCCATATGTATTAATTGAAAACAGTGCGTTGTCCCAGAATACTCCTCATTATGTTGGGTAGCACTATGGGTAGCACGTGTTTGTTTACCTTTTAAACAATCTTCACATATGATTTTTGTACTAACGTCCAGACTAGGTATACCTCTTATAGCTTCAGCATTAATGAGTTTCACAATGTTACGAAAATGGACATGACCCAACTTTTGATGCCATAAGGTAGCATCATCAACCCTCACAGAATGACACACTTGTTTATCCTCAACAAGATAACAGTTATTACTTGACCTAGTACCAGTCATAACACAGTTATTGGTACAATCAAAAACTTCACAAGTGTTTTTATTGAATTTTACTTCAAGGTTGTCATCACAAAGTTGGCTAATACTAATTAAATTAGTTACCAGTCCATCAACATGCAAAACATTTTTCAAAGCGGGAAATCCGAGTACATTTAATACGCCTTTTCCTACTATATTACTCTTGCCACCACCACCATATGTTACACTACCACCTTGAATAGGTTCATATTCCTTTAAAAATATTTTTGTTCCGAGTCATATGGCGAGAACAACCACTATCAAAATACCATGAACCTTCAACATTAGTTTTTAAGGCGGTGCATACAACATCACATATCGAGTTAGACTTAGGTTTCCATACTTTCCTACTTTGATAATTCTTCTTACATTTGTAGGTGATATCGACGTGCTAGGCAACACTTCAGGTATCACACGGGAAGCTGGCTTTCTTTAGAAGAGTTTTACAATCAATTTTCAAATGTCCAGTAGAGTAACGGTAGTTACATATTTTTACCTTGTCGAAGTCTTATCGAAGATATTGGTTCAACATGATCTCTTTCTTTAACAAAAATTAACTTATCTTCGTATTAGACAAAGTAGATGTAATAGCATTTAAAGACTCTTGAAAACCCATACACTTGCCTTGAGTGGTTTGGACAACCCAAGAATTGCATCTAATTTGGTAGAACTCGTATTGAGTTTCTTGAATGTTGTCTCGGCAAGAGTAAGTTTGCTCTTGACTTTGTCCAGCTCCACATCCTTCTTTGTGAGTTGAACTTCCAATCTAGTCAAGCCATCGGTTAGGTCTTGAACCTCTTTGGACAAGAGAGATCACCTTCTTGTTCTCTTTCTTCCATTCATCCACCAATTCTTTGCAAAGGTTCTTAAGACCACAAATGAGTTCATCCTTCTTGAACTCCTTCTCATCTTGTGAACAACCCGCATCCATGTTAACGAGAACCCACAAAACAAAACGGCATTTATCAAATTTAAATCTGTATACCTGTTGGATGATATCTCAGGTGCTATCCCATTTTGGATATCACACAGGGTATCACTGACAGAATCCGAGTCACAGCTTTGTGACCACCATTGCCGTTTGATCTGAATCTTCGATTGATTGGTCTCCTCATCCTCATTGTCACCGAGAGAAACCCATAGGTTCTTTCCCATCTTCCTTAGAGTGTTAGCACACTCATTTGAGTAATGACCCCATCCGAGCAAGCATGACATTGGATTGATTCAAGGTATTTTGGATCAGATCTGGATTGATCTGATGATGCTCTCCTTATGGGACCACCTTTCTGAGTAGATGGAAATGTCCTCTTGGGCATTGAATTGTACACCTTGGTTTGTTGCTCTTTAGCCTTCACCTGCACATTTTCTTTGTTAAACTTTCTCACCATTGAGTTATATTTCCTAGCAAGTAAGGCAACACTGGCATCTTCACCTAATTCCTCAAAAATTTCGTCATCCTCATTAGTTGAACCACTAGAGGATTGAACTTTTAAAGCAACACTCTTGCCCTTAGAAGCTTCACTTTGCTCGGCAAGGTTTGACTCAAAATTTTTTAAAATGCTCATTAAGGAATTGATATCCATTGTAGAAAGATTGTGAGCCTCTTCTATAGATGAAACTTTTATATTAAAACGCTCGTGGGAGAGTTCTAATAGCCTTTGAAACCAATTGTTTGTTTGTAAAAGGTTCACCTAAAAGTTGACACTCATTAGCAATGTCAAATAGTTTTTCAAAATAAGAGGAAATGGTATCACTTTCACCCATTCTCAACCTTTCAAATTTGCCAGTAAGACCTCTGAGTTTGTTTTCACGCACACTAGAATCACCTTCACAAAACCTTTGTAAAATATCCCAAGCTTCTTGAGCTGTGGAACTATTTTGAATAAGTTTAAAAATATGCATGTCAACCCACTCAAAGATAGCATTAAGAGCTTTCTCATTATAGTTAGCTAGAGTGATCTCTTCATTCGTCCACTCACCTTCAGGTTTAACCTGAACATCACCATCCTCATCAGGAGGTAAGAGTGGAAGAGAGTACCCATGAACTATAGATCGCCATGCTCGAAGATCAATTGATTTGATATGCGAGCGAAGGCGAATTTTCCAATATGCATAATTCGAACCATCTAAAACAGGAAGACGTTTTTGGTTTGGATTTGCAGGATCAAAAGCCATGATAAAGAGGACCAAACACTTAGTATCGTCAAGTGAGAGGCTTTGATACCAATTGATATTGTCACGGCTTGAATCACAAGTGATATCCAAGGTGATAACAGCACCAACGATAGCACTTGGGATGGCACACACACACACTTCGAAAATAAAACAATTTTGTAAAAGAGTTTGCAGCGGAATAAAAACACCAAAATTGTTTTTCTCAAGTTATATAAATACAACTTGAGAGTGCCTCTTAGGCAAGACTTTATAATCACTATGAATGAAGTTACAAAGCCGAAAGTTCCCTATAGCTATATCTATTTTGAGCTCTATGGAACAAGAGACAAAGAACGGAATCCTATCCTAGCCTTCACACACCTTGATACCAAAGTAATCAAGTGCGAAATTACAAGGGAGAAAGGATTAAAAAGAACCAAACAAAGAACTCTATCTCTAAGCTTTTCGAAGGTGTGAATGTGAAATAATTGGCATATCTTCAAATAAACCTTCCAAGCTTATTTATAGTCTTCAAATACTTGAAGGCTACTCCAATAACAGCCTTGGGGCTGGTCTTGCACGTGGAGGAAGTGTAGGGAGAGTGGGTTAATTTGTTTCCACAATTCTAGCTCCCACTTCCTCATTTGTAGCAACCGAGTTGTTGAATCCTCAAGCCATGCTTCCACGCCTTGTACTCCCTTGCTTTCTCATCCTTGTACCTCTTCTATAACTCAGCAACAACCTTTGACAAAGTCCACATACATGTTTGTTGTTGAATGCCAAAATTACGAATTAATACATAAAATGTATTAATTCATTTCTTCCAATTTCCACATGTGTCTAGCTCCTTCTTTGATGCTATTGCACCCTGAAATACAACCATAAACCATAGACTATACAGACCATATTAGCACGTTAGTCCATTAAATAATAAACAAGAAATATACAACTATATAATTTTCAGTCCAGGAAATCATCTGTGATATCACTTGGGAAATCATCTACGATATCACCTGCAGATTACACTAACAGTTTGCGTGGCAAACGTCGATTTTGAGTTGAAATGAGCGTTTGCGTGGCAAACGTCGACTTTGAGTTGAAATGAGCGTTTGCGTGGCAAACGTCGACTTTGAACCGTACGAGTCATTGTTAACGATTTTTACGGGAAAAATGCGTATTAAATGATTTTAAGTGTCAAATGGCAGCTTTGAGTTTGAAGATGAGCGTTCGGAGGCCGAACGTCATTTCGCGCGTTTTTGAAAGAGAGTTCGACGGACGAACTCCGGTTTTGAACCGGGCATTACATTGTTAACGATTTTTACGGGAAAAATGCGTATTAAATGACATGCGATCAACGAATCGGGTTGCGACTCGGACTTTGAAAAGTAAATACTATCACAATCCAAACGGATCGGACTTGTAAATGAAAGTATTTAAAGCGGTGTCAACGGAATCAAACGATTCGGATTCGTAAATGACGATCAACGAGGCCAAACGGCTCGGAATTGTAAATGATGATCAACGAGGCCAAACGGCTCGGAATTGTAAATGACGATCAACGAGGCCAAACGGCTCGGAATTGTAAATGACATGAAAGTAAATGGAACGGGGTCGGAACGCCGTTTTAACCCGTGATTACTTCTCTTACGGAAAGAGAAGAGGATCGAGGGGCTAAAACGTATCGGACCCCGTTAGACGGAGGCGTCTACATTTTGATAACGACGTTCGAAACAGTTATAGCGACTGGCGCGTAAACCGAGACGGAACGGGAGATTTAGAGAGAGGGAGTTATACCTATGGCTAGGGTCGACTCCTTTGGCTCGGGAGGTGTGTACGGGACACGGAAAGTGATTCGAAAGGTTGTTTCGAAGTTGTAGGGTGCGTATTTGATCGAAATACGAAGGTTTCACGCGAATCGAGACAGAACGGGAGCTCGGGAGGGGTGAAAACCAGTTTGGACCGTGGGGGGTGGTGATTTTTGGTGTAAAAATCCCTTCTTCTTGCCTTTGACAGCAACTTCTATTTATAGGGTGAAAATTGCAGTAGGAGTCCGGCCGGACTTGGACTGAATTTCAGGGGGTTTTGGGGATTTTGGAAATCTGGGGGACTTGCTGGCAATTTCAGGAAAAGTGCACAGTGAGTCCGGCCGGACTTGGCTTGCAAACCAGGGGCATTTTGGTCTTTTCCCTTTGAAATTGATTGAAGGGTGACTAGAGGGAGGTGGCATGGCTGCCACGTGCCCTCTGAGTCACCAGCTGAGGTGGAAGATTGTTCCCCGGTCCCGGTTTTGTCCGTTTTTTAAAATAACAGTCCGGGAAATGTCCGAAACGCCCCCGGAAAGTGCCGGAAAATGCGTTTTTCAGGGAAAGCCATACTTTTACGTGAGATGTCACGTGCTAAGTACGGTTCGACGTCGGGATGCACGGGGCAGTCCCCGGACGCATCTCGTTAGGCACGGCAACGGGGAGTTTAACGAGTTCCGGTTAACCTGGAGCAGACCAGTTAACGGATTTCGGTTAACTTTCTGACGGATTTGGACGATCCGGATTTGGGTACTTACAGTGGGTATGTGATTTTTGTGCAAAAATGTGGATATTAGCTCTTATTTGTGAAAATAAAGTGCCTCTCTTTGAAATGCATGCTTTGGTGTTTTGTACATTATGCTACTTCTTGTATGTACATTGTGAAAAATTGCAGGGTAGGGACGGACTTTGTGTAAAGAGTGTGACATGTGCCCTGTTTTGTGACGGGTTTTGTCTTGAAAGTGTGTGTGCCGTGTAGGGACGGACTTTTGGAAAATGTGTCATGTGTGCCGTGCTCTTGTGATGGACTCTGTGGGAGGTTTACGTGCAATGTGCGCCGTGTTTTGTGACGGGTTTTTTGAAAATGTGTTGTGTAGGTCTTAATCCCTCTTTTGAGAAAATTTGTATAGTGTGTGCCGTGTTTTGTAACGGGTTACATAGGGAAAATTATGTGCAATGTGTGCCGTGTTTCATGACGTTTTTTTTTGTTTTTCCGTGTTGGGACGGACTTTTTATGCTTTTTCCGTGTTGGTACGGACTTTAATGCTTTCGTTTCCTTTTGGCATTTTGCATTAAGTACTGTGATTGACGTACCTTTGCTGTGTTTACCTGCAGGATGAGGGGCCTTTGTCTGGAAAGGCAAAGAAGATGAAGTCTCGGGGGTCGCTCGAGGCGGTAGTTGAGCTGTGGCAGCATTTGCCGGATATCTCCAGGGAGGGTAGGCCGAGTCCTAAGAGGCTGGTCTTTGGTTCTGGTTTGGGCGCGTTCGTTAAGAACCTTGTCGGGATTGCAGAGACGAGAAAGAACAAGAGCATCTTCCTGGCCTTGTCTGAGTATTGGTGGGACACCACGCATACCTTCCATCTGAGCTGGGGAGAGGTGACGGTGACTCCCACCGACTTTGCTGCGATTACCGGGCTTTCCTTCAAAGGAGGGCCGGTGAGATGGCGAGACAGTATGTCCGATGGGACGTTGGCGGAGCTGCTGGGCTTCGCGCCGTCTCCTCGTAAGGGCCTGGGCATGTTGTATGGCGATGTGGAGACGCAGATTACAGCCAACATCGGGGCCTATCGCCGGGTTACCGGCTTGGTGACGGCTGAGAAGCTGGCGCGCTCTTTCTTGTGGTTTGCTCTTTCCAAGACTTTGTTCTCGAATCACTCTACCTCGGCTCCTTTTCCTCTACTGGAGAGCTTGGTGGATTTGGAGAGAGTTGGTGAGATTGCTTGGGGCGAGGCAGGCTTGGCCGAGCTCTATTTTTCCTTGGACCGATTTAGCCGAGGCGTGGCCAGTTCTCTGGGATGCTTCGATTTTGAGTTGGAGGTATGAGTTTATTGCCCATTGTGATTTAGTAGTTTGTCATTTCTCCGTTTTCTTTTGCCCTGAGCTTTATCTGCTTTTGTTGCAGGTGTGGTTTTATGAGATCTTTTGGTGCTTTCCGTGGGATCGGGATGTTGAGGCCATGGAGGCCTATCCTGCTATGCTGGGCTGGGCCCGTCAGTTGAGGAGGAGGAGGACGACGAACAGGGGGAAGCTCACTATCGCCTATCGGGATGTGCAGGAGTTCCTGGAGAGGGATAGATCGGCAGAGTTTGAGCTGTATCCCTGGGCTCGGCCCGTCAGTTGAGGAGGCCATGGAGGCCTATCCTGCTATGCTGGGCTGGGCCCGTGGTGACGGTGCAGAGGAAGATGCCGCAGGGCTTGAATTTTGATGTCATGTATTTGGGGGAGAGGGTCTTCTGGCAGCATGGCCCTGGTGTGCCCCTAAGGCTCCGAGGGATCCACCCTTTGGGATGATGCATCCCCGCGATATGGATGTGCTAGAGTACCACAGGTACCTAGGCGGCGTGAGTGCCGAGGAGTTTATTTTGTATGGTGAGGAGTACGGAACCTTCGTCAGGAGGAAGCTGAGGATGCCACAGGTGTTGGCGAGGGAGAGGCGGGATGGCCCACCACATCCTCCAGAAGTTCCGGTGCCTGGGCCGGACTTCACATATGTACGCGAGGATTCGTCGAGGCAGAGGGTGTCGGTACCCGTCCCTGAGCAAGCTCCTGCTGCCTATCGGGTTGACCCAGATGCTCTGGTGAGTGTGCTTACTCTTTTCCATCTTGGCATCTTTTCTGTATTTTTCTCTTTTTGTTGAGTATGACTGTATCTCTTTTGCTGAGCGTTTCTTTGGTTGTTTGCTTGTGCAGGTCTCGAGGAGATCCTTGACACGTTGACCCGCCGTCATGTGGCGATGCGGTCTTTTGTGAAGAAGATGGCGGGGAAGCTGTCTTGCAGCTCTTCGCGGCGTGTGCCGGCGTACGAGCCGATGCCTTCAAGGCATTCTGTGGACGTTCCTCCATCGAGGGCTGAGCCAGGGCCGCAGCAGGAGGGACCCGTTTGGGTGCGGCATAGTTTGGATGCAGGGACATCTTCGGGGGTCCAGAGGCTGCCGATTTTTCACCCGTTCTTGCCAGCGCAGGAGTCTCAGGGAGAGGGTTCGTCGGAGCCTTCCTTCTTTGATCCTTTCACCGGGCTCGATCCTGCGGATTACTTCGAGTACTTGCCTCAGGAGGGGGTCCAGTATTCGGATGACGAGGGTGTGGCTGGTGAGTTTGCCGAGATGCCTGACTTCACGTTTGATGAGGTCGATGATGAGGAGTCGGAGTAGAGCTCATTTGCTTTCCCTCTTTCCATTTTTTTTTTGTTGTTTCTTTTTTTTTGTTTAGCAACAGACATTTTGGTACCTGTAATTAAACACTTGTATTTGCACAGCAAAGTATTTTATTTTAAGATGTAATGTCGTATTTTGTGATTCCCGGGGATTGTCCTAGGAATTGTTGCTAGTTTATCATTTGTGCATGCCACGTGAGCTGGGAGTGCGTTTGTGGGTAGTGTATGTTTACCGGAAATGGCTTTGACTAGAATTTGGGAAGTTTGGAGCAAGGTCCTGCTGGGAACAGTGGCTGTAGTACTGTTTGCTGGAAACGTGGGACCAAGATGCAAGAAGGTCCGTATGGACCAACCTAGGGTGCAAAAAGGTCCGTATGGATCTTCCTTTCTTTTGGGGAAGGGATAAGTGTTTTCAGGATGTCTGAACTTTCCCCACATCCCATTTGCAGTCATTTCGAGCTTTCTTCCCCATTTTATCTAGGAACCTCCATTTTTGCCATGGATTCTTCGTACGTTCCAAGAGTTTTGCCGAGGCTTTCGAAGGAGCGGCAAGCATACTTCCTTGAGCGGTTGAAAATGTGGATGCGACACCGTATGAGGCATCATAGGCGGGCTTTCGAGGTGAGGTTTCGACTCTGCTCGGTTTGGTCCCTTAAGGAGTTGGTTCCTGATTGAGAATTGTTACGGGCTGCCGCGAGGTTCTGGGTCGTTAGAAGGCATGTGTATAGCTTCTCCTACAATGAAGTGATGCCCACTTTTGAGGATTTTCGGGCTTTGATGGGAGGACCGGAGGTGGAGGCCATCTCGTTTCCTTTGATTGGCGGTGTTGCCGTGAGCGTGAAGCTTGCATGCTTTCTTCGGACTTCGTTGGAAGAAGTACAGAGTATGACCTTTGATTCGGGTCACATTGACATTTCTGCGCTGTCGGAGTGGTTCATGAGCGATGACGAGAGTGACGTCTCGTGGGATGCATTTGCCTTGTGCGTGATAGCAACGCTTTTTATGGTTGGCTCCCTTGGGGTATGCGACGGCGCTTTGCTGGATGTGGAAGGGCACTACAGGACTGGAGAGGATATTGTGCCATTGGTGCTGGGGGAGACCCTTCATGGCATTGATCGTCTGGCGACTGGAGATAGGTTTATGAGAGGGGGAAGCCCCGCTTTGCTCACTCTGTGGTTGCGAGAGAGACTTCAAGCTATGCGTGAGGCTCCGGCGTCGTTTAACCCGTGGACTTTTGCTCAGCGTCCTCTTGTATTGGATATGGATTAGTCCGCCTGGGAGAGATGGATGGCACAGCTTGGCACGCATCAGATCCATTGGTGGGTTCCGCACTGGGGGATTGAGACTAGGAGGGCCTTTCAGGAAGGGTCTTATGTTGTCAGAGTTCCTGGTTTGTCTTGGTCCTCCTTCTACATTCCGTCGCTTGTTTCTCGGCAGTTTGGGATGAGGCAGGAGCCTTTGCTGGGCTGGGATGACCTTGCCACTGTGGAGGTAGCTCCTCTTTGTATGGCGGCTCCGGGGGCTCTTTTGTATTTTCTGAGGGTATGGAAGTATTTTGCTTTCCCTCCTGTGGTGCTCCTTTGATGTCAGGAGAGCGTTATATTGACCACCAAGTACCTGGATTGGTACGAGCAGCGTGTCGGGCAGTCCCAAGTGGTTTTGGGGAGCAGGCGTGAAGCGATTCTGGGGCCCAATCGCCGTCGTAGCTATTGCCTTAGGAGTGCCGAAGCCTGGTCTGACCCTCAGGATGTTATGGGAGACACTTTGTTTGACTACGAGACCAGAGTTGACAGACTGGCGGAGAGAGGTTCTCTTTTGCAGACTCGCAGGGAGGAGATCCGAGCCGAAGCACAGGCAAATGAAGCTCTGTGAGTTGCTGGATTGCTTGACTCTACGGGGAGGACCCCTAATCTCGGATTGAGAGAGGCAGAGCTGGCTCACCTGGAGCGAAAGAAGACTCGCCGGGGACGAGGGAAGAAAGGGAAGAATGGCGAGGGGACAAGCACTGATGGCGCGGAATGACCTCCTAGGTATCCATTCATTGCATTGTAAACACATTATTTGTTAAATGTATTAAGATGTCTTTTAGCATGTTGTGAACTTGAGAGTAGATCGTGCTTGAACTCGTCAAGAAATGTTGTAATCTTTAGTGATTTGTGATTTACTTTTAAATCTTTGTCGAGACGCAAGATCTCTTGTTTGCTTTTCGTTTCTTTTGTGAGCCCTGATGGCGTCCAGCTTTGGACCTTTCTGTTGTATTTGCGGACTGAAGCAGCCTGGGCCTTGATGGCAATCCCCTTTTGCTTGGGTTTGGTGTTTGGATGGGAGGTTGGATGATCCCTTGACGAGTTGTTTTGACGGTCTTTTTCGTGGCTTCCTTGCCTCTTGTTTGTTGGCGTCGGGCTCTTGACCTCTTTTTTTTGTAGCTTCTGCTTGAGCTTTTTTTTTTTGAAAGCCTTTGCTTGAGCTCTTTTTTTTGTAGCTTCTGCTTGAGCTTTTTTTTTTTTTTGAAAGCCTTTGCTTGAGCTCTTTTTTTTTGTAGCTTCTGCTTGAGCTTATTTTTTTTTTGAAAGCCTTTGCTTGAGATCTTTTTTTTTTGAAGCGCGTGAGGGAAAAGACAAGCCCCTAGCTTGGGAGTTGACATGGGTCATTCTTTCAAAGCTGAGTGACCCTCAGATGTCCTTTGATGTTGCCGCCGTCGTTTGACTTGGTCAAGGTGATGGTAGGGGCATGCTCTTGGAAAGTGTGTAGTTTGATGGAGGTCTTGATTGACATTCAAACTTTTGACTTTTTTGTGTGTTTTTAGACCGGACCAATTAAGGTTGCCTACGTTCCCCCGGACTAGAGGGCTCAGGTCTGCGTAGTTCGACACTACAAGGAGTGCCAAGAGATGCACAGTTGGTCTTCTTTAGGCGAAGTATCTGCGAAGTTTGCTTCCGTTGACTGGATTCATGAAGGGATTGCCGTCTAGGTCTGTCAGCTTCATGGCACCTCCGGAGAAGATCTTTTGAACCACGAAAGGGCCGATCCATGTTGGTTCCCATTTTCCCAGTGGGTTGGTTCGAGTGGGAGGCTTTTCTTTGAGTACCAGATCGCCTTCCCTGATGTCTCGGGACTTGACTTTCTTGTCGAAAGCTCTAGCCATTCTGCTTTGGTAGGCTCGGACGTGTTCCATGGCCTTTAGTCGTCGCTCGTCTAGCAGAGCCAGTTCGTCGTGTCGGCTTCGGAGCCATTCGACTTCGTTGATTTCGTTTTCCAGCAGCACTCGAAGTGAGGGAATTTCCAATTCCACGGGCAGTACTGCTTCCATCCCGTATGTCAGGGCGAATGGAGTTTCTCCCGTGGCTGTTCTGACTGATGTTCGGTAGCCCCAAAGTGCAAGGTGCAGCTTCTCGGGCCAATCACGTCCTCGGGTGGTCATTTTTCGGATGATCCGTTCGAGGGTCTTGTTTGCTGCTTCTACGGCGCCATTTAGGCCGATAGGGAGAAGAGTTGTGGCGTGTGATCATGAATTCAGCCAGCAGTATGTCGCATTCTCCTTCGAAGTGGGAGTCGTTGTCTGATATGACCTCGTTCGGGATGCCGTATCAGCAGATGATGTTTTCCTTGAGGAAGTGTGCGACTTTCTTGGAGGTGAGCACCTTGTAGGACTTGGCTTCGACCCATTTGGTGAAGTAGTCGATGGCTACCAAGACGAACTCGTGGCCGTTTCTACCTGGCGGAGCAATTTTCCCGATGACGTCGATTCCCCATGTGGCGAAGGGCCAGGGCGTAGTCATGCAGTAGAGATCGTGAGGAGGTAGATGATTGAGGTTGGAGAACCGTTGACACTTGTCGCAGCTTCGGACAAAGTGGATGCAGTCTGCCTCCATGGAGATCCAGTAGTAGCCCATCCGAAGAATGATTTGCATCAAGGCTCTAGCGTTCATGTGGGGGCCGCAAGCCCCGTTGTGGACTTCGTTCATGAGCTCACTTGCTTTTTCCTGGCTGATACAGCGTAGGAGCGGTCCTTGGTAGCGTTTTTTGTATAGCATGTCTAAGGATGACAAAGTGAGAGGCAAGGCGTTTTAGGGCCATGATGCTCTTGGCTTTGACTCCTTCCTTTCCTTGACCTTCCTCGTTCATGAAGGCGGTCTCCCCGTTTTTGAGGTATTGGAAGATCTGGTTGACATGCAATGTTGGTGAGGAGGCTTCCGATTTGCGTCTCTTTGGCTCTTCAGCAGTTCTCCAAATCTATCACGATTAAAACCTTCTCGGCAGCTTGGGCCCGGTTTTCCTCTCGTTTAACAGTATGCTTAAATGCTTGTTTAATGCATTCGTTCAATTAATGTGTCAGCCTTCTTTGATAGATGAATTGTCATTAACTGTTTGTGGTTTAGTTAACTCATCATTCGTTAAAGATGCAATGAAAGGATATCTTAGAAAGGTCGGACCTTTTATTGCAAGCGTAGAGAAGATACATTGTTGATCATGGACTCACAATCTTCGGGCGTAGAGCCGTCAGATGACTCAAAAGATGTGAATTCCTAGACAACATGACTTGAAGCTAGACTCTAGGCAATGAGGGATTGGACCAGGCTTCATTGCTCTTTGCGGGCTGCAGGTCAAGAGAGGATGGCGATGGCTTTGGTGGCCATTCTTCAGTTGATACGGATCCCGGAGGATAGCTTGCATGTGGTTCGACTTCAAACCAGATCGCGGAGGTTTTTGGTTGCTCCTTTGTGTAAGTGCTCCAATTTGAGCTTGTTAGTATTTTTGTTAGAAAATTAACGAAAGTTATAACATTTCTAACAATTCCTAACATTCCTAACATTTCTAACCAAGTAAGGGTAGATTAGGGATTGCCAAAAAAAGATAAACCAAGAAAGGAATCAAAAAAGCAAAAGAAATAGTCAAAAACCAAAAATAGAAACTGCTGGAACAAAAACTGGCTGTTAATTTGATTTTTTTTGAAAAATATTCCTTGTGTCCAAAGCCTGAAGCTGTAATTAATGAACAGTGCACGCTGACAGACACCTCCGCGCGGATATGATTGCATTTTCCAGAGGCTTATAAATTGAACCCTCCTCTCTCAGTTTATAGAAGACATTTTGATCACAGCAACGAAGTTCTGGCGAAATATAGAGAGAAAACAGTGGGAATCTCTAGATTGCCACCATTTTCTCTTGAATCTTTCCCAATCTCACTCCAAACACAAATCCAAACACCCAACCTTGATACTCCTCAAGCCAAACACCAAATCTTGATACTCCTCAAGTCAAATTCCAAGCCTAGGAAGATAGGGTGTCACCATTGGTAAAGCCCTCCTTCTTGAAACCCTAAAACTCCCTTTTAATTTCTTGTTCATCTTGTTCTTCCTACTTTGATCTACTTTATGTCTAGTTTAACTTAAGTCTTGACCTAAGATGGTCATCTTGAAGTTCATCTTCATGAATGACCATCTCAAATGGTCCATATTCTAAATCTCTAGTTGGTTTTCTCTTTAATTTCATCTTTACAAAGATCCCCTTTCCCTTTGCAAAGGATATGTTTAAACCCCATAAATTCCCCAAGGATGACTTGAATATGATAACCACTTGACACAAGGTAGTGGAATCAAGTCTAGGGATGAAAATGGGGTGAACATAGATGCAAACCCCCCAAAAATCACATTTTCCCTCAAGAACATCTTGCTGTCCAGTAGCATTGTTCTGAGAACTCAGTCCATTTCCCTATTTTTTGGACCCAGTAAAAATTGGAATTGGGTGTTGACTACAAAATACTTTTTGTAGCCAACATCCAGAGCTTTCCAGAAATATTTTTACTTTATTTTTTGCGTGAGTAAAACTCCATTTTTCAAATTTTCTTTTAAAGGTCAGTTCATCAGTCTCTGGAAATCCAGATTTCAGATCTGAGATTTCCAGAAGGTTTTGACCCCTCAAATCATCTCCAAAATGAAAAGTTCTTTTATAGAAACCTTTTTTAAGGTGTTTTAAACATTTTTCATTCCCGGACTTTTCCCAGATTCTGGAGTTTTCAAGCCCTAAAGTCCATTTCAAAGTCAAGGGTCAACTGCCTTTTTCATTCTGGCAGAAATGGTTTTCAACTTCCAAAAATCTTTTGAGTTCCAAATCTCAACCCAAAAATCATCCAAAAAATCATGGGATCAGTTTAAAGCCTTAAAAAGAGTTCCCAATTTTTACTTACCTCAGTTTCAACTTATTTTGGCCAAAACACATACACACACACACACACACAACAAAGGATTTTGAATGTTTGGAAGACTTGTTTTGCGAGGCGCGTCGGGTGCACACTAACGTCCTTCCCGACGCGTAACATGACCTCCGAACCTAAATCTCTGATCTCGGGCTTTTTTCAAAGTTTTGGCCCTCAAAATTAAAATGGCGTGGCGACTCCGTTTTCGTTAATTTTCTTTTAAACAAAAAATGGGAAAATTTTCGGATACACATCATCACAGTGGCGACTCCGCTGGGGAAGATTTAAGCTTTTTCTAAAAAAAAAAATGATATTTGGTATATTGGTGGAAACCATTAAACTTCCCGTTATCGCCTCCTAACACGAGTCGGGGATAAATTGTGGTCTAACAATCCCACGTACCGGTATCATTATTTTCAAAAAAAAAGGAAAAGCTTTTGAGGGTCAAGCTTCCGTCTCAACATTTGAAAATCCTTTGCTTTGTGTGTGTTGATTTTTGCACAGTTTTCGTGTTTGTTTTTGGCCGCCTCGGAAAAGTCAAAATTTTGACTGTCGGAATAATGTCCCTAACTGTCGGAATTTTTGTGCTTATGTGCTTATGTGTTCATAAAATTTTCAAAAAAAAATTTTCAAAAAAAAATTCAAAAAAAAAAAATCATGCATCATGCCTTTTTAAGACACATAAAAAAATTTCTATTTTTCTCAGAAAAAGAAGATAGACTGCTTGCACACTACGCGCACGTGACCTTACACTGCACACTACGTCCCTAACCCGGGGAAATCCTTGTCGCGGTCCGTTTGGTCTTATTACGCCTCTCGGATGAGCACAGGACTACCCAAACATCCCATGGAGCCTCGTGTCGACCATGCACTTGTCCGTGACACACTTTGTCCGAGACCCGGTTGGTTTTTAGTCTGGTCTGTGTCATGCCCTGTCTGTGTATAGACCTTTCCTTTCAAGCCTTTGTCGGCATACCGACTCAATATCTTTCGGGGACCCTAATCGCCGAAGTTCTCGCCGGTTTTCCGCCGCGGACTTTGACCAATATATTGACCGGCGCCTTGACTTCGGCTCGACTAGCACAAATTATACACTGACTCCCAGATTGACACGAGTCATCAAGGATTAATGAATATTCCATGCCTAATTACGGCTTAAATGACGACAAGTCAAGATCAATTGTGGACGCTTATCGGTCCAAATCATGCCGACTTTTCGTCGAGCCCTCGGACATGATCTTGACTTTTGACGTCGGCTTTGTCCGTAATTTACATCGAATGCTCGTTAAGACTCGATTACCCGCCGACTTTTAGGATCGTTTTCTTTCGGTCGGTGGGACCCGCTTGCCCTATAGGACCCTCGCCCGGGCTGTCCACCCGGGAGGTCGAAATACGGGTGGAATACGAGGGCTTATAGACGTAGTGACGGGGCCCACTGATCCGGGAGAATCGAGTAGTTTGCGAAAAAGAAGAGCAATCTTTTCCAACCGATTAGGTTAATAAAACATGTTTTAAGTAAACATGAACAAATAATCGCATGTTGCATGAGCCAAAAGCCCAAACACCTACCCTCCTTCCATTCCCGGACATCTGAACCCTCGTGTCTTTCCCCCCATTCCTCCGCACAAAGGTTGGTTTCGGGCACCGGGTCACCGTTTAATCAGTTGGGAAGAGTCAAGCGCATCATCAGCTTCACCGTCTGTTCCGACTCCGAATTTTAGAATGTCTGCATCAACTGGTAACGATGGGGACAACGTCACTCCGCCTCCCGGGACTCCTCAGACAGAACAACAGTGGAATCAGCTAGCCGAACAGATGAGAGTGCGCCAGGAAGCACAGTTGAACAGCCTTATGGAGGCTATCAAAAGCCATGGATTGGCCGCCAGTCTCAACCCGGATGGCACCTTCACTGTGGAAGAAGAGGAAGACCACAATCCCACTCTTGGTCAACCCGACTACTCCAGGATGCCACCACCGGCCTCCCACGGTACTACCACCAGAGCCCATGCTCCTCGATCCCTAGGTCAGCCGGCTCCCCAACTGCAGACCACTGGATCCATGCAGCCTGACGGGACGAGCCAGTTCGCAATGCCTCAGTGGGGACAAAATCAGTACGGAATATCTTCTCATGTTTGGGGCTACCCCGGAATGCCACAGCAAATGGGGATCCCACCTCAGTTTGGGACCAATCAATCCGGACTTTCGCAGCAACAGTTTGGAATGCCACCACAGTTTGGTTCGGGGCAACAGTCAGGAGCCCCTCCTCAGAATGATGCTAGTTCAGTTGCTCCTCATACAGCTTCCGCAAACCCATTTCTCACTCAGGGTTCAACGGGTTACCAAGCTCCCATCCCCGTTTCATCAGAATCACCAGGACCACAGTATCCTCTCGGTTATGCATCCTTGCCACAACCAGCCATGCAATTCAACAACCAGGGACAGCAGCCCGCACTTAAGCCTACTTATGGGCCTCACTCCGGAAATCCAAGCCATCTGGCTACCTCAGATCTGCCTCCATCTTCTCTGCCGATTGGAAGCCAACAGCAAGTCGCTGAGTTCTATCCCTTTGCCCAAGCTCCTACCTACACTCCCCAGGGTAATTTGGGCCAAGGACAGGTTTTCACCTATGCCCCGGAGTATGGTATTCCTTCCACCAATGCACCACCAACAGCTAGTCCTCTTCCTGGCTCAAATATCGGCTCAGGAATTCCCGCTCCACCTTTGGATCCCCAATTGGCTTGGTTTATGGAGCAACACAAGGAAATGAAAGCACAGATTGCCGAATTGACCGCCAAAAGAACACCGCTCTTCGGCCTACGGATCCCGACTCGATTGTCCCCCTGCCTCACAAGTTTGTGATGCCCACTCTGGAATTGTTTGACGGGAGTGCATGCCCTAAAACTCACTTGGACACCTATACTTTGGCAATGAAGGCTAAGGGATGCACAAACCAGCAGTTGGCCGATTACTTTAGTCTCTCTTTGAAGTCGGTGGGCTTTGAAATGGTTTTTCCGATTGCGGCACTGAAGCTAGGGCTACTTGGGAACAGATCACCAGTACTTTCACGGATAAGTATAAAGCCAACTTGGAATGGGAGACAAACAGAGTTGACCTGCAAACAACGATGCAACGCCCTAATGAGAATATTGGGGATTTCTATAAGAGGTGGAACTTAAAGCTCAGTGAAATGGCCATTCCTCCCTCTGACGAGGAGCAGTTAGACATCTTTCAGTCATGCTTGAAGCCGCATTTGAGAGCTTCCCTCAGTCACTTCCCCTACGCTGACTTGCGTGCAATGGTTAATTCTGGGGCTAAGTTCGAAAAGGCTTACAATCAGCAGCCGACTGCTGCACCTGCTTACGTATACCGGGTTTCTTCCACCTCCAACACGGCTCACCCGCCCAACCAAAAGGTAAAGAAGTGATTAGCTATGCGGGACAGGATCAGAACAATGCCACTTCCTTTGTTCCCAAGAAACCTGATCCATCCAGATCCCGGCTCCAAAACTTGGGAAACTTTGGGATGCCTTTGAGTGATATCTTCAGAGGTTTGGTGAGAGAAGGTTTGCTCCGGCCTTTGGAAAATTATCAGCCTAGAAACCCCAATGCTCCTTTGGATACCTCCAAGCATTGTGCCTTTCATCAGTACCATGGGCACTGACGGATGATTGCGTCCCCCTGAAAAAGGCCATCCAAGGTTTGATTGAGCAAGGGAGGTTAGAGATGCCTGAAGGGCCTAACACTATCAATAACCCGCTCCCTAACAACATGAGTGTCAACATGATCGAGTTTGGTGGTTCAAGCCTTGTGGGCATAATGGAATTTGACACGCCCCCTTGTGAGGTCGGTGAATCAGCCATCGCAGGCGATGAAAGTGTTTGGATTAAGAAAGAGATTGCCAAGGAAATCCTGATGGAAAGATCTGCAATAGCTCCCGTCTCCAGCGTCGAAGAATAGATGCATGGTTCAACAGCAAAGAGCGGCTAGACTGGGGCTACCTATCTTTAAAATAGTCTTTTGAGTCAACCTTCGTAGGGTCTAGTACTTTTCTTTCACCTAAGTCCTTCCTGGACATTTGTCGTTGTAGTCCATTTTGGACATAGTGGTTAAATGCCTAACTTTTAATATAAGTCTTTTTCTCTTCTTGCTAGACTCGAGACATCACTTGCGCACCCACGTTACACTTAATTGAAATGGTTTTATCCAAAATGATCACTTGTGCTGCTCAACCACTAATTCTTTGAAATGATTAATATTTAAATTAATCGGAGTGAGAAAATCAATTGATATCCTTCCCAAATTGGGGCTTACCAACTCCCCATCTTGCATCTCATATGCTCACATCCCTTTCATCATCATCCCCTCGTTGCTCGATGAATTTGCATGGATCTTTTCTCATTTAAAGCTTAAGCAAGCAATGAAGACTTAATCTCGTTTAGGTCATCCTGTAGGGATTGCGGTTGAAGCCTTTCACCCATAGGAAAGCCATTATCTCACCCTCACTAAACACTACCCTTTCATTTCAAGATCGGCATGTTTTGAAACCCTGTTTAGCCATCACCTTTGATCCTTATTGAGAGAAGTCCAAGCAAGACCAAGAAGTTAGCTTCGAGAGTCGGCGATGCGCAAAATATCTCAAGCCATGAGGGAAGGACAAAGATAATCCTCAACTTCTCATGAGGCCTTCCAAGTTATCAAAAGAAGGATTTTAAATCCTCACAATTCAGCAAGAATCCTCAACGTCTCAGGAGGCCTTAAAAAAAAAAGGAAAGAGAAAAGTTCAAGCAAAAAAAAAAGAGAGAAAGAAATAGAAAAGTTCAAGCAAGAGCTTAAAAAAAAAAAAAAAAAAAAAAAGAGAGAAGGGACTGCCGATCCTCACAATTCAACAAGAGTCCCCGACTTCTCAAGAAGCTCTCCAATGATCAAAAAGGAGCCCGAATTCTCGCAAGTTCGCAAAAGGTTCTCGATAGCTTGGACTTCCTCTCACCATTACCTTAAATCAATCCTAAGCCATCCTCTCGATTTTAGAGGATATTCCCATTACCTTAAATCAATCCTAAGCCATCCTCTCGATTTTAGAGGATATTCCCATTACCATAAATCAATCCCAAGCCATCCTCTCTATTTTAGAGGATATTCCCATTTCCGCGACCAATCCCAAGCCATCCTCTCGCTTTTAGAGGATATTCCCATTACCATCGCCTTTGGCCAAAGTCAAAATTTGACCTCTCACTCTTAGAGGCAATCAATCTTCCCGCCATAGATTTCCCAAACACATCCCCGCAAGCCAACCTCTCATCTTTAGAGGTTCAACAAGAAAAGGCCCACTGGCCTCTCACTTTAAGAGGTTATAACTTCCAAAATTACCCGATGGCCGATCGAAGCCCGGAAACCCAAACTACAATTCCTATCGGATAGCAATTTCATCGTAAAAAATAAATCAAATTAATGCTTCATTGCTTGCTTAAATTGGAGCCAAATCCATCTCGGCTCAAATGATCAAAGATTGTGCAAATTCAAGTCTCGATTCATTCGACATTTCATGTGAGCATATTTCATTTATCCTCCACAAACACTTGCCGTGGATGTCCCACTGGGGCTTCGCATCCGTGTCTTTCATGAACACTCTAAGGGGATATGTTATTCGAATCTCCCATCCTCAAATTCCCAAAAGAACCTCAAAGTCTTGAATTTTCACACTCATTCTCTCTTCATTCGGGATAAGCCCGAACTACGGCGACTGAGCTCTTCATGATGGAGGAACGTAGGCAACCAGAAATGGTCCGGTCGAAATCACAAACAAATCTCAAAAAAGAAAAAAAATCCGGTCTCATCGGGTGATCGTCCCTATACACTTTCCGAGTTTGATCCTCGATATCAGTTGGTTTTCTCCTTGTGATTAATCAAAATATTTGTTCATATCAGATTTAGGAGTTGAATAACCCGAACATTAACAAAGGGTTTTAAGCAGCCTTGTGATCATCATGAATAAGACAAGTTTTCAAGTGTCTCGACAAGTCTTCTCTTTCTACATCATAGGAAAATAGAGCCAAACACTGTCTTTCTGTCAGCAGGGGCTTCCATACACTTTTCCACACCTTGTAACGCTTATACTCTCTCAAAAGAGTCAAACCTAAAGCGAGTGTGTATACACAAAATCGGGATTCATTCCCACTTTTTCGAAAGATGTGCCCCTGCACGTAAACATTCCTGAGTCTTGTCCATTGACTGGTTGACTAAGATCTGAAAAGATGGGTGCCTCCTTGGTCACATGATGACTCTGTCTGCAATAGGACTGCTCTGTGTTTCTTCACGCTGGGGCTTGCTAAGCGGTCCTCCCAGGTTCTCCTGTATCAGCTCTTTAAGATGGGACTTCTATAGTCATCCTTGGGTCCACATTGCGTTCTTCACTACGAGATAGATTCGCCAAGTCACTTCTTCAAAATCCAGGCTTTGCCTACTCAGGATCCGGGGGCTTTGTCAAGACGGTCTTTTGGACCCGAATTTTATCAAGAAAGAATTTCAGCTTCAGAACTTGGTACACGGCAGCTTCCCGTAGCATCGGAATTCAAGATCAGGGTTTCTCCCGGCATTAGCAATTCCATCAAATCATCCTCCGGACAAGGTTTCGGCCAAGGTCACAGCTCATCCAAATGAAAGAAGCTTCACTCGTATCAACGTTGGCCCTAAAGTCTGTCAGCATCAGCTTCAAATGACCAAGAATGAGAGGGAAAGTTTCAATCAAGACCCGGGATCCGAATCCAATCTCATCAAGATTGAGGTCCATGTGATATTGCTGACAAAACCTCACCAACAACCGCTGTTTAAATCGCGATCAAGGGTTCTCATCCCCCACTTGATCAAAATCTGTTCCAAGCAGTCTCTATACCCATGCATCCCCACTAAAAATCTCCCAAGGGCTCATGTAGCATGCACAAAACTTGAATCAATAGGAAAAATCCTAAGTGATTGAAAATCATAAATCGTAATTTCCACCAAAAGCTTAGGCTAAGTGCATCTTCGAAAGCAAGTAAATGCATCATCTCGCAAACTTATGCAGTGATACTCTCACAATCATTTTTGGCTCTATGCATGCATCTGTCACCATAAATATCATATATGCATCTTCCTCTTCACTAACGAAACGCAGAATTCAAACGTGAAATCAAATCCCCCTTTTCGGCAAGGATGATCTTCACCAAAGACGACCTCCAATGTCCACAAATGGATGAAGATGCCCTCCAAAGATCTACAGTTTGGCAAAGACAAGCTCCGGCGTCTCGCAACTTGCTAAAGACGACCTCCAATGTCCACAAATGGATGAAAACAGCCCCAATGAAGCCCACCTCCGGTGTCTACCGTTCGGTCGAGAGACGCCAAGTTCTCAAATACAATTCGGTCGAGACGCCAAGTTCTCGAAATACAAATCGGTCGAGAGACGCCAAGTTCTCAAATGCAAATAGGTCAGGGACGCCAAGTTCTCAAAATACAATTCGGTCAGAGACGCCAAGTTCTCAAATACAATTCGGTCAGAGACGCCAAGTTCTCAAATGCAAATAGGTCAGGGACGCCAAGTTCTCAAAATACAAATCGGTCGAGACGCCAAGTTCTCGAGTGCGAATCGGTCGGGGATGCCAAATTCTCGAATACAAGTCGGTCAGAGACGCCAAATACAAATAGGTCAGGGACGCCAAGTTCTCAAAATGCAAATCGGTCAGAGACGCCAAGTTCTCAAGTGCAAATCGGTCAGGGACGCCAAACTCTCCCATGCCAATCGGTCGGAGACGCCAAGTTCTCCAATACAAATCGGTCAGGGACGCCAAGTTCTCAAATACAAATCGATCAGGGACGCCAAGTTCTCAAATACAATGCGATTAGAGACACCAAGTTCTCAAAAGCAAGAAGTCCCAATGTGAAGACAAGCTCAAAAACCTCTACAAGTTTGACGATCACCAGCAAGATGCAGACTCAACCAAACTCCTCCTTCGGGTCAAAATGCCTCGAAAGACGGCAAATCGTCGGCGAAACCGTCCCACGAACGGCAACCTAACAACTCTTCATCAACATCACCGTAGCCTCGCGTACAGTAAGCACAGCACAGGTATGAAAGCATATCTTAATCAACTACTTTTCTAAAAGAACATTATCATCAAATCTTAGGGCGACTTCCCAAAAAAATAGTCAAACCTCAAATACTGTCAAACCATCAAAGACCATCCCCAGCTATTTTTGAACTACGACCGGCTTGATTCCCTCTTAAGGATACGTAGGTAGCCTATCATTAGGTCCCGCACCGACCCGGCCGGTCATCCTTTCCTTCGGCAGCAGACGTAAAACCGATCCCTTCAAATGAAGTCCACTAGAGGACCATCTATCCTAAACCATCAAAGGAAATCATTTCAAATTGAGGTTCGAGGCACCTAAGACGCCATCATCGATGTTCGAGGCACCTAAGACGCCATCATCGATGTTCGAGGCACCTAAGACGCCATCATCAAGGTTCGAGGCACCTAAGACGCCATCATCAAGATTTGAGGCACCTAATACGCCATCATCAAGGTTCGAGGCACCTAAAATGCCATCATCGAGGTTCGAGGCACCTAAGACGCCATCATCAAGGTTCGAGGCACCTAAGACGCCATCATCAAGGTTCGAGGCACCTAAGACGCCATCATCATGGTTCGAGGCACCTAAGATGCCATCATTAAGGTTTGAGGCACCTAAAACGCTATCACACACAACACGAGGAAAGCGATAAATCGCAATCATCCCTTAGGGCGACTTCCCCAAAATAGTCAAACCATAGGGTGACTTCCCAAAAATAGTCAAACCATAGGGCGACTTTCCCAAAATAGTCAAACCATAGGGTGACTTCCCAAAAAACAGTCAGATTACAGGGCGACTTCCCAAAAATAGTCAAACCATAGGGCGACTTCCCCAAAATAGTCAAACCATAGGGTGACTTCCCAAAAACAGTCAGATTACAGGGCGACTTCCCAAAAATAGTCAAACCATAGGGCGACTTCCCCAACAGTCAAACCACGGGGTGACTTCCCAAAAAACAGTCAGATTACAGGGCGACTTCCCAAAAATAGTCAAACCATAGGGCGACTTCCCCAAAATAGTCAAACCATAGGGTGACTTCCCAAAAACAGTCAGATTACAGGGCGACTTCCCAAAAATAGTCAAACCATAGGGCGACTTCCCCAAAATAGTCAAACCATAGAGTGACTTCCCAAAAACAGTCAGATTACAGGGAGACTTCCCAAAAATAGTCAGATCATAGGGTGACTTCCTAAAAACAGTCAAAACCTTAGGGCGACTTCCCCAAAACAGTCAAAACCTTAGGGTGACTTCCCCAAAACAGTCAGACCATAGGGTGACTTCCCCAAAACAGTCAGACCATAGGGTGACTTCCCAAAAATAGTCAAATCTTAGGGCGACCTTCCTAAAGCAGTAGGGTCGACGACTAAAGATAGTCGAAAGACCCGAACTACGGCCGGCTTGATTCCCACTCGGGATACGTAGGTAGCCTATTGAATAGGTTCAGCCACTCGATCACTTGATCATCCTGCCAAATATGGAGCCTTACTCTTATCGACGACCCCGCTTCCTTCGAAAGCGCCGTCGCCGAGGGGCTACTGTAAGTGCTCCAATTTGAGCTTGTTAGTATTTTTGTTAGAAAATTAACGAAAGTTATAACATTTCTAACAATTCCTAACATTCCTAACATTTCTAACCAAGTAAGGGTAGATTAGGGATTGCCAAAAAAAGATAAACCAAGAAAGGAATCAAAAAAGCAAAAGAAATAGTCAAAAACCAAAAATAGAAACTGCTGGAACAAAAACTGGCTGTTAATTTGATTTTTTTTGAAAAATATTCCTTGTGTCCAAAGCCTGAAGCTGTAATTAATGAACAGTGCACGCTGACAGACACCTCCGCGCGGATATGATTGCATTTTCCAGAGGCTTATAAATTGAACCCTCCTCTCTCAGTTTACAGAAGACATTTTGATCACAGCAACGAAGTTCTGGCGAAATATAGAGAGAAAACAGTGGGAATCTCTAGATTGCCACCATTTTCTCTTGAATCTTTCCCAATCTCACTCCAAACACAAATCCAAACACCCAACCTTGATACTCCTCAAGCCAAACACCAAATCTTGATACTCCTCAAGTCAAATTCCAAGCCTAGGAAGATAGGGTGTCACCATTGGTAAAGCCCTCCTTCTTGAAACCCTAAAACTCCCTTTTAATTTCTTGTTCATCTTGTTCTTCCTACTTTGATCTACTTTATGTCTAGTTTAACTTAAGTCTTGACCTAAGATGGTCATCTTGAAGTTCATCTTCATGAATGACCATCTCAAATGGTCCATATTCTAAATCTCTAGTTGGTTTTCTCTTTAATTTCATCTTTACAAAGATCCCCTTTCCCTTTGCAAAGGATATGTTTAAACCCCATAAATTCCCCAAGGATGACTTGAATATGATAACCACTTGACACAAGGTAGTGGAATCAAGTCTAGGGATGAAAATGGGGTGAACATAGATGCAAACCCCCCAAAAATCACATTTTCCCTCAAGAACATCTTGCTGTCCAGTAGCATTGTTCTGAGAACTCAGTCCATTTCCCTATTTTTTGGACCCAGTAAAACTTGGAATTGGGTGTTGACTACAAAATACTTTTTGTAGCCAACATCCAGAGCTTTCCAGACATATTTTTACGTTATTTTTTGCGTGAGTAAAACTCCATTTTTCAAATTTTCTTTTAAAGGTCAGTTCATCAGTCTCTGGAAATCCAGATTTCAGATCTGAGATTTCCAGAAGGTTTTGACCCCTCAAATCATCTCCAAAATGAAAAGTTCTTTTATAGAAACCTTTTTTAAGGTGTTTTAAACATTTTTCATTTCCGGACTTTTCCCAGATTCTGGAGTTTTCAAGCCCTAAAGTCCATTTCAAAGTCAAGGGTCAACTGCCTTTTTCATTCTGGCAGAAATGGTTTTCAACTTCCAAAAATCTTTTGAGTTCCAAATCTCAACCCAAAAATCATCCAAAAAATCATGGGATCAGTTTAAAGCCTTAAAAAGAGTTCCCAATTTTTACTTACCTCAGTTTCAACTTATTTTGGCCAAAACACATACACACACATACACACACAACAAAGGATTTTGAATGTTTGGAAGACTTGTTTTGCGAGGCGCGTCGGGTGCACACTAACGTCCTTCCCGACGCGTAACATGACCTCCGAACCTAAATCTCTGATCTCGGGCTTTTTTCAAAGTTTTGGCCCTCAAAATTAAAATGGCGTGGCGACTCCGTTTTCGTTAATTTTCTTTTAAACAAAAAATGGGAAAATTTTCGGATACACATCATCACAGTGGCGACTCCGCTGGGGAAGATTTAAGCTTTTTCTAAAAAAAAAATGATATTTGGTATATTGGTGGAAACCATTAAACTTCCCGTTATCGCCTCCTAACACGAGTCGGGGATAAATTGTGGTCTAACAATCCCACGTACCGGTATCATTATTTTCAAAAAAAAAAAGGAAAAGCTTTTGAGGGTCAAGCTTCCGTCTCAACATTTGAAAATCCTTTGCTTTGTGTGTGTTGATTTTTGCACAGTTTTCGTGTTTGTTTTTGGCCGCCTCGGAAAAGTCAAAATTTTGACTGTCGGAATAATGTCCCTAACTGTCGGAATTTTTGTGCTTATGTGCTTATGTGTTCATAAAATTTTCAAAAAAAAAAATTCAAAAAAAAAAATCATGCATCATGCCTTTTTAAGACACATAAAAAAATTTCTATTTTTCTCAGAAAAAGAAGATAGACTGCTTGCACACTACGCGCACGTGACCTTACACTGCACACTACGTCCCTAACCCGGGGAAATCCTTGTCGCGGTCTGTTTGGTCTTATTACGCCTCTCGGATGAGCACAGGACTACCCAAACATCCCATGGAGCCTCGTGTCGACCATGCACTTGTCCGTGACACACTTTGTCCGAGACCCGGTTGGTTTTTAGTCTGGTCTGTGTCATGCCCTGTCTGTGTATAGACCTTTCCTTTCAAGCCTTTGTCGGCATACCGACTCAATATCTTTCGGGACCCTAATCAGTCGAAGTTCTGCCGGTTTTCCGCCGCAGACTTTGACCAAGATATTGACCGGCGCCTTGACTTCGGCTCGATGGCACAAATTATACACTGACTCCCGATTGACACTGAGTCATCAAGGATTAATGAATATTCCATGCCTAATTACGGCTTAAATGACGACAAGTCAAGATCAATTGTGGAC
Source organism: Adenophora triphylla var. japonica (assembly GCA_022495995.1). Lineage (NCBI taxonomy): Eukaryota > Viridiplantae > Streptophyta > Magnoliopsida > Asterales > Campanulaceae > Adenophora > Adenophora triphylla. The sequence continues at coordinate 158,488 of JAFEMH010000713.1, forward strand.
GCTTATCAGTCCAAATCATGCCGACTTTTCGTCGAGCCCTCGGACATGATCTTGACTTTTGACGTCAGCTTTGTCCGTAATTTACATCGAATGCTCGTTAAGACTCGATTACCCGCCAGACTTTTAGGATCGTTTTTCTTTCGGTCGGTGGGACCCGCTTGCCCTATAGGACCCTCGCCCGGGGCTGTCCACCCCGGGAGGTTGAAATACATGTGGAATACGAGGGGCTTATAGACGTAGTGACGGGGCCCACTGATCCAGGAATCAGAGTAGTTTGCGAAAAAGAAGAGCAATCTTTTCCAACCGATTAGGTTAATAAAACATGTTTTAAGTAAACATGAACAAATAATCGCATGTTGCATGAGCCAAAAGCCCAAACACCTACCCTCCTTCCATTCCCAGACATCTGAACCCTCGTGTCTTTCCCCCCGCAGCTCCGCACAAAGGTTGGTTTCGGGCACCGGGTCACCGTTTAATCAGTTGGGAAGAGTCAAGCGCATCGTCAGCTTCACCGTCTGTTCCGACTCCGAATTTCAGAATGTCTGCATCAGCTGGTAACGATGGGGACAACGTCACTCCGCCTCCCGGGACTCCTCGGAGAGACAACGAGTGGAATCAGCTAGCCGAACAGATGAGAGTGCACCAGGAAGCACAGTTGAACAGCCTTATGGAGGCTATCAAAAGCCATGGATTGGCCGCCAGTCTCAACCCGGATGGCACCTTCACTGTGGAAGAAGAGGAAGACCACAATCCCACTCTTGGTCAACCCGACTACTCCAGGATGCCACCACCGGCCTCCCACGGTACTACCACCAGAGCCCATGCTCCTCGATCCCTAGGTCAGCCGGCTCCCCAACTGCAGACCACTGGATCCATGCAGCCTGACGGGACGAGCCAGTTCGCAATGCCTCAGTGGGGACAAAATCAGTACGGAATATCTTCTCATGTTTGGGGCTACCCCGGAATGCCACAGCAAATGGGGATCCCACCTCAGTTTGGGACCAATCAATCCGGACTTTCGCAGCAACAGTTTGGAATGCCACCACAGTTTGGTTCGGGGCAACAGTCAGGAGCCCCTCCTCAGAATGATGCTAGTTCAGTTGCTCCTCATACAGCTTCCGCAAACCCATTTCTCACTCAGGGTTCAACGGGTTACCAAGCCCCCATCCCCGTTTCATCAGAATCACCAGGACCACAGTATCCTCTCGGTTATGCATCCTTGCCACAACCAGCCATGCAATTCAACAACCAGGGACAGCAGCCCGCACTTAAGCCTACTTATGGGCCTCACTCCGGAAATCCAAGCCATCTGGCTACCTCAGATCTGCCTCCATCTTCTCTGCCGATTGGAAGCCAACAGCAAGTCGCTGAGTTCTATCCCTTTGCCCAAGCTCCTACCTACACTCCCCAGGGTAATTTGGGCCAAGGACAGGTTTTCACCTATGCCCCGGAGTATGGTATTCCTTCCACCAATGCACCACCAACAGCTAGTCCTCTTCCTGGCTCAAATATCGGCTCAAGAATTCCCGCTCCACCTTTGGATCCCCAATTGGCTTGGTTTATGGAGCAACACAAGGAAATGAAAGCACAGATTGCTGAATTGACTGCCAAAAGAACACCGCTCTTCGGCCTATAGATCCCGACTCGATTGTCCCCCGCCTCACAAGTTTGTGATGCCCACTGGAATTGTTTGACGGAGTGCATGCCCTAAAACTCACTTGGACACCTATACTTTGGCAATGAAGGCTAAGGGATGCACAAACCAAAGGCGGTTGGCCGATTACTTTAGTCTCTCTTTGAAGTCGTGGGCTTTGAAATGGTTTTTCCGATTGCAGCTTGAAGCTAGGGCTACTTGGGAACAGATTACCAGTACTTTCACAGATAAGTATAAAGCCAACTTGGAATGGGAGACAAACAGAGTTGACCTGCAAACAATGATGCAACGCCCTAATGAGAATATTGGGGATTTCTATAAGAGGTGGAACTTAAAGCTCAGTGAAATGGCCATTCCTCCCTCGACGAGGAGCTTAGACATCTTTCAGCCATGCTTGAAGCCGCATTTGAGAGCTTCCCTCGGTCACTTCCCCTACGCCGACTTGCGTGCAATGGTTAATTCCGGGGCTAAGTTCGAAAAGGCTTACAATCAGCAGCCGACCGCTGCACACGCTCACGTAGATACCGGGTTTCTTCCACCTCCAACACACCTCCTGCCCAACCAAAAGGTAAAGAAGTGATTAGCTATGCGGGACAGGACTGTAACAATGCCACTTCCTTTGTTCCCAAGAAACCTGATCCATCCAGATCCCGGCTCCAAAACTTGGGAAACTTTGGGATGCCTTTGAGTGATATCTTCAAAGGTTTGGTGAGAGAAGGTTTGCTCCGGCCTTTGGAAAATTATCAGCCTAGAAACCCCAATGCTCCTTTGGATACCTCCAAGCATTGTGCCTTTCATCAGTACCATGGGCACCTGACGGATGATTGCGTCCCCCTGAAAAAGGCCATCCAAGGTTTGATTGAGCAAGGGAGGTTAGAGATGCCTGAAGGGCCTAACACTATCAATAACCCGCTCCGTAACAACATGAGTGTCAACATGATCGAGTTTGGTGGTTCAAGCCTTGTGGGCATAATGGAATTTGACACGCCCTTGTGAGGTCGGTAAATCAGCCATCGCAGCGATGAAAGTGTTTGGATTAAGAAAGAGATTGCCAAGGAAATCCTGATGGAAAGATCTGCAATAGCTCCCGTCTCCGAGCGTCGAAGAATAGATGCATGGTTCAACAAAGAAAGAGCAGCTAGACTGGGGGCTACCTATCTTTAAAATAGTCTTTTGAGTCAACCTTCGTAGGGTCTAGTACTTTTCTTTCACCTAAGTCCTTCCTGGACATTTGTCGTTGTAGTCCATTTTGGACATAGTGGTTAAATGCCTAACTTTTAATATAAGTCTTTTTTCTCTTCTTGCTAGACTCGAGACATCACTTGCGCACCCACGTTACACTTAATTGAAATGGTTTTATCCAAAATGATCACTTGTGCTTTGCTTTCAACCACTAATTCTTTGAAATGATTAATATTTAAATTAATCGGAGTGAGAAAATCAATTGATATCCTTCCCAAATTGGGGCTTACCAACTCCCCATCTTGCATCTCATATGCTCACATCCCTTTCATCATCATCCCCTCGTTGCTCGATGAATTTGCATGGATCTTTTCTCATTTAAAGCTTAAGCAAGCAATGAAGACTTAATCTCGTTTAGGTCATCCGGTAGGGATTGCGGTTGAAGCCTTTCACCCATAGGAAAGCCATTATCTCACCCTCACTAAACACTACCCTTTCATTTCAAGATCGGCATGTTTTGAAACCCCGTTTAGCCATCACCTTTGATCCTTATTGAGAGAAGTCCAAGCAAGACCAAGAAGTTAGCTTCGAGAGTCGGCGATGCGCAAAATATCTCAAGCCATGAGGGAAGGACAAAGATAATCCTCAACTTCTCAGGAGGCCTTCCAAGTTATCAAAAGAAGGATTTTAAATCCTCACAATCAGCAAGAATCCTCAACGTCTCAGGAGGCCTTAAAAAAAAAAAAAAAAAGGAAAGAGAAAAGTTCAAGAAAAAAAAAAGAGAAAGAAATAGAAAAGTTCAAGCAAGAGCTTAAAAAAAAAAAAAAAAAAAAAAAAAAGAGAGAGAAGGGACTGTCGATCCTCACAATTCAACAAGAGTCCCCGACTTCTCAAGAAGCTCTCCAATGATCAAAAAGGAGCCCGAATTCTCGCAAGTTCGCAAAAGGTTCTCGATAGCTTGGACTTCCTCTCACCATTACCTTAAATCAATCCTAAGCCATCCTCTCGATTTTAGAGGATATTCCCATTACCTTAAATCAATCCTAAGCCATCCTCTCGATTTTAGAGGATATTCCCATTACCATAAATCAATCCCAAGCCATCCTCTCTATTTTAGAGGATATTCCCATTTCCGCGACCAATCCCAAGCCATCCTCTCGCTTTTAGAGGATATTCCCATTACCATCGCCTTTGGCCAAAGTCAAAATTTGACCTCTCACTCTTAGAGGCAATCAATCTTCCCCGCCATAGATTTCCCAAACACATCCCTGCAAGCCAACCTCTCATCTTTAGAGGTTCAGTCAGCAAAAGGCCCAGCCGGCCTCTCACTTTAAGAGGTCATAACTTCCAAAATTACCCGATGGCCGATCGAAGCCCGGAAACCCAGCTGCAATTCCTATCGGATAACAATTTCATCGTAAAAAATAAATCAAATTAATGCTTCATTGCTTGCTTAAATTGGAGCCAAATCCATCTCGGCTGAAATGATCAAAGATTGTGCAAATTCAAGTCTGATTCATTCGACATTTCATGTGAGCATATTTCATTTCTCCTCCACAAACACTTGCCGTGGATGTCCCACTGGGCTTCGCATCCGTGTCTTTCATGAACACTCTAAGGGGATATGTTATTCGAATCTCCCATCCTCAAATTCCCAAAAGAACCTCAAAGTCTTGAATTTTCACACTCATTCTCTCTTCATTCGGGATAAGCCCGAACTACGGCGACCTGAGCTCTTCATGATGGAGGGAACGTAGGCAACCAGAAATGGTCCGGTCGAAATCACAAACAAATCTCAAAAAAAGAAAAAAAAAATCCGGTTTCATCAGGGATCGTCCCTATACACTTTCCGAGCTTGATCCTCGATATCAGTTGGTTTTCTCCTTGTGATTAATCAAAATATTTGTTCATATCAGATTTAGGAGTTGAATAACCCGAACATTAACAAAGGGTTTTAAGCAGCCTTGTGATCATCATGAATAAGACAATTTTTCAAGTGTCTCGACAAGTCTTCTCTCTCTACATCATAGGAAAATAGAGCCAAACACGTCTTTCTGTCAGCAGGGGCTTCCATACACTTTTCCACACCTTGTAACGCTTATACTCTCTCAAAAGAGTCAAACCTAAAGCGAGTGTGTATACACAAAATCGGGATTCATTCCCACTTTTTCGAAAGATGTGCCCCTGCACGTAAACATTCCTGAGTCTTGTCCATTGACTGGTTGACTAAGATCTGAAAAGATGGGTGCCTCCTTGGTCACATGATGACTCTGTCTGCAATAGGACTGCTCTGTGTTTCTTCACGCTGGGGCTTGCTAAGCGGTCCTCCCAGGTTCTCCTGTGTCGGCTCTTTACGATGGGACTTCTATAGTCATCCTTGGGTCCACATTGCGTTCTTCACTACGAGATAGATTCGCCAAGTCACTTCTTCAAAATCCAGGCTTTGCCTACTCGGGATCCGGGCTTTGTCAAGACGGTCTTTTGGACCCGAATTTTATCAAGAAAGAATTTCAGCTTCAGAACTTGGTACACGGCAGCTTCCCGTAGCATCGGAATTCAAGATCAGGGTTTCTCCCGGCATTAGCAATTCCATCAAATCATCCTCCGGACAAGGTTTCGGCCAAGGTCACAGCTCATCCAAATGAAAGAAGCTTCACTCGTATCAACGTTGGCCCTAAAGTCTGCCGCATCGCCTTCAAATGACCAAGAATGAGAGGGAAAGTTTCAATCAAGACCCGGGATCCGAATCCAATCTCATCAAGATTGAGGTCCATGTGATATTGCTGACAAAACCTCACCAACAACCGCTGTTTAAATCGCGATCAAGGGTTCTCATCCCCCACTTGATCAAAATCTGTTCCAAGCAGTCTCCATACCCATGCATCCCCACTAAAAATCTCCCAAGGGCTCATGTAGCATGCACAAAACTTGAATCAATAGGAAAAATCCTAAGTGATTGAAAATCATAAATCGTAATTTCCCTGCCAAAAGCTTAGGCTAAGTGCATCTTCGAAAGCAAGTAAATGCATCATCTCGCAAACTTATGCAGTGATACTCTCACAATCATTTTTGGCTCTATGCATGCATCTGTCACCATAAATATCATATATGCATCTTCCTCTTCACTAACGAACGCAGGAATTCAAACGTGAAATCAAATCCCCCTTTTCGGCAAGGATGATCTTCACCAAAGACGACCTCCAATGTCCACAAATGGATGAAGACGCCCTCCAGCATCTACAGTTTGGCAAAGACAAGCTCCGGCGTCTGCAACTTGCTAAAGACGACCTCCAATGTCCACAAATGGATGAAAACAGCCCCAATGAAGACCACCTCCAGTGTCTACCGTTCGGTCAGAGACGCCAAGTTCTCAAATACAATTCGGTCAGAGACGCCAAGTTCTCGAAATACAAATCGGTCAGAGACGCCAAGTTCTCAAATGCAAATAGGTCAGGGACGCCAAGTTCTCAAAATACAATTCGGTCAGAGACGCCAAGTTCTCAAATACAATTCGGTCAGAGACGCCAAGTTCTCAAATGCAAATAGGTCAGGGACGCCAAGTTCTCAAAATACAAATCGGTCAGAGACGCCAAGTTCTCAAGTGCAAATCGGTCAGGGATGCCAAATTCTCGAATACAAGTCGGTCAGAGACGCCAAATACAAATAGGTCAGGGACGCCAAGTTCTCAAAATGCAAATCGGTCGGAGACGCCAAGTTCTCCAATACAAATCAGTCAGGGACGCCAAACTCTCCCATGCCAATCGGTCGGAGACGCCAAGTTCTCCAATACAAATCGGTCAGGGACGCCAAGTTCTCAAATACAAATCGATCAGGGACGCCAAGTTCTCAAATACAATGCGATTAGAGACACCAAGTTCTCAAAAGCAAGAAGTCCCAATGTGAAGACAAGCTCAAAAACCTCTACAAGTTTGACGATCACCAGCAAGATGCAGACTCAACCAAACTCCTCCTTCAGGTCAAAATGCCTCCAAAGACAGCAAATCGTCAGCAGAAACCGTCCCACGAACGGCAACCTAACAACTCTTCATCAACATCAGCCGTAGCCTCAGCTACAGGTAAGCACAGCACAGGTATGAAAGCATATCTTAATCAACTACTTTTCTAAAAGAACATTATCATCAAATCTTAGGGCAACTTCCCAAAAAAATAGTCAAACCTCAAATACTGTCAAACCATCAAAGACCATCCCCAGCTATTTTCGAACTACGACCGGCTTGATTCCCTCTTAAGGATACGTAGGTAGCCTATCATTAGGTCCAGCCACCCGACCAGCACGGTCATCCTTTCCTTCGGCAGCAGACGTAAAACCGATCCCTTCAAATGAAGTCCACTAGAGGACCATCTATCCTAAACCATCAAAGGAAATCATTTCAAATTGAGGTTCGAGGCACCTAAGACGCCATCATCGATGTTCGAGGCACCTAAGACGCCATCATCGATGTTCGAGGCACCTAAGACGCCATCATCAAGGTTCGAGGCACCTAAGACGCCATCATCAAGATTTGAGGCACCTAATACGCCATCATCAAGGTTCGAGGCACCTAAAACGCCATCATCGAGGTTCGAGGCACCTAAGACGCCATCATCAAGGTTCGAGGCACCTAAGACGCCATCATCAAGGTTTGAGGCACCTAAGACGCCATCATCAACGTTCGAGGCACCTAAGATGCCATCATTAAGGTTTGAGGCACCTAAAACGCTATCACACACAACACGAGGAAAGCGATAAATCGCAATCATCCCTTAGGGCGACTTCCCCAAAATAGTCAAACCATAGGGTGACTTCCCAAAAATAGTCAAACCATAGGGCGACTTCCCCAAAATAGTCAAACCATAGGGTGACTTCCCAAAAACAGTCAGATTACAGGGCGACTTCCCAAAAATAGTCAAACCATAGGGCGACTTCCCCAAAATAGTCAAACCATAGGGTGACTTCCCAAAAACAGTCAGATTACAGGGCGACTTCCCAAAAATAGTCAAACCATAGGGTGACTTCCCCAAAACAGTCAAACCACAGGGCGACTTCCCAAAAATAGTCAAACCACAGGGCGACTTCCCAAAAATAGTCAAACCATAGGGCGACTTCCCCAAAATAGTCAAACCATAGGGTGACTTCCCCAAAACAGTCAGATTACAGGGCGACTTCCCAAAAATAGTCAAACCATAGGGCGACTTCCCCAAAATAGTCAAACCATAGAGTGACTTCCCAAAAACAGTCAGATTACAGGGAGACTTCCCAAAAATAGTCAGATCATAGGGTGACTTCCTAAAAACAGTCAAAACCTTAGGGCGACTTCCCCAAAACAGTCAAAACCTTAGGGTGACTTCCCCAAAACAGTCAGACCATAGGGTGACTTCCCCAAAACAGTCAGACCATAGGGTGACTTCCCAAAAATAGTCAAATCTTAGGGCGACCTTCCTAAAGCAGTAGGGTCGACGACTAAAGATAGTCGAAAGACCCGAACTACGGCCGGCTTGATTCCCACTCGGGATACGTAGGTAGCCTATTGAATAGGTTCAGCCACTCGATCACTTGATCATCCTGCCAAATATGGAGCCTTACTCTTATCGACGACCCCGCTTCCTTCGAAAGCGCCGTCGCCGAGGGGCTACTGTAAGTGCTCCAATTTGAGCTTGTTAGTATTTTTGTTAGAAAATTAACGAAAGTTATAACATTTCTAACAATTCCTAACATTCCTAACATTTCTAACCAAGTAAGGGTAGATTAGGGATTGCCAAAAAAAGATAAACCAAGAAAGGAATCAAAAAAGCAAAAGAAATAGTCAAAAACCAAAAATAGAAAGCTACGGAACAAAACTCGGCCGTTAATTTGATTTTTGAAAAATATTCCTTGTGTCCAAAGCCCGAAGCTGTAATTAATGAACAAAGGCACGCCGACGACACCTCCGCGCGAATATGATTGCATTTTCCAGAGGCTTATAAATTGAACCCTCCTCTCTCGGTTTACGAAGACATTTTGATCACGGCAACGAAGTTACGGCGAAATATAGAGAGAAAACGGTGGGAATCTCTAGATTGCCACCATTTTCTCTTGAATCTTTCCCAATCTCACTCCAAACACAAATCCAAACACCCAACCTTGATACTCCTCAAGCCAAACACCAAATCTTGATACCCCTCAAGTCAAATTCCAAGCCTAGGAAGATAGGGTGTCACCATTGGTAAAGCCCTCCTTCTTGAAACCCTAAAACTCCCTTTTAATTTCTTGTTCATCTTGTTCTTCCTACTTTGATCTACTTTATGTCTAGTTTAACTTAAGTCTTGACCTAAGATGGTCATCTTGAAGTTCATCTTCATGAATGACCATCTCAAATGGTCCATATTCTAAATCTCTAGTTGGTTTTCTCTTTAATTTCATCTTTACAAAGATCCCCTTTCCCTTTGCAAAGGATATGTTTAAACCCCATAAATTCCCCAAGGATGACTTGAATATGATAACCACTTGACACAAGGTAGTGGAATCAAGTCTAGGGATGAAAATGGGGTGAACATAGATGCAAACCCCCCAAAAATCACATTTTCCCTCAAGAACATCTTGCTGTCCAGTAGCATTTTTCTGAGAACTCAGTCCATTTCCCTATTTTTTGGACCCAGTAAAACTTGGAATTGGGTGTTTACTACAAAATACTTTTTGTAGCCAACATCTAGAGCTTTCCAGACATATTTTTACTTTATTTTTTGCGTGAGTAAAACTCCATTTTTCAAATTTTCTTTTAAAGGTCAGTTCATCAGTCTCTGGAAATCCAGATTTCAGATCTGAGATTTCCAGAAGGTTTTGACCCCTCAAATCATCTCCAAAATGAAAAGTTCTTTTACAGACACCTTTTTTAAGGTGTTTTGAACATTTTTCATTCCCGTACTTTTCCCAGATTCTGGAGTTTTCAAGCCCTAAAGTCCATTTCAAAGTCAAGGGTCAACTGCCTTTTTCATTCTGGCAGAAATGGTTTTCAACTTCCAAAAATCTTTTGAGTTCCAAATCTCAACCCAAAAATCATCCAAAAAATCATGGGATCAGTTTAAAGCCTTAAAAAGAGTTCCCAATTTTTACTTACCTCAGTTTCAACTTATTTTGGCCAAAACACATACACACACACACACACACAACAAAGGATTTTGAATGTTTGGAAGACTTGTTTTGCGAGGCGCGTCGGGTGCACACTAACGTCCTTCCCGACGCGTAACATGACCTCCGAACCTAAATCTCTGATCTCGGGCTTTTTTCAAAGTTTTGGCTCTCAAAATTAAAATGGCGTGGCGACTCCGTTTTCGTTAATTTTCTTTTAAACAAAAAATGGGAAAATTTTCGGATACACATCATCACACTTTGATGATATCCCTCCATTGGTGTTGCTACCAGACCTAGGGGGACCTTGATGATAGAAGTCCTTGAGAGCTTCTTCCAGAAGGGCGAAGCATTCGCTGATTCGGAGTTGATCCTCCTTCTCTGAATCTAGGGGGCATGCTATCTCTCCTTCTCTGATCAGGCCTTGGAGGAGGTTGCGCAATTGTTCGTCTAGGTCAGACATCGGGATGTTGAATTGGACTATGCTGTGATGGCTGTCCCCGGGAAATCCGAGCGTGTCGGCAAGAAGGTTGTCCTGCACCAGCGAGTTGGTGATGAGCCAGTTTTCAAGAGGGTTTTCGGCGAAGTATGGGTCTACTCCTCGGTCAATCTCCATCTAGGCGTCCATCTCTTGATCCTCCTTCAAGCACTCTTCGCAGTCGCATATTTCAGAGTTTTCGTCTTGGCCCATGAGCTCTTCGATCTCTAGCTCATCACGGCTTAGAGCGTGGATGTAGGGATCCACTTCGTAGCGGGACAGGACTGGAGACTCATCTGCAGAGGAGTATTCGGTCATGTCGGGACCTTCTTCTGGGTCATAGCTTGCTGGCCAAGCGCTTTCCATCGTGCTGCTTCCGCGGATCACCTCGAGGTTTCCATTGGCGTTGATGAACTTCACACATTGGTAAGAGTAGATGATACTGCCTTCATCTGATGCAGCCAAGGTCGTCCTAGCAGGGCGGAGAAGGTTGGTTTGATTTCCACGACTTGGAATTCTACCGACTCCAATTGTGCGTCGAATTGGATCCTCAGATTGATGACTCCTACGACTGGTCGTGGAGTGGAGTCGTAGGCTCGGATTATCCGGGGCGAAGGTCTCATCAGGGAGCGATAGACACGGAGTCATTTCAATGTGCTCAAGGAAATGATGTTGACTGCGGAGCCGTTATCGATCAAGACATTCGGAAGGTAGAACATCTCTATCTTTATGAGGATGAGGAGGGCCTCGTTGTGTCGGTTTTCGCATATCGGCAAGTCTGCGTCTGTGAAGGCTAGACCACTTCCGGTGCTGCCGTTTGATTCAGTCTCCTCTGGGGAGCATTCGATCCATCCATTGGTGTGTCTTGATCGTGGCAGAGATCGTAGGGAGACACTCGCCCTTGGGCGTTCTTGTCTGGATTCCCGATCACGGGACCGTTTGACTCTGGTTTCGCATTCCCAGTCGTAGCGGGATAGCATGTTGACGGTTTCAAAGATTACAGGAGGCCTACTCTCGCCTGGAGTTTCATCGAAGGCTATTGTGTTCACCCTGTCATTTCGGGGGAATGGATTTCCAATGGTGTTGGGGCCACGGGGGCATTCCAACTTTCCCTCTTCGATTAGCCCCTGGACCACCTGCTTTTGCACGAAGCAATTGTCGGTGGTGTGACCGGGGTAATTGTGAAAGGCACAGTGCTTGCTCATATCCATGTTGGGCTTGATAGTCTTTGGTTGGAAATTCTCGAGAGGCTTGAGGAGATTTCACTTTACCAATGCTTCAAATACTTGGCCCAGAGGCATTTCGAGATTGTCAAAATGCTGGAACTGTGGGATGCGAGGGGGATTGTTATTCCTCGGGGGTGCCTGATCACGGTATACTTGAGCTCCATTTTGGACGTAATGTATCGTTCCAGCTGCTTCTTTTCCTTTGTTCAAGACAGGTGCTGGATTTGACAGGTTTGTCCGATAGCGGTAAGACGAAGCAGGGGTTGCTGTTGTCTTCTGAAGGCTCAGGGTCTTTTCGAACTTGGTTCCGGCATTGACCATGGCACGGAGATCTAGATAGAAGTGATGGCTGATCAAGGTCCTCAGAGATGGTTTGAGGCAGGAATGGAAGATGTCCATTTGCTCTTCCTTGGAAAGCGGATCCATTATCTCGCTTAGCTTCCAGTTCCATCTTTTGTAGAACTCACCCATAGGCTCGTTGTCCTTTTGTTCGGTGGCTTGCAGATCGTGGTGGTTTATCTCCCACTCAAGGTTGGCGCGGTACTTCTCCAGGAAGATCTCGCTGATTTGGTCCCACGTGGAATGGTTTTCTGCCTTTACGTTGAGGAACCACCTTAGCGCTGTAGATTTGAGAGAATGCTGGAAGTGATCCGCCATTTGTTGAGGGGTTGCCCCTTTGGCTCTCATTCCAAAGACATAGGTGTCGATGTGGGTTTTTGGGCATTCTGTCCCATCAAACTTTTCCATTTTCAGCATCCTGAATTTCGGAGTAAGCGGGACCACCTTGTTTGGATCAGTGGGCATGAGGGAGTCCTTTCGAGAACTTGCTAGTTTGCCTTGCATGTCCTTCATTTGCTCGATCAACCAAGCCATGTGGGGATCGTCAGGTTGAGGTGGGTTGCCATTTTCGGAGATGGAAACCGAAGATGGAGGTGGATTGGCCGATGGGATCGCCATTCGGGAGTCTTGGGGAGGTAGTTGAGTGTATACCATCCCGTATCCTGGGTTGTTGAAATTGAGGGCATGACTGCCCAGGCCGCTAAGGGTTGTGTTTGGGAATTGGGGAAATGATTTATTAGCCCCAAGTGGTAGACCAACGGGTGGCATGTTTGAAATGTCGGGATATCCACTTGGGATGCCTGTCCCGGATAAACCTTGGGATTTTTGGTTATGGTTTCGAGGCTCGTATAGAGGCAGAGGATTGAATCCTGGGGGATACCGAGATGCATTGGGATCTGGCGGAGCAGGCACGTATGTGTGCTGTTGGTACTGAGCTTGGGGCGCGGGGCCGGGAAATTGGCTTGTCTTGAGGCAGGCATGTCGGAGCTGCTTGACTGATGCCTGAGTGGAGCTTTGAGCGAGAGCTGCTTTGCGTTGCTGGGATCTCATAGCTTGGCGGAGGTGGGACCTGCTGATAGCTTTGAGAGATCGGGGGAGCCAATATTTCTTCGTCTTCTATGAGAACAAAGGTTCCATCGGGCAGGGGAACCGCCAAGGCTCCGCGACGGCGCATGGTGTCTACGATCCAAGATTGCTGCTCTTCTTGGCGCTTCTTGAGTGTTTCGAAGGCTTGCAGCACCTCCTCCATTGTCTGGAGGTTTCTTAGTGGCGGGGTTCCGTTTCCCTCACTGTTATCTGTTGATCCTGCCATGGGGGAATAGCGGATGGTGCGGACCATTGAACCGGAAGGGCTGTCGGACCTTGTGACCTCGATACTGAAAAGGCAGCTCCCGGGTATTCTCAACCACTCTCGGTTCGCTGGAGGGGGTGACGGGTAAGGTTTAGACATGGGAAGGCCTTTTGGATAAAAAGGGGGAAAGCTCACGTGACATGCCGTTTCCGCTTTTATTTTATTTTTTTGTTGTTTTAATTTACTTAAAACAGTGTTTTATTAGAATCCTAGGTAGATTGGAAAAGATTGCTCTTCTTTTTCGCAGCTATGCTAGATCCTGGGTCAGTGGAGACCATCTGTGCGGCTATTAGCCCCTCGTTTTGCACCTGTATTCCGACATCCCGGGGTAGACAGCCCCGGGCGAGGGTCCTATAGGGCAAGCGGTTTCCACCGGCCTAAAAGAAAAATCGAACCTAAGGACCGAGCCTGTCATGTTCGTTTTAATGCGTCGGCTATGTGTATAGTGGGCCGAGCCGGCACTTGAGTCAAGATCTGGTCAAGAGTTCGGCATGACCTCTCTTTACCTTGCTTGCGCAAGGGATCTGTGACGTTAGGCGTTGACTGGGTCATATCGTCATGGCTGACGTATTAATGGCTTGATGACATGGTGTCATGTGGGCATGGATGTATATCTGAGACCACTCCAGGTTGAGGGTTGTAGTGTGCAGTGTATCCGAGGCAGCAGTGCGCGTAGCGTGCGGTGTACCGAGGCAGCAGTGCGAGTAGTGTGCGGTCTCTAAAATTCTTTTTTCTGAGTAAAACAGATGTTTTTGAAAATTTTTAAATGTATGTACACAGATGTATATTGATGCATTTTTTGTATTTTTTTTTTGTAAATAAAAAGTAAAGCACATGCACACACAACAGTTAAAGAAAGGGGTAAAATGAAAGTTTGACCCTCATCATCGTTTTAAAAATCTTTTGTTTTGTTTAAAAGTTTTTTAAAACAAAATATCCCCAGCGGAGTCGCCAACTGAAATTGCCCGGATTCCAGAGGCGCGCAATCACGCCCCGGCATCTGGCATTTCGCTTTTTTTTTTTTTGCATTGGTCGAGTGGAGGTGTCTCGCTTTGTTTTTGCTTGTAGAGTCGCCACGCCATTTTGATTAAGCCCAAAACATTGAGAAAAGGCATCAGTTTAAAAAAACTGTTTTTGTGTGATGAGTTTTTGAGTTCGGAGGTCAGGTTACTCCTCGGGAAGAGAATATTAGAATATTAGAGCTCACTCGAGTCGCCTCATTAAAAAACGAGTCTTTTGACACCCCTTCTTTCTTTAAATGTTGTGTGTGTGTGTATGTGCTTTTAAAAATGCATGCTGTATCGGATGTCTACATTGTACACTACGTATTGAAATGTATTGAAATAGTAATGGAAGGAAGCCTTACCAATATTGGTTCGTGTCTGTCTTCCGCTGGGGAATAGTGTTTGAGGATGGAATAGTGTTCCGGGACAGACCGGGATTACTTCGGGATGTGCCGGTTGTCTGCGGACAGAGCTTCGGCGTGCCTCGGAATTGTCAGGTGTGCACTCAGGCAGAGTTTCGGCATGCGTTGGGATCGTCGGGTTCGTTGGCTGGATTCGGGCAGAGGTTCGACGTGCGTCGGGAAAGTCGGTTGCGTTCGGGCAGAGTTCCGGTGTGCGTCCGAATTGCCGGTTTGGCTCGAAAAGGGCCGGGACGCCTCGGGAAAGGCCAGGCAAGGCTTCAGAGTACCACGAGGGGCCTCAGAATAGCTCGAGAGTGCCTCGGGGCAGCGCGGGAGCATCTCGGGAGCGCTCGGTAGGGCTTCGGAGCACCGCGAGGGAGCTCGGAAGGCCCCGGAAGGAACCGAAAGGGACCGGGAGTGCCCCGAGGGGTCTTAGAAGGGCAGCTAGAAGGCTTAGGGAGAGAGGAGAAGAGGGAGATGTGTGAAATGAGGGAGGGGGAGCCCTCTATTTATAGTTTTTTTTCGTGCAAACTAAATATTTAGTTTTTCCAGATTTGAGGGAATAATGTGGACTTTAAGAGGATTCAGTAATTATGATGTCTGGTAGCAAAGAGGTCCGTATGGACCTTTTAGCATGCAAAGAGGTCCGTACGGACCTTCTATGCTTTTTCAATTTTTGCATAATTCTCAAAAATTCCTTTTGTGTTTTTTTGTCACAGAAAGGCCCCCCTTGGTTTGGTTGGTGGTTTTTTGGGCCTTTGAGGGTTTTTGGGGTATCTTGAGGGTTCTTTTGAGGGTTCCGGGTGTTCGAGACTGCGTTTGAGTGAGTCTGCGGTGTTTCCCGGATGCTCAGAAGAGGGTGATCCAGATTGGGATACTTACAAGCAACTCTTGTTTCATTCCCACGCATAGGTTTAATTTACCTTATTTGAGTAGTTTTATATTCTTTATTCCTTGCACATTTAAGCAAATTTGGGATCCATGTCCGGTATCATATACCCAAGAACAAGAAGTCGAAAGAAAAATATCAATCATATAGATACTTAAAGTAGTAGCAATCATATTGCCCTTCTTCACCTTTTAGGCCTTCCTAATAAGCCTTGAAACTTTGCTTCCAATGACAATCTCATTACCATGATAGCAAAATGCATCCTTTTGAGACACTTTGGGCTTAGCCTTTTCGGCTTTGGTAGCTTTTGCCCCAGGTTTAGCAACCTTTGCTTTACCTTCTTTACCTTCCTTTATGAACCCCTTTCTTGTGTTAACCATTAACACACTTGCGGTTTGCTCCTTTTTCATCTCATGAATTAAGAGCTTCACCACAACATACATCTATTGCCTAGCTTGCACTTGGAACAATTTCTTTGTGCATTGTGCTAGAACAAAAGCAATTCCATATGTTCAAGATTCTTCATAAGAGCCTTTAATCATGGTGGCAATTATAAGGCAAGCAATATTATTATAATCATCAACATGTTTCTAATGTTGCTCCTTATTTGCCCTTTGCAACACTTGCAGTAGGTTCAGAAGGAATGGATTCATCTGAATGAACGCTCGCCGAAAAAATTGTAAAAGATAAAATATGATTTATCTTGGGAGTCGCCACGCCGTTTTTAAGGAAAACATTGAAAAACCTTTAAAGAGAAAATGGGTTCGGGGGTCAGGTTACGTGTTGGGAAGAACTTGAGAGTTCACCCAGCATGCCTCGTCCGTAGACGAGTCTTTCTATGTTCAACATTCAAATCATTCAAACGTGTGTGCAATTGTGTGAGACAATATATGTAATAAAATGTGTTTTAATGCTTTGCTTTATTAATCTAAATGAGAGATTACAACTTGTGAACCTTTTACTGTGAGAGGCCACATCCCACTTACAATTAATTAAAATGAATTACAAGGAAATGGGTTGAGGCAGTCTGTCCAGGGACTTTGGATGTCGTCCGACACAGGACTTCCTCAGTAGAGGGATGCCGGACGACACAGGACATCCTTGGTCAGATTGCCTCTACAATGGGGGTGAACATGCCACCAATACTACTCTAGCACTGAAAGAAGTAGAATAACAGTAACAAGTGAGCATTGTGGGAGGATCATATGGCTTTGATGGCCAAATGTGAATGATGGGCCATCACCTCCTAACTCAAACAAAGAGGTAAACTGTAACAATGAAGAGGCTAAAATCAAAAGAGTATTGTGGGAAGGTCATGGGGTTTTGGTGACCCAATGTGAATGAACACATCTCTTGGGTCACAAATCAAAGAACCCTCGCTTCCTAACTCAACAAAAATGATTCAACACATTCAGAAATCATGGGGAAAGGGATCAACACTCAGATGAGTGTGAATATGGATGATTCACACTCATCTTTGTGTCTAAAGCTCAAATAACATGAACTGAGCCATTACACAGATAAGACATACGAATCAGAGCATGAACATCACAAATATAACCCACGGTTCAAACAATGCTTAGACAGAACATATGAATCTGAACATGAACAACGTGAGTAAAAACCAAGGCGTATTACACGCTTACTGAAGTTACAACCACATCAATATACTCAGATTTTACTCCACAACAATATTGAATCAAGGCAATCGCATAAAACAGGGAGAGAGAAGGTTAGGGTTCGTTACCCTCGTAGATCCACACCTCTCTATACCCCGTCGGTATAGAGAGTCTTCAATCAGCTTCCGGTCGACCTCGGACTGAGAATATTTGTAGTTGCAAATATGTATTGTATGTGTGTGTTTTGCTGGAGAGATGCCAAGGAATGGAAGGAAAGGCGGACGGTGGTGGAGACGGCTCAAGCTATGGAAATAGGGAGAGATGGCGTCGGCGGAATTGGGACTTGGCCGGAGAGAAGGGTCACCGATTTGGATATGGAGAACTCAACCGTGAGTTGGGAATTGCTAGGCAGCGTGTTTGGCATTGAATGGGTTTAGAACAGGGGATTGAGTCGTTGTTTGATGGAGAAGTGGTTGAAGGATTAGGTCGGTGATTTAGAGAGAGAACTGTGGAGAAGAAGGCGATTTAGGGGGAGATAGGAATTGGCGTTGTTTTGATCGGAGAGATTGGGTCGCCGGTGATGGGTTTGGCCGAGTGAGTCGGTAAGGACCGATTAGAGAGAGAAGGTGAGGACTTCTGGTTTATTGATGGGAGAGAGAGCCGGTGAGGGAGGCCTTGGGAGACCGGTGATGGTGATCAGAGAAGGAGGAGAAGACGATTGGGGAGGGGGCTCCCTGTTATTCCGTTTAGAGAGAGAGAGAGAAGTGAGAGAGAGAGTGGGTGTATTCCTCAGGGAGGAAGAATGAGCCCCTCTTGTTTTCGTGTGTGTCCCCCCTTTTACAAATGGGATATTATCCCTTATTTATTACTGACTGGGAATTGGATTGGGGTGTCGTATGACACCGGTTTGACTATGGGCAGAATGGGCCAAAGGAAGATAGGCCCAAAAGCTGATGAATATAAATAATAAAAATGGACCCAAAAATTAAATGAATTTAAATTAATGAGCCCAAAAATGAAAGCATACCCAAAAATACGAGTTCGGGTCGGAGTACTCACATCATCAAGAACGTACACATTTTCTTAAGAACACTTCTTGAGCATCTGATCAAATCAGAATAACTTGTACTGTTCCTTTTGAACTTTGTCCTTCATAAGGACAAATCGCAATTTATTGTGTAATGCTATTTCTACAACAAAATATGCAAAATATATGAACACATATCAATATCAACACATTTATTATTTAAGAGAAAATCATGTATTTCACAAATACTCCCACTAAATTATACCCCTTCCAATGCAAATAAGCATAATATACATTTAATGGGCTAAGATCCAACATTAATTTAATCTCAAGTACGCTATGGCACACCGCTCAAGATTAAAATTAATTAGGTAGAAAACATCAATCATATCGTATACTCCCTCCGCCCCAATAGTAGCTTCCCATTTTGCCATTTTGGGTGTCCCGTTAATAGCTTCCACTTTCCTTTTTTGGCAAAGGAATCTTTACTATTCCCTCCACTCATTCTCTCTCCTACATTATTTTAATACTCACAACACCATTATAACTTACTATTCTCTCCACTCATTCTCTCTCCTATTTTCAAATTACACTCACAACATTTTTTCTTCCCCCCTCCCATTTTCTAAATTTGCGTGCTTGGCAAAAAATGGGAAGCAATTGTTGGGACGGAGGGAGTATGACTCTTAGATCTTTTATGAGATTTATTTAAGACATCATATGTCTAAGCATATAAGAACACATAATTCATGCATCGCAACAATTAATAAAATCATATTTTAATTAACTAAGCATGCATAAACAATGAATTAATCTAGCATAGCCCTATAAATTTAATTTCCAGAAATTTATAGCATCCAGATTAAGACAGAAACATCTAAGATTATAAACGTAATCACAGATTAGCAAGAAAAATTAACAAACTGACTTTGCCCAGATTGGCAAGTTCTGTCGCGCGGCGACATCACCCAGTTGGCTAGATCTGACGCGTGACATACCAAGCCCAATTGCCAGATTTCTCTTCGTGGCCTATTCTGTCGCACGACGAGAGTATCCAGTTTGGCAGTTTTTCTGAACTTTAATCAATTCCAATCGTAAAGCAATTAAATCAAATAAACAGCTTTTAACAGACTTAATTCAATATGAACAGAAAACGATTTTGGCACATTGTTTCAAAAAAAATAAAACTATCGCATACAAAACATGCAATAAGCATATAAACAATTTATATCTTAATTCTAGCATGTTAATTCAAACTTAACTATACGAGCGGGGCTCTGATACTACTGTTGGGTTTTATGGGTCCATGCGCAGCGGAATTAGCATCTAAATAACACAAAACCCAAGAGCCCTACGATCCCTTCTATATAATTAAATTGAATTCCTATGAGATAGAATTTACCAACCTTAATTGCTTTCCGTTCTTGATTTATCGAACAATTATCAATGTGATTTTGAATCACAAACTTCGATCTTCAAGACTTGAATCTTCAGATTGCTTGAACAATAGAACTCTAGGCCTTGATCGTCGTACGAGCGAAGACCCTCTAGTAGTATCCACACCTTTGAATGAACCAAGAACAGTTCTTGAGGGTTGTTAGATCCTTAAACCTTAGAGAGAATATTGAGAAACCTTTGTTGTGATTTTTCCTTAGAAAATTTGGCTAGGTTTTGGCTGCTCACAGACTCATATTTATACTACTATAGTATTAATATTAGCGCCTTAATCGTATTAGGAAACTAAGCTGTAAACGCCTCTTGGCATGAAGTGTCGCGCGGCTGTATACCCGATTGGCCGGCCGTCGCGCGGCTTCTTAAGCCATATCAGGAACTCTCAATCATTCTTTCTTTGGTTTAACCAATTCATTCTAATTGTGTGTGACCCAATATGATTATATTATGTTGGCAATGAGTCCAATCACATCGACCTCATAAGACATAAGCGGACTCTGGCAAGCCATTATGTCTACCCAAATAACATAACGTAAGAGTTCATGTTTCCAATGGTACACTTCCATTTCTCTCTTTGTCTCACGATGTTATATTGAACACAAGTCATGGTCCACGTCAACTTGTATTTGTTCAATGCTTTCTCGATCTTGAGTATAATGATAATCCAAACGCATTGGGGTATGGCCATACACTTTCATCATTATCACTCATCGAGGGGCCCAAGCAAAACGTCTCTCTTTCGAGGGACAAATTCCATCTTGACTTATCATCCTTCCCATCATGAATCCGATCATGCCAAAGATAGCCTTTATAAATATTGTGTTAAGATATCGTTTGACTAAAATCAAACATGACTTTCATCATATGTAAGGTCATGATAATCTCAAGTCTAGGGACTAAATGAAGTGATCATATGAGATTTAATTATGACATTTGACTGTTTTGGTAAAAAACAATCAACAATGAAGAAATTTGAAATAAAGCTAAGGAGGGTGCAATGGAATATAATCAGTGTAACAATGAAACTAGGATGACTCGATCATGTAACGAGGAAAACCCTTGAGATAACTATCTCGCCGGCACAAAACCTCGGGAGGTGATTATGAGCACATTCCTTCCCAAACAATTGTATTAATATCTCTGAGTTACAAAAGATGAAGCTATGACGGATTACAAAGTATTTGTGAACTGTGTGTGAGTAATGCGTGCGTCTGTGTGATGTGTTCCAACCATGAGCTTTTAAATAGAAAAAATGACAGAAGATAAAATCCTAACAAACTTTCATAGAATTTCGGCATGTTATCCTCATCTTGACTTGGTCTTTCAAACTGTTGAAAGGAGTCCATGGAACATGTTTTTCCCATGTTCTTTTACCCCTATAATTGAATATAACAGAAATAAATAAATAATGAATTAATTATGCAAGTAATTTTTTCCTTGACTACGGGTATGAAGATGATGACATGCTGGCAATAACTCAAGATGTAGCAATCCTGATACCCACAACAATTGTCCCCAAAAAATGTCTTTAAAAGAATTTAAAAGGACAGTTTTTCTACTTCCTTCTAGAAGCTCGGCAGTTAATTAATTTTGAAGAGATACGTGGCGGTTGAGAAGTTTAATTCCACTTAATTAGCGTAACTACCCCAAGGATCTAGGGTTTTTAACCGATTTCCCTTTCACTTTCTTCTCCACTTTTTCCAATCGTTTTCATCCATCTCCTTTTTCACGGCGGTGATTTCCTCTTCAAGGTAAAATCTTTCCCTCTCTTTTTCTCCCTTTTTACTTTTTTCAAAAAATGGTTAAATCGAAAAAGGGCAAGGCGGCGAAAAACCCTCTGAGTTAGAACGAGGATGGTGGTTTTTCGTGCGAAGGTTTGTTGGCAAAACCAGATGAGGAAATCTGTATTTTCAATAACGAATTGATTGAATCTGTCAAAGATCGTCACTGCTTCCCGGATTCTACCATCTTTAGGCCCTTTGATGTTTTCCTTAGGTCTGACTTTGTTTCTCCGCAATGGGTTTGTTTCTATGAATACCCCTTCACTCTAGGCTTCTCTTATCCTTTCCCTGCACTGATAAATGACTTTTTTAGAAAAACTAACCTCGCTTTTGTCCAACTGATGCCTATGGTTTGGAGGATCTTTTCTTGTGTTTTGCGAGTGAACCGTGAATTCAGTTTAGACATAGGTTTGAGGGAGTTGGCCTTTGTATATGAGCTCCAAACTTTTGGTTCCACGAGATACCTCCTTAAGACTAGGTCAGGCATGAATGCTCTATTTTTGAAAATGCTTGTGAATGATAGGGGTTGGAAATCAAAATACTTTTTTATTGAGAAGAATTCCTTGGAGGAAGGAGATTTCTTGGCGACTGAATGGAATAGGGAAGGTATCCCTCTTTCAAACTTCAATTTTCCCTTATTTCCCGCACTTACTTGTTGTAATTTTCCTTGTTTTGTTTTTGCAGCTATTGATTGGGCTAAGCTTTTCCCTCCATCTGCCGAGACAATTGGGAAGGTGAGAAGATTGTTGGAGTTCTCAGAGGGGGAGCGATCTTTCCAACCTTTTGAAGCCATAGCAATCTCTTAGGACAAGGAGATACCACCATCTACCGAAATGTCTACTGGTAAGATCTTTAAATCTTGTCTATGAAAATCTTTTCTTTTGTGTTTCTGGATTCTTCCTTCTTCTGACAGCGCGCTTTCTTGACAGTTTCAAAGTCTACTGCTACTTTTTCTCTAAAGGATCTTTAAGATTTCGTGGGGCAAACCTAGGTAAGCATTCAGTTGCTGGTGCCTAAGAGAGAGATGGAGGCACCATCTGAAGGAGCTAGGGTGAAGAAGAGGAGGAGTAGTTCTAAGGAGGTGATTAATGTGGATGAAACGGGCTTGGCTGATGTAGAGGAGGCGCTTACTAGGGTTGTAGCGGTGATTTTCTTGAAAAAACAGAGTTTTTCAAAGGAATTCTTTATTTGAATAATGCATCTCAGAGTTTTGATCTAATTTTGGCTTTTGCAGGGTGTTGATGCAGCTAAGACAAGAATGAGCAGTCTTGAGGAAAGGAATAGGAAGTTGGTGCTGGAAGTTATACAGATCAAGAAACAGAGGGAGGCTTCGGCTAAGAAGAATGAAGATCTACAGAGAGAGGTGGAAAGCTTAATGCAAGGAATGTCTTCCATCCAAGACATCCAGCTACAAGAGATTGAAGATATAAAGAAGAACATGATGGCCTCTGCTGCCCGAAGCATGATAGAGATCAAAGTTTAGATGATGGAGGAATTTCATGCTGGGAAGCACACAGAGTGGAATGTTGAACAACAACGATCTCTTTTGAAAGCCTTGGATGCTAAGGGAGAGGAGGTAGGAGAAGGATCTTCAGCTGCTAAGGATGATGACATCTTTGAAGAAGGAGCAGCAACAACATCATCGGCAGTAGCCACCCCATGAAGGAAAAGAAGATGGTTCTTTTGGTAAAAACACTTTTGGTTTTTTAAAAAACTTTGGAATACTTTGGTTTGAATTAGGCTGCGTTCCAAAGACAATTTTTTGGTTTGTAATCGGCCCATAAGGGCCAAGACAATTTGTTTTTCAAGTGTTGGGTTAGTCCAACACTTTTATGCTTTCTGTAGGTAAAAACTTTTGCTTGGGTTTTGGTGAAAAACATTCCCCAAGTATCTTTGTGAAAAATGAATTCAGGAGGTTGATATGCTAACCTCTTCGTAGATGGTAACAACTTGCGAGTGGATGTAGAAATTCTTTGCAATTACTTAGATTGACATGTAAATGTCAATAACCGTTTGTTCTTAGATGACACGAATGTGTCATAACCAATTGTAAAAATATTAGGGTCTAACACGTTGATTGAGTGGTGATGGGTAATTCGTATATATTAAACATACGGGCCCACCACACACCTCAACCAAGGTTGACATCGTGCGCTCCAGGCGAGGTGTTTAAACCTTAATGAGAAAGAAATTAATTTCTTTAAACCTTTGAAGGGATTAAGTACCTTAAACGGAGGTGAGATGGCCAGTCTCAAAACGGTTGTGTTCACGAGGATTTGGAATGAATTGGAGACTTCTGATTTAAGATGTCAATTTCTTGCAAAATAACAAGTTAATGAGAGATTTCGACATCTTTTTTGATGTCACATTATATTTGATAAAAGAAAGTAAAAAAGTGCTAGAACTATATAAAAATATTTTTTAATCAGAAAGTAAGAAAAAGGTCATACCTGATTTAAGATGTTAACTTATTGAAAGGATACTAACATCTTAGTTTACCAATGAGTTATATTCAAATGCTTCTTGTTTCCTTGCAAAATAGAAACATGTTAGGGGTGGGCGTTAGCTTAGCTAACGCCCCTCCGATGCTTAAGTCAGTAACCATTCCAAAAAATAAACAAAAATGGAAACAAGTACTTTTATTGAAACTAGAATGGTAAAGATTGTACCTTGGTTTTATTTGCACTGTAAAATAATCATGGAAACTTACATAAAGTAGGTCTTGAGATGAATGGCATTCCAGCTTCTGGGAATCCTTGCTCCCTCTAGGGTTGACAGCCAATAGGAGCCTTTACCTGCTTCGACATCTACTAAGTATGGCCCTTCCCATTTGGGAGCCATCTTTCCAGCATTGGGATCTCTTGTATTCTGAAACACCTTTCGGAGGACTAGATCACCAACTTGGAATTTTCGTAATCTAACATTTTTGTTGTAGGATCTAGCAATCTTTTGTTGATAAGCTGCTATTCCGATCTTGGCAAAGTCCCTTATCTCGTCAATGGTATCTAGATCATGACTCAGGTTGACATCATTCTGCTCAGGTGTCAACATCTTGAATCTGGCAGTAGGGACGACGACCTGTAGGGATGGCCCTTACACTCCAAATACTAATGAGTAAGGGGTTTGGCCTGTCGCGTTCTTTGGTGTGGTTCTATCTGCCCAAAGGACAAATGGAAGCTCCTCTGTCCATCTTCCTTTCTTTTGATCTAACCTCTTCTTTAGGTTATTGATGATTATTTTGTTACTTGATTCTGCCTGGCCATTTGCTTGAGGATGAACAGGTGAGGATGTCACCATCGTAACTCCCCACCTAGAAAGAAAATCCTGCGTCTTCTTGCTGATGAACTGGGAGCCGTTGTCATATATTATTTCAGAGGGGATGCCAAATCTTCTAAATATATTTTTCTTAATGAAGGATATGACTTCTTTATCTCGAACTTGCACATAGGATTCAGCCTCAACCCACTTAGAGAAATAATCAGTCATTGCAAGCAAGAATACTTTCCCTCCAGGAGCTTTAGGCAATTTTTCAACTATATCCATTCCCCACCTCATGAATGGCCAAGGAGAGAGGATTGGATGAAGAAATTCTGCTGGCTGATGCAGGATGTCGCTATGCCTCTGGCAGGAATCACATTTCTTAGCAAAGATGGTAGCATCTTGATGCATTGTTGGCCAGTAATAACCCATTCTTAGAGCCTTTGTATATAAGCTTCTGCCCCAGAATGGTTACCACATGATCCTGTTGGGTTTTACGGGTCCATGCGCAGCGGAATTAAGCATTAAAACATAAAACCCAAGAAGCCCTAGGATCCGTTCTATACAATTAATTTGAATACCTATGAGATAGAATTAAACTAACCTTGAAACGCTTTCCGGTCTTGAGCTATCGAACGATTTGATTATGTGATATCGAATCACAAACTTCGTTCTTCAACTTGCTTAAACTCTAGGCCTTGATCGATGAACGAGCGAAGACCCTCTTTTGGTACCCACACCTTTGAATGAATTCAAGAACAACTTCTTGATGATTGCTAGATCTAAAACCTTGAAGAATATTGAGAGTATTTTGTTGTGAATTTTTATTGAAAATTTCGGCTAGCTTATTAGGTCTGACAGAACCCTTGTATTTATACTACAATAGTAAGAATTCCTCTCCTAATCGTATTAGGAGAGACAGGCTGTCAAAAATGCGTACAGGCTTGATATGTCGCGCGGTATATTAAGCCATTGGCTTAATATGTCGCGCGGTATATATAGCCAGATACAGAAACTCTCAACTATTCTTCCTCCGGTTTAACCAATTCATTCTAGTTGTGTGTGACCCAATAGGATTACATTATGTTGGCAATGAGTTCGATCATATCGAACCTCATAAGACATAAGCGGACTCTAGCAAGCCATTATGTCTACCCAAATAATGTAACGTAAGAGTTCACGTTTCCAATGGTGTACTTCCATTTATCCCTTTGTCTCACGATGTTATATTGAACACAAGTCATGGTCCTTGTCAACTTGTTATTGTTCAATGCTTTCTCGATTCTTGAGTATAATGATAATTCCAATCATATTGGGGTACGGCCATACACTTTCATCATTATCACTCATCGAGGGCCCAAGCATAACATCTCTCTTCCGAGGGACAAATTCCTTCTTGACTTATCATCCTTCCCATCATGAATCCGATCATGCCAATGATAGTCTTTATAGATATCGTGTTAAGATATCGTTTGACTAAAATCAAACATGACTTTCATCATATGTAAGGTTACGATAATCTTAGGTCTAGGAAATAAATGAAGTAACCGTATGAGATTTAAGTATGACATTTGACCATGACATAAATCTCATGCGGGTCATGTCAGTCACTTGTTCTCTAACAAGTACCCATAATTTCAATGTGCATCTCTATGCATATAATCATCACATGATTATCCATTGACAATTATACTAATTTATTCTCTTAATAATTAGGGACAGAGATTATTATAAACAAATATACAAAACATATAATAATCAAATGATAAACATCTCATATAATAATAAATAATGTCAACACATAAGTCTATCAATCATAGGCCTAGGGCATAACACCAACAGTCTCCCACTTGCACTAGGCCCAATCTACCATGTATCGAATACCCATGGACCTAACATGACCATCATGTTTAGCTTGCGGGAGAGCCTTAGTTAATGGGTCCGCCACGTTGTCATCAGTGTCTACTCTGCATATCTTAACGTCTTCCCTTTCACATATCTCATGGATAATGTGGAAACGTCAAAGTATGTGTTTGGATCTCTGGTGTGATCTTGGTTCCTTTGCTTGTGCAATGGCACCATTGTTATCACAGTAAAGTTCAATAGGATCTACTGATGCTTGGAACGACTTCCAAATCACTAATGAACTTCTTGATCCAAAGCGCTTCCTTAGCTGCATCGGATGCCGCTATGTACTCGGCTTCGGTTGTAGAATCGGCGACAGTACTTTGCTTGGAACTTTTCCAACTCACGGTGCCTCCATTAAGCGTAAACAAAAATCCAGGCTAACGATCTGAAATCATCTTTGTCGGTTTGGAAGCTAGCATCTGTGTAGCCTTTTACTACAAGATCTTCTTCCATTCCTCCAAAGACCAAGAATACATCCTTAGTTCTTCGTAAGTACTTAAGGATATTCTTGACTGCTATCCAATGTGGTTCGCCGGGATCCGATTGGTACCTACTCGTCATGCTTAGAGCACACGAGATATCGGGTCTAGTACATAACATAGCATACATGATAGACCCAATTGCCGAAGCATATGGAATACCATTCATTCTATTTCGCTCATCATTAGTCTTAGGACTTTGATTCTTGCTAAGAGATATACCATGCAACATTGGCAAGTTTCCTCTTTTGGAATTTTCCATTTGGAATCTTCTAAGGACTTTGTCAATGTAAGTATTTTGACTTAAACCAATCATCCTCTTAGATCTATCTCTATAAATCTTGATACCAAGGATATATGCGGCTTCGCCCATATCTTTCATTGAAAAGCACTTTCCCAACCAAGACTTGACAGTCTCTAGTGCAGGAACGTCATTTCCAATGAGTAAGATATCGTCGACATACAATACTAAAAATAGTGCCACGCTCCCACTAATTTTCTTGTATACACAAGGTTCATCTTCGTTCTTGATAAAACCAAACTCCTTGATTGCTTCATCAAAACGTAGATTCCAACTCCTTGAAGCTTGCTTCAATCCATAAATGGATTTACGCAACTTACACACCTTGTTAGAATTTTACGGGGACAAAACCTTCAGGTTGTATCATGTATACATCCTCAAGTAACTTCCCATTAAGGAAAGCCGTTTTGACATCCATTTGCCATATCTCATAGTCATAATATGCGGCTATGGCAAGTAAAATTCTAATAGACTTAAGCATAGCTACAGGCGAAAAGGTTTCATCATAGTCAATGCCATGAGTCTGCCTATATCCCTTAGCTACTAGCCTAGCCTTATAGGTGTGCACCTTCCCATCCATGTCGGTCTTCTTCTTGAAAACCCATTTGCACCCTATGGTTTTTACACCTTCGGGTGGATCAATCAAGTTCCAAACTTGATTATCAGCCATGGATTGTAATTCGGACTTCATGGCTTCTTGCCATTTTTCCGAATCAGGAGCGGACATCGCTTCTTGATAGCAAGTGGGTTCATCGTTTTCGATTAACTCCACTTCATCACTTTCCATAACGAGAAATCCATATCTCTCGGATTCGGATCGTGACCTACCACTTCGGCGAGGAACTTGTGCATCTTGAACTGGTTCCACAACGGTTTGTGAACTTGGTTCAGTTTCTACCATTGGTTCAATGTTGTTTTCGGGTTCTCGAACTTCTTCGAGATCTATTTTACTCCCACTGGTTCCTTTGCGAAGAAACTCTTTTTCTAAGAAAGTACCATTTCGAGTAACAAACACTTTGTTCTCGTTTCGGTTGTAGAAATAGTATCCTTTGGTTTCCTTAGGATATCCCACGAAAACACATTTATCAGATTTAGGTGATAGCTTGTCGGAAGTTAACTTCTTGAAATATGCATCGCAACCCCAAATCTTCATGAAAGACAAACTAGGTTTTCTTCCATGCCACATCTCATGTGGGGTCTTTTGAACTGATTTGGTAGGAACTCTGTTTATAGTGAAAGCAACAGTTTCTAGTGCATGTCCCCAAAAGGATAAAGGAAGCTCAACTTGACTCATCATAGAACGAACCATGTCCAACAAAGTTCTATTCCTCCTTTCAGACACACCATTCCATTGTGGTGTTCCAGGTGGAGAGAGTTCAGAAACGATTCCACAACTCTTAAGATGACTGTCAAATTCTTGGCTCAAATATTCACCACCTCGATCGGATCGAAGTACCTTAATAGTTTTGCCAAGTTGATTTTGCACCTCATTTTGAAATATTCAAAATATCTCAAACGATTCACTTTTATGTTTCATTAGATAAACATATCCAAATCTACTATAATCATCAGTGAATGTTATGAAGTACTGAAATCCTCCCCTAGCATCGCTACTCATAGGCCCACATACATCGGTATGTATGAGTCCTAATAAGTCGCCCGCCCTTTCACCGGTTTTGGTAAATGGGTCCTTGGTCATCTTGCCAAGTAAACAAGACTCGCATGTCTCATATGATTCATAATCATGTGAGTCCAAAACTCCATCTTTGTGGAGTTTAGAAATGCGTTTCTCGTTTATGTGGCCAAGACGACAATGCCATAAGTAAGTGTGGTTTACATCATTGGGTTTAGATTTCTTGTTAATGTTATAGACATCATTATCACGATTTTCAATATCAAGAATATAAAGGCCATTGAATGAAAGCAATGATTACAATAATGCATATCACTCTTGTAAATAGAAAATTTCTTATCACATATAAGAAAATTAAAACCTTCATTATCCAAACATGAAATCGAAATAATATTCCTACTTAAAGCTGGAACGTAATAACAATTGTTCAAAACAAGTATTAGCCCACTAGGTAAAGTAACTTCATAAGTTCCTACGGCTAATGCAGCAACTCTTGCTCCATTCCCCACACGTAGGTCCACTTCACCTTCCTTAAGCATCCTTCTGTTCTTTAGACCCTGCACATTTAAACAAATGTGAGTTCCATATCCGGTATCCAATACCCAAGAACTAGAAGTAGATAGGAATATATCTATAACAAAGATACCTGAAGTTGAAGCAACTCCTTTGCCCTTCTTCAGTGCTTCCTTGTATTTTGCGCATCCTTCTGTTCTTTAGACCCTGCACATTTAAACAAATGTGAGTTCCACATCCGGTATCCAATACCCAAGAACTAGAAGTAGATAGGAATATATCTATAACAAAGATACCTGAAGTTGAAGCAACTCCTTTGCCCTTCTTCAGTGCTTCCTTGTATTTTGCGCAGTTTCTCCTCCAATGTCCAATCTCATTGCAATGGAAGCAGACTGCGTCCTCTTGGGACTTAGGCTTAGCCTCTTTAGGCTTGGAAGCCTCTTTGGGCTTGGCAACCTTTGCCTTAGGATTAGCAACCTTTGCTTTTCCTTTACCCTTGAACCCTTTCCCCTTGTTAACCATTAGCACTTGATCGGTTTTCTTCTCGACAATATTGGTTTCCGCAGTAGTCAACATTTGAACTAACTCGGAAAGGTTTCTATTCATTCCACCCATGTTATAGTGCATTATGAAATGACTAAAACTTTTGGGTAATGAATTCAATATTATGTCGGTAGCCAACTCTTGGCTAATTGGAAAACCGAGCCTTTCAAGATGCTCAATGTGGCCCTTTAACTTGAGAGCATGGGGACCAACGGCTTGTCCTTCACTCATCTTGCATGAGGTCAAGGCCGCAAGCGTGTTGTACCTTTCTTGCCTAGCTTGAACTTGGAACATTTCCATCGGCCGATTGTTTAAGTCGACTGTCCCCAAGTGCTCAAGATTCTTCGAAGACTCTTGCACATGGCGGAGAGCATAAGGCAACCAACATCTGTAGAGTCACGCTTGTGCTTCGAGATATTGTTCCCTTATTGCCCTAGCGGCATTGGCGACGGGTTCGGGTGGAATAGGTTCGGTGAACGTACGGTTTCTCCTCTTGTTTGAGAACAATTCTCAAACTACGGATCCAATCCATATAGTTTGTACCATTCTCTTCCAACTTTTCCTTCTCAAGGACGGATCGCAGTGAAAAGTGATTATTGTTTGATGCCATTTATTCTACAAAAGATATACATAAAATATGAACACATATAAGTAAACATATCATATGAGAAGTATAGTGCATTTAAATAAATGCTCCCACTAAATTATACACCTTCAAATGCAAATAAGCATAATATACATTTAATGGGCTAAGATCCAACTTTAATTCAATTTCAAGTTTGCTATGGCAAACCGCTCAAAATTAAATTAATTAGGTAGAAAACATCAATCATATCACATATATGACTCTTAGATCTTTTATGAGATCAATTCAAGACATCATATGTCTAGGCATATTTTAATCTCATCTTATGCCTTGGGTCCAAAACCATTTTGATAACCCAATTAAGTTCATTCACTTTAAAACGTATAGGAACCACCATTTCCTCATCTTGCTCGCATTCGAATAGAATCAAAGCACCTTGCTATGGCAAACCCACCCAAAACTATCCGAATGGTCTCAAGTGTTTTTAATCATGAATTGGCATAAAGAACTTAAAAGTTAAATGAAGGTTCTTTAAAGGTAGATTATAAGCATGTCAGAAAGATAGTCAAAATCATGCACCAGGTAAGTTCCCAGGAAGATAGGTGAGCCACAAGGACTTCTTAAGTACCAACTCTTCCTTTGACAGAACTCTCCTAGACATGCATAATTAGAAATCAACTCTGATTAGGCAACATAATCCCTACCTTTTATAAACAATCAGTTTCCTTTTTAAATTTCGCGTATTTATGACTTGTTTTCCATAAACAATCATAAGATCCAAAATTTACAATGTCTAAATCTAAACATATTAGGAAACTAAATATCATGTTTCAACTAAACATCTAATTTAAAAAATTCTTAACATGTAAGAACAAATAAAACATGCATCGCAATAATTATTAAAATCACATTTTAATCAATTAATCATGCATATCAATGAATCAATCTAGCATAGACTTATAAACTCAATTTTATAACATCCAGATTTTCATATACATTGCAATAATTATTAAAATCACATTTTAATCAATTAATCATGTATATCAATGAATCAATCTATCACGGACTTATAAACTCAATTTTATAACATCCAGATTTTCATATGAACATATCAGATTGTAAACACAATCACAGAATAGCAGAAAAATTGAACAAACTGATTCTGCCCAGTTTTGGCTTATTATGTCGCGTGACAACATCAGCCAGAGGCTTGATATGTCGCGCGACCTAACAGCCGATTAACTCGAATTCCACATGGCTCAATATGTCGCGCGACCAAAGTAGCCAGGTTACAGGAATTTCCAGATTCGAACCAATACAGATTACATGTAATTAAATCACGTAAAACATCCCTTTTACAGATTTAATTCAGCATAATTCGAAAACGATTTTCACATTGTTTCACATAAACAATTAAAAATTCTATCGCATACAAAACATGCAATAAGCATATAAACAATTTATATCTTAAATCTAGCATGTTAATTCAAACTTAACCATACGAACGAAGCTCTGATACCACTGTTGGGTTTTACGGGTCCATGCGCAGCGGAATTAAGCATTAAAACATAAAACCCAAGAAGCCCTAGGATCCGTTCTATACAATTAATTTGAATACCTATGAGATAGAATTAAACTAACCTTGAAACGCTTTCCGGTCTTGAGCTATCGAACGATTTGATTATGTGATATCGAATCACAAACTTCGTTCTTCAACTTGCTTAAACTCTAGGCCTTGATCGATGAACGAGCGAAGACCCTCTTTTGGTATCCACACCTTTGAATGAATTCAAGAACAACTTCTTGATGATTGCTAGATCTAAAACCTTGAAGAATATTGAGAGTATTTTGTTGTGAATTTTGATTGAAAATTTCGGCTAGCTTATTAGGTCTAACAGAACCCTTGTATTTATACTACAATAGTAAGAATTCCTCTCCTAATCGTATTAGGAGAGACAGGCTGTCAAAAACGCGTACAGGCTTGATATGTCGCGCGGTATATTAAGCCATTGGCTTAATATGTCGCGCGGTATATATAGCCAGATACAGAAACTCTCAACTATTCTTCCTCCGGTTTAACCAATTCATTCTAGTTGTGTGTGACCCAATAGGATTACATTATGTTGGCAATGAGTTCGATCATATCGAACCTCATAAGACATAAGCGGACTCTAGCAAGCCATTATGTCTATCCAAATAATGTAACGTAAGAGTTCACGTTTCCAATGGTGTACTTCCATTTATCCCTTTGTCTCACGATGTTATATTGAACACAAGTCATGGTCCTTGTCAACTTGTTATTGTTCAATGCTTTCTCGATTCTTGAGTATAATGATAATTCCAATCATATTGGGGTACGGCCATACACTTTCATCATTATCACTCATCGAGGGGCCCAAGCATAACATCTCTCTTCCGAGGGACAAATTCCTTCTTGACTTATCATCCTTCCCATCATGAATCCGATCATGCCAATGATAGTCTTTATAGATATCGTGTTAAGATATCGTTTGACTAAAATCAAACATGACTTTCATCATATGTAAGGTTACGATAATCTTAGGTCTAGGAAATAAATGAAGTAACCGTATGCGATTTAAGTATGACATTTGACCATGACATAAATCTCATGTGGGTCATGTCCAGTCACTTGTTCTCTAACAAGTACCCATAATTTCAATGTGCATCTCTATGCATATAATCATCACATGATTATCCATTGACAATTATACTAATTTATTCTCTTAATAATTAGGGACAGAGATTATTATAAACAAATATACAAAACATATAATAATCAAATGATAAACATCTCATATAATAATAAATAATGTCAACACATAAGTCTATCAATCATAGGCCTAGGGCATAACACCAACAGATACTTCATGCAACTCTCTTAGGACTTCATTGGCTTTGTTAGATTCGAGACATCTCAAATATGGACCTGCAAATGATTTCTTAAACAACACATTATCTATTTATATGAATCTTGAAATCCTTACCCTGAATGCTCTAGCATTCTTTTCATCATTAGGGATGGTGCCATCTTGAAGATAATTAATTATTGGCGTCGTCCAAGATGTCTCTATCTGATCATCTGGGATGTTGTCATCCGTACAGAAAAATTCTAACCTTTCCACCGCAGGGATGTCAACATGTATGATTGGTATATTGGTCTGAGATAAGCTCTTGAAAGCTGATCCAAGATTGGCCAATGCATCTGCTTGAGAGTTCTCTTCTCGGGGTATTTGTTCAAAAGAGAAGATTTGAAATTTGCTTGCCAAAATTTTCACAATTCCCAACTAAGCTGTCATCTTGGCATTTTTTGCTACATAGGAACCGTTAAAATGATTTACAAGTAATAATGAATCACTATATACCTGTATTGCTTTAATGTTCATGTCTAGAGCCACGGTCAGGCCCACGATTAAGGCTTCATATTCGGCTTCATTATTGGTGGCCTTAAAATCACAACTAATGGCTTGGGGTATGATGTCCCCTTGTGGTGACTTTAGGACAACACCTAGCCCAGTGCCCCTCATATTAGAAGCACCATCTGTGAATAGACTCCACTTCCGCAGGATGTCCCCATCTTGGAGTTGTTGGACTTCAAGTTCTACTTCTGGTTGCATGCTTGGACTAAAGTCTGCCACAAAGTCTGCAAGTGCTTGTGATTTTATTGCTGTTCTACGCTCATACTTGATGTCATAAGTGCTTAGTTGAACTGACCATTTGGCCATCCTTCCTAACATTTCTGGTATTCTCATTACACTTTTTATTGGATAGTTAGTACGAATGACAATGATATGCGTTTCAAAATAATGCCTTAACTTAATTGAAGCAGAAATTAAAGCTAATATTAACTTTTCAAGGTGTGAATACCTGGTTTCCGCATCAAGCAATGTTTTACTTACATAGTATATTGGCTGTTGGACGCCATCTTGATCACGGACCAGGATGACACTAACTGCGGTTTTGGAGACAGCTAAGTAAACACATAATGGCTCACCTTCTTGAGGCTT
This sequence comes from Adenophora triphylla var. japonica, assembly GCA_022495995.1. Taxonomy (NCBI): domain Eukaryota; kingdom Viridiplantae; phylum Streptophyta; class Magnoliopsida; order Asterales; family Campanulaceae; genus Adenophora; species Adenophora triphylla. The sequence continues at coordinate 193,242 of JAFEMH010000713.1, forward strand.
TGAGAGTAGGGGAGGCGTTGACAGGTACAACTTTAAATCTTGAAAGGCTTGTTCATGCTTTTCAGTCCATTCGAACTTGGAATTTTTATTCAAGATGACATAGAATGGCTTGCATCTGTCTGAGGATTTTGAGATGAATCGATTCAATGCTGCCACTTTCCCCGTCAATCTTTGAACATCTTTGATGGATTTGGGTGACGTTAGATTGATGATGGCTCTTATTTGCTCTGGGCTTGTTCTATTCCTCTTTGCGTCACCATATATCCCAAGAATTTTCCGGACTTCATGCCAAAATTACACTTTGCTGGGTTCAGCTTCATGTTGAATTTGTCCAGGATGTCAAATGCTTGGGTAAGATCCCAAACATGATCTTCAGCTTTCTTTGACTTTATCACCATATCGTCGATGTATACTTCCATGGTGTCCCCAATCTGCTCTTTGAACATCATGTTGACTAGCCTCTGATATGTAGCACCTGCATTTCTTAGACCAAAAGGCATTGCAATATAACAATAAATACCTGTTGGGGTAATGAAGGCGGTGTCCTCTTGGTCGGATGGCTCCATCTGGATTTGCTGGAATCCTGAAGATGCATCCAAGAATGTCAACACTTCATGTCCAGAAGTAGCATCTACCAGAGTATCAATGTGTGGCAAAGGGAAAGGATCTTTGGGGCAAGCTTTGTTTAAGTCTGTGAAGTCAACACAAACTCTCCATTTGCCGTTCTTCTTTTCTACCACCACCACATTTGCTAGCCATCTTGGGTACTCGACTTCTCTGATCATCTTAGCTTTGAGCAATCTGTCTACTTCTTCTTGGATGATAATGTTCCTCTCCTGTGCGAACTTCCGTCTCTTTTGGTGAATTGGTCTGAAGGATGGATCAATGTTGAGTTTGTGGGTGATGACATCTTTGCTGATGCCTGTCATGTCTTCATGCTTCCAGGCAAAGCTTTTAATCCTGCTTTCCAAGAGTTTGACAAGATCTTCTTCGATTTCTGCTGGAACATCTTGGCCAATCAGCACCTTGAGATCTGGGTTTGAGGGATCTAAGAGTATCTCTTTCTGTAGACACCCCATTCTGAACACATCGGATCATACTTATACCACTCTAAGTCTCGCTTTGAGTCAAGAAGTAGAAATCCACCATTTTGTCATGTTTCGTTAAAGTTTTGACTAACTACCGTTAGTTTGGGACTAAACTGTATACGAGATAACGAGGAAAGGACAAAACTGTCCACAGGAGCAATATCTCACCGCGAGATGGCGTGTCTCGCGCGAGATATCTCCCTCTGCAGATTGCAGACGAGGCTTCCTCGTCGATTTCAACCTCTTTCCGGGATAAAACTTTATCTCTCCGGCCAACCAATGGGAGAGGAGGTCTAGAACCATCTGATAGGGTTTTAACTCTCCACTTCTTCATATCCAACCTCTATAAATACTTGGTGACTTCCAAGGCTCAAGAGGTCGAAGGTCCCGGACCGCGAATTTACACAACACACACACATTTTGTCGTTTTCTTTCCCTGAAAGAATCCTTCAAAATCACCCTAAAACTCACCTCATAGTTTGTTTGTCAACCTTGTTGATAAACAAGCATCAACCTCCAAATCAAGGACCAAGGCGAAGCTCTTTCCGTGTGAAGGGTCGACTCTAATCTTGAGCCGAAACTCTGCCCAAATCACCTCACGCAAGGTAATTCCTAATCTTCCTTCTAATTGATTGTTAGAGTGGTATAAGTCCATAGAATCTAGGATCGGCCTAGAGCCTCTCCAAATCATGGAGACGGTCTCGAAGCAATCGATCCTACATTCCGTTTGACCTCGTCAAATGGACCTTTATTTGTAGTATTTGAATTCGTTTTTTTTATTTCTTCTTTTGAAAAACCTCTCTTTTCTTTAGCAAGACCGATCTCCGGATTGGGTGAAATGGATGCTTTCTAAACCTACCCATTTCATAACCTAAGCCCCGAACTCAAATCTCTCAAATGGTTTTTCTATGTTTCCAATCAAATAATATAGGTGGCGACTCATAAAAATAAAAAGAACCAGAATTTCTTTCTCACAACGCTACAGTGGCGACTCCGCTGGGGACTGAAAATTAAGAGGCTTAAACTTGCGTCAAAATTAAAAGAGAGGTTTTTTAATCTATTTTGTAAAATTCGAATTTTTTCTGTTCTCAGATGGGAGATATCTTTTTAATCTATTTTGTAAAATTCGAATTTTTTCTGTTCTCAGATGGGAGATATCTCGCACGAGATATCATTATCTCGCGCGAGATAGGGCTTCCAGTCTGGTTGTTTTTTTGTTTCTCCTGTTTCGCTCGTAATCCAAGACGAGAGCCGAACATGCAAGGGGGATCCTGTATTCATTATCTGCGAGTTCCCGCATCTTAAGGCCTCCCTTAAGGTGTAGAACTCGGACCTTTATTTTCCTTAAATAATTGATTATTATTTATGAACTGCGTGTGATTGGGTTTTATTTAATTAAAGTCCGGTCCATTGGGGATTCGGGAGTTGTAAATTAAATTATTTATCTCTCTTTATCTCTCTTTATGTGGAACTACGACGGCTCGAGTCTTCCTAGATTGGGAGAAACGTAGGCAACCACTTGGTGCGGCCACTATCCTGCTTTCTCTTTTGACTTTCAAAAAAACAAAAAAAAAAACTTTCTATTTTACTCTATCACATAGATTGACTATCACACACGCGCACATCATACTATAACTGTCATTGCACTGCATACCCTCTATAAACCCGGGACCCACACTAAGGACGGATGACGGTAACCACCTAGTCGCCGGTCTCTCCGAAGTTGGACAATCCCACTCCGCGTATTCAATCCACTTAGATTGTCATATCGCGGGGAGCCTAGCCTTCCAGCCCTGCATCGCCACATTCTCATGTAGATTGACTTTTTAGGATCACTCCGTGACCGGTCGGTTTTGACTCGGTGATCTTTTCTTGTTTTTGATCAAAACAAAGCCATGTAAAATTGACAATAAGAAAGGATTTGGAAAAAGTCCCTTCGGAAAAAGTCCCTTCGAAAAAAGTCCCTTTCGGATGTCCCTTCAAGAAAAATGTGCATATAATCCTTCAAAAAAAAAAAAAAACAATCTTACATGGATTTGTTTTACAAAAATCGGATTGATTGCTTAGTCGTTAGGTTCTGATAAAGGCCTTAGAAACCCCTCAAAACGGACTTTCCGTTCCGACCAAAAATTAGGGCTAAATAAAAATCGACTTTCCGTGTGATTATCTCGCGCGGATTACTTATCTCGCACGGAATAATGCTTCGTTTGCTGAATTTGAGCCTGAGCCATTTAAGCCTCGCTTCCGACTCGTTCGGGCTAGATCCCGATATCTGCATCTCTTCCGTCGCTTTCCGGCTACTCAACTCCAAGACTCCCAACACAATGTCCGACATCGACAACATTCCGGGAAATGAGACCCTGTCCGAAAACAACCACAAACTTCTGGAAGAAGCCAATGATCGCCTAGAAGTGCAAGCTTCCCAAATCCACACTCTCGTGGAAGAAATTCAAGAGCTTAGGGCTGCACTAGCCAACAAAGAAAAGAAGAAGAAAAATGACTCTTCCTCCGGAGAAGAGGAGTCATACACTAAAAGGGCCAAGGGTCGCCGCAAAAGCAAAAGCAAGAAAAAGAAGCACGAGTCTAGCTCGTCATCTTCCTCATCCGACAATGAAAGTCACGCATCCAAGAAAGAAGGCAAGGGGGAAAGCAAGAATGAACCCCTCACCATGGCCATGCTAGAAAAGAAACTTGCATCCCTCGATGTGAGTAAGGGAGCCACGCTCTCTATCGATTACGATACTCTTCGTCAGTCCATGTCAAAGCTTCCTAGAAAGTACAAAACACCCGACATTGCAAAATTCAATGGTGCCACCTGTCCCAAATCACATTTGGAGACCTACTCTTGGGCCATGCTACCTATGGGTGTTGATGACAACCTGTTAGCCCAATGCTTTCCACAAACTCTCGATGGTGCTGCTAGAGATTGGTATATGACCCTCCCACTCTCAACAAGACTAGACTGGCCACTCGCTAGTTGTACTTTCCAAAAACAATATGAGGACAACTCCACTTATCGCACCACTAGAAGGGATCTTGAGCAAACCAAGCAGCTTCCAAACGAGTCCTTCATGCATTTTGTTAAAAGGTGGAGAACCAAGCTAACCGAAATCGTTGATAGGCCCAAACCTAGACGAACAAATTCACATCCTCATACAAAGTGCCATAGAGAGGAATATCAAGACAAGCTAGCCGGCAACTACTTTCCTAGCTTCGCCGAACTTCACAAGGCGGGCATACGGTTAGATGACCTCATCAAACATAAAAGGGAAGCCAAGAAAGAAAGTGGATTCCGTTACAACAAGAGCTCTTCTTCCTCCTCCAATCCTAAGGATACGTCTGTCAATGCCATTGTCTTCAATCATCCCGGAAATGGTAAATACTCCGCGGTACTCCCCACCACAAAAGAAGAAGAAAGATAGACATTATGACAAGCTTGAAGGAATCACCCAAGAAGAACTCTTCGAAGTGCTTGTCAAGAACGGGAAAATCAAACCAAGAGAAGGCGCACCTCCAAAGAAAGATCTTCCGCCAACCATGCCCATCATCTCTTCTCGCAAGTACCACAACTTCACCGGCCACGACACCAACTCCCGCTTCCACTTGAAAGACGTCATCCAAGATTTGTTTGACGATAAAGAGATAGGGTTACCAAATGTTGTTACTAATCCTTGCCAAACAATGAGGTCAATCTAATAGAGATAGAAAGTAGCTTCGAGGACCCTACTGCCTAGCCACAATTGTGGACGAGAGCCCTCTTGAATTTAATGAATCTTCTTTCGTTATATGATGTCTTGGGAGGAAATCTTAGAACAAAAGGGAAAAGGGTCTAAAACAGTCAACCTACTCACACGATCCGGTCGTGTGATCACCAACAAAGACCCAAGGGATGAAAATCCTCCAAAACAAGCTAAAGCCTCATCGCCAAGTGAACCGGAGGACCCTCTCTTAACTAAATTGAAAAAGACACAAGCAAATATCTCGGTTTGGGATCTCATAGGAGCATCTCACAAGCACCGTGAGATGTTGAAAAGGGCATTGGCTCAAATGACCATTTCCTCGTAAGCAACACCCGAAGAGCTCACTCAAATGATTGGCCAAGTGCGCTTGGCAACGTCATCACTTTCACCGACTTGGACCTCCCATCCTATGGGAACAATCATCATGAGGCCCTTTACATAACCGCTAAGGTGAATGGGTACCGAATGCCACGCATTTTGGTCGACAATGGTTCTCGCAATCAATGTCCTCCCGAAGAAAGCCTTATCATCATTAGGCCTCACCCACAAAGACCTCAAGCCATCCGGCATACCGTAAGGGGGTACGATTGTACCGCTAGAACCGCCTGGGATCAGCTTGTGATACCCGTAGAAATGGGGCAAGTCACTATGAGCATCGAATTTCAAGTCATCGACATCCCGGCATCCTTCAACTTGTCGCTTGGTCGCCCTCGCTACACGACATAGGGTGTGCCCTCCTCCCCGCACTAATGCATCAAGTTCAGTACACAACAACACGATAGTCACCATACACGGAGAGATGGTCACCGCTAGTCCTATCCTCGAAGTACAACATAGCACTTCGATTTCCTGTTCAAAGGGTTTTGAGATCGAGAGAGAAAGCACCGTGAATGTCATAGACACTTACAACGAGAACGACTACTCAAAGGCACTTAGGTTTTCCTAAGCCTTCCCGTCCTGGAGAATGATGCTAGCAAAAGGGTACTTTCCTGGATCGGGGCTTGGAAAGCACTTACAAGGAATAACGGAACCACCACCGGTCCCCCGCCTCACACAAAGCATGGACTAGGATACGACATCTCCATCCACGATGAAGATGACGTAGAAGAGTGGGGCTTCACTCAAATCAAGTGGGAAGGAACCTCGTACAAAGGCCGCAATGACCCAAAGTCCAAGGATTGCAACCTCAAACCATATCGAAAGACACTCAATGGCTACTTTGTTCGAGAAGGGGAAAGTATTCCTTACTTTATCTTTTCGTAACCATGGATCGATGATAAAGGAAAGCGCCAACCGGGCTTTGAAATCTTCACGATCGCGATGCTTCTCCGTATGAAATGTAATCCGTCCCACCGATCCCTAATGATTTGTGGGGCACGAAGGCGTAAATGACAAGCGAATGGAACTTTGTGTTGGGAGAAGACATGCCGCGACAGCTTCCAAGACTCCGCGCCGATTAGAAGACAGCCAGATCCATGCAATATCCAAGGGGACGCTCCAACTACCGACTACACAAGACTAATACGTAAATGTGATGAGCCAATTCTAAACCGGCACGTCACCGGGGACCAGCTTGTTGATGAAGACTTCATGATCAAAGAGCTTGGTTGCACTCCCCACCCTCGCAGAAGATAGGCCCTACAACTTTTACATTAGAAGTGTGCTCCACCTCCGATGAACTCACTCAAGAGGAAATCGAGGCGGTGGCCGAACATGTATTCCCTTACTTCCTTAATGAAAACTTTGATCTTTCCGAGTACCCCGAGATTGCTAACATCGTAAATGATGAATTAACTAATAATAATCAATATAACGAACACGTTAATAATGAATCATACGATGAGATAGATCAAGAAAACGAACAAATCTTAAAAGAATTAGCTAAGCAAGTAGGTCGTTGTGGAAAGAATGGCCCCGTTGACGACGAGGAAATGCAAACAAGCTAATCTTGGGACAACTAAGACCCTGCAGAAACAAAGATCGGCAGCTTCTTCAAGGGGGAAGACAGAGAAGCCCCGACGCAGCCTCCTCGTAGAATATGGTGACGTCTTCGCTTGGTCCTACAAAGATATGCCCGGGTTGAATCGCCGTTGTAGAACACAAGATACCACCGCTACCCAACGCCAAGCCGCCGGCGTAAACTACGCAGTAATCAAGCCTAATGGTCAATGCAAGTGAAAGAGGAAATCATGAAACTCTTGAATGTAGGGTTCATCAAAGTGATTGAATATCCGGAATGGTTAGCAAACACGGTGCAAGTAGCCAAGTCGAACGGGAAAATACGAGTCCGTGTTGATTTCGTGAGACTTGAACAAGGCATCCCCTAAAGATGACTTCCCGCTACCAAACATAGACATGTTGGTCGATGCCACAAAGAAGATACGAGGTCCGCTCATTCGTCGACGGGTTCGCAGTGGTATAACCAAATCCTCATGGCGTAAGAGGACCAAGACAAAACAAAGATTCACCACACCTCGGGAACGTTCGCTACACGGCCATGCCGTTTGGTCTCAAGAACGCCGGCTACTCTACCAAAGGGCCACAACACTATTCCACGACATGATCCATAAAGAAATAGAGGTGTATGTGGACGACATGATTATCCACTCGAAGGGGACAGATGGCCAACACTTCGTAGATCTTAGAAAATTCTTCAATCGACCGAGACAAAGACAAAATGAGACTCAACCCCGCCAAATGCTCATTCGGAGTAGTCAAAGGGAAAGTCTTGGGATACATGGTCACGTAACGCGGCATAGAAGCGCATCCCGCCAAGATAAAGGCCATTACGTACATGCCTCCACCTGTGACACGTAAAGAAGTAAAGGGATTCATGGGCAGATTTCCAATATATCGCCGATTCATTAATCAACTCGACTACAATGTGCGACCCCATCTTTAAGCCGCTTAAGAAAACGCACCTCAAGAGTGGACCGAAGAATGTCAAGAAGCATTCGAGGAAGTTAAGCACTACTTGACTTCCCCACCCATCCTCGGTTCCACCACACAAGGAGAAGCCCTTCAAGTTATACCTCACGATCACAGACAACGCATTAGGGCTATGCTTGCTCAAGAACAAATTTCGCACACGTAAAATGCCATCTACTTTGTCACCGCAGATTCCAAGGCAATAAATCAACTACTCTCCACTCGACAAGTCATGCGCCGCTCTCGTCTGGGTATCACAAAGGCTAAAGCACTATATGGAAGCCTTTCCAAATCCGTCTCATCGCAAAGATGGATCCACCGAAATATATCCTAGACAAATCAAATTTGTCTTCGAGACTAGCCAAATGGTACTTCATGCTCGCGGGTATGATATCACTTACGTCACTCGAATCCGTCGAGGGAGTGTATTCGCAGATCGCTGGCCGAATTTCCTTGCGACGAAGTGAAGGGGGAAGACCCGCGATTCCCCGATGAGGACATCCTAAGCATAGAAGAAAATAAGTGGCAATTATTTTTCGATGGCGCAGCCAACAAGAGAGGGTTTGGCATCGGAATGTTATTGGTAGACCCTAACGACATCTACACTCCACTAGCAAGACGCCTTGACTTTGACGCCACCAACAATACCGCAGAATCACGAGGCTTGCATAGCGGGGCTTGAGGCAGCCCTAGAACGCAACGTGATCGAACTCGAGGTATTCGGGGATTCCCACTGATCATCAATCGACATTGAAGAAGTGGAGGGTCCAAGATCCAACCCTTCAAAGATACAAAGTGCCCACCTCCAAGAATTGGCGCAACAATTTCAGGATGTCTCATTCCACTATCTCCCGTAGACAAAAATCGGTTTGCGGACGCATTAGCCACACTTGCTTCCTTGGTCGAAATCCCTAAAGGAAAAGCAAGAAACCCTTCAAAATAACACGGCGTGCAACTCCCGCATACCGCGCCGTTATAGATCTTCACGACCGCAAAGACAAATGGTTATCCAAAGGTGCCGCCGTTGAAAACTCCGAAGGGAAACCATGGTACCACGACATTTGGTATTTCATCCTAGATGGAACCATACCGCTCGAGACAGACCAAGACTCAGTCGCCCTTAAAAGGTTGGGCCGCCAATTACGTCATCACCGCCGGCCGTCTATTCAAGAAACATTCCCAAGGAAACCTCCTTGCGCCACCGAGGAAGAGGCCCAGAAATAATGGACCATATTCATCAAGGCATATGTGGAACCCACATGAGCGGAAACATGCTCGCCAAAAGATCATCGTACAAGGGTACTTTTGGCCGACCATGGAAGCCGACCGTACCAAAATGGTCAAGAAGTGCCACAAGTGTCGATACACGCCAATCTTCAAAGATGCACCGCCTTCCTTGCTGCACCCAATGACTTCACCTTGGCCGTTCTCTACATGGGGATAGACGTGATTGGAAAGATCACACCCGCAGAGCCAACGGACATCAAGCTTCGCCCTAGTAGCCATCGACTATTTCACTAAATGGGTCGAGGCCGCCTCCTACAAAGTTTCAATGCCGTAAAGGTTGCGTAATTCATCAAGCACAACATCATCTCGCCGATATGGGGTTCCACAAGAGATGATATCCGATAATGGGTCACACTTCGAGAAGGAAACCGATCGCCACCGACCGAGTACAAAATCACGAGACACAAGTCATCTCCTTATAGGCCTCAAACAAACGGAGCAGCTGAAGCCGCGAACAAAACAATCGAGACTATCATCGAAAATGGCAAGCCACTGAAAAGACTGCCCGACAAGCTACCATTCGCACTATGGGGTACCGCACTTCACCGAACACACAGAGAAACTCCCTACGCCCTCACATTCGGGATGGAGGCCGTCTTACCGATAGAATTGGAAATACCATCACTAAGAGTTCTCCTAGAAAACCAAGTAAATGAAGTCGATCGGCTAGAAAGCGTATACGAAGAGCTAGCCCCGTTGGACGAAAGAAGGTTGAAAGCGGCCGAACACACTCAAGCTTACCAAAGAAGAATGGCAAGAGCTTTCAACAAAAAGGTCAAGACAAGGAACATCGAGTAGGCGACCCGGTGCTCCGTGAGCATCGTCCCGACCTTTCAACCCGTTAGGCAAGTGGGGACCAAGGTGGATAGGACCCTACATTGTGAAGAAGATATTCTCTCGGGGAGCCCTTCACCGGTAGACTTAGACGGAGATCAACTACCGGCCTGGCCAACATGGACAAGCTCAAGAAGTACTTCGCGTGACTTGGCCCCCTAAGAACAAATCGCTCGCTAGGTTGAAAATCCCTAAAGGACAACTTAGGCAAAAATTAGAGCTAGCACAAGAAAAGAAGCCCGCCGGATTGAAACCCGAAGGGGCGGTCTAGGCAAAAGAAAGGGTGTGCATGAAAAAAAAAAAAAAAAGGGGGCCTTATCTCGCGCGAGATTACCCCACTACCCTGAGCCATATTTTGTCCTTTTCTCAAAAATGAACTACGTCGACCTGAACCTCTTATTTAATTGTTGTAAAAGAGGAACGTAGGCAGCCTTCGGGTTCGGTCTAATCAAATAATAAAATCAAAGTTGTCCCTTTTATTAATCGAATGCGTTTCATTAATGACAATAGGGAAATCCTAACCACAACGACTAATTTGCTAAGCTAACAAACTTGAAAAAAATAATACTAATAAAGCGTAAACAATTGATCTATCAAAGCAATCTCTTGGTACTCCTAAAGATCTAGCCTTTCATTGACTTGGTTGGCCGGCGGACATGGTCTCCACCGTCGCCGTGATCCTCCTTGCGCTTTGAGCCTCTCAAAGCGTAACATCCCTCGAGACGGTCAAAAACAGAGTCGAGACGATCAAAGACAGATTCCGACAATCTCTTGAAGACATGAGGCCTATCCAAAGCTTGCGTCTTTCCAGCATTCCCTTGCCTCGCCTCTCGTACTCAATCCCCATCAAGAAAATCCCGAGTTGGATCAGCCGCACATTAGCAGGATCAGACCGAGCCTCGCTCCTTCGCAAGATACCGCTAGCTACAAAAGAATCTCTTAGCAAGAAAGCCGCAAATCATCAATCTTCTCTCGCACTAGGATGACCTGTATGGAGGAACCAATCCAAATATTTGTCGACAGAAGATGCTTGCATTAAAAGTCCGAAGGTTCGACCAACGGTCCCGATTAGTTCCTTCACCCCATGCTTGAGCTAGCACCTGCGCAAACTCTACACCAATATAAGACACTTCACGAGAAGCTCCTTCGAAAAGATAAGTGTCCCGTCGCCGACCAAACCGACTGAGCACCCGCTTGGGAAAGTAAAAGGAGGAATCTCGCAAACCCTAAGAACAACCCCGTCAAAACCCTTGGTATTGGCAACATACTTGTTCAACCTCCAATAAGGTGGACACCAGAGAATATCGGCGCTTCGGTCTTCGCAATCAACTCAGCCCCATTCATCCGCCGAAAGATCTTTGATCAACAACTTTCGCGTATGATATGTAAAAGGAGAATATTCCAACGGGGACCTATCAACTTGAGATGCTCCCTAAGCCAAATAGTCAACAGAGGGGACTCCCTTGAGTCATGACGCCACCCTATGCAGCTCATCAAGACCATGAAGGGTCTCACCCAAGATTAGCGGAATAATGTTCCTAGAACGTTTCCTAGCCTCGCGTAACAACTTCCACCACTGGGAATCGACCAAGCCGTCCCCGCACGTAAACAAAACATCTCCGAAAAGAGAAAGAGCCAAAAGTTCCGCTTATGGACATGAAAAGTGTCATCATCGAATCACCGCCGAAGCGTCCCGAAAAGAAGAGCAATCAACCCACTTGCGGTGAACCAACCCATAGCAAGTATCAAGGGGGATCCCTAACAATTCGTTCAAAGCCTCCGAATGATTCCTATGATACTTAGGAACAAAGAATCTCGCCACCAAAGGCATATCCAAGATAATGGCGAATTCCTCCACAAGAGGCACCATCTCATTCAAAGAAAAATTGAAAAGATGAATAGAGGGATCCCAAAATCGAGCAAAGACCGCAATAACTTCCAATCCGGTTAGAGGTTCTTCAAAGTGAAAAGAATTCTAAATCCGAATTCTGCGATAAACTTATTGTGAGACCGGTTGCGAAACGACCTTACAAAATCCCTTGATGCTTGCTTGAAAGATGCAATCACTTCAGAGGACAAAGAAAAATCATCGACAATCATGGACGTTGGGGCAATCTCCTTGGAAGCCATGGATCACAGTGGTTGAAGAAGAAGACAAGAGTTTCACCCTAACAGGATATCTCTAAAGTTTGAAAGGCTAGAATGAGTTATCTCGGCCGGACTACAGGTGATTTTATAGGGAAAACCGACAAAATCCTGTTCGAAAAGGAAGAGATTTCTCGCTCGGGTAGCGTGTCTCGTGCGAGACACCTTATCTCGCGCGAGATATCCCTACGGCAAAGCGACAGTAGTTCTACTCAAACAACAATCTAGCCCCGACTTGACGAAGCAAGTCTCGAAAACCCGCGTGTACAGCCTATAACATGCAATAAAACACCATACTCAAAGCTCAAAATTGCGGCCTAACAGCCATTCCATTTCCGAAAACATGGAAAGTCGAGAAAGTTAATTAACTAACTAATTAGACCTAGGATTAGGGATTAAGAAAAACCATTGTTTGTGCTACCTATGTGTTCCTAACAAAAATTTAAAAGAAAGAAAATTGTCCGGCCCACACGGCCAATATGTACGTATAATCGATAAAGAAAAGGGGAGGGATCACGCCATCAAGTCGCTCGAGCCGCCAAGACCTCCGCCATCACCACCAGGGGGCTACCATCCCTCCTCGACCTCTTGGCTCCGCAAGTAGGGGTCATAGCCGAGGCCACCGTCGAGGCCGCCGAAGAAGCCTTCGGGAATGCCTCTCGGACAGTCCGACACCAAAGCCATCAACCCAAATGCCATCTTGGTCGCTCCACGGTTGTAATCGGCCGCGGATATGGTGACTCGACAATCAAAGGAAAGAAGATGCTCGATGGAGTCGGACATATACACTTATATGGACGAATACGAGAAACAAGACAAAAACGAAACATACCGAAGAGACATCACCGGGAGGCGGTAACCCTCGGGAACCCGATCAGAGACGGGATGTGCCCCATCATCGGCATGCTCCCCATCATATACGTGTAGCTCGAGGGCCGTAGTCCGGGGCAAAAGGCAGAGAACCGGTAGCCCGAGAGGAAGTGCTAGGGGCCGATGAACCCGAAGCGTGCGAGGTGGAGCCACGAGCATGTGATTGCCTATCCCCACCAAGAGGGGACCCATCAATCGAGGCGTAAACTCAGCATAAGAGGCCCCGGGATGACACAAGCCGTCGCCACATCCCCTACCGTAAGACTAGCATAATCATCCTCCGAAATAGAGCGGGTGGGATACATCGCCCTCGGCGGATCCGCCGGAACGCTATATGGCAAAGGCTACCCCGCCATGCCGTGGGAAGACCCGCTCACCAAGATACATGGTGTCCCCCTCCAAAGACGCCAGCATCCTCTGCATCCTGGTAGCATCCCAAGCGCGATGCACCTCCCGCTCTAACAAGGTCCAAGGATACAGGCCCAGACTCTCGTACTCAAAGGTATCCAGCATGGCCCGTGCCTCCGCAACCGTCAGGATCCAATCCTGATCCTCCTCCTCATCAACGCTCCGGTTGGGGTGGCTCCACCTCCGGATATCTGGGAACACAGGGATCCGACTCTTCAGCTCAAACTTATACAGCCCGAAGACAAGATAGCCCCATATCTCGCACAAAGAAAATGTAATGTATTCGTAGGAAACACAGATAGAGCATACGTACGTAAAATGTAAATGTAATCAAAGAGCATACCTCCAAGGCATAAGAATACCCCGACAGAGTATCCTTGGTGTGCCTACACGCCTCATCCATGGCGTGGTAGCAGAAGGCCAGTCCCGCTGAGCCCCAGTCATAGCCGCTCACTTCATCCAGATCAACCAACAAACGTAACAACGAAAGACGAGCCGTAGAGGAATGGTTCGCAAAAATGGTCTCGTAAATGATGTACTGCAGGGCCCTCACTCGCCGATCCGTGATTGCATTCGGCTTCTCAAAGATAATCATCAATCTCGACACCGGAGGGGTGTCACCAAGAAGAAATCCCTTAACCTTGTTAGGGACGAAACCAATCAACCGCTCCACGCCGCCGGACCCGCAGCTTGAAATTCGGAAACTTCGGCAGGGATCGCCAATGAACTCTAGTCCCGTGATGGCCGTAAAGTCGCGGGGTCATAGTCGCTTCCCCGAAGCACAAATGGACCGTGTGGGTAGTGTCCCACCACCTTTCCCGGATAGCCTGAAGAACTTGGGGAATCCTCCTTATCCCCTGAAGGTTGTCAATGAAAGTCAACAAACCCATTTGGGCCACCCTAGCTCGGACGCCGTCAAGATCCTTGATCTTGTCCCAAACCGCCCTAGCCATCTTCGGACTCCCTCGGCGCTCTTAATCGGCTTATACGACTGCAAAACAGAGGAAAAACAGAGAGGGCAACATTAGAAATTATTCCATGTCAAGAAATCAATGAAATAGAAGAAATTTTTCATTGGGGCATTTCATCGAACACTTGGCGGGCGTACGAGAAAAGTTTGCCCAAGGATGCCATTCATGATCCGAATCAACCTCTCCTACAATCCATGATATGTAGGAGGCTCATACATACATGATGCAACAACAAACATCCAAAGAAAATGCACAAAATCAAAGCATGCAAGGGGAACCTAGTTCTAAGCACCAACATGAACAAAGGCCATTGAGGGAATTTTGAATTCAAGGGAAAGGGGATTCAAACCAATGCAATACAAGAAACAAGAGGTGAAGATAGAGTTCTTACCAAGCCCTCCCGAATGACAGTGGAGATATGCGCGTTCCTATCAAAAGTAAGATCATCGCGAGGATAATCTTTCCCTAGCAAATAGCTTCGCAAAATCGGATTTCCTTGTTCTTGGGCCATGGATTTTGGAGGAAGGAGGAATTAAGAATGGATTAGAGGGGAGAATCTCCAAGCAAATCCGCGAAAAAAACACAGAAAAGGCGACCTTGGCTCGAGCTAGGGAGGGAAATTTTGAAAAGGATATTTTAAAAATGAGCTAGAGCTGCTGTTTATATGCCCCGACAGTACATATCTCACGCGGTATATCTTATCCCGCCGCGAGATAAACCTTCTGGAAAAGGACAAAATTGTCCTCGACAATAAGTGTCTACGCAACGTCAAAGCTCAAAATTTTGACACATTTACCCTTGGAAATGATAAACTAGCAAGGAAACGTGGAAAACCGGTACCGCAAGTCACGGAACGAGCCAAACGTGACATGCGCACAATCGCCCGAGACGGCACCGCCGCCCGAGAACCGAGTGGTCCAAAGATCAACCCAATTCACATGATTCAGAGCCCAGAAAGGTGAATCATCAAAGAAAAAGCCCGGTCCAACGCCCGCATGTGGATCGTCATCAAAAGCCCGGTCCAACGCCCAAACAGAGGATCGTCATCAAAAGCTCGGCCTAACGCCCAAACAGTGGATCGTCATCGTAAAAGCTCTGGTCCAACGCCCAAACAGGTGGATCGTCATCGAAAAGACCGGTCCAATGCCCTGCAGTGGATCGTCGAACCAAAAGCCCGATTCAATGCCCAAACAGTGAATCGTCATCCCCAACAAAGAAAAAGCCCGATTCGGAGCCCGTAACGGCGAATCATCACAAAAACGACAGACTCGTAGGACCGGACAGTAAGCCTTTGTTTTCTAACATATTTCCCGCAGTTCGGAGCCCGCATGTGCGAATCTTCGTACGTACGTGTATATTCGTAATTGGGTCTTGATTTGATTCCTCGCATGAATTTGCCTTTTCAAAAATAAAATCTCCTCGATTTTCAAAAACGTTTTTCAAAATACCTAAAGCAACCTTTTCGTGTTTTGGAGTCGAACTACGTTATGGTCGATTCTCCGATAGAGATACGTAGGCGCCGTGCGGCACGACCATCCCGATGTTCGTAATGACGTCTTTTCTATCGTCGACATGACTTCTTTCATAAGACTTGTCGCCGAGGGGCTGTGAGACACCCCATTCGAACACATCGGATCATACTTATACCACTCTAAGTCTCGCTTTGAGTCAAGAAGTAGAAATCCACTATTTCGTCATGTTTCGTTAAAGTTTTGACTAACTACCGTTAGTTTGGGACTAAACCGCATACGAGATAACGAGGAAAGGACAAAAGCTGTCCACAGGAGCAATATCTCGCCGCGAGATGGCGTGTCTCGCGCGAGATATCTCCCTCTCAGATTGCGTACGACGCTTCCTCGTCGATTTCAACCTCTTTTCGGGATAAAACTTTATCTCTCCGGCCAACCAATGGGAGAGGAGGTCTAGAACCATCTGATAGGGTTTTAACTCTCCACTTCTTCATATCCAACCTCTATAAATACTTGGTGACTTCCAAGGCTCAAGAGGTCGAAGGTCCCGGACCGCGAATTTACACAACACACACACATTTTGTCGTTTTCTTTCCCTGAAAGAATCCTTCAAAATCACCCTAAAACTCACCTCATAGTTTGTTTGTCAACCTTGTTGATAAACAAGCATCAACCTCCAAATCAAGGACCAAGGCGAAGCTCTGTCCGTGTGAAGGGTCGACTCTAAACTTGAGCCGAAACTCTGCCCAAATCACCTCACGCAAGGTAATTCCTAATCTTCCTTCTAATTGATTGTTAGAGTGGTATAAGTCCATAGAATCTAGGATCGGCCTAGAGCCTCTCCAAATCATGGAGACGGTCTCGAAGCAATCGATCCTACATTCCGTTTGACCTCGTCAAATGGACCTTTATTTGTAGTATTTGAATTCGTTTTTTTTATTTCTTCTTTTGAAAAACCTCTCTTTTCTTTAGCAAGACCGATCTCCGGATTGGGTGAAATGGATGCCTTCTAAACCTACCCATTTCATAACCTAAGCCCCGAACTCAAATCTCTCAAATGGTTTTTCTATGTTTCCAATCAAATAATATAGGTGGCGACTCATAAAAATAAAAAGAACCAGAATTTCTTTCTCACAATGCTACACTTTCACGTCATGCTCTTTCGCCTCCAGAACTTCACGGGCCTTTCTATGTAATTGCTATGCCATCTTGGGAGATGTCGATGCCTTCATGGAAGTCATATAACATTTTTTAGCAGACTGTTGATCACTGTAAACCTTGACAACTCCCCAGGGTGTCGGCATCTTGACACATTGGTGATAGGTGGATGGCACTGCCTTCATTCCATGGATCCACGATCTTCCCAAAATCACATTGTAACATGTCGTACTATCAATCACGCAGAATCTCTCCATGGAGTTGATTCCTTTGACATAAACTGGAAGTGTAATCTCGCCCACTGTAATTTTGGTTTCTCCACTGAAGCCCATGAGCACTGAGGTTCTTTTTACAATGCTATCTTCAGGGATCTTCATTTCTTTCAAGGCATCTAGCATAATGAGGTTCACTGAACTACCTCCATCAACTAGGATACGTCTGACTTTGCAATTGGCGATCTGGAGAGCAATGACCAAGGAATCATGATGAGGATCTAAAACATTATCCCTGTCGCTTTCTTCGAAGGAGATGACATCTTGGGATGTGAGCTGTGACATCTTGGAGGATCTCTCGGGTTTCTCATCCTTAGCTTGCTTGGCGAATCTCTTAGCTGCAGAATAAGAAGTACCACAAATATCAGAACCACCACTAATAACATTAACTACCTTTGTTACCGGTGAAGGAGATGGTGGTCTGGTTGCAACGGGCTCTTTGAGATGTCCCTTAGACGACTGGTAACTAATTTCTTTCCTCAAGGCGATGTAATCTTCGGTAAGATGTCCAAAATCCTCGTGGTAAGCACACCACTTGGATTCATCCCTCCAGCCGGATGACTTGTCAGTCTTTTGAGGCCACCTTGCTTTATCTCCAAGATTTCTCATTGCACACAGGATACCTGAAACAACAACAGAGAAATAATAATCAGAAATTTTAGGAGATTCAAAATCATCGTCATCTCCATCATCTTCCACACAATTGACTTTGTTATGGTCATTTCTCTGGTAAGGTCTGGATCTGCTCTGTCTTTGATGAGACGACTCTATCTTCCTGTCAGGATGGTCATATGATGAAGCCTTGTCGGGATTCTTGGATTGCTGCACCTTGTCCTCTTCCAGCCTGATAAATCTTAGAGCTCGATTTCGGATATCCTCCATCTTCTTGCATGGGTTCATCACCAAATCTTCATAGTAAGGGGAATCCTTCTTCAAGCCCATTTTGAAAGCTTCTGCAGCTGTCGCCATTTCCAGGTTGGGGATCTCCAGAACTTCATTATTAAACCTGTTAACATAGTCCTTTAAGGCTTCGGTAGGCTGCTGGATGACACGATAAAGATCACTGGTGAGCTTCTCAAATTGTCGGCTGCAAGAGAATTGATTGTTGAACAAGTTGACAAGTTGAGCAAATGAGCCAATAGAACCAAGAGGTTGACGGATCAGCCACTTCAATGCTGGTCCTACCAACGTCGAACCAAACCCTCGACACAAACAAGCTTCACGAAACTGGAGCGGAATGCGAACGATCTCCATCTTTTCTTGGTAGTGGGCGACATGCTCCTCAGGATCATAACTTCCATCATACAACATCATGGAAGGAACGCTAAATCCTTTCGAGATGTCGACATGCGCAATTGCTGGAGTAAAGCGAGACTGATTGTAACATGTTGGGGAGACCTGCTAGATAGGCGGGGTGACACCTGGCACATTCATGATCATATCTCTCAATTCCTGAAGCTGATTTGCAATGTAGGTACCTGCAAAAGGGTTAGTAGTACGAGAAGTATTATCCAAATCAGAACTAGTATTGAAATTAACGAAAGGATTAGCATTATCTGCAGAGGACGTCAGGACGGTGCTGTTAGTGAAGATGGGTCCTTCTGGAAAAGTCATCCTGTAGGTACTGGTGGCTAAGGGTGTCGACATCGCCACAAAAGTCGTTATGGGAGAAGACGCCAGGATTGGTGATGAAGACATCCTTACAGATGATGCCATATGAAGGAATTCATTGAAAGTTTGAGAGCTGTCCCCAATGTTGAAATCAAGGGCTCTAGGACGGTAAGGAGAGACAGCATCCATTCTTTTGGAGAGCAACTCTTGATCTCTTTGCACCTTTATCAAGCTTTCGGCTATCAAGGAGGTGCTATTCTGTTGGCGATTCAGCTGATTCTTCATCAGAACGAGCATGCTCTTGATCTCAAGATCAGGAGATGGCGACATCTACTTCTTGCCAGAGTTCACAGGCGGAGGAGGAGGCAATGTTTCTTGGCCTCCGGTTGTTGGCCTGCTACTGGTTTGGGGATTCGCACTGCTAAAAATGGTTTTGCTGACGGCGAAAGTCATAGGTTGGGTAGACATGGTAGAAATGTAGAAATTTTGAACCGATTAAAAAACCAATGGCCCCTCGGTGGTGTCAAACTGTTTTGGTAAAAAACAATCAACAATGAAGAAATTCGAAATAAAGCTAAGGAGGGTGCAATGGAATATAATCAGTGTAACAATGAAACTAGGATGGCTCGATCATGTAACGAGGAAAACCCTTGAGATAACTATCTCGCCGGCACAAAACCTCGGGAGGTGATTATGAGTACCTTCCTTCCCAAACAATTGTATTAATATCTCTGAGTTACAAAAGATGAAGCTATGGCGGATTACAAAGTATTTGTGAACTATGTGTGAGTAATGCGTGCGTCTGTGTGATGTGTTCCAGCTATGAGCTTTTAAATAGAAAAAATAACAGAAGATAAAATCCTAACAAACTTTCCTAGAATTTCGGCATGTTATCCTCATCTTGACTTGGTCTTTCAAACCGTTGAAAGGAGTCCATGGAACATGTTTTTCCCACGTTCTTTTACCCCTGTAATTGAATATAACAGAAATAAATAAATAATGAATTAATTATGCAAGTAATTTTTACCATGACTACGGGTATGAAGATGACGACATGCTGGCAACAATTCAAGATGTAGCAATCCTGAATTTACCCACAACATTGACCATGACAAAAATCTCATACGGGTCAAGTCCAGTCACTTGTTCACTAACAAGTACCCATAAATTTAATGTGCATCTCTAAGCATATAATCATCATATGATTATCCATTAACATTTATACTAATTATTCACTTAATAATTAGGGACGGAGATTATTACAATAAATATGTAAAATATATAATAATCAAATAATAAACTTAAACGATAAAGATGATACATAACAGTTTTAAGTTAAACATAATTAAAGCCTAGGGCATTACACCAACAATATGAAGAGACTTGTCTCTGATAAGTTAATACCAAAATCTGACAAGGTTATTTTCGGAAATTAATTTTACAACCACAAAGAGAACAAAATGTTTGTTGCTCTGTATGATTTATTTCTTGAGAAATAGTTTCTCAATAAAGAATCTAGTGGGAGTAAAATTAATCTTGGAGAAATTCAATAAACCGAAAATAATATGGAACCAAGAGTAGAGACGGAACCAAGTTCACAAGGAGTTGTGGAACCGGTTCAAGATGCACGAGTCCATCGTAGATCGGATAGGTTATGATCCGAACTCAAGAAATATTGATTTCTCGTATCGGAAAGTAATAAAGTGGAAGTCATTAAGAATGACGATCCTACTTCCTATCTTGAGGCGATGTCCACTCCTAATTCAGATAAATGGTTAGGAACCATGGAGTCCGAATTACAATTCATGTTTGATAATCAAGTTTGGAACTTGATTGAGCTACCTGAAGGTGTAAAAACTAAAGGGTGCAAGTAGGTCTTCAAGACCGACATGGATGGGAAGGTGTATACTTTCATGGCTAAGGATTGTAGCAATGGGATTTAGGCATATTCATAGTATTGACTATGTTGAAACCTTTTTGCCAGTTACAATGCAGAAGTCTAGTAGAATTTCAATTGCCATAATCGCATATTATGACTATGTGATATGACAAATGGATGTCAAACGGCTTTCTTAAAATGGAAAGATTCTTAAGGATGTGTATTGTACACAACCCGAAGTTTTGTTGATCCAAGAAATTCTAATAAAGTATGCATGTTGCAAAGACCCATGAGATGGGTTGAAGCAAGCTTCAAGGAATTGGAATCTTCATTTTGATGAATCAGTCAAAAGTTTGACTTCATCAAGTACGAAGATGAACCTTGTGTATGCATGAAATTCAGTGGGAGCGTAGTATTATTTATATTGTTTTATTACAATTATATCTTACTCATTGGAAAAACAAAGTTCCGACACTTAAGACTGTCAAGTCTTGGTCAAGGAAAGGTTTCTCAATGAAAGATATGGGTGAAGTCGCTTACATTCTTGGCACCAAGATCTATAGAGATAGATCTAAAAGGATAGATTTGTTTGAGTCAAAGTACTCACGTTGAAAAGGTTCTTAGAAGAGTCTAAGAAAAGTAACTTGTCAATGGGTCATGGTGTTTCTCTTAGCAATAATCATTGTCTTTTGACAACTGATGAGCAAAAGGGAATGAATGAAGTTCCATATGCTCCGGCATTTGAATCTATCATGTATGCCATAATTTGTTCTATACCCAACGTCACGTATGCCATAAGCATGACGAGTCGATACCAATCTGATCCTGATGTGAACCATTGGATGGCAGTCAAGATGATCCTTAAGTACTTAATAAGAACTAAGGATACGTTCTTGATATTCGAAAGGTTGGAAGTTAATCTTGTTGTAAGGGTTACATAGATGCTAGCTTCCAAACTGACAAAGTTAATTTAAAATCGCAATTAGGGTTTGTGTTTATGCTTATTGGAGGTGCGGTTTTGTTGGAAGAGTTCCAAGCAGAAAATCGTAGCCAATTCTACTACTAAGGCCAAATTTTAGCAACATAAGATGTAGCTAAAGAGGCTGTTTGGATCAAAAGTTCAGTTAGTGTTTTGGAAATGTTCCAAGTATCACTAATCCGTGGAACTTTGTTGTGAAAATTGTGGTGCCATTTGTGCAAGCAATGGAACCAAGGTCACAACAGTGATCCAAACACATACTTAGACATTTTTCAAGAATTCATAAGAATGAGAAGACGTTAAGATATGCAAAGTATCAACCGATGATAACATTGGGGATTCACTTACAAAGACCCTCGCACAGGCAGAAGCATGATGATCATGTTAGGTCCATAGATATTTGATACATAGATGGAGCCTAGTGCAAGTGGGAGATTGTTGGTGTAATGTCCTAGGCTTTAGTTATGTTTAACTTAAACCGTTATGTATCATCTTTATCATTTGTTATAGAGAAAGATTATTTGGTTCAATATATGTTTACATGTTTATTATATTGAACTGCGTCCCTAGTTGTTGAGAACAACTAGTATAAGTTGGTAATGGATAATCATGGAGATGATTATATGCATGGAGATGCACATTACACATATGGATACTTGCTAGAGAACAAGTATTGGACTTGATCTATTTATGAGATTTATGGCATGGTCTGTTGTCATGATTAAATCTCGTGATAGTCATGTTATTGAATCCTTTGTACCTGAGATTATCATCGTCTTCCACATGATGAACGTTGTGTTTAATGTAGTCTAACACTATCTTTAGTCGGATAGCAATAAGGGCTATGTTAGTACCATTGGATTCTTGTAGGGACGAATGATAAGTCAAGACGGGATTTGTCCCTCTTATGATGAGAGATGTTTGCGTGGGCCCCTCGATGAATGATATTGATGAAATATGTGGCCACACTCAAGTGATTTGATAGAGATCAAATGCATTTGGATTATCAATATATTCGGAATCGAGAAAGCATTGAACGGAAT
This sequence comes from Adenophora triphylla var. japonica, assembly GCA_022495995.1. Lineage (NCBI taxonomy): Eukaryota > Viridiplantae > Streptophyta > Magnoliopsida > Asterales > Campanulaceae > Adenophora > Adenophora triphylla. Next base: position 215,924 of record JAFEMH010000713.1, read on the forward strand.
GAGTTGACATAGACCATAACTCATGTTCAATTGGACATCGTGGACAAAGGGATTATGACATTGGATCTATCAAGGAATCAAGCTTTGATGTTATATTTAATTGGGTGGACATAATAATTTTCTAGAAGTCACTTATGTCTTGTGAGGTTGATGTTTCAACTTACTACCAACATAAAATATAATTTCTAAAGGGTCACACACAAAAGAACGAATTTGATTAAAGCTGAAAATTGAAAATTTGGGTTCTGGCACGACTCGTGACCAGGAGCACGACTCGTGCCCTGGGTCACGACTCGTGCCAAGGAAGACGACTCGTGACAAAAGGCTGAGACACGACTTGGTTTTGTCTCGTTTTGATCAGAACGAGTTGGGGCTAAGGGAACGACTCGTGAGCACGAGTGAAATGCAAAGGGCACGACTCGTGCCAAGGAAAAAAATTGTGTCCATACAGTTTTCCTTTGCTAGGAAGGATTTGGTGTTTTACAAGGTTTCTACCCTAATTGTTATGGGATTTATATGGGATATAAATACAACCTTGTAGCCATAATTTTCCACACTCTCACATCATAATCTAAGGTTTATGAAACTCTAGATTTTGATTTTGATTTTGAATCAAAAGTCCCAAATTGTTCCATAGTTTTGGCTTTGATTATTTAATATTGATTCAATAATCAAGAGGATCATCTAGCAATCCAACAAGAAGGTGTTCTTGGATTCGTTCGCGTGTGGATTACCGATAGAGGGTGATAGGTTAATCACCAAGAGCTTGAAGCCATCGTTCGTTGATTCATCACAAGTTTTTGAACAAGGTAGAAGAAGATCCATTTGGACATTAAAATTTCAAGGCTTGATATTTTGTGATCTACTTTGTTAAACTTCATCGCATTCAAGGTATGTAAATTCTATTTCATATAAATTTCTAGTCTCTTCATGCTAGATGAATCTTAGGGCTAGGGTTTTGATGTTATTTTTAAATCTTCCGCTGCGTTTGTAACCCCAAAACCCAACAATATGTTCATCCTAATTGAACTCGACAAGGTATGTCAATTTCCCTTTTCATCAGTTCATTTATCTGTTTAATTTAAGTTCTTGATTCAAATGTTTTACTGCTTAGATCTGTTGATTGAAGTGTTATTTTGTTTATTATTGTTTTTTTACCCAATTTCTTAATCTTGTTTGGTTTTTTTGCTGAATTATTTGATTTAAGCTTATTTGAAGTTGAAAAATAGTTTTCGTTTATTGCTACTAAACACTTTAAATTCAGTTTTGTAAAGTGTTTTTAGGGCCAAATCTTAAAAAATCTTAATGATTTAAGTGTTTTTCTGTGTAGAACTACTGATTTAAGTGTTAATTTATCTATATTTTTAGCTCGATTTCTAGATCTTGTACCTAGTACTTTTGTTTATGGTCGATGGATTTGTTGGTGTGTTTGTATATAGTTGATGACCTTGTTGGTGTGTTTCTTTTTTGCCGGTGGTTTATTGGCGAGTTTCAAAATTTGAGCGATAATGAATAATAGGCTTTGTATGTTTTGTTTTGCTTTATTCTTTTTAAAGTAATTTTATTGTGTTTTTTTTTTTTTTGTTATATAAAATTTTGACCCCCCTAACCTTAAATCCTAGATCCGCCCACATGACAACATCACGTTGAAATTTTTTTCGCCTAAAACACTTGCTGACACCATCTCTCATTTATTAAGTCAATTGAATATGTTATTTTAAATATTTACTTGCATTAATTTTTTTTTTTTGTAATAATTTAATTTAGTAACAAATTACACCTTCCTATCTGCATTTAATACTCCTACAACCAGGGGCGGACACAAAGCATATGAAAGGGGTGGTAGTGAACCCCCCCCTAATCAAATAATGAGTGTGGTTCAATGGTTAAGTTGTTAGGGTTATAACCTCAAGTTTGTGGGTTCAAGTCTCATGTCAAGCATTATTTTTACATAAGAACCTTTATAATTTATTTGTGCACCCCCTTACTATATGCTCTGGGTCCGCCACTGCCTACAACATTCCCCCTCCCTTCATGCACCACCAACATATTTCTATATTTCCTCCCTATTCTCATCCCTTTATTTATTGCAACAATTTCACCACAATTCATGCTTAGGATAAAACTTAATATCGGGACAGCTAAAAGATAGTAGAGAAATTTATTGCGACAGAATGGATAATTTAAATTACTTTTTATAATACAAGATTGCGAATTTATATTCAAATTTCTTCACCTAATCTCGATAGATAAATCTTTTTTTTTTTATTTTTAAACCTAAATTCATTTAAGCTAAACTTAATTCGTAATAAAGTTAATTTGATTATCTTAGTAAAATATATTTTTGAATTATTAAAGTAAATTGAATGTTTTCTGAGTTATAAAAATAAATATTGAAAATAACATAGAATACAATAACACTCTTAAGTCTCATGGTTCATACTTCATCCCTTATATTTAAACATCCCTTTTGTTTAGTTTGACAGATTGAAATTTCCCTGTTCAATTATTTTTTTCCTCAGCCAATTATTTCTTTTTCGGCATCATGTTAATATGGCTTATTTGATTTCTAATATTTTATTTAGAAAAGTATTCATTGTTGTTTTTATGGTGAGAGGTTTATATTTTTTCTTAAATATGAACATATAATATTCCTTCCATCTTAAATGATTTTCTATTTCTCTTGATATATATTTATAATAAGTGTACATTTTATAGGAGAATCTAAACGAAAAGAGTATAAAATACTCTTGAAATATCTTTTTAATTTTTGTAATTATGGTTTGTATTTTGTCCATATTTAAATTAAATTAATGTAGAAAATAATTGTAAATATTTACTTAGTTTAGGATTGATTTCGTTTGACTAACAACTAATCTTTATTTATTAGTAGCTATCATGTAATTAAGGTAGATTTCAAGGATGGCAAAAACTCATACTTGGTGAAAGATTCTATGCTAATAAGGAAGTTTCAAGGATGGCAAGAAAACTTCTACTTGGAGAAGGATTTTATATTGATAAAGAAAAGACTAGAAAAATCCTTATTAAAGAAGGATTGTGATCAACGCCTATAAAAGAGAGAGCCACCTCTCATTGTCAATAACGGTTTTTAAGAACGCATTCCAAGAGAGAAACGAAGTTTACAATTTTCCTTGAGTATTTTACTTTGTTCTTGAAGTTCAGATCATTGAATCTTCAAGATTGATTTTCTGTTTTGATGTTCTTAAGATTAGAACGATTTTGATCTTTTCGTACGTTTTTTGTTTCTTTTCATTTTAAGTTTTCTATTGCAACTTGTTCTCAAACAAGGTTGTAGTTTTATGAAAAGTTTTTCAGCAAGTAATTCTTCCTGAAGTGTTTAATTTTGTATTTGTTTATTCCGCTGTGTTTCAGTTTATTTTCTGTCGTGTAGTTGTTCAAACAGTTGTTAAGACACTTGTGTGATCAACGTTACACACAAGTGGCTGAACAACTGAAAGTTTTCTAGAACAGTCCTATCTATATTTTTTCAATTGGTATCAGAGCCTCCTCTTGACACTACTGAGATCGATCCTTAAAGTAGCCACTATGGACTGTCATCATAGTCATAACAAACCGCCTACTCTAAATGGTTCAAACTATACCATCTGGAAGACTAAGATGATTATGCATATTATGTATATTGATCACCGTGCTTGGGTTATTCTCATTGTTGGCTATATTCCTCCCATGGTTAAGATTACTGCCTCTTCATACGAAGGTAATGGTAAAAATGAGAAAATTTAAGGTCCTAAGCCCATAGAGGATTGGAATGTCGGGGAAATTGCTCTTTCAAACTATAATGCCAAGGCCATGGGAGCAATCTCTGACCATGTGGATCCTCATATATATAGGTAACCAAACCATTTCCAAAACTGCATGGGACATTCTTCAACTTCACTGTGAAGGACCGACAAGTGTTAAACAAACAAAATTAAGGACTTTAATTACAAAATTTGAAACTTTAAGGATGGGAGAGAATGAAACTATCAAAGATTATTTTGCCAAAATATCAGACATTTCAAACGAGTCATTTGCATTGGGTGAATCCATATGCAATGCAAGACTTGTCAGTTAAGTGCTAATAACTCTCCCTGAAAAGTTCAACATTAAAATTTTTGTGATTGAGGAAACCCATGATGTCCAAACTGTTGAATTTGATGTAATCTTGGGTATTTTAACTAATTTTAAGTCGAGTCTTGGGGTACAGGAATCTAGCAAAGCAAATTTAATTACTCTTGCAAGTGCCCTTAAAGTATCTCAAGATCTAGTCTAATTATCTAAAGATATAGATGAGTCAAACTTGGAAGAAGATGAGTGTGATTTGATAATGCAAAAATTCAACAACATGTTGAAAAAGAAACGATTAACAAAGTTTTCTAATTCAGCATACTCTCCTTCTTCCACGGTTGAATCATCTAAAAGGTAGAGTAGTATGAAGAAAACTTTTTTGGAAAATAAGAAGTCCATCGAGTCAATTTAGTGTAGGGATTGTAAAGGTTTTGGACATTTTGCTAATGAAAGTGCAAATAACTTAAGGAAAAGGAGAATGAGTTTTTCTGCGACATTAAGTGATTCTGATGATGACGATCAGACAACAAATCTGTCAATGTTACATTCATCACAGTTCACCTTATCCGATAGTGATTCAGATTCAGAAGTTGTGCATTGTTCTGAGTGCACAAATGACTGCACAACTGGCTGCAGTTTGTATACCTGCTTGAATTCCACAACTACAGGTGAAACTGAGAATGATCCTGCAGATGAAGAAAGTGCAACCTATGAGGATCTGCACAATACCTAAATAGAACTCCATGCTGAATGGGCCATGCAGATGGAGCAAATCAAGGTGTTCAAATAGGTAAATTATTAACTCTCCTCTGAAAATATAAATCTGAAATCTGAGGTTGAGTATTTATCTAATGAGAGTGATTCTCAAAAGGACTTCATAGCCAAATTGGATGTTTTACACACAAAGAAAGATATTGAGTGTGAAAAGTTCAAAACTGAGCTTAAAAGAGAAACTGAAACTCTAACTAAACTTAACAATGGTAAGGCTAAGTTGGAAGAAGTTTTGAATTTAGGTAATCAAGGAAAATCTAAAATTGGCTATGGAGGTCATAATCTTGTCAAAGAGAGTGAGGGTTCTTCTAAAGTTGAAAAGAAAAATATTTTAAAAACCAAAAGGAAAGGTCACAAGCGAAGGCAATATATTTGTCATCACTGTTTTGTTCCTGGTCACATTCGACCATTTTGCTATAAGTTGAAACAGGAACTTGAACTTGTGAAGACTGGTGGACACTTGAGTAGAAAGTTGAGTGCACAACTGAACCCTCAACTGTACAGACAACCCAAGACTGGAACAAAAACCGCATGGGTAAGAAAAGAGAACATGAACTGTCAGGTGGCCTTCACCTCTCTTAAGAGTAGTGTTGAAGGACCCTGGTACTTCGACAGTGGCTACTCCTGCCATATTGTTCACTTGAGCATTTTAGTGACTATGAACTATTCAAAGGTGGAAAATTAAATTTTGGTGGAGGAGCTCAAGGTAAGATCATTGGCAAAGGTACGTTGCATGTAGAAGATTTACCTAGGTTGCATAAGGTGTTATATATTGATGGGCTAAAGGCTAATTTGATAAGCATAAGTCAATTGTGTGATGATGATCTACAAGTCAAATTTGATAAAAAGATGTGTGAGATCTTTGATGATTCAAATAAATGTGTTTTGACAGGAGTAAGATCCTTAGATCATTGTTACAAGTTGGTTGAAAATCTTTCATATCTTAAATTGATTATTGATGATGCTCCTGATCTTATTGTCAAAACTTCTGAGGATGATATTACAGGTTGCGCATGGGAACATGATCCAGTTAATGATGAATCTGAACCAAGACAAATGAATATGCAGAATAGACACCTGTACAGACAGTTGAGCAACTAGTAGTTCAGACATCTGACAACACAAGTGATCAGGCAACAGCAGAACCAGGTTTAGATTCTGAAACTGATGAACATGAAGTAAGAAGAGAGAGGGACATTCCCTCCATAGTACATGAAAATCATCCTACCTCCAAAATCATTGGGGAAGTGGATGAAGGAATGAAAATAAGAGGAAATAAGGTCAACTTCCATGACCTTGAAGGTTTGGTATACATGAACTCCGTATACCATCAGGTATGTTCATGCTGTTGTGTTGCCAATGACGAATCTAATTCAAATGCAATTTTTAAATAATTTAAGGGGTAGATAATCATTGATTCCAAACGCACCAATGTTGTATGTTTATGTCTTGAAAATAAGTTGCATTCATGGGATGATAGGGAACAAACTTTTGTTTTCTTATCAGTTGTTGAATCAAAATGTGTGGCAATTGATAATTGGGGCATCAAACTTCTTTGGATGAACAATTTGATCAAAGACTATGGAATCAAAAAGAAAATTTTATCTATTTCTTGTGATTCTAAAAGTACCATAAATATGAAAAATGACCCCGTTCAATGCTCTACTCCTAAGCATCTAGATTTTAGACTTCATTTTGTTAGAGATTTTGTTGAAGAAAAAATTATTAGTTGTGAATTTGCTGAAACTAATAATCGATTGATTGATATATTCATGATGACTATTGTTTTCGAGAGATTTTCTTCCCTAAAAAGATCTCTCAGATTGTGTGTTGAGATGATCGTACAACTGTGCGCATATCTGTCTGCATCTCTATATAATTGTATATTACTAAAACATAAAAAATAAATCAAAAATAAATCTGCATTCATTAATTGCACGATTATCTCTTGTGATCACTTGATTGGTTTACATCTTTGACACTGTGTTTTACTCTTGATTGTGTGATCCTTCTTGACCTGCTAAAAGAAATTACCTTGTTATTTTTTGTGTGATATTTAACATGAACGGGATGTTTAAGATAAGGTCACTGAGAAAACAAGCTGCCTCCTCTATTTTGCTTCCACTCATGTGCCCATTATCAATACTATTGGGTTTTGGGATAACATACGCACCAGAAGATATATATAATTTCACAAAACCCTAGCCATGAATCCATCTAACATGAAGAGATTAAAACTATGAAATAGATTTACTAACCTTTAATGTGAATTTGTCTTTCGTACACGATTCGTAATTCACCTTTGAGTCATAGATGAAACTTTGATCTTCTTCCTAATTATTCCTTGTGATGAATCAACAACGCCAAACCTTCAAGCTTTAGGTGATAAAGCAATCACCCTCTATCGGTAATCCACACGCGAACGAATCAAGATCGAATCTTGTTGGATTGCTAGATGATCCCCGATTGTTGAAACTGTTTTCAACAATCTATGGCTAATATGGAATTGAATCTAGGGTGTTTTAATCTTTGATTCGTGATCAAAATCAAGAGATTTAGGTTTCTCAAACCCTAAAATTCGTGTGTCTTGGTTGAGGAGAAGGGGGCTATTTATACTTTATAAATATCCCTAACCTTTAGGGAGAAGAGCCCTAATCCAAAGCCAAAACGGATCTGCTGATTTAAACTTGCACAGCCGCTCCAGCCCTTTTGCACGGACGTGCAAATTACAATGCACAGCCGTGCAAACCCTTTGCATTGCTGTCCTTTAATATGCACGGCCGTGCAACAGCCCCAGATTCATTTTTCCAGTTTTGAGCCATTTTTCAATCCGTTCTTTATGTGTGACCCAATAGGAATTATATTTATGTTGGTAGTGAGTTGAAACATCAATCCTCACAAGACATAAGTTGTTTCTAGCAATCCATTATGTCCACCCAATTAATATAACATTAAATCTTGATTCCTTGATAGATCATTGTCACAATCCCTTTGTCTCACGATGTCATATTGAACATAAGTCATGGTCCACGTCAACTTATATTGTTCAATGCTTTCTCGACTCCGAATATGTTGATAATCGAAGTGCATTTGATCTCTATCAAATCTCTAGAGTGTGGCCACACATTTCATCAACACTATTCATCGAGGGGCCCAAGCAAACATCTCTCTTAACGAGGGACAAATCTCATCTTGACTTATCATTATTCCCTACAAGAATCCAGTCGTGCCAATATAGCCCTTATTGCTATCCTATCAAAGATATAGTTATAATACATCAAACACAATGTTCATTATGTGGAAGATGATGATAATCTCATGTACTAAGGATTCCAATGACACGACTATCATGGGATTTAATCATGACATATATGACCATAGACCATGTCATAAATCTCATAGATGGGTCAATCCAGTACCTTGTTCTCTAACAAGTACCCATAAGTATAATGTGTATCCCCATGCATATAATCATCTCTATGATTATTCATTACCAACTTATACTAGTTATTCACAATAACTAGGGACACAGAATATTATAACAAATATGTAAAACATATAATACTCAAGATAAACATTCTCTATTATAAATGGTAAAGATGATTACATAACGGTATTAGTTATGAGTCAAAATGACATACGCCTAGGGCATAACACCAACAATCTCCCACTTGCACTAGCCCAATCTCATATGTATCGTATACCCATGGACCTAACATGACTATCATGTTTTGCTTATGCAAGGGGCTTTGTAAGCGGATCCCCTATGTTATCATCGGTTGATACTTTGCATATCTTAATGTCTCCTCTTTCTATGAATTCTAGAATAAGGTGGAAACGTCTAAGTATGTGTTTGGATTGTTGATGTGAACTTGGTTCCTTTTCTTGCGCAATAGCTCCATTGTTGTCACAATTAAGTTCCACCGGATTAGTGATACTTGGAACGAATTTCAAGTCACTAATGAACTTCTTGATCCAAACTGCCTCCTTAGCTGCATCGAATGTCGTTATATATTCGGCCTCAGTTGTAGAATCAGCTTTGGTACTTTGCTTGGAACTCTTCCAACAAATCGCACCTTCATGTAACCTCTTATAACAAGATCATCTTCCATCCCTCCAAAGACCAAGAATGCATCCTTAGTCCTTCTCAAGTACTTAAGGATCATCTTAAATGCTATCCAATGGTTTTCACCAGGATCAGATTGGTATCGACTAGTCATGCTTAGAGCATACGAGACATCAAGTCTAGTACAAATCATGGCATACATGATAGATCCAATAGCCGAAGCGTATGGAATCTCATTCATTCTCTTTCGCTCACCAGGCTTCTTAGGACATTGCGTCTTGCTAAGAGTAATACCATGGCCTATTGGCAAGTTTCCTCTCTTAGAATTTTCTATCTTAAATCTTCTAAGAACTTTGTCAATGTAAGTACTTTGACTCAAACCAATCATCCTCTTAAATCTATCTATAGATCATGATGCCAAGGATGTAGGCGGCTTCACCCATATCATTCACTGAAAAATACTTCCCTAACCAAGACTTGACAGTCTGAAGTGCAGGAATGTCGTTTCCAATAAGTAAGATATCATCGACATACAATATTAAAAATAGTACTACGCTCCCACTGAACTTCATGTATACACAAGGTTCATCTTCATTCTTGATGAAGCCAAACTCTTTGATCGATTCATCAAAATGAAGATTCCAATTCCTAGAAGCTTGCTTCAACCCATATATGGATCTTTGCAACTTTCATACTTTGTTAGAATTTTTCGCATCGACAAACCCTTCAGGGTGTGTCATATACACATCCTCAAGTAGCTTCCCATTTAGGAAAGCTGTTTTGTCATCCATTTGCCATATCTCATAGTCATAATATGCGGCTATGGCAATTAAAATTCTAACAGACTTAAGCATTGCAATAGGTAAAAAAGTTTCATCACAGTCAATACCATGAATTGCCTATATCCATTTGCTACAAGCCTAGCCTTGTAAGTATGAACCTTCCCATCCATGTAGGTCTTCTTCTTGAAGACCCACTTGCACCCTATGGTTTTTACACCTTCAGGTGGATCAATCATGTTCCAAACTTGATTATCGTGCATGGATTGTAATTCGGATTCCATGGCTCCTAACCATTTATCCGAATCAGGAGTGGACATCGCCTCTTGATAGGAAGTAGGTTTGTCATTCTCAATGACTTCCACTTTATTACTATCCTATATGATAAATCCATATCTCTCGGGTTCAGATCGTAACCTATCCGATCTACGATGTACTTGTGCATCATGAACCGGTTACACAACTCCTTGTGAACTTGGTTCTGTCTCTACTCTCGGTTCCATGTTATTTTCGAGTTCTTGAACTTCTTTAAGATTAATTTTACTCCCACTAGATCCTTTATTAAGAAATTGTTTCTCAAGAAATGTACCATATTGAGCAACATACAATTTGTTCTCATTGCGGTTGTAAAAGTAATATCCTTTTGTTTCCTTAGGATAACCAACGAAAATAACTTTATCAGATTTTGGTGCTAACTTATCGGAGACAAGTCTCTTCACATAAGTTTCGCAACCCCAAATCTTCATGAAAGATAAACTAGGTTTTCTTCCATGCCACATCTCATGTAGGGTCTTATGAGCCAATTTAGTAGGGACTTTATTCAGTGTGAACGCAGCAGTCTCTAATGCATGTCCCCAAAAGGAAATAGGAAGGTCAACTTGACTCATCATCGAACGAACCATGTCCAACAAGGTTCTATTCCTCCTCTCAGATACACCATTCGATTGTGGTGTTTCGGGTGGAGTCAACTCTGAAATAATTCCACAGTTTTTGAGATGATTGTCAAACTCTTGGCTTAAATATTCACCACCTCGATCGGATTGAAGTACATTAATAGTTTTGTCAAGTTGATTTTGTACTTCATTTTGAAATATTCTAAATATCCCAAACGCTTCACTTTTGGACTTCATCAGATAGACATAATCATATCTAGATAAGGCATCGGTGAATGTAATGAAATACCGAAATCCTCCCCTAGCAATGCTACTTAATGGTCCACATACATCAGTATGTACTGGGGCCAATAAGTCACTAGCCCTCCCACTATTCTTAGTGTAGGGTGGTTTGATCATTTTTCACAATAAACAAGATTCGCATATCTCATATGATTCATAATCATTTGAGTCTAAAAGTCCATCCTTATGGAGTTTAGATATATGTTTCTCATTTATATGACCAAGTCGGCAATGCCACATGAATATGTTGTTCAAATCATTCGGTTTAGATTTCTTATTAACATGATAGATATCTTCAACATCATTTTGTTTCTCAACATCAAGGATATAAAGGTCATTAAATGAATTTGCAATACAATAAAGCATATCATTTAAATAAATAGAAAACTTCTTATTCCCAATAAGAAACCTATATCCTTCATTATCCAAACAAGAAACTGAAATAATATTCCTACTCAAATCCGGAACATAATAACAATTGTTCAAAACAAGTACTAGTCCACTAGGTAAAGTGACTTTATAAGTCCCTACGACTAATGCATCAACTCTTGCTTCATTCCCCACACGTAGGTCTACTTCACCTTCTTTGAGTAGCTTTCTATTTTTTAGCCCCTGCACATTTAAACAAATGTGAAATCCACATTCGGTATCCAATAGCCATGAGCAAGAAGTAGAAAGGAAAATATCTATCATATAGATACCTGAATCAGTAGCAATCATATTGCCCTTCTTCGCTTTTAGGCATTCCTTATAAGCCTTGCAATTTCACTTCCAATTACCAACCTCTTGGCAATGGTAGCAAATTGCATCCTTTTGAGACACTTTGGGTTTTGCCTCTTCGGCATTGACAACTTTTGCCTTAGGTTTAGCAACCTTTGCTTTACTTACATTGCCTTCCTTTTTGAACCCTTTTCCTTTGTTAACCATTAACACGTTTGTGGTACTAGGCTTCTTGATATTTTTCTCTGTAGTCTTAAGCATCGCATGCAATTCTGATAGATTCTTATCCATGCCACTCATGTTATAGTTCATAATGAAATGACTATAACCTTCAGGAAATGAATTTAAAATCGTATCCGTTGCGAGTTCCAAACTCATAGGATACCCAAGCCTTTCAAGGTGCTCAATATATCCTTTCATCTTAAGAACATGAGGACCAACTGGCTGCCCCTCTTGTATCTTGCATGCATTTAGAGCCTTCACCGTATCATACCTCTCTTGCCTAGCTTGCACTTGGAATATTTCCTTTAAGCTCTATGCTAGGTCAAAACTTATTTCCAAGTGTTCAAGGTCCTTCTGAAGAGCCTTACACATGGTGGCAAGCATAAGGCAAGCAACATCATTAGATACATCAACATGTTTCTAATGTCGCTCCTTATTTGCCCTTACAGCATTGGCAGCGGGTTCAGCAGGAATGGGTTTATCAAGAATGTACAGTTTCTTCTCTTGCCTTAGAACAATTCTTAGGCTTCTGATCCAATCAGAATAGTTTGTACCGTTCTCTTCGAGCTTGTCCTTCTCAAGGACGGATCGCAGTGACAAGGGTTGATTATTGTGAGTTTCCATTCTATAATAAAACATGCAAACAATATGAGCACATATAAGTATCAAAACATTTACCATCTAAGAGACAAATAATGTATTTCACAAATACTCCCACTAAATTATACACCTTCAAATACAAGCATGTATCATATAATTATAATGGGCTAAGATCCATATTTCACTTGATTTTGGTTTAACTGGGTCAATGCCCGAAATCAAGCTATTTAGGTAGATAACACTCATCAATCATATCATATATGACTCTTAGAACTTTTATGAGATTCTAGACATCTTATGTCAACACATGTTTTAATCTCATCTATGCCTTGGGTCAAAACTCTTTTAAAAGCACCAATTAAGTTCAACCTTTTTCAAACGTATGGGACACAGAACGATACACCCAACTGAGTCGAAACTACATCAACCGTTATCTCATCTTGATCCATATTAAGATATAATGGTGCACCTAACTGAGTCAAAACTACATCAAAATACCCGAATATTTCTCAAGTGTTCTAATCAAGGGGTGGCATAAAACTTAAACATTTAAGAAGGTTTTTCCATATAGCAACAAACATCGCATGGTTGTATATGAAACTTATGTGTACATAACCATGAATATGGGATTTCACATAATATCCTACTTTAGGATCATATAAATAATCTTGTAACAAATAACAATTATAAATTACATAATTATTCAATTCTCAAAATTTCAGGATTCAAATAATCATGTTAATCAAATTAAATATGAACATTAAATCCTAAACAAATAATTTGTTTCAATTTGAGAATTTACTAATCTAATTAATCAAATTAAAGAGATCAATAACCCATGTAGAATATCAATTTCATCAATCAGCTATTAATCAAAATTATGTTATATCGCATATAATTGTTTTCACAAGACAACACACGTAAAATCATCAATCTATATCACATAGCATGTTAAAGCATATAATCCAATTATATCTAGCATGCCAATTTTAACATAATCATGATTAAACGCGGCTCTGATACCACTGTTGGGTTTTGGGGTTACATATACAGCGGAAGATATATATAATTTCACAAAACCCTAGCCATGAATCCTTCTAACATGAAGAGATTAAAACTATGAAATAGAATTACTAACCTTTGTTGCGAATTTGTCTTTCGTACACGATTCGTAATTCACCTTTGAGTCGTAGATGAAACTTTGATCTTCTTCCTTGTTATTCCTTGTAATGAATAAACAACGCCAGTGTGAGTACCCCAATCCAATTCACGACCCTTTATAAGTGCCTTTTAATATAACAAAATTGCACTAAGGGGCATTTTGGTAAATTTCCGGTCCATTCCGAAACTTCTGGGAACTTTTTATAAGTTTCTCGCGAAAGAAGTACTTTTAAGTATTTTTTCCATGTAAAAGGACCTACAGGGAATTATTTAGTTTGGACCTGTTGGGAATTAACTCGGAATATTCCAGAACATGTTGTTGGCGCCAGAAACGGTTATTGGCTCATCCCGTCGTGCGACGCAATGAGCCACAGAAAGCATAAGCGTTTAGCCGTGCGACACAACAAGCCAATTCCCAGGCAATGTTAAATAAAGACTTTTCTCATTTTTACAAAAAAAAGGCTCACTCTCTCTCTCTCTCTAGACGCTTTCAACCTCTCTCTCTCTCTAAACGGTTTCCAAAGCTCTGTCTCTCTAATCTCTAATGGTGTCCTCACCAGTTCCCTCTCTCTAATCGCCTCCTCACCACCTCTCTCCCTTTCTCTCTACTCCAAAATGATCCTCTTCCTCACCATTCTCCATCATCTCTAAATCCGTTCACCGGCTAATTGCTTCCACCAGTTCTCTCTGCTCTCCCCAAAAATGACGAACCAATTCTTCCTCAATCCCCTTCCTCACCGTTCTATCTCTCTCTACCTCAAAATGACCTTCCTCACCGTTCTCTCTCTCTCTCTCTCCGGCGATGGTGATAACCGTTTTCTCTCACTTCAATTGATACCCAAATCCGTCGACGCCGTCTTCCATGTTTCCAGACCCTAAACTCGTTCACCGCCGCCGTTTCTCTCGTCTTTCGCCGGTGTCTCTCTCCTATATCGATTCTCTTACACTTCTCATACACATCGAAGGTTCAGACTCTTCATCTAAATCTGAGGCTTCTCATCCGATTTCTGAAGCTGATTGGAAGGCTCCCTATACCGATGTGGTATAGAGAGTGTGGATACTACAATGGTAATGTTCTAATTCCCATCCTCTCTCTCTCTCTATTTTCAACATCTATTTTGATTGCTATGCTTGACCTACTGTTTGATTTCGGACCTGGTTGAACATGTTTTGTTTTGATCTCTGAATGTTATATCTATTCTCATGATAATGCACTTTTGGTCATTCATGTTATGCGTTGTGCTTGAATGCTTCAAATAGAGTGTGGATCCTCAATATCCACACTCATTTGAAGTGATTGTGTTGATCTCTGTTATCTCGTGGCTGTGCAATCTGTTGATTTTGGTTGGGATCATCCCTTGGTTCCTTTGCAGTTTCAAACTTGTCAAGTCCTCTGGAAAGGGCACAATGTGTCACATGACACAATTGGCCATGCCTGGTCCTGGGTCGTGCGACATAACAGGCCGTTTACAGAGGACATTTTTCAGTTGTAATCTTTCCAATTGCGTTGTAATCGGGATGTGGCCCCCCGCACCAAGTGGCTCAGAAGATGTAATTCTCTCATTTTGATCAATAAAACAAAGCATTAAAATGCATTTTATCACATATTTTGTCTCACACAATTTCCACACACTTATTGAATGAATTGGATGTTGAACAATAGAAAGACTCGTTTACGAGGCGTGTTGGGTGAACTATCGGTTCTTCCCAACACGTAACCTGACCCCCGAACCCATTTTCTCTTTTCAAAAAGGTTTTCAATGTTTCCTTTAAAACGGCGTGGCGACTCTCATTTTACAATAAATTTTCGGCGAGCGTACATTCAGTGGCGACTCTGCTGGGGATTTGAAACCTTTTTTCAAGAGTGCGTCAAACTTTCGTTCATGTTCAACATCATTCTCATTCATTTGTGTGTGCTTTGTTTGTGGCATTATATGTGTTGTTTGCATCTTATGTGCTTTGTTAGTTGGTAGGCTTAGTCGCAACACCTACAAATTACTACAAGGACTCCTAATAATGTAGATAGTGAAAGTCCAGGATCAATCTCGTGGAACGAGATGTGCAAACGATCAAGTCACACACGAAAGGGGGGATTTTTGTTTGTTGAATGATTAAAATCCTAAGACGGGAATTAAAATCTAAGTTATAAATAATAATGTAAAAGAACACTTTGGACATGCAAAATTATCCCCGTCTATCAATCAATATCACCGGAATGATTCTTTCGTACTTTCCCCTAATTACTTGATCACGAGATATAAAATCTCTATCTCTTCTTTGATAGTAGTTAATAGCGGCGACACGCTCAACTAAAAACCCTAATTAATAAATAAAACCTAGCCGACACGATCAAGGTTCTAAATATAAATTGATGAAATTCTAAGAGATGAAGATCAAGGAATTAATCTATTATTTTTTCAAATATATTTAAAGCCAATTTTACTTTAATCGCCATTCAAGATGACACATACATGAATAACGAAGATGCTACAATGACAACCCTAGTCCGACACGATAAAAGGGAGATCTAGCAATAATCAATTAAAAGGATCAAGAGATTGATCAATTTCTCAAAATCCTAGAAATTCAATTGAATTAAGCACAAGAAAAATTGTAATTAGGGAAGAATAATCAAAAGAAATCAAACCTCAATTGATAATCAAGACGGATCAAAAGTTACAAATCCAAAGCAAGAGATTTAGCCTTCCATGGAGATTCAAAACTTTGAATATTGTTTTTGAAAACTAAGGAGAGATAAGATAACCTAAAATACTGATAGGAGTTAGTATTTATACTTCCTCCCTAAAACCTAGCTAAAAAGGAAAAGAAAATACATTAAAAATAATTAAAACTGCGAAAATTCGTCAAGTCAGCCCGTCAGGGCACGACTCGTCCCAAGGGTCACGAGTCGTCCCTTAGTCTCCCTTCAATGGGGACGAGTCGTGATGTGGGGGACGACTCGTCCCTGTTGAACCCCTCACTGAATCTGGCGTCCCCGCTTTGGGGAATAGTTAGGCCAAAGGGGGACGACTCGTCCCCTTAACCAAAAGCACTGATTTCTTCATATTTTCTCTTGAATCCTTGGCTCGCTTCCGAACTTCCTTGACTTGACTTCCATGGTGTAAACTTGATGCACTTTGAGCAACTCATGATGACCAAAATTACTTACATCAAAAACTCTCTAAAAATTCTCTCAAATTACATCTTTTATCTCATAATCCTCACCATACATAAAATCACTCAAAATACATCAAACCTAGCTAATTACTTGGAAATAACAAAAATATAAGACCGGAAACAAAGGAATTACATAGTGAAAATCTGCCACATCAAATACCCCCCACGCTTAGATCATTACTCGTCCCTGAGTAATATCCTAAACTCCAATCTAACACCGGTCTAAAACAGATGCATCGAGGTAAATGATTCCTAGTCTCCTCTAATCCGCCAATACGTCAATCAAAAGTCACAAATGGAGTAAAAGAATCTCCGTCTCCTTATAACACCCATAAATAGAATCAATGAAAACAATGACCTTAACTTGATATCAACTCCCAAATATAAAATGATATCCAAGCTAAGGTCCACACACAAAAGCCAAGGGGAACTAAATATACCCTATGTTTCCCCCACGCTTGGCTCACACTACATCATCCCTCAAAATAAAAATTGTTCGGGTGTTAATCCCTCACAACTACCTCATGAAACAAACTCCTACGCCCCCTTATTACTCCAGAATGAATGAGGATTTCTAACCTATCTCCTCTACCCGAGCCTCCTACAGCAAGATGCAAATCCTAACCCAAAACTCCAAACCCCCCTTATGACTCCAACACCGGTGAATTAACGGATAGAAAGAATTTCACTCACTCACCTTTTGCCTAGGTGTCGTTTCCGATTTTCACCTAGCCTCTCATTTTTTTTTTTTCATTTTTTTTTTCAACACACTCTCTCCTTTTGCCTAAGTGCCCTCTCGGGTTTTCACTTAGCCTCTCTCTCTTTTTTTTTTTTTTTTTTAAGTTACATGTACAGATAGAAATATCCCCCATACCCCCACGCTTAAACTACACAGTGTCCTCAATGTGTGTGCAACAATAAAAGTGCTAGGACAGTAAAAGCGTAAAAGAGGGAAAAATAATACCATCACTGAGGTGACGGCTGCCACGTGCGCATTTGCCAATCTGGATCACCGCCACGACCACTGACCGTGATCGCGAACTAGAACTCCACGTCGCAGCATGCGGCGTCCGTCTAGATGCATGCCTTATCTCACGGGCCTCACTACGGGACAACAAGCTGGCATACTGCTCATCCGCCACAGGGACATATGCGGAAGGTCCCTACTGCTGCATCATCCATGACTCCATCTGTCGCTGGCGGCTATCTATCGCAATCTGTCTGTCCTGTATCTCCTCTAAAGTATCACCATACTCCGCCCATCGCCTATCCTCAAAAGCTACTCGGCTCATGAACCTCTGATCCTCGTACGCATATCTATCCTGGGTCCTCCTGTCCTCATAGGCATATCTCCCATGCTGCTCATCTATAAACGCCCTCATCTCATCCCACTGATTAAAAGAGCCCTGCTGGCCCTGGTTCCGCTCTCCTTCATCGTAACCACCCTGCTCCTACTCCTGCTCCTGCTCCTGCTCATCATCATCCTCATCAATAGGATCCATCTCATCCTCAACACCGAACATACGCCAATGCCTGGCCTGTGTGCCACTCGAAAATGTGGCTCCCATCGTGCAAGAAACCATCCTCTTGGGATTACCATACTCAAATAATAAGGAAAAGTTGTCCGCCCCCCTCGGGTCTCTCGCAAACTTGTCATATTGCACAAGCCAGTCTCTAGAGTAAAAGCTCGTTCCCCCCGTTAACTTTACCGCCTCGGGCTTTAACTCTCCCACACAGGCTGCAGCAATCAAAGAGATCATCCCCCCTACAGAAATGTTGCCCTTTTTGGTAAGGGAAAACGCCTCACATCTCCTCATAAAAATATCCACCCAGTCAGGAATCACCTGAAAACTCCTCAACCCCGTGCGCAAAAGATTTACCATGGGAAGATTCAATTGAGCGGGTTCCCCGTTTGCCAACCAGGTCATAGCTAACCCTCTATAAAATAACTTCCACGCCGGGTGAGATAAAGAAGAAGCCCTAAGAAATTTCTTAGTGCAAGGCAACCCCGTGAGCTCCGTAAAGAAAAAGCAGCTAGCCCCATCAGCATCCAACCAATCTCCCCTCGGCTGGTCAACCCCCAAGATTTCCCTCAACTCGTCATAGTTTAATCTATAAACTACATCATCAAGATGAAACCGAATAGCATTAGCATGCGACCCCTTTCCTACCTCCAAGGTCGAAAGAAATTCTAGAGAATATCTCAAATAAGTATCCGCTCTCTTCCCCAAGAATCTACCCAACCCGGCTTGGTTCATCAAATCCGCTACTAAGGTTTCTAAACCCAAAACCCTTAACACCAGCAAATGGAGGAAGGTGGTGACCTGGAACTTCCTATTTTCCAAAGTCCGCCATTTTTTCTTTTGAGCGGAGGATAACTGGAGCAATCCCATAAATGGTAAGGAAGTATTAGGGGGAGTGGGATCATTTGAGACCTCGGATTGGGTTGATATTCAACCTCTTTTATTGCTACCCCCTCGAACATCTCTTCCCCTAGAAGACATTTTTACTCAACACAATTCACAACAACTCCTCCACACAAAATTCACCCAATGTATGCAACAAAACACACCACCACAATCACAATCTCCTTCCAAATCCCAACCGAACCGCCAAACAACAATTCAACAAATCCCAACAATTTAAAGTGCAAGAGAAAAGATGAAATTTTTACCTTACTGAAACTCCCAAAGCAGTCAACAACAACCCTCCTTGTATCCTCCAAACACAGCTTCCCACAAAATTGACCAAAAGTTTTGATTTTAACTTTCTAGGGCTTGATGAATTTTCGAAATTGGGTGAATTGAAGGAACCAATTGAAGAATGTAGGTCGAAATTGTGTAAAGAAGGTGGATTAGGGTCGGAAATTGAAGGAAATAAAGAGAATTGCGTGAAAATTTCAGATTTGGGTAGAGAGAGAAAGCTTGGGGCTTTAATGGTGGTTGAAGGTTGAAGAAGAAGGTAGAGGGAGAATGGGGCTCGGTTTTGCAGGGGGAAGAGTAAGAGGGTGAAGATTTTGGTTGTAAGAGAGGAAGAATGGTGGATTTAGGTGGTGGGAATGGTGGGTTTAGTGGGAGTTGTAGAGAGAGAGAGAGAAGAAGAAGAAGGGCACGACTGAGAAAGATAGAGGGACGACGGCTATAGGGTTAAAACCCTTGATTTTCTATTTTTTTTTCAGGCCCCAAGGGACGAGTCGTCCCTTTTTGCCTCCCTCCAGATTCTGGCGTCCCCCCTTTGGGGAATAATTCCTTTTGCTCTGGGACGAGTCGTCTCTTGGCCTGTTCCAGCTACTTTTTGCAAAAAAAAAAAATCAGAACAGGCCCAGGCTATGATCCTCACTCCTTTGCTACTCCCTGCACAACACCACAAAAATAAATACCCTTAGTAGCACCGATTAAATTAATGATGAAAAAGATAAAATACAACAAAAATAAAAAACTAAGAATGAATGATTAATTCCCGGGTTGCCTCCCGGTTTGCCGCCCTTCTTTAATGTCTTTAGCTAGACCAAACGCCGGGTAAGCCCCCGGCTAGCATCAAATTTTAAGTCTTTGACAAGACTCAGAAATACGGTCTACTCATAATTAGGATTTTTGAGATAATGCACCTCCATATCCTCATTTATTCCCACGCCATCATGATACAATTTTAGGCGTTGACCATTTACCTTTAAAATCTTGTCTCCGGAGAGACTACCAATCTCAACCGCACCATGCGGATATACCTCCCTCACAATAAAAGGTCCGGTCCACCGCGACCTTAGCTTTCCGGGAAACAACCGGAGACGGGAATCAAATAAAAGGACTTTTTGACCCACCTTAAAGTCCTTCCTAATGATCATTTTATCGTGCCAAATCTTCGTTCGCTCCTTATAAAGGAGGTTATTCTCATACGCATCCCTCCTAATCTCATCCAACTCACTCAAGTGCAATTTTCGCTCCTCACCGGAACCCTCCAAGTTCAAGTTGAACTTTTTGATCGCCCAATAGGCTTAGTGTTCAAGCTCAACCGGCAAATGGCAAGGTTTACCAAACACCAACCGATATGGTGACATGCCAATCGGTGTCTTATATGCAGTCCGGTAAGCCCACAACACATCATCAAGCTTTTGACTCCAATCCTTTCTATTCGGGTTCACAGTTTTTTCAAGGATGGATTTTATCTCTCGATTAGACACCTCGGCTTGGCCATTTGTTTGGGGGTGATAAGCAGTCGACACCTTATGGGTGATGTGATACCTCTTGACTAGAGCTTCGACTGCCTTATTGCAAAAATGTGTCCCCCTATCACTTATAATGGCCCTTGGCATCCCAAACCGACACAGAATGTTGCTCCTTAGGAAGTTGACCACTACTTTTGAATCATCAGTGCGGGTAGGGATGGCTTCCACCCATTTGGACACATAGTCAACTGTCAACAAGATGTACAAGAAGCCAAATGAATTGGGAAAAGGACCCATAAAGTCGATCCCCAAGCGTAAAAAATCTCACAATTTAAGACATAATGTTGTGGCATCTCATCACGGCGCCCAATATTACCAACCCTTTGGCACCTATCACATGCCTGACAAAAAGTGGCCGCATCCCGGAACAAAGTTGGCCAAAAGAAACCACACTCCAAAACTTTCCTAGCTGTCTTTTTCACACCAAAATGACCACCACACGCATGCTCATGACAGAATTTAAGAACAGAGGACACCTCACTATCGGGAATACACCTCCGAATGACTTGGTCGGCACAATGCCTCCACAAGTTGGGCTCATCCCACACATAATACTTCGCATCACTACGGACTTTGTCTCTTTGAAATTTTGACATCCCCGGAGGGAATTTATTAGAGAAAAGAAAATTTACCAAGTCCGCATACCAAGGAGCCGCTGAATTAACTGCCCAAAGAACCTCATCAGGAAACTCACCCCGGATTGGGGCTTGTTTGTAAGGCTTGTCCTCCTCCATAACAAGGCGACTCAAATGATCGACAACTAAATTTTCAGCCCCCTTTTTGTCCTTCACCTCTATATCAAACTCACTCAACAAGAGAATCCATCGAATGAGTCTCGGTTTAGCCTCTTTTTTAGACATCAAGTTTTTAAGAGCAGCGTGGTCGGTGTAAACAATGACTTTAGTGCCCAACAAGTAAGACCTAAATTTCTCTAGTGCAAAGACTACTTCCAACATTTCTTTTTCCATAGTGGAGTAATTTCTTTGTGCCCCATTCAAGGTCATAGACGCATAGTAAATAACATGCGAGGCACGCTCCACTTTTTGACCCAAAACTGCCCCCACAGCATAATCACTCGCATCACACATGATCTCAAAGGGACGAGACCAATCAGGTGCTTGAATAATGGGGGTGGTTGTCAACCTAGACTTCAACTCATTGAAAGATTGCTTACAATTATCATCAAAATTAAAATCAACCTCTTTTTGCAACAGGGTGCATAGAGGTGAAGCAATCTTTGAAAAGTCCTTTATAAACCTCCAGTAAAACGCGGCATGACCAAGAAATGACCGGACTTCACGCACGTTGGTAGGGTACGGAAGTGAAGAAATGACATCAATCTTAGCTTTGTCAACTTCAATACCCCTTTTTGACACAACATGACCTAACACGATGCCTTGCTCGACCATAAAATGACATTTTTCAAAATTTAGGACCAAATTAGTTTCAATGCATCTATCCAACACTAGTCCTAAATGAGCAAGGCATTCATCAAATGAGTCTCCATGGACAGTGAAGTCATCCATGAAAACTTCCATAAATCTTTCCACAAAATCGGAGAATATACTCATCATGCACCATTGAAAAGTTCCAGGTGCATTACACAATCCAAATGGCATTCTCCGATAGGCAAAAGTGCCGAAAGGGTAAGTAAATGTAGTTTTCTCTTGGTCTTCCGGGGCGATAGGTATTTGAAAATACCTGGAAAAACCATCAAGAAAACAAAAATACGCCCTTTCGGCTAACCTTTCCAACATCTGATCAATAAAGGGGAGGGGGAAGTGGTCTTTAAGAGTTACCTCATTTAACCGTCGGAGATCAATGCACACGCGAATCCCCGTTTGCTCCCGGGTTGGAACCATCTCTCCCTTCTGATTACGGGAGACTGTGATCCCGCCCCTCTTAGGCACACACTGTGTGGGGATCACCCACTTACTGTCGGAGATGGGATAGATGATCCCCATCTGTAATAGCTTAAGAACCTCCTTTTTCACCGCCTCCATCATTGGCAGGTTAAGTCTCCGCTGCGGTTGTCTCACTGGCTTCGCACCCTCCTTTAGGTTGATCCGGAGCATACATAAAGATGGACTAATACCCTTGAGATCAGCAATAGTCCAACCAATCGCAAATTTTCGCTCCCGAACCACCTCAATTAACCTCTTCTCTTGATCCTCAGTCAAACTGCTAGAAATCACTACCAGAAGCGTCTCTCCCTCACCTAGATAAACATACTTAAGGTGATCAGGGAGAACCTTTAAATCAAGCTTCGGTGCCTTCTCTATAGATGGAACAAGCTTCTCCACCGGAACCTCTAACTTCATGTGACCATGACCCAGTTCTGTAGCAAACATGGCACTCTCTGTAAGACCCATAACTGCTTCCTTCATCGAATCTGAGATGTCAAACTCCAAACTAGCATATCCCAAAGCGTTCTCTAACGCGGTCTTGAGATCATCATCTCCACTGGACACCTCAAATACCTCCTCAACCAATGGCTCGACCACATCGATGAAACACAGTGACTCCGTATCCTTAGGGTATCTCATAGAGTCAAAGATATTGAACTCCATCACTTGGCCATCAAATTCCATTGTCAACGAACCATTAGCCACATCAAGCTTTGTCTGCGCAGTCGACATAAAAGGCCTCCCCAACAGTATGGGAGCCTTGGGATCCGTCTCCATCTCTAGCACAAAGAAATCTGCAGAAAATATCATCTTCCCAACTCTAACAAGCACATCTTCCACCAATCCCTTCGTGTAGGCATTCGACCTATCCGCTAGCTGTATCACAACTCTGGTATCCTGCAGTAGTCCCAACTTCAGAGTTTCAAACATCGAATAGGGCATGACATTGATTGATGCCCCCAAGTCTAACATCGCTTTGTGTTCAGAAGCATCCCCTAAAGTAACTGGAATCACGAACATCCCTGGGTCACTGCACTTCTTAGGCAATTTTCGCTGATACACTGCATACACGTGCTCACTAACCTTACCCTTTTTCATACTCCTCTCCTTCTGATTCCGCTTTAGAGTACACAACTCCTTCAAAAACTTCGCATACCTCGGGACAGTCTGAAGAAGATCGAAGAAAGGAATATTAACCTCCAACCTCTTGAAAGTATCATAAATCGCCTTGTGAGGCTCTGGCTTTCGATGCTCTTTCAAGGCCTTGGGGAATGGAACCTCAGGCTCATATACAGGAGCCTTAACCTCTGGTGCAACTTCTGTCTGATCTGGTGTCTTCTGTACTGGCTCTGAAATCTCAACCTCAATCTCTGGTTCCTCTGCTACAACCTTGTCCTGCAGCTCCTTACCACTGCGAAGAGTGATCGCACATGCATTCTGCTTTGGATTCGGTTCAGTCTGTGAAGGCAGCTTTCCCGAATTCTGAGCCTCCATCCTACCCACAGTATCTGCTATCTGTCCCATCTGTCTCTCCAGACCACTGATACTCGTATCAGTCCTCTGCTAATACTGCTGGAGATTGCTGATACTCGTATCGGTTCTCTGTTGATACTGCTGAAGACTGCTGGATAAGGTGCTCATACTCTAAGCCGATTAATACGGAACATATCTTCGTAGACCGCCCTGGCCATTCGGCCGTTGTGGCCGCCTTTGTCCAAATGGTGGTCTAAAAACATTGTACTGATTACCCTGGTACTACTGCTGCTGATAACCCTACTGATTACCAAACTGCAGTCCCTGACCACCCTACGATTCTTCAAGCTCGACTGCACCCCATCTCGAAATTAGGATGATTTCTCCAGTTGGGGTTATAAGTGTTACCCATCGGTCTCTTTCCCTGCTGCACAAAACCAACTGCATTGACATCCTCCATCTCACCCGTCTGCAACGAAGGGCATGAATCTGTAGGGTGCGTAATGTCATAGCAAATCCCACACTGCTTCGTTGTCTGTCCCAGAACCAACTGCTTTACCATACCCTTAAGATCCTCCATATCTGTCTCGAGCTTACTGGTCAAGCCACTGCTAGAACCCGCTGCGCTAACCTGTCTCACAGTTGACCTCTTGCCATGGGTCCTTGTGCTCTTGGCTAGCTCCTCGATCAACTTTTTAGCTTCATCAGTGGTCTTATTCAAAATACTTCCCCCATAACACGAATCCACTAACCTCTTATCCTGAATGGTCAACCCCCCATGAAAATAGACGATCAGCTGATCCTCAGTAAACCCATGATATGGAAAACTCCTACAAAGCTTGTGGAAGCGATTGTAGTAGTTGTAAAGAGTCTCATCTGCCTTTTGCTCCATATTGCTGATGTCCCTCTTCATTACATTAATCTGGTCCTGAGGGAAGAACTCTTCCAAGAATACTTCTTTCATTTGCTGCCATGTCGTGATGCTGTTGGGAGGCAAGTGGTAATACCACCCGTTCGCGCTATCTTTCAGTGTGAAAGAAAATGCCCTCAATAATAGATGCTCTATCGGAATCGACACCGGCTTCATACTCTGACAGATTTGCACAAATTGAGAGATGTGCTGATTGGGATCCTCTCCGGGCATCCCTGTGAAGTGCGGTAGCTGATTGAGTAGCCCCGGCTTCAACTCAAATGTCACCCCGGCAGGTAAGGCAGGGAATTGGACGGCATGTGGTTGCTCATTCCAATTCGGGGCAGTCCTTTGCCTCAAAGTCTGTGGTGGAACTGCTAGTTCACCACCACCACCACCATTATTATCTCCGTCCTGCATCTCTTCAGCTAATAATATCTCCTTGACTCTCCTGCTTTGTTGTCGCCCTTTCCTGAAAGATCTTTCAATTTCTGGGTCAAGCGAAACAAGTAAATTATTAGTAGAACGGGTGTGAACCATGCACGGTCACACACCACAGGGGAGCAGGGTAAAACAATTAGCAGATAACACAAATACTAAAATAAAAAGAAATAGAATGAAAAAGAAATAGATTAAGAAAAGAATAAGATCGTAAACAATTACACCGTTCCCCGGCAACGGCGCCAAAATTTGGTAGGCTTAGTCGCAACACCTACAAATTACTACAAGGACTCCTAATAATGTAGATAGTGAAAGTCCAGGATCGATCTCAGGGAACAGTATTGCAAACGATCAAGTCACACACGAAAGGGGGGATTTTTGTTTGTTGAATGATTAAAATCCTAAGACGGGAATTAAAATCTAAGTTATAAATAATAATGTAAAAGAACACTTTGGACATGCAAAATTATCCCCGTCTATCAATCAATATCACCGGAATAATTCTTTCGTACTTTTCCCTAATTACTTGATCACGAGATATAAAATCTCTATCTCTTCTTTGATAGTAGTTAATAGCGGCGACACGCTCAACTGAAAACCCTAATTAATAAATAAAACCTAGCCGACACGATCAAGGTTCTAAATATAAATTGATGAAATTTTAAGAGATGAAGATCAATGAATTAATCTATTATTGTTTCAAATAGATTTAAAGCCAATTTTACTTTAATCACCATTCAAGATGACACATACATGAATAACGAAGATGCTACAATGACAACCCTAGTCCGACACGATGAAAGGGAGATCTAGCAATAATCAATTAAAAGGATCAAGAGATTGATCAATTTCTCAAAATCCTAGAAATTGAATTGAATTAAGCACAAGCAAAATTGTAATTAGGGAAGAATAATCAAAAGAAATCAAACCTCAATTGATAATAAAGACGGATCAAAAGTTACAAATCCAAAGCAAGAGATTTAGCCTTCCATGGAGATTCAAAACTTTGAATATTGTTTTTGAAAACTAAGGAGAGATAAGATAACCTAAAATACTGATAGGAGTTAGTATTTATACTCCCTCCCTAAAACCTAGCTAAAAAGGAAAAGAAAATACATTAAAAATAATTAAAACTGCGAAAATTCGTCAAGTCAGCCCGTCAGGGCACGACTCGTCCCAAGGGTCACGAGTCGCCCCTTAGTCTTCCTTCAATGGGGACGAGTCGTGATATGGGGGATGACTCGTCCCTGTTGCACCCCTCACTGAATCTGGCATCCCCCCTTTGGGGAATAGTTAGGCCAAAGGGGGACGACTCGTCCCCTGAACCAAAAGCACTGATTTCTACATATTTTCTCTTGAATCCTTGGCTCGCTTCCGAACTTCCTTGACTTGACTTCCATGGTGTAAACTTGATGCACTTTGAGCAACTCATGATGACCAAAATTACTTACATCAAAAACTCTCTAAAAATTCTCTCAAATTACATCTTTTATCTCATAATCCTCACCATACATAAAATCACTCAAAATACATCAAACCTAGCTAATTACATGGAAATAACAAAAATATAAGACCGGAAACAAAGGAATTACACAGTGAAAATCCGCCACATCATTTGTTGTCCTTGCTTCCTGTTTTGTTGTACTGTTGCTTTGTGTTGAGCTCTTGCATGTGCTTGGAGGCTAGGGGCTGGTTATGTTTTTTGTTCAGGATTCTGGAAATGTGGCTTCTTTTGTCACGCGACAGAACTTGCCTCATCAGTCCTATGTCGCGTGACAAAATTTGCCACTATGCATGATTTTGATCTCCTTGGTACATGTTATGATTGTGGGTAATCCCCATGATCAAAATTCATGATCATTTGATTATTGTATCTCTGTGGGGTGTGTGTGTGGTTTTCCTTTCCCCCCTTTTTTCTAAATAAAAAAATAAAAACAAAAAATCATTTTTGCAAATAAAGGAATCTAGTCACCCGCACACTACGTCACTTGATCTAGAGCCATTTGGTGCGATTGACGGCATCGCGGACGGTGATGTATGTCGCCTACGCTTGAGTGCCTAATATCAATCCTTTCCCCCTAGTGCATCATAGGTGGAACCACACTTTTCTTCTTACCCAACGGTTGGTTTTTGATACGACATTTTCAAAAATACACTAAAATGAATTGTTTCAAAATTTATAATAGGCTTTCATACCTATCCCAAAAACCTAGCACGTGTGGGCATGTTGCCATTGCAACATGGTTTCACGCATGGACATGTCGCTCTCGCGACATGTTCTAACGAGAGATCATGTCGCCTTGTCAACGTGCACCGACGAGAGGCCATGCCGGATTTTTCCTTGAATTTCTTCAGGAATACCCGTCATGCTGCCCAAATGTCCCCAGAAATTGGGATTGCTTGTCCGTCCCATAAGTGCTTTATTTTTATTTAGGTATTATTGCCTATTATTAATTATTAATCAATACATTTTGGTGTATTTTTGGATGGTGTGTCCCTAGGTTCCCCTGAAGTTTAGATTGCGAGAATAAAGGTTTATCCTTTTCCAACCGTTCCTAGGACTTAAAAGACATTGATTTCTACTTGCACATAAATAAGATGCTTGCACGAGTCCATCTCCTTTCCCATTTCTTCCCTCTCCCATGCCTTCTCAAGGTTCTTTCCTCTACCACCTTATCAACCCCTATACACCTCAACAAGGTCATGGCAAGTTGGGTGTGTACTCCGATCCCCGGCGCTCGTTTGGTTCGTATTCCCGAGGCAAAGGAAGTTCAAGTGTCCGAGTGATCTTTATCTGATTCAGAATCCGAGATGTCTGGTGGAGAAAATGTGGTGGCTAGCCAGTTTGGAGTTTCTCGCCCATCCGAAGTTGATGCAGTCAATCAGTCTTCGTAGGATCTAGAATGTCCCTTTTGTGGACACGAGTCTATTAAGTCCAAGTTGGACCAGTCTTTTTCTTTCAATAATAAAAGTCTTTGTTCCTCTTCTTACTAGACTCGAGACATCACTTGCACACCCACATTACACTTAATTGAAATGGTCTTATTCTACATGATCACTTGTGCTGCTCAACCACTGATGCATTGAAATGATTAATGTTTAAATTAGTCGGAGTGAGAAAATCAACTGATATCCTTCTCAAATTGGGGCTCATCAATTCCCCATCTCACATCTCATATGCTCACATCTCTTTCAGCATCCTCAGCGTTCCCTTGCTCAATGAATTTGCATTAATCTTTATCAAATAAGCTTAAGCAAGCAATGAAGACTTAATTTCATTTGGATCATCCGGTAAGGATTGCGGTTGAAGCCTTTCACCATAGGAAAGCCATTACCTTACTCTCACCAAACAATACCCCTTCATTTCAAGATCGGCATGTTTTGAAACCCCGTTTAGCCATCCCCAAAAGAAAGAGGGACTATCCTTGAGGCTCCCATAACTCAAGAAAATTGACCGCTTCCAAGCTAAAGAATGGCAAAATGTAAAGATCCACCATAGGGGCTAGCATAAGTTCTCTCTCAATATATATATAAAAAAAAGAGCCTAGTCCCTAGAGCTTCTCTCCGGAAAATAAGGATCTAGCTGTCTACTCAAAGGGAGTCTCAAAGCAAATGAAGAATTTTCCCTCACCATTACCTTGATCAATCCCAAGCCATCCTCTCGCTTTTAGAGGATGCTCCCATGACCCTTGACCTTGCCAAAGCCAATTTTGACCTCTCATTCTTAGAGGCGTTGAAGAGACAATCAATATCCTAGCCATAGAAATCCCAAACACATCCTTGAAAGCCAACCTCTCATCTTTAGAGGTTCAGTCAGTAAAAGGCCCAGCCGACCTCTCATCTTAAGAGGTCATGATACAAACAATTTTCCAAATCACCAGATGGCCGATCAAAACCCTGAAACCCAGCTACAGTTCCTACCGGATAGCAGTTTCATTCTAATATCTTCAAGATCTAAATCAAATTAATGCTTTATTGCTTGCTTAAATTGGAACCTAATCCATGGTCCAAGACCCTCTATCAAAGATTGTGCAAATTCAATCCTTCCCTTCGACATTTCATGTGAGCATATGTCATTTATTCTCCACAAACACTTCCCGAGAATGCCTTACTGGGGCTTCGTATCCGTGTCTTTCATTGACACTCCAAGGAAACATGTTCTTCAACTCTCCAATACTCGAGAAAAATCCTCAAAATCCTCAAAGGTTCTCAAACTCTCGAATCTCCACATTTCTTCTCTTTCAATCGGGACTTTCCCGAACTACGGCGACCTGAGCTCCTCGCCATGAGGGGAACGTAGGCAACCAGAAATGGTTCGGTCACAAATACATTCAAATCTCAGAAAATCCGGTCTCATCAAGGGCCGTCCCTATACACAAATCCTCTTTCCATCTTTCCAAATTTGATTCTTGATATCACTTGGTTTTCTCCTCATGATTAATCAAAATATTTGTTCATATCAGGATTAGTGGTTGAATAACCCAAACATCAATAAAGGGTTTTAAGCAGTCTTGTGATCATCATGAATAAAACAAGTTTTCAAATGTCTCGACAAGTCTTCTCTTTCTACATCATAGGAAAATAGAACCAAACACTGTCTTTCTGTCAGTAGGGGCTTCCATACACTTTTCCACACCTTGTTACGCTTATACTCTCTCAAAAGAGTCAAAGCCAAAGCGAGTGTGTTAAACAAAATCGGGATTCATTCCCACTTTTTGAAAGATGTGCCCCTGCACATATACATTTTCGAGTCTTGTCCAATGATGGATTGACTAAGGTCTGAAATGATGGGTTGCCTCCTTAGCCACATGATGTTTCTGTCTACAATAGGGCTGTATTGGATCTCTTCAAGCTGGGGCTTTGCAAAGCTGTTCTCTTAGGCTCTCCCTTATCAGTATTTTGGCCAGGGTATTCTCTGTATTCACTTTGCTACATGATGGATGTGCTCCTTATTGGGTTCACTTCGGGATTGCTTTGCATTATCAACTGGGGCTTCGCCAAATCACCTCCTCAAGATCAGGGCTTCGCCTAGTCATCTATTCAAAGCCAGGGCATTCTCTGCACTTCCTCTGCTGCTTGCCGTCTCGGGTGCGCGACACACTTTGTTCTTATCAGCAACAATCAACCTGCTGCAATCTGTACTCTCAGAGCACGCCCTGACTTGCCTAGGCTCCACCATTTCTCATCCATCACTCATACACTTCTTAAGTTCATGGGAGAGGGTTCGCAACCCATTCATCATCGGAGGGTTCACAACCCATTCATCACCATACATACATCATCACACCATATCCCATATACAATCCATCATTTGCTACACATATATATCAGCTCGTCGAGCCATGCAAAATTCTCACTCCATTTTCATCCCCAGCCGAGATGGACTCGTGCATCAAGATTAATAATGCATAAGCAAAATTTCAAATCAAATCCAAATCAGATAAAATGCAAAGTGCCTAGAGTGTTGTGTTTCCCCCCCCCCCACAGGGTGCAATAATCAAATGATCATAATCCGATCATAAGGACTGATCCTCAATCACAATCTGGACAAAGATTTCAAATCCTGCAGGTGGCATATTCTGCCTTTATCATCTTCATCAGTCTCATCGTCTTCAGACTTATCAGCATCGTCTGAAAGAGCCTTAGCTGCCTCAGTCTCCAAGTAATGCTCGTCAAAAAGAGTTTTAGCTGCCTCAATCTCCAAGTATTAGTGCTCATTAGCCTCATCATCAAAGCCCGTTCTCATGGGCGGATCTTCATCAAAAGCCCGTTCTCATGGGCAGATCATCACCAAAAGCCCGTTCTCATCGGCGGATCTTCACCAAAAGCCCGTTCTCATGGGCAGATCTTCATCGGAGCCCGTTCTCACCGGCACATCTTCATCAGAGTCCATTTGCACCGGCACGTCCTTATCAAAGACCGTCTCTTGCACGGCAAACCAACAACTCTTCATCATTATCAGTCGTAGCCTCAGTCCTTTCGGCAGCTACAGGTGAGTACAGTACAGGTATGAAAGCATATCTTAGTCAATTACTTTTCCAAAAGCATCGATATTTTCTCGGGTGACTCCCCCTCCAGTCAAGTCTCGGGTGACTCCCCCTCCAGTCAAGTCTCGAGTGACTCCCCCTCCAGTCAAATCTCAGTCAAGTCTCAGGTGACTCCCCCTCCAGTCAAATCTTGGGTGACTCCCCCTCTAGTCAAATCTCGGGTGACTCTCCCTCCAGTCAAAATTCCGGGCGACTTCCCCCAATAGTCACTTCT
This sequence comes from Adenophora triphylla var. japonica, assembly GCA_022495995.1. Taxonomy (NCBI): domain Eukaryota; kingdom Viridiplantae; phylum Streptophyta; class Magnoliopsida; order Asterales; family Campanulaceae; genus Adenophora; species Adenophora triphylla. The sequence continues at coordinate 247,898 of JAFEMH010000713.1, forward strand.
TCGAACTACGATCCGGCTTGATTCCCTCCTAGGGATATGTAGGAATCCTTTCTCGAGAGGTCCAGCCATTTGATCATTCTGGTCGTTCATCGGTTTGAGGCACCATACGTTCTCACCTTTCTGAACTACGATCTGGCTTGATTCCCTTTTAGGGATACGTAGGAATCCTTTCTCGAGAGGTCCAGCCATCCAACCACATCAATCATTTTCCTTCATCTGCCATATCCCCATCAATTTGACCACTCTGGTCTATCTTCCCCACCAGCCGCTCATTGGGTTTGGGATCCTTCTTATCGACATCCTCACTTCTTCCATAAGTGACGTTGCTGAGGGGCTCTGTGAGTACCCCAATCCAATTCGTGACCCTTTATAAGTGCCTTTTAATATAACAAAATTGCACTAAATGGCGTTTTGGTAAATTTCCGGTCCATTCCGAAACTTTCGGAAATTTTTTATAAGTTTCTCGCGAAAGAAGTATTTTTAAGTATTTTTTCCATGCAAAAGGACCTACAGGGAATTATTTAGTTTGGACCTGTTGGGAATTAACTCGGAATGTTCCAGAACAGGTTGTTGGCGCCAGAAACGGTTATTGGCTCGTCCCGTCGTGCGACACAACGAGCCACGGAAAGCATAAGCGTTTAGCCGTGCAACACAACAAGCCAATTCCCAGGCAATGTTAAATAAAGACTTTTCTTATTTTGACAAAAAAAGGCTCACTCTCTCTCTCTCTCTCTCTAGACGCTTTCAGCCTCTCTCTCTCTCTCTAAATGGTTTCCAGAGCTCTCTCTCTCTCTCTCTCTAATCTCTAATGGCGTCCTCACCAGTTCCCTCTCTCTAATCGCCTCCTCACCACCTCTCTCCCTTTCTCTCTACTCCAAAATCATCCTCTTCCTCACCGTTCTCCATCATCTCTAAACCCGTTCACTGGTAATCGCTTCCACCAGTTCTCTCTGCTCTCCCCAAAAATGACGAACCAATTCTTCCTCAATCTCCTTCCTCACCGTTTTATCTCTCTCTACCTCAAAACGACCTTCCTCACCATTCTCTCTCTCTCTCTCCGGCGACGGTGATAACCGTTTTCTCTCACTTCAATTGATACCCAAATCCGTTGACGCCATTTTCCCTGTTTCCAGACCCTAACCCGTTCACCGCCGCCATTTCTCTCGTCTGTCGCTGGTGTCTCTCTCCTATACCGATTCTCTTACACTTCTTATACACATCGAAGGTTCAGACTCTTCATCTAAATCTGAGACTTCTCACCCGATTTCAGAAGCTTTTTGGAAGGCTCCCTATATCGATGTGGTATAGAGAGTGTGGATACTACAAGGGTAATGTTCTAATTCCCATCCTTTCTCTCTATTTTCATCATATATTTTGATTGCTATGCTTGACCTGGTATTTGATTTCAGACCTGGTTGAACATGTTTTGTTTTGATCTCTGAATGTTATATCTATTCTCATGATAATGCACTTTTGGTCATTCATGTTATGCGTTGTGCTTGAAGGCTTCAAGTAGAGTGTGGATCCTCAATATCCACACTCATTTGAAGTGATTGTGTTGATCTCTGTTATCTCGTGGCTGTGCAATCTGTTGATTTTGGTTGGGATCATCCCTTGGTTCCTTTGCAGTTTCAAACTTGTCAAGTCCTCTGGAAAGGGCACTATGTGTCGCATGACACAATTGGCCATGCCTGGTCCTAGGTCATGCGACATAACAGGCCGTTTATAGAGGACATTTTTTAGTTGTAATCTATCCAATTGCGTTGTAATCGGGATGTGGCCCCCCACACCAAGTGGCTCACAAGATGTAATTCTCTCATTTTGATCAATAAAACAAAGCATTAAAATGCATTTTATCACATATTTTGTCTCACACAATTTGCACACACTTATTGAATGGATTGGATGTTGAACAATAGAAAGACTCATTTACGAGGCATGTTGGGTGAACTCTCGGTTCTTCCCAACACGTAACCTGACCCCCGAACTCATTTTCTCTTTTCAAAAAGGTTTTCAATGTTTCCTTTAAAACAGCTTGGCGACTCTAATTTTACAATAAATATTCGGCGAGCGTACATTCAGCCAGGCCTTCAAGCTTTAGGTGATAAAGCAATCACCCTCTATCGATAATCCACACGTGAACGAACCAAGATCGGATCTTGTTGGATTGCTAGATGATCCCCGATTATTGAAATTGTTTTCAACAATCTATGGCTAATATGGAATTGAATCTAGGGTGTTTTGATCTTTGATTCGTAATCAAAATCAAGAGATTTGTGTTTCTCAAGCCCTAAAATTTGTGTGTCTTGGCTGAGGAGAAGGGGGCTATTTATACTTTATAAATATCCCTAACCTTTAGGAAGAAGAGCCCTAATCCAAATCCAAAACGGATCTGCTGATCTGCCGCTATGCACGACCGTGCACTTAAACTTGCACATCCGATCCAGCCCTTTTGCACGGGCGTGCGGATTACAACGCACGGCCGTGCAACCCCTTTGCACGGGAATGTCCTTTTTTAATCTGCACGGCCCTGCAACAGCCTCAGATTCCTTTTTCCAGTTTTGAGCCATTTTTCAATCCATTCTTTGTGTGTGACCCTATAGGAATTATATTTATGTTGGTAGTGAGTTGAAACATCAATCCTCACAAGACATAAGTGGTTTCTAGCAAGCCATTATGTCCACCCAATTAATATAAAATCAAAGCTTCATTCCTTGATAGATCATTTACACAATCCCTCTGTCTCACGATGTCATATTGAGCATAAGTCATGGTCCACGTCAACTTATATTGTTCAATGCTTTCTCGACTTCGAATATGTTGATAATCCAAGTGCATTTGATCTCTATCAAATCTCTTGAGTGTGGCCACACATTTCATCAACACTATTCATCGAGGGGCCCAAGCAAACATCTCTCTTAACGAGGGGCAAATCCCATCTTGACTTATCATTCTTTCCTACAAGAATCCAGTCGTGCCAACATAGCCCTTATTACTATCCTATTAAAGATAGTGTTAGACTACATCAAACACAATGTTCATCATATGAAAGAGGATGATAATCGATTCCAATGACACGACCATCATGAGATTTAATCATGACATATATGACAATAGACCATGTCATAAATCTCATAGATGGATCAGTCCAGTACCTTGTTCTCTAACAAGTACCCATAAGTGTAACGTGCATTCCCATGCATATAATCATCTCTATGATTATCCATTACCAACTTATACTAGTTATTCACAATAACTAGGGACACAGAATATTATAACAAACATGTAAAACATATAATACTCAATATAAATATTCTCTATTATAAATGTTAAAGACGATTACATAACGGTATTAGTTATGAGTCAAAATAACTATACGCCTAGGGCATAACACCAACAAATACCTTATTATTGCATCACTTGAGAAGAAAAGTTGGGTAAGCACTATGGTGTGAGAGTGTATAGCTCCCCTCAGTGACTGATTTCAATGCCTAATTATGGAATTGTTCTAGAGGCTACATGATTGAAGGATAACTCATTGACTTCCTGTTTTTCAAACCGTGTCATTGTGTAAATTTATTCATATTATATCACCCTTCATTGAGATCAATCTCCACTTGTGTGCTCATAAATTGTATCTTTCTAGGCGTGATTATAAACTAGGACATCTTTGACCCCATGAAACATTCGTTTGATTGTCTATTATTTTTATCAAATTGTGGGCTAATCATTTTTGGTTAACAATATGTTTAATGAGTGTTTATCCAGGTTTGAGTGCAAAGAAAATCTGAATGGAACAATCTTTTAGGGTCCAACTGAAAATGATCTCCTATGGTATTGCAATTGGTCACAAAATCAGGGTAACATTTGGTTTTTGAATTCATAATTTTTGCCCAATTTGATCCTTCAAAAGGTTTGGATACTTTTTCTATCTTTGTTTCCTATGCCGAATGTACGTCTTCCCAGCTATCATCAGCAACAATGGACTGCCTTTCTGGAAATTTCAATTTTTTAATCTCTCCACTTGTCTCCGCTGATGTTCGGACATCTGTACACACAACTTGTTACACATGTGGTCATTATTCCCATTTAGTCATAAATCTGTAAATATTGTTTTTGCTCCAATCTTTTCGACTGGCTTTGCTCTTATAAAGATGAAACTATGATCATATTTCACTAAGGGGCTTCTAAGATATTTTCATGGATGTGCGCACATCTTTTGAAAATCTCTAAAGTAAAGGGGGGAGAAGGGGAAATGTCTATCAGACAGTCATTCAATGAGGAGATGAACATCAATCAAGGGGGAGTTGGACTAGTCGTTGCTCAATTTAGGGGAAGTTTGATAGAATGGAGACGCAATGTATTTACGGGGAGTTGAATGATAAAATGGAGTTGCAATACGTTAAGGGGGAGTTGGACTTGTTGTTACACATTTTATACAACGAGAATTTTGATATTCTATTCTTGTTAGGATTCCTTGTGAAAGAGTATGAATATACTCTTGATATCTTTTTTATTTTTGCTATTCTGGTGGTTTGAAATTGATAATCTCGATTTTGCAAATTTTGACCATAATCACAAAAATAGGGAGAGATTGAAAGAGTATAAAATACTCTTGAAATAGCTTTTTGATTTTTGTAATTATGGTTTGTATTTTGTCCATATTTAGATTAAATCAATGTAGGAAATAATTGTGAATATTTACTTAGCTTATGATTGATTTGTTTAAGTAATAACTAATCTTTATTTCTTAGTAGTTATCATGTAAATAAGGTAGCTTTCAAGGATGGCAAGAACTCATACTTGGTGAAAGATTCTATATTAATAAGGAAGTTTCAAGAATGGCAAGAAAGCTCATAATTGGCGAAGGATTATATGTTGATAAAGAAAGAAGTGACTAGAATAATCCTTATTGAAGAAGGATTGTGATCAATACCTATAAAAGGGAGAGCCGCCTCTCATTGTCAATAACGGTTTTTAAGAACGCATTCCAAGAGAGAAATGGAGTTTACAGTTTTCCTTAGACTTTTTCTTTGTTTTTGAAGTTCAAATCATTAAATCTTCAAGATTGATTTTTTGTTTTGATGTTCTTAATACTAGAACGATTTTGATCTTTTTGTACGTATTTTGTTTATTTTCATTGTAAGTTTTCTATTGCAACTTGTTATCAAACAAGGTTGTAGTTTTATGAAAAAAAAATCAGCAAGTAATTCTTGCTGAAGTGTTTAATTTCGTGTTTGTTTATTACACTGCATTTCAATTTATTTTCTGTTGTGTAATTGTTCAGACAGTTAAGACACTTATATAATCAACGTTACACACAAGTGGCTGAATAAACAAGTGACAGTTTTATAAAACATAGCTACAAATTTTTCTTAAATCATAATGGCAAATGGTGAAATCACTAAGGTTCTGCATATCTTTGTACTACTAAAATGATTTAAATGTTTATGTATTTATATATTTCCTCCGTTCCGCACCAAGGTTTTTTGGTGTGGATTTCACATTTTTTAAGAATTTTTTTTTAAAGTGGGTAGAAATTAGAGGAGAGAGAATGTAAAAGTTAAATGTGAGGTAGAAAATAGTAGTTAATGATTGATTTTTTTTTTAAAGTGGGTAGAAGATTAGAGGAGAGAAAATGTAAAAATTAAAAATATTTAATAGGAGAGAAAATGAGTGGGAGGAATAGTAAGTTAATGATTGATTTTTTTGTAAATATGTTAACTTTATAAGGGTATAATGAATAATTTTTTTGTAAATATATTAAATCATAAGGGTATAAATATATTCAAAACTTGCCATTTATGAAAGGGAATCTTGAAATGGGACGGATCAAAAAGAAAAATAAAAACCTTGAAGTGGGACGGAGGGAGTATTATTATTATGAACATTTACTACTTATGGGCCCAGAATTTTAGATTGGGAAAATGACCTAACATAATTTTCCTTTCAGGAAACTATAAACCATATTCTATCAGGACATTAAATGTGTGTCCTTTTTATCATGTACTCAATTTGGAACAAGTCTATTAAAATTAGAGATGGGTAAAAAGTAGAGAGAGGCTAAGGGGGCGTTTGGTTCGGTGGAAAAAAAGTGAAGGAATGGAATTGTCAATGGAATTGAATTCCTTAAGGAATTGGATTGGAAAAAAACTGGTTAACTCCCTCCGTTTGGTTGGCACGGAATGAAATGGAATTGTCATTCAATTCCTTGGCAAATCATGTTTGGTTTGAAAATACAAATTATAGGAATGGAATGAAAGCATATAAAATGACCAATTTACCCTTTTAAAAAAAAATTGGAGGGGGTGGGGGGGTGGGGGTGGGGGTGGGGGGTGGGGTAGGCGAGAAAAAAAATAAAAATTTCGTGGGGGTGGGGGGTAGGGTGGGGGTAGGGTGGGGGTGGGGGGTGGGGTGGGGGGTAGGGTGGGGGTGGGGGGGGTGGGGTAGGCGGGAAAAAAAAAAAAAAAAAAAAAAAAAATTCGTGGGGGTGGGGGGAAGGGGGTAGGGTGGGGGTGGGGGTGGGGGTGGGTAGGGGTGGGGTGGGGGTAGGGTGGGGTGGGGGGTGGGGGGGGTTGGGGTAGGCGGAAAAAAAAAATTAAAAAATTTTTTTGTGGGGGTGGGGGGTGGGGGGTGGGTGGTGGGGTAGGGTGGAAGTGGGGGTAGGGTAGGCGGAAAAAAATAAAAAAAATTTTTGTGGGGGTGGGGGGGGTAGGGTGGGCAGAAAAAAAAATTAAAAAAAAAAAAAAATTTGTGGGGGGTGGGGGGTGGGGGGGTAGGGTGGGGGTAGGGTGGGGGAGGGTAGAGCGGAAAAAAAAAATTAAAAAAAAAAATTTTCGTGGGGGTGGGGGGGTGGGGGGTGGGGGTGGGGGGGGGTAGGGTGGGGGGTGGGGGGTGGTACGTAGGGGCTGGGTAGGGGCTGGGTAGGGGGTAGGGGTGGGTAGGGTTTGGGGGTATTTTGGTCAAAAAAAAATTTTTTTTTCCATTGCCCCAAGGAATTAGACTTTCCATCACTTTTGTGAAGGAAAGTTGAATTCCTTCATTTGAAGGAATTCAACTTTCCTTCGGAATTTTTTTTTTAAATTCTATGAACCAAACAGGGGAAAGGAATGGAAAAGAGGGAGTTTTCCATTCCTTTCCCCCACTTTCCTTCCAACCAAACGCCACCTAAGGGTGAGCATAGGCTCGATTGGGCCGATAGTAGATTATATTGAAGGTTACATCTTAAAATCAATCGTGTTAGAACATGGATTAATTAATATGTGTTATTTAATTTCATATGTTATAATCATTTAATAATGCTAAAGTATAGATCAAATATGTAAAATTTCATTAGGTGTAAGTATCATTAAATGATGGGTATAATGGTAACTTCACACCACCATCTTTTTGAAAGGGTGTAGTCCCTAAATGAAGTGCCCCTTCTCTTATTATATAAGGCTATCCATCAGCCATTAGAGACACTAGTAATATACACAAAATTCAGTCATAAGAATTCTCTTCATTCATTAAGAAGATTATAGTATGGGCACTATCATTTAGAAGATCTACTCTTCCCTACTTTGAAGACTATTTTCATACTTTCTCTTTCTACTCAAGAACAAGACTAAGAACATAATCATGGAATCACAAGGTACACGCTTCCGTCTTCATCTTCTTCTCTTCTTAATCTAGTTATGAGACGGTTCATCTTTAATGGATCATTTTGTTCCAACAATTGGTATCAGAGCCTGGTCATATTCTAGATCAAGTTTGAGCATTATGAAAAACCTTCATATTTTATAATGCTTTTGATTCTTCAGATTCCATGTTTATCATGTGTTCTTGAATTATTTTCATACTCTAATTCAGATTCTAGAGTATGGTGTTAAAACTTAATTATAAAATTTTGGTTTTACTCAATAAGCTTTCAATTCTTAATGTAAGATTATCCCATTTTTGAACATAGCCACCATCCTTGGATGCGTTGTGAGTTTGTTCATATGCATAGCCACGCATTTAAAAATGTGATGTGAGTATGCGGATCTGCTTGCTTTGGTTGAATATTAATTCACCATTAAATTAAGAATTGATAGTCTAAATCTGGAAAATTGGATGTTATGGCTCGATGGTGCGGGGGGCGTAGCCCCCTGCGGTATGGTATGGCTCTCTATTCGTCGCGAGGCGGGCTCTGCTCGGCCGAGCACCTCACTTGACTCGGCCGAGCACCCCATTTGTATCAGCACAACGTTTGAAAATTTTTGAAAAGGCGCCACCCAACGGTCATGGTGCTCGGCCGAGCACCCCAAAGGACTCGGCCGAGCATCTCTAATGACTCGGCCGAGCACCCTAAAGACTCGACCGAGCGTGAGGGATCAGAAAGGGGTGTTCTCTGGAGTGTTTTGCTCGGCCGAGCACTTTCCTTGACTCGGCCGAGCACCACTTAATTTTGGCCAGATTTTCAAAATTTTCAATCTTTTGCTATTTTGATCAAATTTCATTCATTTTTTAGTAAAGTTCACAGTAATTTGTGCCCTGAATTTTGATAATTTAGTGATAAAATATGGTATCTGGACACCAGTCACGCTGATTGGCGGTTCTTAGAGTTGTCAAACTTTAAGAATGGACGGGTAGAACAAAAGAATATTGTCTTTTATTAATAAATTTCGTTTGTTTCTTTACCATTTTTTAAAAATTTTCAGAAATTACCTTAAGGCCTTATGTTTCCAATTAATTATATCCTTAACATTTTGGACAAAGTTAACGTGCTTATTTTCCAAAGGAGACCTTGTTGATTAAATTCAAACTTGTTAAAAGATGAATGTAAGTATTGATATGTGATAACATGCTTGTTTCCCAAAGGAGACCTTGTTATTGACTAAGTGTTTACATTCATGGGATAATAATTGAACTAAACTTTTGGTCATTTTAAATGTTGTGAACCATCCCAAAGGAAGACGGGTGTTTAAAGTGAATTGTTTATATTCTTTATTACCAGGGAACAAGTACGTTAAACTTTAGGACACTTTTTGTACTTGATCCGGCCCAAAAGAAGGCAAGTATTTAAAGTGTGTTATTTAAGCTATTTGTTTACCTTAAGATAAATCAAATTGTGAGTCAATTTGCAATCCAAATATTAGTCTTGATGTCATGTTGATTATCTTTTATTTTGATGAAATTCATTTGATATAATTAATCATTGTGTAGTTTCTTATATATGTTTTGTTTCATTCTTTTGTTCTCTTCATTCAGATTTGATCAGTGCTTCATCTGTTACTACTGCCATTAACAATGTATCTTTGCTTACTGGGACTAAACTTAAAACTTGGAAAAATAATATAACGATGATCTTAGGCAATATGGACATCGATCACGCATTAGGGGAATCAAGTCCCGCTGCTCTCACTAAAGGAATTACCGTTATAGAACGGAAAAATGTTGAGCAATGAGAACGGTCCAACCGCGTGAGTCTAATGATCATGAAAAATGCAGTTTCAGAGACATTTTTGGACAATGTCTCTGAAATCGAAAATGCTGAGTTTTTTCTTGAATTCTTGTGGAAACTTGTTTCCATTCGGTACAAGGGTGAGGAAAATCTTCGGGAGTACATTGTTGAATTATTTCATCTTTCGATCAAACTAAAGGCACTTATGTTAGAGACTTCGGAAGATTTGCTCGTGCACTTAGTTTTGATCTATCTTCCTCCTAAATTTGGTCCTTCTGAGGTGACCTATAAATGTCGAAAGTACAAGTGGAATATTAATGGATTACTTTCACATATGACATTAGAGGAAGATAGGATGAAATATCTTAAATTAGAAAGTACTCACTCAACATTTACTTCTTCTCGTGGGATTAAGAGAAGAGGGAAGGAAATTGCGGTTGCAAGTAAAAAGCATAAGGGATCATTTAAGGATCATAAAATCAAGAAATGCTTCTTTTGCAAGGACCTTACTAACATGAAGAATGACTACCATAAGTATCGCGAATGGCGAATTCAGAATGGTATGTCATTTGGTCTTATTTGTACTAAGGCAAATTTGATTTCAATTCCTTAATATACATAGTGGTTGTATTTGGTGCAACAACTCACATCAGTTCATATATGCAGGGTTGCCTGAATTACCAAATCTCCAGTAAAGATGAGAAATACATCTATATGAAAGCTCGAAATCCGGTTGAAGTTATAGGCATAGGGATTTTAGATTAATGTTAAGTTCTGGCTATTATTTTGTATTAAATAATACATTCATTGAACCATCTTTTAGATGGAATTTAATATCTATCACAGTTTTGGACAAGAAAGGTTACTCTTGTTCTTTTGGTAATAATAAATGTGATCTTTATTTTAAATTCCAAGCTTGTCGGTACTAGTACTTTGTCATATATCGATAATCTTTATTTTCTTGACACGGTCAAGAAAATGGATGAATCCCATAATAATGAAACCTAAACTAAAGGCACTAAGCAAAAGTTATCAAGTGAAAATTCTTGTATTCTATGGCATAGGCGTTTGGATCATATCTCGAAAGGGAGAATTGATAAAGCTTATGTCGGAGGGAATCCTAAAACAACTTGATACTTCGGATAAAACTTTTGCATTAAGTGTTTTTAAAGAAAAATTTACAAACATTAAAGGAAATAGGATCTTTGAGAGTATCAAACGTCTTGAAACTAATTCATATGGACATTTGTGGACCATTCACTAAACCTTCATGGAATGGTCAACAATATTTCATTACGTTCATGGATGATTACTCTCGTTATGGATACATTATTTTCTTCATGTAAAATTTCAATCATTGGACGTTTTCAAGCCTTTTAAGGCATAAGAAAGACTATTAAGAATGTTAAATCCGATCATGGTAGTGAAAACTATGGACGGTATAATGTATTGGGTGAATAACGTCCGAATCCTTTATACTCGCTATTTTGAAGAGTGTAGGATTGTCTCTCACTACACCATGCCGGGCAAATCTAGCATAGTATAGTGGAGAGACATAATAGAATCCTTAAGGATATGGTAAGAAGTATGTTTGTTTGTACTTCTTTACCTCACTCATTATGGGCGAAGCATTAAAAATCGCTACTTATATTCTCAATAAAGCTGCTTCAAATGCTACCGACAAAACTCCGTATGGACGTTAAGATCGTTGGTAGTTATTTTGTAGGGTATTCTCAAAGATCTAGGGGATATAAATTCTATGACCCAAAGACTAGAACTTTTTTCGAAACGGGAAATGCTAAGTTCTTTGAGGATGTTGAATTTAGAGGGAAAAATTTGAATAGTGATTTTGAATTTGAAGAAATGGAAGAGGAATTCGTTTCTATACCTCTTCCTATAGTTCCTATCGAAAATCAAGCAGTTGTGCCTGAAATTCAACAAGAACATATAATTCAAAATGACATTAATTCTCCTATTAATGAACAACATGAAAATGTTAATGAGGAAATTCAACAACCTCAAAATCAAGAAGAACCGGTGCCCTAAAGAAGATCTATTAGAGCAAGAAGGAGTGCTATACCAGATTATTATGATGTGTATCTTGCCGAGATTGAGGAACCGTTAGGTCTAGTGGGAGATGAACCAATCACCTTCCATGAAGCCATTAGTGGTCCGAATTCTCATAAGTGGATCGATGCCATAAATGAAGAGTTAAAATCTATGAAAGATAACGACGTTTAGGATCTTGTCCCATTACCTACAAATGTGAAACCCATCGGATGTAAATGGATCTTTAAGACCAAAAGGGATTCACAAGGTAATATGGAAAGACATAAGGCTCGTCTTCTCACTAAAGGATTTACTAAAAAAGAAGGCATTGATTACAAAGAAACATTTTCACCGGTATCCTCTAAATGCTTTTAGGATCATTATGGCATTAGTAGCACATTTTTAAGCTTCATCAAATGGATGTAAAGACAGCTTTTCTCAATGGCGACATTGAGAAAACTATCTATATGAAGAAACCAGAAATGATGACTGATTCAGATCAAACTAGTCAACTAGTTTGTAAACTTAAGAAATCCATTTATGATCTCAAGCAAGCTTCTCGTCAATGGTATTAAAAATTTAATCAAGTTATTCTTTTATTTGGTTTTGAAACGAATCTTGATGAAGATTGTGTATACCATAAGTTCAGTGGAAGTAAATTTATAATTTTGGTCTTATATGTGAATGATATTTGGATAATATTTTACTTGCTAGTAATGATAAAGACCTTCTAACAGAAACTAAGAAATTTCTCTCAAACAAATTTGAGATGAAAGATCTTGGTAAAGCTTCTTTTATATTAGGAATCCAAATACATCGTGATCGTTCACGAGGTATTTTAGAATTATCACAAAAAGAGCTATATAGAGAAGGTATTACAAAGGTTTAGCATGCAAAATTGTAAACCACATGACATCCCTGTTTTTAAGGTAGATAAATTCAGTTTAAAGTAATATCCTAAAATTAATTTTTTAATCCAAGTGAATGGAAAATATCCCTTATGTACCGGCAGTAGGAAGCTTAATATATGCGCAAGTCTGTACTCGTCCAGACCTTGCATTTATTATTGAGATGCTTGGTCAATACCAAAGCAATTCGGAAAGAAGAACATTAAGTCGCATCCAAAAGAATGATGAAGTACCTATAAAACATTAAACTACATGCTTATGTATATAAAATCGGATAATTTTGAGATCATTAAGATATTCCGACTCTGTTTTAATGGATGCAAAGATTTCGAAAGACATCATATGGTTATGTCTCTTGTTGAAGAGAAATAAGTATAAAATGAACGAATAGATATACAACTTATAGGATCAAACTTCATGTTATTGAATCCATTTTATAAAGCCTTATCTCTTTTGATGTTTCACAAGCATACTGCTCATTTAGGTGAAACGACTTTTGATAATGCTTAAATCAGTGGGAGTTTGTGTTGTTTTTTATTTATATTGATCTCATTTGGTTAAATAGGACTAGTTGGAGAATATATATATATATGCGTTCTTCATATATATTCATTAATATTCCATGCTACATATCTATACTTAATCTATGTCATTTAGTTGGATATATATATGTGATTAATGTGGGTTTAGTTGCGAATCAATTACAACGACTGCCCCTTTAGTCCCTATACTTATAAGACTAATGGACGGGATTGTGTTGAATGACAATAAAAATGCACATAAGGGTTGTCATTCATATTATAAATGATTAAAGGAATTTATTAAGTCAAAAGACACATATTCATGTGTTCCAAGTGGGAGATTGTTAGAACATGGATTAATTAATATGTGTTATTTAATTCCATATGTTATAATCATTTAATAATGTTAAAGTATAGATCAAATATGTAGAATTTCATTAGGTGTAAGTACCATTAAATGATGGGCATAATGGTAACTTCACACCACCATCTTTTTGAAAGGGTGTAGTCCCTAAATGAAGTGCCCCTTCTCTTATTATATAAAGGCTATCCATCAGCCATTAGAGACACTAGTAACATGCACAAAATTCAGTCATAAGAATTCTCTTCATTCATTAAGAAGATTATAGTGTGGGCACTATCATTTAGAAGATCTACTCTTCCTTACTTTGAAGACTATCTTCATACTTTCTCTTTCTACTCAAGAACAAGACTAAGAACATAATCATGGAATCACAAGGTACACGCTTCCGTCTTCATCTTCTTCTCTTCTTAATCTAGTTATGAGACGGTTAATCTTTAATGGATCATTTTGTTCCAACAAATCGGTGATAAGTAGTTTAGCCTCTTAAATCTATATATCAGACCTTGTTTAGTTCTCTAGAACATGTGGGATATTTGTCTAACAAAAGCCTACACTTAATTACAACACAAATCATACAATAAAATGTACATAAGCCTATAAAATAGATCATATTAATAGTTGAGCTAATTATACATTGTTATACTACCTCCGTTTTAAAATGTTTGTCCCATTTGACTTTTTTGTTGATCTTTGACTACAAATATATGACAATTTAATTATGTTCATGAAATTTTAAAAATTACTATTGATTCACCATTAATAATATTATCAACAATAACTTTTAGAATTTCATGAACATGATTAATCTCTCATAAATTTGTGATCAAAGTTCAACAAAAAAGCCAAATGCGACAAACATTTTGGGACGGAGGGAGTACTATATATAGGACTATAAATGTTAACCTATTTTATTAAAACAAATAAATTCACTATTAATGGTAGCGCAAATAGAAAGTATAACATCACATTCTAGTGCGCATATTTCAATGTAGTATTTTGTGGGAGAATGCAGCTCATGGCAGCAACAGAAACTTTGTGAGTGTTGTAATTAATTGAGCAGGGTTGTCGACTGTAAATATGACTTAAGTTAGTTGGAGTCTGTTTGAATACCACATCTACATAAAATATCTCACTTATTCTCTTTCAACAATGTCTATCAATCTACAAATCTCTCTGCAAACTTCTTGTATATTTAGGCATTTTTGCCCAAATATGTGTTGGTTTTGTCTTTGCTAGAAGTCATGGTTGTAAGCATAGCTTCTGTAGTAGTAATCGGGCTAGTGTTTGTTGGAATTTGGTTTCAAATATTGGGTTTGATCAATATTTGATCAAAAATTAAATGTAATTTCATTTTATTTAAATAAAAATAGATTGAATATTTGTAATTTACATTTGAAGTGGATTAATGTGATGCATTTATTTTCTCAAAATCAAATTATGGTGAATGAGAAATTAATGCTCAAACTATACAATTTATAATGGGTTTATGAAAAGTTTTGTGAACATGAAAAGACATATCTCATATTGCCTAAAAAACGCAAAGTATGAGAGTTCAAAGAGGTAACAATCAATCCACCTACCATGCAACATATTGGTCCATTGGGCTAGCTATGCAAACAGTGACCCAATTGTGCTAGTTTTGGACTAGCTCAAATTCGCTAGGAGCTAAAGAGCTTTAAAGTTGAGGGTTACTATTTAAACCCCAAATTCCTATGAGTATACCCCATTACTAATACCATCCCCAAATAAATTGCACACACCCCCTAACTTTCCCTTTATACCCTTAATGTCACCCCTTTATCATATTCCAATTTTCACCCACCCCCATTTCCATTCCATTTGACCGGCCAGAGAGAGAGAGAAGAAGAAACGGTAATTTGACCGGCCAGAGAGAGAGAGAACAAGCACGGTATAGAGAGAAAGAGAGAGAGTGAAAGAGAAGAAGAAGAACAAGAAGAACATTCAACAACAACAACAACAACAATGTCAAGCTTTGGTGGAAAAGGTAAGCACAAATTTCTTTTTAGGGTTTCGTTTTTTGTAATTTCGTTACAAATTTAGTCAAATTGTTTAGAATTCATGCTTTATTTCATGGAAATATTGTTGGTATAAGCTCAATTTGTAATTCCTTGGTCGAAATCTGGATCTTACGTGGGTCGGCCAGTGCCTGCCGACTCTGGGTAGATAGTCGGCCAGGCACGGCCGACTCTGGGCAAAAAAACCTCACACCCCTGGCCGACTTTTGCCTCATTTTTCAGTCACACCCGACCGAGGCTTTTACGTATAAAATCAACTGGTTCCCTGCCGACCCTATCATTTTTATTTTTTATTTTTTATTTTTTTTTTGTGTTTAGAAAGACTATGTATATGATTTTTGTTAATGTTGTTCTTCATTTTTTCATCTTTGATAATTGGCTTAGAATTGATTATTCATTTGATGTTTATTGCGGTTAAACAATTAATTAGAAGAGGGAAAACGACCCTTTGCCTGCTGCCGAAGGGAACGGGTAGAGAGGAACGGGAAGAGAGGGAACGGGAAGAGAGGTTGCGTGAGGAGATGATGCAACGAGGAGATAGTTCAAATGCTAGACAATTTGAGCAAGATGGTGATTACGAGCGAGGATGAAGGTGAGCAAAGTGATAGTATGGAAACATCTCCACCAAATACTAATGAAAATCAAATGACATATGTACCAGGAACGAGAAGAAGAAAATGAGGATGAAGAAGAAGCGAGATGCGGGTTTTCTGGTGGCCCGGTGGTTAAAGATTTATTATTATCATATGAAAATCATGTGGCGGGGATGATATGGCAAGGACGTGATGTGCGCAACTTCAAATGTATTAACCATGTGGCGAAGTTGAAGCAATGGGAGTTGGATTTTGAGAATATGGCTGCACTTAGGTTCTGAAATTCTAGGTAATTCAAATCTTCTTTTAGTAGTAAATGGAGTTCATGATCATTTGGACAAAACGTTGATTCGTGCATTCTCGGATCGATGGCACTTGGAAAGTAATAGTTTCCATTTGCCATTTGGGGAAATGACGATCACCCTTGATGATGTCTTTTGCTTGACGGGGCTCCGATTCTTGGGCAACCACTATTGGAGAATCCTTCTTACTCTAAGATGGGACCAGTTGATATAATTCATCAGGTTTTAGGGGTGAATAAAAAACAGGCTAACGAAGGCTTACTCAAGAGAGGTAGTGGAAAGGTAAGTCTTGATTGGCTGAAAAAAAAGTTTTCTCCGGAAATGTCTTCGCCTGACCCACGAAAAGTGCCTCATTTGCAAAAGCCTATCTTTTTTACGTGTTGGGGTGCACAATCTTTGCTGATAAGACCGGGACTTGTGTGAATGTGAGATATTTGAATTTTTTTAGAGACGAGGAAATGATAGGAAAATATGCTTGGGGTGCCGGAGCTTTAGCATACCTTCTGCAAGCAACTTGGAAAAGCTTCGGTATAATTGCAATCAGATATCTGGATACTTGACTTTACTGCAGTCATGGGTGTATGAGAGATTTCCGGATTTTAGATGTGATTTGAGCAGCACCTATCTTCGTACTTCACCACTCACAGCAAGGTGGGACCCGCGGGGTCAATCTGGAGCGTATGCATCCGTGGAGATGAAAAGGCAACATATGGACGTACTAACGAATACGGATGTAAGTATATATATGTATATATATATATATATATATATATATATATATATATATATATATATATATATATATATATATATATATATATATATATATATATATATATATATTGAAATATCTATAATGTTTACTTAAACTCTCGTGAAAAGCACATTAATGATTTATATTATGTTTGTAATTGTAGGTGGTTTGGAGGCCGTATGAGGGTAATCGAGAACGATACCCTTTTCCCAAAGTTTCTCTTTATATAGGATCGATTGTTGCTGCAAATGTAATTGAACCACATCTCCCAGATCGGGTCTTGAGATAGTTTGGATACGTCCAAATAATACCATCCATGCCACTATTCCATGGATTGCCTCGAGGAGATACCAAAACTTACGCGGGATGGTTCGCGAATGCACAATTATTCAGTCGTTGGAAGAATGCCTTACTTGATCTAGATGATATTGAGGAGATACGAGTACCACAAGACACTGTCAACAATTACTTACCGTGGTACTATAATGTTTCGCATCCGATTCTTATCCCCGAATCTCAAAGATCTCAAGCGAGTTAAGAGGACCAATGAGGTTAGTCGAGGCAAATCCTTGGAATATGTTAAAGAATGTTCGTGAGTGCATGCCACAATTGCGATGAGATGGAGAAGTGGAGATGAGTTCGTGATCGCACAAGAGTTCGCGGATGTCATATTTAGAGCACTTGAAGCAACAGAATTACCATCGACTTCTCGTGGTGGTGGAAGGGATGGACCGTCGACTTCTCGTGGTGGTGGAAGGGATTAAATGGTAGTTTTTTTTTTTGTAACTCATGTTTGAACAAATGTTTTGGATACTGTGTTTGATTCGATTCGGTATGTTGTCTATTCTATTTGGTGTTAAGACATTGAAACACTGTTGGCCGACGAACTTAGTTCTTAATTCCTTGTTGTTTTGCTTTTATATGTGGTTCTTTTATGTGCTAATGTAGTATCTTACTCCCTCCATCCCCGAGAAAGATAGACCTATTAGCCAATCTATGCGCAAAAAAAAAAAAAAAAAAAAAAAAAAAAGGAAAATTAAAGGGGTCGGCGGGTAATGGCCGATTCAGGAAAGTAGTCGGCCGATTATGGCCGGATTGCAGGAAAATAGTCGGCCGATTATGGACGTTTGCAGGAAAATAGTCGGCCGGATGCTTGGCCGACCTTGCAAAAAATGGTATTTTTTTTTTTTTTGGTTTCAAGATATTGTTCCATTTTAAAGCTTGTATTCCGAGAAAATTTCAAAAAAAAAATGTAAAGGGAACTCTTTGTACGAGGGTCGGCCACCACTGCTTGTCACAGTGTGTGTAAAGTCGGCCCTGTTGGCCGACGCCTTTGCAATTAAATCGGCCACTGTGAACGACTATTTTCCCGAATCGGCAACTAGTGGCCGACCCTTGTAATTTTGATTTTTTTTTTTTAATTTTTTATGTAGTCATAGATGAAAAATAATATATCATTTTTATTTTATGTTTTTATTAAAGATTTGTATAATTATTTAATTATTCCATGAAATTAAAGATATTAATGAAATACGGAAATTTAAATAAAAGTCTATAGAATTGATATAAACTATTTAACGAAATGCATCATCAACTTGATTACATCATTTAATATGAATAACATCATTTGAGTTATCGGGTACTTGTACTAGTCGATGTTGATAATAGTCAAGCCATCCAGTTGCATAATGTTGACGAAGATCATACCAATTGAACGGAAGTGGCGGTAATGGACATCCTTCCTTCAAAATCACTTGAATGTAATGATTTCCGTTGACATGTGCAATACAATACAATTTTGGCGTTGTGGGTAATGGTTTTCGTGTAGGAAGAAATGTCAAAGAGATTGAGTTGCTTAAACTCACTAATGCAACGTTCAGTGCATTTGCAACCGCGTATCCCATTTCTACAACATTAAACCAATATGGTGATAGGCATGGCCCGTCGTACCGATTGAGGCTGCTGGGACTGCCGCCACCCTACTCTGGTCCATGAATAACTTACCATATAGTTCTTGGTATCCAGTTATCTCCATGAATAACTTTCCCCGAACCCAGCGCCATTCATCTGTCTTACGTCCAATCAACTCCGCGATACAACGGAACCCACAATTTCCATCCGCACGAACATCAATTGTTTTCTCAATATAATCGTGCATGTAAAGTGGTAGTTGATCAAGATATGGAATATCATGTTGGCCTTTTCGACGCATGGGCTATAAGAGAAATTCAAGAATGGTAAAATCAGTATAAATGACTATAATTTTTAACTATGTACATATAAGTGAGCACGATAAATAGTTTAGAAAGATTTTTACCTGTAAAATTTGAGAACATTGGTTTGGAACAGATTTGAATATAATACTGTCGGGTATGGCCTCCACATACTCAAATGCGCTAGGATCACGCTTTGTGGAATTCTCAAGCTTGGCATTCTTTCCTCTAGGACGACCCTTATTATTGATTTTTACTTCGGGTTCATGGGCCACTATTGTTTCGGGATAGCGGATCTCAGTCAATTTCCGTACAATCAAATTCTTTCCAATTCTTGGTGCCGCCTCAAATCTACTATCAAGAGTATTACAACAATCTTTGTATCGCGCACGAATCTCTTCATCAATGTTATCCTCATAGCTTACCATCGGTAGGGTGTCTAGCTTACGCCAAATTGCATGAATTTTATTTAGGGGAATGGGTGACATGAATTTCACATACTCGGTAAGCTCGTGTGGACAAGGAAGTCCGCATGTCGATCTCACAGTACAATCACACACTGATGGGTCTCGGTCGCGATCAAATAGATCATTCAACGAGTTGTAAATCAAATTCAATGCACTTATAGACACACAACCCCTAATCTCGCTCCATAACGGTTGTTTGAATCTATGTTGTACCACCGTCTTGCTTTTTCGAATGAGGCAATAATTGCAACATGAGATGACTCAATAAGTGTATGAATTTGTTTCCAACAAGTCTCAAACGCTCCTTGACTCGATTGAAGTTGTTTCTTCAACAAGGCATGTTGACTCTCCACCCTATTAGCATGAATATATACAAAACATAAGACTCTTATATATAACAAAGATAAAGTTTGATTCTCCACCCTATTAGCATGAATATATACAAAAATAAAGTTTGATTCACGTACCTATTTGTTGTCAAGTTTTCAAAGTGTAAAACTTTATTTGTCGGCATGAGACAAATCTTTCTTTATATGGCACAATCCATTGTTTCATGACATACTCAACCGCGTTTGGGTAATGCTTGAAATCTTTTGGTAATCGCCGCAAACAGTCGTTAAACTCTGTCTCTGTATCGGCTTTAACCAATGCATGCCAACTACGAATGAACGACTCCCGCTCCTCTTGCCTATCAAACATTTTCTTACATTTTGTCACAATATTTTTGCTAATATGCCATCGACAAAGCAAATGAGTTGTAGTTGGAAACGTCCGACGAATTGAATTCATCAAAGCCTTCTCACAATCGGTCACAATAACATTAGGAATACATGATTCGTCCATCATAGACTTCAATACTTCGCATGCCCACGTGTAGTTTGCTTCTTTCTCGACCTCTAAATACACGGCAGCAACTAAGAAAGTCATATTCGTTGATGTCACCCCCACAATCTCAAGCAAAGGTAACTTATACCTATTTGTCTTATAAGTGCAATCCATAAATAAAATGTTTGGAAAGGCTCTAAGCAATTTAATGCTATCCGGATGAGCGAAGAATAACTGATTAACTTGGCCGATCGCTTGGATTGCCGATATTCGAAGTGGTAACGATGACCATTCAATCTAAACATGAGTTGTTGCATTTGCGTACGACACACTGCTCAGCCAATTGATTTGTTCTTCAAGCGCGCATTATAGATATTTAAATCTTGTGGATTTGTTTTCCGGAAATTGCGCTCTTAAGCCACATAATATATCCTTCGGTCGGCTATTTGCATTAGACATTGCTATCACATAATCCTCCTCATCTTTTTGTAATCTTCCCGCATACGAATGACCGAGCATAGAGTCATAAATTGGATGATTGTGAACGCCGCATATCACTTTCAATTTCCATTGACCATCTTCATTCACTTGTCTAGCATTCAACCTGAAACTTACAATCACATTTCTTTGTTCCACTTTTTCTTTTTTTCTTTCTTTTTGCCTTTCAATTCATTTTCAATCGATTCTTGAGACGATAGCGAGATTGGCTTCTCTTTGTATGTCCCCCAACGTTCACATACGAGGGTCATTCGAGGGTACGATCTACGGCTTCCAGGATTATCTGACCGGCCTATAATCATAACAAATCCATACTCTTCTCCCTTTTTACGTACCCAATCGAAACACGTTTCCCGATTGGAAAAATATGTAGGCACGGAGAACTCTTCGGTGTAATCTCTTAAAATAGCCTCAAAATCAATAGATTCATAGTTGTCATCATCTAATGAACACTGAAATTAAATAAATGAAACAATTAGGGAAGTTTTGTGGAAAAAATTTGGGGTCGGCCATTGATGACTTATTTTTTCCTACAAAGTCGGCCGGGTGTGGCGGAAAAATTTAAAATAGTCGGCCAACAGTGGTGGAAATTTGTTCTTAAAGTCGGCCGGGTATGGCGGAAAATATTAAATAAAGTCGGCCGGGTGTGGGTGTATTCTTACCCAGAGTCGGCCATATGTGACTGACTATAAGCCCAGAATCGGCCACTCATGGCCGACCCCGTCAAAAATCATTTTTTTTTTTTTTTAAACTAAATGCATTAAAATGTAAAATAAAGAGATAGTGTAAAGAAGATTACATTATTATTTGCTTGGATTGCCATTTCATCCATGATTCTTGCGATTGGAAGAGGAGGATGGTAGTTGGGTGAAGAGGAGGATGGTAAATGGTGGAGTGGTGAATGGTGGAGTGGTAAATGGTAGTTGTGTGTGGGGGTGGTAAATGGTGGTGTGGTAAAAGAGTTAATGGAAGAGAGGAGGATGGTAGTTGGGTGAAAGTTAATGGGGGAATAGGGGAAGATGAAAATAGGGGCAAAAAAGTAATTAACCTCAATGGCATTTTTGTAATTTTTTCAAATGGGGTATACTAATAGGAATTGGGGGTTTAAATAGTAACTCTCTTAAAGTTTTGTCCATGGACGCCCAGGTGGGGCGGGCACCGAATTGGGCTGAATAGGTACGTGGGGCGGACATATTGGTCCGAATAGGTGCAATGGGCGGATGTGTCCATTCGAATGGACATGGGTCGGTTCAGATGGAGGATCCGCGTCTCCTCGAATGAGTGAGGGTCGCTCTGCTCAATCTGGTGCCTTGATCAGGATCGGATCGGACGGTTCAGATACATCTGATCTGAATTGTGTCTATTCCCTAAAAGACACCACAACTCTTGGAAAACTATAAATAGCCCCCCAGAATGTCAGTTTCATTCATTACATCATCCAAAGCATTAGAGAAATATGTTAGTTAGTGCATATTGAAGCATTCATTTTCCTTCAAAATTTAGAAGTTCTAAACGCCGTTAGTTCGTAGGTCTCTTAATTTGAAGTGCTTTCATCAAGAGTCGAAAAGTCGTTTTATCTTACGAGAGGATTGCCGCTAATCCGTCAGTGCGGGGCAAATTATTCTTACGGAGATTTTGTTTCACAAGGCTCAACTTCCGTCCTAGTTAATAAATGTTATTATTACTTTATTTTCTGTCTTTTCATCTCCTTCTATTTTCTATTTTCCCATTTTCAAGAAATAATTTATTTTGAATTATTTCTAATTTTTGAAATATTTTCTATTAACAATCATATGAAGAATTTTAAACAATTTTCTTGAAAAATGGGAACTGAAAACAAGACCTCTTTATCATCCGAGGCTACAACGAACCAGATGGTTGCACATGCTCCTGCTTCGTCTTATCCAGGACTTGGCAAGGAACTAACGAAGTTCGAATAGGTGAATTTCAAAAGTTGGCAACAAAAGATGTTGTACTATTTGACCGCCCTTGGTTTGAAGAAGTTCCTAGAAGAGGACAACCCTGCTATTCAGGATGATGATCCCGATCCGCAAAGGCGGATAGCCAAAGAGGCTTGGGATCATAGCAATCTCATATGTAAAATGTATATATTGAGTGGGCTAAATTATGCCCTTTACCGAGAGTACTGTCTTGTGGAGACAGCCAAGGAGTTGTGGAACTCTATAAAACGGGTCTATATGATTGAAGAGAGCGGCTTCATAAGTCAAGCCAATGTCATTAAAAGACTGAATGAGCTTGATTTATTAGTGATGGTATGTGAAGCCAATTTAGCAAAGTTGGAAGACGAATCAAGAGAATGGTGGATAGATAAAGGTGCTACCCGCCATATTTGTGCAAATAATGAGAGTTCTCGTCCTACACTCCCATTTCTGGAAGGAAGCTGTATATGGGAAATTCTGCTACTTTCCATGTTCTGGGCATTGGAAAAGTTGTGGTGAAGATGACTTCAGGCAAGGAGTTGACTTTACTAGATGTGCTGCATGTCCCAGACATTGTAAAAACCTGGTTTCTGGTTCTCTATTGAGCAAGGCCGGTTTAGATTAGTGTTTGAATCCGACAAGTTTGTGTTGACCAAAAACGATCTTTTCCTCAAAAAAGCTTACCTCGAAAGGGCCTTTTCAAGATGAATGTAATGAACGTAATCCGCCCTGAGGCGAATAATAAAAGTGTTGTTTCTTATGTTTACTTGTTGGATAGTCCTAACTTATGGCATGTTAGATTAGGACACGTATATTTTAACACAATTAAGAAGTTAGTGAATCAAGATTTAATTCAAATGTCTAAATCTGATTCCACTAACAAATGAAATTTGCGTTGAGGCAAAAATGACTAAGGCATCATTTAATGCAGTAATAAGAAACACAACACCTCTTGAATTGATTCATACAGATATTTGTGAACTAAAGTTAGTGCAAACTCGAGGTGGGAAAAAGTATTTCATTACATTTATAGACGATTGCACAAGATATTGTTATTTATATCTTTTGAAAAGTAAGGATGAAGCCTTATTAGGGGCTTTTCAGACTTATAAAAATGAAGTTGAAAATCAACTTAATGTAAAAATTAAGAAGATTCGAAGTGATAGAGGAGGAGAATATGTTGCTCCGTTTGAAGACTTATGTTGGGAATCTGGCATAATTCATCAAACGATAGCACCATATACACCTCAATATAATGGAGTAGCTGAACGCAATAATCGTACTCTTAAAGAGATGATGAATGCAATGTTGATAAGCTCTGGCTTACCCGATAACTTGTGGGGGAAGCCATACTCTCTTCCAACTACATTCTTAATAAGATACCTAACAAAGAAATTGATAAGACTCCTTACAAATTATAACATAATCGTATGCCTTCTTTAAAATAACTCAAAGTGGGAGGGGGGTGTTTGGCTAAGGTTGAAGTACCTAAGCCTAATCAAGTCAAGATCGGACCTAAGACGATTAACTGCATTTTCATTGGATATGCAAGCAATAGTAGTGCATATCGATTTATAATGCACAAGTCGAAAATTCCTGATATGAATGAAGGAATGACGATAGAATCAAGGAAATAAATATTCTATGAAAATATCTTTCCTCTAAGGAACAGACATAAATAAGTTCTAACAAGAGAACTTATGAAACTGCAAATGATTTTTCTCAAGATAAAGAAGTAGAAGAAGTAGAAGAAGAAGAAGGACCCATGCGCAGTAAGAGGTCAAGAGTTGAAAAATCTTTTGGTCCTGATTTTCTTTCTTTCATGTTAGAAAATGAACCTGCAACTGTGAAAGAAACTTTATCCAGTCCGGATGCTCCGTTCCGGAAAGAAGCTATTAACAGTGAGATAGAGTCCATATGAATAATCATACATGGGAGCTAGTTGATCTTCCTCGAGTGTTTTATTTGAGGCTTTTATATGAGGGAGGGAAGGAGATGAAGAATAGGAAGAGGCTTTGTTGGTAGAAGCAAAATAAGTTCAAAAGTTTAACTTGTTATGAAAAATGAAGGAAATTGTGGTACACGAACCAAACATAAATGTGTGAAAGTGGAGGCTAAAAATTAGGAACGTGGGTGCAACAGTTAAAACTTGAACATAATAAGCAAACAGATAACAAGAGATAACCTTTATTAATAAATATGAGTGATACAGAGATTACCTTTTGATCAAAAGATATATTTTTATCTACCTTGACACGGTATAGGTAAACAAGCACCCACACGTGTCATAAGAATGTGGCTTGATCTCACTTGACATGACATCAGTTGTCACGTAGGAGCAGACGTGCCAATTAAAACGGATTGATGTTGCCGCAGTTCGACATCAGTAACGAATTGAACTTAGTGACTGGTTGATAAACAGATGACCAGTCACAAGGATCGGTTGAGCTGATCAGATTTGTTGACATATTTGCACCTGTGAAGGGTTGGTTGAGTGAGAGTAGGTCACAACTTTATTTTGGTTGATTGAGCTTAAACAATCAACAAATTTAGCACAGTTTTATCCACGAATACCAATCATGCCTAACTCACCTCTAAGGAATTCAAAACGTTTTGTATCTAAGGGTTTTGTAAGAATATCAATTAACTGATAGTCGGTATGAACTTTTAAAAGAACAACAGTACCATTTTCAATGTGATCCTTGAGGGAGTGATATTTGATGTTTATATGCTTCATCTTCTAATATGCATACGGTTTTGGCTCCAAAGCCATCGATGAGTACAATGATAGTAAAGGCAAAATACAAGAATGATTTATAAAGTTTCAACTCTCTTTTTCATCATGAGTGATAGACTTAATGGAGAAAGTGACTCTAAGATTGAAGTTAAGTGAAGGTACTTTTACTATCAAATGTTAATGGTGATTATATTCTAATTACATGTGATGAGGACCTTGAAGTTTGTATCAATTGTTTCATGAAGGGGACTGAAAGCAAAATGCTGATCGAGCCGCTTGTTATAATCATTGAGTGATAGCGAATAACCATTCTGTTTTTGACATAAAGTACACCTGTTTCTCTGTCTAAGTATTTTCACTTTTATATGTGCATTTATGGCTTTCTCGTCCATAAATGATTTGAACTGCATCCTCAACCTCCATCCATTAATATATGTCAGCTGAAGTACCTGCAAAACTCTACATATTTGATTATTGATTTCAAAAGTTGGTTGTTTAAGTATCTAAATTTGTAGCTATCTTGACATGGTTCTGTTGTAATATAGTAAAATTGTTACCAATTGTTGTTGTCTTTAACTGTCCACACTTAAGGCACTAGAACATGATTACATTGCGACTTGCACTACGTTTGCCAGTTAAGTGGTTGTTTATTTACACCTAGTTTGAGTTTTGAAATCAGAGACTTGTTTGATTGAAGTTGGGAAACTTTAGTTTGTAACTCCACATTGTTGTATTTTTAACTTGCTGAAGCCCGAAGGTGATCAATAGAAAGAACTGCAACCATTATAGATGCAATATTGTTTACCCAAAAATTATGCTTGCTTGGCTTACTTTATACAACAGAATTAAGGGGAAACATAATTTCTGGTCATTATTTTGGCTGATGTATGTTCTTTTGATTTTATAATTCTAATGTATAAAAGACCTGAGGATGATATGTCATTGTTCTTGGTGATGCTAGAGAAAGGTTCTAAACATAATATGGTTACATATAGTTGTTTAATTGATGGTGTTTATAAAAGAATCTTGAGCGAGGAAGCTACACTCGTCGTTCAGAGTGCCTTGAAGAGACTCTTCTTACCTGATGTTATAACATACTGCAAGCCTGGAAGATTGGTTAATACTAAAATGTTTGATGACCGTACGTTGGGGAAATGGCATTATACCAGATAGTTTTCTTCAAGAAATTCTTGCACAACATCAACTTCACAATGGTCTGTCTACAGATTCGTATACACAGCTGAATAGTACGGATAGGTCTTCTTTTGTTTTTGTTGGTTACTAGCTAAGGCCAGAGATAACTCTTAGCTACAGGTATGAATTCTTTTGTTTTTGTAGTATAAATTCAAAGTCATTAAAAAGTAGTAGTATGCTAAGTTTCGGTTATCTTCTTACTACTATGCATCTGCATTGGAAACTGTTGTAATTGTACTGCTGCCACTGCCAGCCTGCCATGCCTGCTGATGTGCTCTTCTTTTTCGGGTTTGATACTTGATGCTTATTATATGCGGATGTGCTCCTCTGTCCTGAAAATATAGCCAAAAAATTTACACGAAAGCTCACCCTATATGATAACTCGTCAACCTTTGATTTTAACTTTTTTCTTTTTACTTGCAAATTTGTTTTAAAACTTGGATGTTTTCGTTCAATTTATTAACTAACTGGCAAGGCGTGACACTCATTTCTCATGACTGTTTTCTTCACACTCTTATCATTTCAGATCCTCAATAGATAGAAATAGGGCTCAACCATGGGTTGAAAGCCTCATAAATTGATTTTTGGCATTATCTGCGTGATTTAAGGTTCAAATGATGCTGCTAGATTATGAGGAGGATGTAACAATTTTTCACAACAGAGGATCATGTTACCCGAATCATATACTCCCTCCATCCCAGCCCAAGCTTCACTTTTTGCCATTTTGGGTGTTCCCTTAAAAGCTTCATCTTTCCTTTTTTAGCAAAAAATCTTTACTATTTCATCCACTCCTTCTCTCTCCTAATTCACTATTACACTCACAACATTTTTTTCTTCCCACCCATTTCCTTAATTTGCGTGATTTGAAAAAAGTGGAAAGCATAGGCTGGGACGGAGGGAGTATATATTTAACTGCGGAGACGTATATGGTGAAATACATTAAGGCATTATCTTTTTGTGCAATTGAATTGATTTTCCCTTTAACAGTTGACAGGTCTATAAGCTAAAATGGTACTAGTAATTTGCCAAATAGTCATCCATTTTCGCTGTAACTGTAACTTCAGCCAGAAACTTGAGGAAGAAAGAGTTGTCTGTTTATATGTCAGATTTCTTTTTGTTAATATTGGACTGCAGTTTGAATTGTTGGTTGGAAAACCAAGCATCTTTGTATATACTAATCGTTCCGTTCAATTATAATTATTACAGTTGACTTGTATATGTATGTATTTTTTTACCGATGCTCCAAACCAGAAGGTAAGGAGAGGAATCGAACCCTAAATATCACGGAGTGTGATTTACTTGTTTGTCTATTGATTGTGCCATTGTAAAATTACAATAAAACTATTTCATTGTTTAAAGAAGACACTTATATTTATATTGAGACCGATAAAAAAAAAAAAAGAAAAAAGAAAAGATTAAAGATTAGAATAAAGAATTAGAGATGTCACTATAATGGACTAGTCACTGTAGTTTATGTCATTATCAATGTCCTAAGGTAAAACACTGCCGGCTGAACAAATGTGAATATGTGTAGCCGGTTTAATTAACATTATTCAATTATACGATCCAATAATTTTGACTCTAAAATTTTACTAACTCTTAATAATAATCCTTATTGTTTGTCCAAAGGGAGTGGGAGTTTATCGATAGATGCACTAATTGTTTAGCTGTTACAATTTAATGAGCAATTTCTCATTCTGCTGTTATATTTCCATTTGTTTGTATCAGAATTTTGATTAATTTTTTTTTTACCTAAGTAAGTCAGTACACGCAACCGTTAAAATCCTCCCTCACAATCCACTCTATACGGCAACCACTGGAAAAGCATTTTCAGCTATGAACATTATTAAGAATAAACTTAGAAATAAGATGGATGATGAGTTAATTTCTTGGTGATTATATGGTACTTCATATCGAGAAAGAATATGTGGCATGTATTAGCGATGACGAGGTGATCAAAGAGTTTGAAGCTTTAGGGACTCGTAGAGTTAGATTTAGTTAGTTTAAGCTCTTTTA
Organism: Adenophora triphylla var. japonica; assembly: GCA_022495995.1. NCBI lineage: Eukaryota > Viridiplantae > Streptophyta > Magnoliopsida > Asterales > Campanulaceae > Adenophora > Adenophora triphylla. The sequence goes on from JAFEMH010000713.1 coordinate 276,739, forward strand.
TAATTATGTATGTATTGGGTAATGTCCATTAAGTCACCCACTATATGTAACTTTTTTTTTTATATATGAAATTATTTTTTACTGTTATTATTGTTTACAATATTTTTTAAATACCAAGTCCACGCAGTTTCAAAATCCAGAATCCGCCCCTGACTCAAAATAATATTGACTATAGTAAATCGAAACAAAATGTTCTTTTAATGGAGAAAATTAAACTTAAAAGGATTTTAGAAGTAAACAATTTATGTACAACTATATATACTCATTCATTTATAATGAAAATTACAAGTTTTGAGTTATAAGTTTTAAATCACAATTATATATTTTCTCCATTTCATAATAAATGTCACACATTTTTTTATCAGTCTCAAAATAAGTATCATATTTCTAAATAAAAAAATAATCTTAATACAATTTTATCTTGATATACACAGTGTATATACAAGCAAAACACCTTTTTTTTCTATAAAGAATAACAAATCAACAGTGACACTTATGAACTAAAAGAAGGAATGGTTTTTTTTAAAAAAAAAAACTCATATGGTATTGCAAAAAAAATGTATTTTTAGGTTGAAAGAGTTAAAAGATGTAAGGAAATATATTTTCATTTCATACTTCATGAATGAGAATGTACAATATGTATATAGTGTACACGAGCTGAAGTTTAGGAGACTAATTAGCTCTAAGTAAAGAAACTAGAATATATGACAGCTATCATCCCTAAATCAAAGAGATACAAGATCTGAACATATGGTAGTTACAGAAATTAAGAAGAGAATAATCTTCAACACTCCCCCTCAAGTTGGTGCCTAGATATCACACATGCCCAACTTGTCAAGAGCTTTAGAAAATACTCGATTTGAGAGTGCCTTAGTAAGAATATCAGCTAATTGATCCTCCGATCGAATTACAGGCAATTCCACGACTTTCTCTTCTAATTTCTCCTTGATGTAGAATCTGTCTACTTCAACATGTTTCGTTCTATCATGTTGAATTGGATTGTCGGCAATGTCACGTGCAGCCTTATTGTCACAAGACATCTGAATTGGCTGCCTTGGTGGATAGCCCAAGTCCTGCAAGAGTAACCTCAACCGTATAACATCAAAAATTCCCAACGCCATGCCTCTAAATTCAGCTTCTGCACTAGAGCGGGAAACAACATCTTGTTTCTTGCTTCTCCATGTAACCAGATTACCGCCCACAAATGTGAAGTAACCAGAGGTTGGTTGTCTATCATCAATTGATCCAGCCCAATCAGCGTCGGTGTATGCATCTATGCTTTGACAATCTGAATATTTAGTAAACAATATCCCTCTTCCAGGAGAAGACTTCAAATATCTCAAAAATACGAATTATTGCATTCATATGTTGTTCTCCTGGATTATGCATAAACTGGCTGACAACACTCAGTCCATAAGCAATATCTGGTCTAGTATGGGCTAAGTACATCAGCTTTCCTAATAGCCTTTGGTATCTTCCTTTATTAGCTGGTATTTGGTTTGCCTCAATGCATAATTTCAAGCCTTCCTCTAAAGGTGTATCAACAGGTTGACATGCTGACATACCAGTCTCTTTCAACAAGTCCATTGCATATTTCCTTTGAGATAAGAATATTCCTTTCTCGGATCTCGACACCTCGATCCCAAAAAATATTTCAAGGAACCAAGGTCCTTCATTTCAAACTCTTTGGACAGATAATTTTGTAAAGCTTTCATTTCATTCGAATCATTCCCTGTAACTACCATGTCATCCACATATACAATGAGTGCAGTGATCTTACCTCCTTGCTTTTTCAGAAATAAGGTATGATCTGAATTACTTTGATGATATCCAAATGCTATCATAGACTTTGTGAATCTTCCAAACCATGCTCTTGGAGATTGTTTTAGCCCATACAATGATTTCTTCAATTTACACACTTTTAGATGATGCTTTTCTTGGTTGATGCAACGTGGAGGGAGCTCCATATAAACTTCTTCAGATAATTCTCCATGCAAGAAAGCATTTTTAACATCAAATTGTAATAAAGGCCAATCCAAATTCACCGCTAAGGATAATAATACCCGAACAGTGTTGATTTTAGCAACAGGTGCAAATGTCTCTGTGTAGTCAATTCCATAGGACTGTGTATACCCTTTTGCCACAAGCCTTGCTTTGAATCTTTCAATTGTGCCATCTGCTTTGTACTTTACATTGTAAATCCACCGACATCCAACAGGCTTCTTCCCTTCCGAACAATCAACAAGCTCCCATGTTTCATTCTTTTGCAAGGCATTCATCTCGTCGTTCATGACAGCTTTCGACCTTGGATCGCTAAAGGCTTCCTGCACACTTTAGGAATAGCTACAGTAGATAATTGATTTATAAATGATTGATTTAATTCTGACAAATTTTGGTAAGACACAAAATGACTCATGGGATATCGAACTTTATTGGAAATTTCTGGTTCATATGTGGCTTTAGGAATACCTCTGGTGACACGTTCTGGAAGTTCTTTTCTTGGAGGTTCGGGTACAATATCGGAAATATCCTCAGCGAACGATGGTTGTGTATCATTGAGAGGCAAAGAGTCATCTCTGAGAGTCTCGGAGTCTTCAATCAATGGATTTTCTTGTTCAGTCACTTTTTCGACATCTAAATGATCACCACTCATTTCTTTATTATTGCTTCCGTTGTTGTCATTCAAAGACTGCTCAACTGTAAGATAATCTAGAGTCTGAATCACCTTTTGATACTCCCCCTGAAATTCAGGCTCGAAAGAAAAATACATCGATTCTTCATGAAATACTACATCCATTGTTACAAACATTCGTTGAGTTGGGGGATGATAACATTTGTAACCTTTCTTATGCACAGCATATCCCACAAAAACACATTTCAAAGCTCGAGGTTCCATTTTGTTTCGTTGATGCTTATGAAGGTGAACAAATGCTACACACCCAAAGACACGAGGAGGCAAATTGGGTAAATATGGAGCAGGGACAGCATCGCTAAGTGCTTGAAATGGAGTTTAAAAATTAAGAGATCGTGATGGAGTTAAGTTTATCAAATATACAGCAGCGAAAATTGCTTCCCCCCAATAGGACTGTGGGCCGCCCTCCCCAACCCGGGGGGCCGGGACCTATAGACTCGTGCCCCGAGCTGGAGGGTCCCAAACCACCTCCATTAAAAAAAACTTTTTGTTTAACTAACTTGAAAGTAAAAATAAACTTTAACAAACCAACATGAACCTCTCCACTTGGAGGCGGTATATAAACCATCTTTCAAAAGCCATAAACTGTTTTAGTTACAAACACTACAACTGTAAAGGCTTACCAAAAGCCAACTTTGAAAGAAAACCAATTCCATGTTTACTTACAACACAAACACACTGAAAATGTTTTATAAAAGTTTTATATACAAATCTCCCCCAAAAGAATAACATCCACCACCAACTCCCAACTCCAGAACCATAACATACCCTGACAACCCAAAAGTAAGCGATCCAAACTCCTTTTTCGGCCTCAACGGTCTGGTTCTCCTATCTTAGCGGGATCTAAAACAGTAAAGGGAGAAGGGGTGAGAATAAATCTCAATAAGCTATTATGGATGCAACAATATGCCATATAATATGCAACACATAAACAGGTTGCTCATAATCACATTGGTAAAGCGGTAAACACATTACGTTACCTCATTTTACTTTTCCCGTCTGAACAATAAGTCGTACAACGTCGGGAGTAAACTCCACTCATTTGTGAACTTCTTAGGCATATTCACATCTTATAAGACCCATTTTGCAAGGAAACATATAAGATACCAACAATCTGTAAGGCTTTTGGCTCAATACAGAAGCTGTAACCCCAGTCTGTGGCCACAGAGGGGGAAAGTCACAGATATAATCTAATCTGATCACCTTATGGAACAATTTCTCATGAGTGATCGTATTCCATTATACCCCCATTGATCAGCTGATATAAACACATTCAAGCACATAATAGATACTTGAAAATAAATCCACACTTTGGAATATCAATACATAACATGGTAATATTACTCATGTTAAACCATCACAATAGTGCAACATATATTTAAACACTATTGAATAACAACAATCCAACAACATGGTATTAATACTCATGTTCAAACCAATGAAGTAGTGCAACATGTATTTCACGCACTATATGAACCAATAACCCTAAATATGTAATCAATTATGGCCACAATGAATCACAAGTAAGACCTACATATTCATTACACAATATTGGGTACCTTCTATAAAGGTCCAAGAATAAATTACCAAGTTTTGATAACTTAGGTTAAGTATTTACAATGCCTTCCAACCATTTTATGGACAATATTTAAAGTCTATATCATTTTGAACCATTAAAGACTTCATTGTAAAGCCCTAATGTTGTACTCGAGTTATAGTTAAAGAGGAGTTAAAAAATATTAGGTAGACTAGGGTTTCAAAGCTTGGAAAATGGTTCAGAGTCACCAGGGCAGGGCACGACTCGTGCCACCTTAGACCCCCCCCTCTGATACATTCGTCCCCTATATGGCACGACTGAGTACGACAGCAAGGCACGACTCGTGCCTCAGGGCAAGACTCGTGCCCTTCCCCAGAAAATCAGTACCAAGCTGAACTTCAGCAACCAAGCAAGAAAATGACTTTGTTTATTCATTTCCAGCTACTTCAACTGCAATATATCATTACCAAACCAATACAAATGTTCCCCCAAGGCCATGTAACACAACCATAACAACTTTAACACCTCCAATCCTAACCCTCATGCCATGAACATCTTACTCCATCTCAACCCATCATTCTTTCATTTCCCAAAAGCCAAATAAAATGATCTAACAATTCCAAATATCATTTATATCACATAATATCAACGTTAAACACGAAATGAACAATTATTGGAAGAAATCATAATAACTTACTAAAATATTTCGGAATAAAGAAAAGCCTTGATCGGTTATAAATGTTCCCGACTCACTGAGCGTTTATTTGAAATCAAAACGAAGAACGGATTGACGGTTGATTTATTGTGATTTTTGGAAGGTAACCTAGGTTGAAAGTACTTTCTGGTACGTAGAGGGAAAGAGAAAGAACTGAGGGAATTATGAGCTTCTAGGAGAAGCTTTAAAGATTTATATAAACAATTTTACACCTAGGCTCCTCCAAGTTTTAGCTAACTACAATCAACCACCTTAAATTTATATTTTCATCCAAGCTCCTCAATATTTTTTATACTTTTTATTTAATATTTCAAATATTATAACTTTACTACAATATTCCTATTTATTTTCATTTAGACATTATATAATTGAAATTAATTTATTAACATCTAAAATATCAAAACTATCACATAAGAACATAAATATTATGAAAGGCCTAAAATGAGATGCAATGCACCACACCCCTACGTGCTCAACACGTGCCCAAAATGGTGCCTAGGTTTAGGTTCGTGACACTCACTCCCCCTTAAAGAAAATTCGTCCTGAAATTGAAATTCACTTACCTGAATGATCAAATAAACCAGGATACTTCTTTCTCATTTCAGATTCTAACTCCCAAGTAGCTTCCTGAATGGTATGATTTTTCCATAAAACTTTCACCACATGAATATTCTTGGTACGTAATTCCCGAACCTGCCACTCCAGAATTCTTAATGTTTCCTCCACGTAAGACATATCTGCATGAACATCCTCAGGTGTAGGGATGGCCAAACCGGACCGAAACCGGATATGAACCGGACAAAAACTGGAAAATCGGACCGGAATCGAAAAACCGGATCGGAAAAGCCCGGAACCGCATGAACCGCCACGAAAATCGGAACCGGGGTAACCGAAACCATTTTGGATAAGGGCCAGTTAAAGTTCACATAAATGGTGAACCGGATCGGAACCGGACTGGAAATTTCTTGTTTTTCAATAATTTTTAGCTTCTTTATTCATTATTGACCGGAACCGGACCGGAACCGCATCGGAACCGGAACCGTACCGGAACCGAATTGTGGTAACCGAAATCGGATCCGGGGTAAGCAAGGGCCGGTTAAGGTTCACCCTTTTGCCAAATCGGAACGGGGCCCAGAACCGGTTTTGGCCATCCCTACTCAGGAGGAGAACTCAAAACATGCGAAGGATCAGAGCAATACTTTCGCAACATGGAAACATGGAATACATCATGGAGAGAAGAAAGAGATGGAGGTAGAGCCAATCTATACGCTAACTCACCCACCTTCTCTAAAACTTCAAATGGACCAACAAATCTAGGTGCCAAATTCCCTTTGTTGCCAAACCTCTTAATTCCCATCCTTGGTGAAATTTTCAAAAATACAAGATCACCCACCTGAAATGATAACTCCCTTCTTCTGGTGTCGGCGTAGCTCTTCTGTCGACTTTGGGCTGTCTTCAATATGTCCCGAATCACTTTAATCTTCTCAGTTGAATCTCTAACCAAGTATGGACCCCAAAGTCTAGGTTCACCAACCTCGTCCCAGCACATTGGAGACCTACATTTCCTCCCATATAATGCCTCATAGGGTGCCATTTCAATACTGGACTGGTAAGTATTATTATACACAAATCCCACCAAAGGCAAATGATCTTTCCAGGATGAGTGAAAATCCATCACACACGCCCGTAACATGTCCTCAAGAATCTGGATGGTTCTCTCAGTCTTCCCATCGGTATGAGGATGAAACGTTGTGCTAAAACTCAACTTGAAACCTAAAGCTTCAAGCAAAGCCCTCCAAAACCGCGAGGTGAATCTCGGATCTCTATCTAAAACAATGTTGACAGGTACTCCATGAAGTCTCACAATCTCACGAATGTACAACTGGGCCAATCTCTCCAGTGAATACTTGGTGGAAACAGGTAGAAAATGAGTTGACATGGTCAGTCTATCCACTATCACCCAAATAGCATCCATCATCTTCGAAGTAGGAGGCAATCCAGTCACAAAATCCATCGAGATGCCTTTCCATTTCCATTTCGAAATATCCAATGGTTGAAGTAATCCCGCAGGTCTTTGATGTTCAGCTTTGATTTGTTGGCAAGTCAGGCACTTTGAGACAAACTCCGCGATTTCCTTCTTCATGCCATTCCACCAATACCCTATCTTCAAGTCCTGATACATTTTCGTGCTTCCAGGATGAATAGCAAATCTGGACTTGTGGCCTTCCTCTAACACTTTCCTTTTGATCTCTGGTGAAAAAGGTACACAAATTCTGCCTTTGAATGTTAAAATCCCATCTTTGTTCAACATAAACTCCCTGATCTTTCCATCTTGAAACTTTCTCAAAACTTTCTTAAATTCAATATCATTCTGCTGAGCTTCCAAAAGATCCCCATATAGAGTAGAAATTGCCCGGACATTCGCAAATAGCATATCACCTCTCAATTCACGGGACCCCAATGTTGATAAATGAGCGTTACGGTTAATCACATCTGCTACTACATTAGCCTTCCCTGGATGATAGGAAATGACACAATCATAGTCTTTCAGCAGCTCTAACCAATGCCTCTGCCTGTTGTTCAACTCCTTCTGGGTAAACAGGTATTTCAGACTCTTGTGATCAGTGAATATATCAAATTTTGCTCCATATAAATAGTGCTTCCACTTATGCAACGTAAAAATGATTGCAGCCAACTCCATATCGTTGGTAGGATAATTCTGCTCTGCTTGTGATAACTTCCTCGAAGCATACACAACTACCTTCCCATTTTGCATAAGGACACAACCCAATTCTTCTTTGGAGGCGTCACTGAAAATCACAAAATTCTTGCATCCGTCTGGAAGGGTAAGAACCAGAGCTGAAGTCAATCTCTTTTTCAACTCAGTAAAGCCATCTTCACACTTAGCATCCCATACAAATGGTATATCCTTCCTAGTCAATCTGGTCAACGGGGTTGCAATCCTCGAAAATCCCTCTATAAATCTTCGATAATACCCCTCTAAACCAAGGAAACTACGAACCTCAGTCACTGTAGAAGGCTGTTTCCAGTTGACTACGACCTCAATCTTCATAGGATCTACTGCAATACCCGTACTTGATACCACATGACCCAGGAAAGAAATATGTTAAAGTCAAAACTCACATTTGCTGAACTTGGCAAATAACTGTTTCTCACGAAGCACAGATAAAACAATTCTCAAATGTTTCTCATGTTCTTCCCGGGATTTGGAATATACCAAAATATCATCAATAAAAACCACAACAAAACTGTCAAGATACGTCTTGAAGATCCTGTTCAACATGTCCATAAATAATGTTGGTGCATTGGTCAACCCAAAAGGCATAACAATAAATTCATAATGATCGTACCTTATTCTGAAGGCTGTTTTAGAAATATCATCTGGTCTGATTTTCAACTGATGGTATCCGCTACACAAGTCAAGCTTGAAATAGATAATGGAACCTTGAAGTTGATCAAATAAGTCATCAATATGAGGAAGAGGATATTTGTTTTTAATAGTAGCTTGATTCAACAGTCTATAATCAATACATAACCTCAATGTACCATCCTTCTTCCAGACAAACAAAACCGGTGCTCCCCAGGGCAAGACACTTGGATGAATGAAACCCCTGTCTAACAATTCCTGCAACTGAATTTTTAATTCTTTTAACTCAGCTGGAGCCATTCTATAAGGTGCTTTGAAAATTGGTGAAGTACCTGGCAATAAATCAATACAGAACTCCACCTCTCTATCCGGAAGCATATAATACTAAGTTGAGAATACATCAATAAACTCATTCGCAACTGGAACATGAGATAGCTCAGGAGACTTCTTACTAGAGTCTAACATATACGCCAAGTACCCCTCACACCCTTTTGATAACAATTTTCTAGCCTTTAATGCAGATATAACATGAAAGCCAAATAAAGACTTATCAGAATCAAATATAAACACAGGCACATCAGGCATAGAAAAGGTGACTCGCTTCTTGCGACAGTCCACCAAGGCATGACAATTACTCAACCAATCCATGCCTAAAATGACATCAAAATCTCGGATTGGTAACTCTACCAAATCCACTGGCAATACATGCCCACAAATGATCACCTCACAATCATGATAAATTAAAGAGGATTCGAGGCACTCTCCCATATGAGTAGAGACCTCTAGCACATAAGGCAACAACTTAGGCAATTTGTGAAAAGTGAATGCAAAATGAGATGCCACATAAGAATGGGATGACCCAGGGTCTATAAGAATACGAGCCCTGACGCCTGAGACAGGTACTATACCTCTAATGACCGCAGTAGGATCTACCTCGCCTCGACCCAAGGCAAACACTCTACCTTGCACTCTCTCCTTAGGCTTCCCCTCAACATCCCTCTTCATACCACCTCTTGGCTGGCCACCCTGCTGCCTGCTACCCGCAGCTTGACCCCATTGAAATCTAGGACAATCTTTTTCTGAAGTGCCCCATTTCTCCACAACTCATACATTTCCCTTGTTTGCTCCAACATTTGTCTTCAGAATGCCCCACCTTCTTACAAAAATTGCAAACAGTCCTAAACTGGCTGGACACAGGACGAGTTAAAACTGTGACAGTTCCTCCTCTAGCTACTCCTGGAGTTAAAGGCTTCGACTGACCCCTGTTCTGTTCTGAACCCTGGCCTTGGAACTTAGCCTTGCTTCCACTACTGTCCTCAGGTCTGTCCCGATGTTCTTCAATATCATTTTCAATTCTATATGCCATGTTCACTACTGCTTGATAGTTGGGGAAATCATGTGTCAACAGCTGCTTTCAGAACTACAATCTCAGTCCCTTCACAAACCTGTAGACTCTCCTCTCCTCTTCTGGTACTAAATGAGGGCAATACCTCGCCAGCTCTTGGAACTTCGCCGAATACTAGGCCACTGTCAACGTCCCTTGCTCGAGCCTCAGAAACTCAACCTCTTTCTCATCTCGGGTAATCAATGGAATAAAATGTTCTTTAAATCTCCTGGTGAAATCGTCCCAAGTTTGGGGCGTGTGGTCCCGCTCCTAACTTTCCTTAAGTATCTGCCACCAGTGCTCTGCAAGACCTTCTAGTTTGAATACAGCACATCTAACTTTCTCCTTGTCAGAACTTTTCATTGCCACAAAAATTTTATTCATAACTTCCAACCATCTTTCTGCTTTCACTGGATCTGGATCCCCATTGTAGCTTGGTGGAGCCATCTTGAAAAACTTCTCTAACCCATGTGCTTGTCTCCCCTTAGGTTGTTGTTGAGCCTGACCCTGAGCTGCTATATTTTAAAGGAAAACCCTGAACATATTCATCATTTCTGCATTCTGATTTCCCCCGACTCCCATATCACCCATATTTCCTTGATCTCTTTGCTGGTCATCACCAGTTCCCGCCATTACACCAATCCCTGCATTAAACACTCGTCGTCAGATATCACACACTCCCCCTTAGACTAGACATCTACCCTTGATTTCTAACCAATGCTCTGATACCAACTGTGGGGCGCCCTCCCCAACCCGGGACCTATAGACTCGTGCCCCAAGTTGGAGGGTCCCAAACCACCTCCATTAAAAATAACTTTTTGTTTAATTAACTTGAAAGTAAAAATAAACTTTAACAAACCAACATGAACCTCTCTACTTGGAGGCGGTATATAAACCATCTTTCAAAGGCCATAATCTGTTTTAGTTACAAACACTACAATTGTAAAGGCTTACCAAAAGCCAACTTTGAAAGAAAACCAATTCCATGTTTACTTACAACACAAACACACTGAAAATGTTTTTTAAAAGTTTTATATACAAATCTCCCCCAAAAGAATAACATCCATCACCAACTCCCAACTCCAGAACAATAACATACCCTGACAACCCAAAAGTAAGCGATCCAAACTCCTTTCCGGCCTCACTAGTCTGGTCCTCCTGTCTCAGCGGGATCTAAAACAGTAAAGGGAGAAGGGGTGAGAATAAAAATCAATAAGCTATTATGGATGCAACAATATGCCATATAATATGCAACACATAAACAGGTTGCTCATAATCACATTGGTAGAGCGGTAAACACATTACGTTACCTCATTTTAACTTTCCCGTCTGAACAATAATTCGTACAACGTCGGGAGTAAACTCCACTCATTTGTGAACTTCTTAGGCATATTCACATCTTATAAGACCCATTTTTCAGGGAAACATATAAGATACCAACAATTTGTAAGGCTTTTGGCTCAATACAGAAGCTGTAACCCCAGTCTGTGGCCATAGAGGGGGAAAGTCACAGATATAATTTAATCTGAACACCTTATGGAACAATTTCTCATAAGTGATCGTATTTCATTATACCCCCATTGATTAGCTGATATAAACACATTCAACCACATAATAGATACTTGAAAATAAATCCACACTTTGGAATATCAATTGAAAATAAATCCACACTTTGGAATATCAATACATAACATGGTAATATTACTCATGTTAAATCATCACAATAGTGCAACATATATTTAAACACTATTGAATAACAACAATCCAACAACATGGTATTAATACTCATATTCAAACTAATGAAGTAGTGGAATATGTATTTCATGCACTATATGAACCAATAACCATGAATATGTAATCAATTATGGCCATAATGAATCACAAGTAAGCCCTACATATTCATTACACAATATTGGGTACCTTTCTATAAAGGTCCAAGAATAAATTACCAAGTTTTAATAACTTTGGTTGAGTTTTTACAATGCCTTCCAACCATTTTCAAGACAATATTTAAATATCTTCCCTATATAATTTTGAACCATTTATAACTTCATTGTAAAGCCCTAATGTTGTACTCGAGTTATAGTTAAAGAGGAGCTAAAAATATATTAGGTAGACTAGGGTTTCAAAGCTTGGAAAATGGTTCAGAGTCACCAGGGCAGGGCACGACTCGTGCCACCTTAGATCCCCCCTCTGATACAGTCGTCCCCTACATGGCATGACTGAGCACGACAGCAAGGCACGACTTATGCCTCAGGGCACGACTCGTGCCCTTCCCCAGAAAATCAGTACCAAGCTGAACTTCAGCAACCAAGCAAGAAACTTCAGCAACCAAGCAAGAAAATGACCATGTTTATTCATTTCCAGCTACTTCAACTGCAATATATCATTACCAAACCAATACAAATGTTCCCCCAAGGCCATGTAACACAACCATAACAACTTTAACACCTCCAATCCTAACCCTCATGCCATGAACATCTTACTCCATCTCAACCCATCATTCTTTCATTTCCCAAAAGCCAAATAAAATGATCCAACAATTCCAAATATCATTTATATCACGTAATATCAACGTTAAACACGAAATGAACAATTATTGGAAGAAATCATAATAACTTACTAAAATATTTCGGAATAAAGAAAAGCTTTGATTGGTTATAAATGTTTCACTCGACTCCCTGAGCGTTTATTTGAAATCAAAACGAAGACCGGATTGACGGTTGATATATAGTGATTTTTGGAAGGTAACCTAGGTTGAAAGAACATTCTGGTACGTAGAGGGAAAGAGAAAGAACTGAGAGAATTATGAGCTTCTGGGAGAAGCTTTAAAGATTTATATAAGCAATTTTACACCTAAGCTCCTCCAAGTTCTAGCTAACTACAATCAACAACCTTAAATTTATATTTTCATCCAAGCTCCTCAATACTTTTTATACTTTTTATTTAATATTTCAAATATTATAACTTTACTACAATATTCCTATTTAATTTCATTTAGACAATATATAATTGAAATTAATTTATTAACATCTAAAATATCAAAATATCACATAAGAACATAAATATTAAGAAAGGCCTAAAATGAGATGCAGTGCACCCCACCCTCCCAAAATGGTGCCTAGGTTTAGGGTCGTGACAAGGACAATGGTATATGAGCTTGGATTAGTGAAGCACGAACAACTTCTAGTAATTGCCGATTCTTTCTTTCAGCCACTCCATTTTGTTGGGGTGTATCAAAATAACTAGTTTTATTAATCATCCCATTTGATTCCAAATACTTCTCTAGTTCAGAGTTCTTATACTCTCCTCCATTATCACTATGTAAAATTTGAATTGGAGCATTATACTGAGTTGCTATCAATTTATGAAACTTTTGAAACAACATACTCACTTAAATTTTAGACTTCATCAAGCATAACCATGTCATTCTAGTACAATCATCAATAAAAGTCACAAACCAACGTGATCCACCCAACGTTGGAGTTTTGGATGGACCCCAAACATCCGAATGTATTATCATAAAAGGACGAGGACTTTTATTTAAACTTAATGGAAAAGAAGTTCGGTGACTTTTAGCAAGTTCACAAATCTCACATCGAAAACTAGAAACATCAGTTGCTACAAATAAACTGGGAAATAACCTTTTTAAATAACCAAACGAAGCATGACCAAGACGTCGATGCCAAAGCCAAACTTCAGATTTATTCTTCTCCCCCTTACAACTATCCACTACAAAAGCTTGGCGCAACTCTTCAGAACTTTTAGAGATCATGTCCAAGTAGTACAACTTCCCTCGCCTAATACCACAACCAATCGTCCGCTTTGTTTGGATGTCCTTAAACACACAAAAACAGGCCAAAAAATTACAACACATGAGAAAGTTGATGTTATTTGAGAAACGGACAAATTATTTAAATCCAAGGAAGGGACTACTAAAACAGAATTTAGATTCAAGGTGTTAGAAATGGTTAAACAACCTTCCCCAGTAATTGGGGCTCGATTACCATTGGCAGTTAGAGGGAAGGCTTTATCTCCCTAGGATTTCCTAGGCGCTTCTGTGTGTGTGTGTGAGTAGTGAAAAAAAAACTTTAGGAGGACGATTTAAGATGTGTGATTTGTCTAGAATCAAATGTCGTATGGTCAGTAGCACCAGAATCAATTATCCATGCACTATTAGAAATAGGTGAAGAAATATTAAAGACCTTACCACCATTATCTGCTGATACTACCAATGCAGAGGCTGTTCCAGCAACATCATCCTTTGCTTTTGTTTCAACGAACGCTGCAATTGATTTCCTATTTGAATTTTTCTTCCGTGAAGCCCGATTATATTCCAACCATTCTGGATAGCCAACAAGTTCATAGCATCGCTCTTTGATATGTCCAGTCAAGTTGCAATGAAGGCATTTATAGTTAGACTTATCAACACCATTGGTTGTCTTTGGTCGATTATAAGTCACCATTGCAGCAGCTTCAAAACTTTCAGGCTCCACCTTCAATGTTGCTCAGCGTGTGGTCTCTCTTCAAATCAGTGCATAGCATTCTTCAAGATCTGGAACAGGCTCCTTGCGTAGAATTTCTCCACGAATCTGCTCCAAATCAGCCTCTAATCCTGCAAGGAATATGTGCACCCTAAGTCTTTCAATGGACTTTCGATATGCAACGATATCCTCTGGATCAATAATGACAACTTTATCTCGATGATCAAGTTCACGAAAAACCCACCTTCAATGTTGCTCAGCATGTGGTTTCTCTTCAAAAGTGCATAACATTCTTCAAGATCTGGAACAGGCTCCTTGCGTAGAATTTCTCCACGAATCTGCTCCAAATCAGCCTCTAATCCTGCAAGGAATATGTGCACCCTAAGTCTTTCAATGGACTTTCGGTATGCAACGATATCCTCCGGATCATTCATGACAACTTTATCTCGATGATCAAGTTCACGAAAAACTTCAGTCAGTTCTCTGTAATATTCAGAAACAGGTCTTCCACCTTGTTTGGTTGTGAAGGCCTTTTGGTTTAAGGAGAAAACCTGGAGTTCATCGCTTCTATCATAGAATGCTTTGGATAAAGCATTCCAGATTTCGTATGCAGTAGGCAACCGCAAATAACGCTTCATGATTTCTGGAGTCATTGACATTAATAGCCATCTTTTTACCTTTTGGTTCTCACCGTACCATTTCTCGTACCCATCATCAGATTCTGCGGGTGGCTTCTTCTTGTCACGAATATAAGAGAGCTTTTCCCTTTCTGCAATATGCATCTCCATCAATTGTGACCAAACGTCATAATTGGATTCAGTAAGAACAATCCCTGCATTGAAAACACCTTCGGATTGAACAACCACAGGGATTGACTTTGCTCCAGATGATTCTACAGAATTTCCACCCATTTCTTTCTTTTAAAAAATTTCAAAGTATTCAAGATTAAAAAAAAGGATTTGGCTTTGATACCAAGTTAAAAGATGTAAGGAAATATATTTTCATTTCATACTCTATGAATGAGAATGTACAATCTATATATAGTGTACACGAGCTGAAGTTTAGGAGACTAATTAGCTCTAAGTAAAGAAACTAGAATATATGACAGTTATCATCCCTAAATCAAAGAGATACAAAATCTGAACATATGGTAGTTACAGAAATTAAGGAGAGAATAATCTTCAACAAAAAGAAAGACTTGAATGATTTGTATAAATGGATGATAATATACATAATTTATTAACCAATTTCTGCTTCTTTCTTTTTATAGAAAGTCACAAGTAGAACAGGTTCTTTATTTTGAAAATTTTGAAAGTCAAACCCAAAACCTCCGCTAGCTGAAATCGTCTAACACATTCCCAAATATCACTGGGGCCAAGAGGCCTTACGCGGTATTTCGCTTTATAACATCTTAAACATCACGCCATCACTCCCGCTTTATAACACCTTATTATGCCTAAATTTTGAGATTATGGAATTATGTCATTCATTCAATGAACTTGTTTTGGAGATGATCATTGTTGACAAATTATTAGTCAAAGATGGAAAACTATTTTTGTCATCAAAATATATAGCTAATTAGAAACAACAAACTCCAATGTTTAGGTAGTAGTTTATGAATGTCACTGTCATAACTAAGTATTTTATTTTATTTTATTTTTAGAAAATGGTTATATATTAGAGTGCGTCTGGGGAGAAACGCGTTTCTTGGAGAAACGGGCTTGTTATGTCGCACGACATAAGTAGCCAGTTTCTGGATATCCTTTACAAAGCTTCATATCCGTAAGCTTTGAAATGGATATCCGAAGCTTTGTAAAGGATATCCAAACCAAGTATTTTTTTGATATCCTTTACAAAGCTTTCAGATATCCGTGCTTTGAAATGGATATCCAGAAGCTTTGTAAAGGATATCCAGAAAAAATATTTGGTTTCTGGATATCCTTTCCAAAGCTTCTGGATATCCTTTCCAAAGCTTCTGGCTATTGGCTAGGTATGTCGCACGACAAAACAAGCCCCGTTTCTCCATGGGCGACGGAGAAACGCGTTTCTCCCCAGATTTTGTGTATATATTATTAACTCATGATAAATGGCCCACATATTATTAAGGCAAGCCGGATTTTCTAAGGAATATATTTCCTTATTTATCTACTCTATTATTTATATCATTATGAAAATATTAAATATTTTCTTATTTAAGAGTACAATACTTATTTAAAGACAATTAATATAAGGCCGACGGAGTATTTTAGTTATAAGTTGATTTAAACTTATTTATTTATGAAACTTTGTTGCGTCACTTGCGTGCCATGTAGTAAATTTTAGTTTCGAAAAATGAGTGCATAGTTATATAATTTTCAATTGATCATAATTTATACTCCCACCATTAGATTTAAGATTTTTTTGTCTACTTGATCACAATTTTAACCAATGATTTAAATAAAAATTTTAAAATACTTACTAAAAATATTATTGATCATGATATGATAATAATTTTTAAATTTTTATTAAAATAATTATTATTTATTTAAATTATTGATTAAACTATAAATAAATTGATCAAAAATCATGAGTCAGATAGGTTTAAGAGAATATTTACGATGATTGTATAATGGTTACATTTGAATAATTTGCTCGGCAATTATGTCATAACTTTTTGAGTTGAATGATTAGTGTTATTATTTGACAACTTGACAGAAGTCACCTTCATCACTCCCTACATTTTCTTTGGAAGGCAAATTGACAAATTGTAGATATTAGTAATAAAAGAAATTATTTAAGTTGCTATTTAGACTATTTAGCAAGTCAAAAACTTGTAAAAAAATGCGTTTTTTTTTAAGCTTAACAAAAAACGTGTTTTTAGACTACGTCGTCGACTTTTTCACTTTCTTCATACCGTCTCTCCCGCCCCGTCACTGTCAACAATCGCCATTGAAGAAATCGCAATTGTGAATTTAGATCATAAATTCGATCTCAATTAGTGTTATCTCAAGGTTCGAATTTGCTTATTGGGAGTTAATTATGATTTTTTTTTTGTTGATTTTTACGAATTTATGAACGTTGGGAAGAATTTGCTGTTGGCTTTGATTGGATGGATTCATTGTGAATTTGTCAAGAATGGTAATCGATTGATTGATTGATTTTGTTGGAGAGGGAGAGAGTGAAGAAGGGGTGTATTGCTGCTTGCTGTTGTGAATTTATGAATGTTAGGAAGGATTTGTTGTTTGCTGTTGGTGGGAATTTGATGTGCCAGCGTTAGGGATTTGATGTGCCAGTGCTAGGGATTTGATGTGCCAGTGTATGTGTTTTTGAGTGCCAGTGCATGTGTTTTGAGTGTCATTGCATGTGGAAATTTGAGTGCCAGTGTATGTGTTTTTGAGTGTCAGTGTATGTGTTTTCAAATGCCAGTCCATGTGTTTTTGAATGCCAGTGCTTGTGTTTTTGAGAGCCAACAAAAATTATTACCAGTGTTTTTGAGTGCCAGTGTATGTGTTTTTGAGTGTCAGTGCATGTGTTTTTGAATGCCAGTGCATGTGTTTTTGAATGTCAGTGCTTGTGTTTTTGAGAGCCAGCAAAAATGTTAGTGTAACAAAGTGCCAGTGTTAGTGTAACAGAGTGCCAGTGTAAAGAGTGCCAGTTCATGTATATAAAAGTGCCCGTGTAAAAAGCGCCAGTGTCAGTTTAACAAAGTGTCAGTGCCAGTTTACACCGGCACTTTGTTAAACTGGTACTGACACTTTTTTCACTGGCACTTTGTTACACATGCACTGACACTTTGTCATGCTGGAACTTTGTATAACTGGCACTGGCACAAACGGGGAAACACAAAACACGTTTTTTATAAGCGCCAGAAAAAATGCGTTTTTCTTAAGATCAACTCATTTAGCAAAGTTATCTTATTTATAAGTATTTTTAATTAAAATTATATTTTATATTAGAATAAAAAGAAATTTGTTATAATCCTAATAGAATTGGACTCATATAATTTGTTTATAAATAAAATATCTACCTTATTTAAACTTTGAGACAGAAATAATAAATAATAGTGACCTACTATTTGGTGTTTATCCTCAATTCCATGACTGATACTCAATGAAATCCTCTTTTTTGAAGATCGAATCCATTCATATAGTCCGTTTGACATTTCAAAATTAGGGTATAATTTTGAGTCTTCATATGTTATTATTGTATCAGATCATGGTTTCGATATTAAAATCATTTCTCTATAATTTGAATAATTAGGCTCCGTTTGTTTCAACAGAAAATGTTTTACGGGAAATGATTTCCTTAAAATGTTTTTCGAAAAATGAATTTCCTGTAAAATAATTTTCGAAAAATGAGATAAACATGTTTTCGGCTGTTTGGTAAAGAAAATATTTTTCGAAAAAAATTAAATTCATTTGTTTAATGAAAATATTTTTCGATAAAAACAGAATTTGAGATAATTTGAGTGGGGTGGGGGGCAGGGGTGGTGGTGGTGAGTGGAGTGGGGTGGGGGGCAGGGGTTGAGGGCAGAGGTGGTGGTGGTGAGTGAAGTGGGGTTGGGAGTGTTGTTAAAAATAAATTTTAAATGATTAAATTTTTTTTTGATCCGACGGGGGGTGGGCTGGGGGGGGAGAGGTGGTGGGAGGGGAGTGGAGTGGGGGTGGGAAGTTGTTAAAAATCAATTTTAAATGATTAAATTCTTTTTTGACCGACGCGAGGGGGGTGGGTGGGTGGGGGTGGGAGGCAGGGTGGTGGTGGTGGTGAGTGGAGTGGGGTGGGGAGTTGTTAAAAATAAATTTTAAATGATTAATTTTTTTTTACCCGATGGGGGGGGGCAGGGGGTGAGGTGGTGGCGGTGAGTAGGGTGGGGGTGGGGTGGGGGGGCAGTGGGTGATGGTGGTGAGTGGGGTGGGTAATGTGGGGGATGTATAAAAACTTAGGTGTGTGAGGGTGTTACCATTTTCTGGAAAATGTTCCCATATTATTATGTTACCCACTTACTATTTCGCACGGAAAATAAGAAATAATGTTATTAAAGTAGGAGTTGTGAGTGTGTAGGAGAGAGAAAGTGGGGTAGAGAATAGTAAGTGGATAGTTGTAGTGAGTATGACAAGTGGTTCCCATGAATAAAGAAGTATTGAAAAGTTTCATTTTTAGGAAAGTGTGACTTTAAAGTGGGACGCTCTAAATAACAAAGTGGGTAAGGTTTTATGGGATGGAGGAGTATACTATAATATGTCAATTATTATGTTGCTTGAATCTCTAAATTACTCTGGTCATTTCGGTCAAGGTCGTTTATAACGTTTCGTTGGTACGGGGCGAAACTAAATAATGGCATCTAATGACTTTATATAGCTACACACATTGAACGGTATAAACCGAGGAACGAATCTGGGATAGACCGGACAAGGCCTAATGTATTGGGCCCAAAACAATAATCCATACAAGACTCAATTAAGACAAATGGAGTGGGTTTTCCCTACCTTTGCTCGTCTTTCTTCCTCGTCATTCCCACTATGTCGACCTAGACATAGCAGAGCAAATAATGACCAAGACACAGCAAGCATACATGCCAACGAGGCACAAATCTCATATTCCGAGCAAGGCATCCAAAAAAGGCCGAGCAAGGCCTCCTTTAAAGACAAGAAGCCCCTCCTCGGTCTCCATATAACAGAAATGGTTTTCACCAGCTTTATAATTCTCTTCCTCGACTCAATGTAGGCCGATCAGGTCATGTATGACGAAGAAACCCGCCTCCAAAGGCGCACGTGCAGATTACTACTATCTAATCCTACTCAAATAAGGAATGTGAACAGTATAATCCTCCTAGGATTATATCTACCTTCCAAAAAATGAACCTGAAGGATAGCATGCTAGAGCCCTACTCTGGAAGACTGGAAGGCTTCACCAATCACAAAATCAGCGTCATGGGGACAATTGACTTATTGCTAGAAGTGGGTGATCATCCCTTCCGAGCAGAGGCCACAGTAAAATTCGTGGTCATGGATCTGACAAGTGACTACCATGCAATCCTTGGCATTCCAAGTCAAGGAAAACTTGGGATGGTCACCTCCCTCCCTCACCAACGAGTTAAATTCCCTACGCGTTCTGGAGTCAGATGTGTGAGGGCGAACCCCAAGGAATTCTTGGAGCATGTCATGAGGAGTAGAAAAACATCTAGAAAGGTGGAGGTGGACACACCAGATGAAAGCATAAAGAACTCTAAGTCTATAAAGATTACCAGAACCAGTTCTAGGCTCAACCAGGTTTTTGAATCAGATGACGAGGACCACATGATCCTAAATATATAGGATAATCGTGACACAGTTCTGTCCGTCCTGGATGCAGCCCCTCATCTCGTCAGCGGCCAGAACTCAGTGGCCAACCCCGACTTGAGACAATGAGAGGTGTCAGACATTGATGAACTAGTGGAGATGGAACACCTAGACCTAAACGGTGAGGAAGGTAGAAGACTTAGAGAAATAATCATCGAAACATTGCAATTTCAGGATGGTCCAAAGATGGAGCCCGTAGACGAATTGGAAGAAATCATACTCAATCCCAACTATCCAGAATAAAAAAATAAAAATCGGGGGCCAACTCTCCCCTGAAGAGGGGAGGATATCATCACCCTCCTAAAAAATAATCTTGATGTCTTCGCCTAGAAATTCAAGGATATGAGGGGAATCAGGAAGAGATAGCTAGGGCTGTAAACGAGCCGAGCCGAGCCGAGCTTTGAAGTTTCGAGCTCGAGCTCGAATAAAAAATATCGAGCTCGAGCTTTTCTCGAGCTCGAGCTCGAGCCCAAAATGCATGTTCGAGCTCGGCTCGAATCAAGTTTCGAGCTTTTCGCGAGCTGGCTCGCGAGCTTTTCGCGAGCTGCTCGAACTCGACTTTTAACGAGACGAGCTCGAGCTTCGACTTATTTTTTTGAAAAATATCTGAAATCAAACGAGTTTTTAACGAGCCGAGCTCGAGCTTCGACTTATTTTTTGAAAAAAATCTGAAATCAAACGAGCTTTTAACGAGCCGAGCTCGAGCTTCAACTTATATATATATATATATATATATATATATATATATATATATATATATATATATATATATATATATATATATATATATATATATATATACTAAAATTTATTCGAGCTTTTAACGAGCCGAGCCCGAGTCGAGCTCAAATGAGTCGATCTCAAACAGAGCTCGTCGAACATACGAGCCGAACACGAGTCGGCTCGAAAAAAATGACGAACTTGAAAATCGGTTCGAGCTCGAGCTCGAGTTCACCTCGAGCCCACTCGAACTCAAGCTTTTTTCGAGCTGAGCCCGAGCCGAGCTCGAGCCGGCTCGGTTCGTGTAACAGCCCTAGAGATAGCTCTCCAGAGGTTTGAAGTTGATCCATCTGTTAAACCTATCAAACAAGCACGGAGGATTTTCGCAAATGACAAGGAAGATGCAATCAAGGAGGAGGTGCAGAAACTACTAAGTGTTGGAATCATCCGAGAAGCAACATACACTATTTGGTTGGCCAACTTTGTGATGGTCAAGAAACGTAACGGAAAGTGGTGAATGTATATGGATTTCACAGATCTCAACAAGGCCTGCTCGAAAGATAGTTACCCTCTCCCCAGAATTGACAAGCTGGTAGACTCCACTAATGGACACAGAACTCTCAGTTTCCCAGACGCCTACTCTGGTTATCACCAGATAAAAATGGCTAAGGAGGACATTGAAAAAACAGCCTTCCAGATAGCTGGAGGAATTTATTGCTATACTATGATGCCCTTCGGGCTTAAAAACGCGGGCGCATCCTACCAGCGTATGGTCAACAAAATTTTTGGGGAGCAGATAGGCCGTAACATGGAAGCCTACATAGATGACATGGTCATCAAGACTTAGAGTGGTGGTCACGCCCCTGACTTGGAGGAAACTTTTGATAACCTACGAGCAAACAACATGAAACTGAATCCAAGTAAATGCGTGTTCGGGGTGACGACGGGAAAGTTCCTAGTCTTTATGGTATCGCAAAGAGGAATTGAGGCAAATCCAGAAAAAATTAAATCCTTGATTGACATGAAGGAACCTACCAACATCAAGGAGTTTCAAATACTGAATGGAAGGATAGCTGCACTTGGGAGATTCATTGCAAAATCCGCTGAAAAATCACTGCCTTTCTTCAAAGTCTTGAAGGGGACCAAGAGCTTCTCCTGGACATCTGAATGCTCAGAATCATTAAAACAGTTGAAGGAGTACTTGGGATCCCCTTCTTTGTTGAGCATCCTAGTTACTGGAGAGATGTTATACGTCTTCCTAGCAGCAATGGACAACGCTATAGCAATGGTATTAGTCTGAAATGAAGGAACCACACAGAAACCCATCTACTATGTCTCCAAGGCACTATCCGATGTGGAGATCAGATACTTCAATGCAGAAAAGATAGCCTACGCCATAGTCATAGTGACAAGAATGCTACAAGCATACTTTTCTACATACCCCATCATTGTGTATACTAATACGCCCTTGAATAAAATCTTGCGTAAGTTGGATTGCTCAGGACGTCTCCTTAATTGGTCTATCGAACTCACTGAGTTTGACATTACATACCAACCTAGGAAGACACTCATAGCACAACCTCTGGTCAATTTCATGGTTGAAACTGCTTTCATAGGTGAGCACAACCCCACCTCTCGTAAGCGCAAAAAATCTGCGGGGGAAGAATTGACCATCAAGCTCTCATCCAACTGTTGGGTCATATACACAGATGGCTCAGCCACTAAGGAGAGAAGCGGAGCTGGAATTGTGATAGCAAGTCCTGACAATCCAAGACATAATCATATTTAAGTTCCCTGCCTCCAACAATCAAGCGGAGTACGAGGCCTTGATATTTGACATTGAGTTGGCTTCCTTTTATGGAGCAACTAAAGTCCCCGCCTTTTGTGACTTCCAGCTCGTAGTCAAACAGATAAAAGGGGAGTATAGCACTCAACATCCCATACTTACAAAGTATAAATACCTCGTCCTAGACATGACGAAAAAGCTGGAATTTTTCAAAATAAGTCAGATAGGAAGGGAAGATAATCAAGTGGCATATGTTCTATCTAAACTGGCTACTATTGACGTGACAGATCCCAACTCTAACCAACTCATAATCTTTGCCGAAGAACCTGCCTACAAGAGACTACTAGTAATGCCCCTAGATGAAGAGGAGAGGTGTTGGGTAGATGACTACATAGACTTCATCGAAAATAACCAGCTCCCATAAGATGAAGCACGTGCTAGACTTATCAAGAAGAAATCAGTAAGGTTCACAGTGATGAACTGAATTCAATATAGAAGATCATTCACAAAGCTCCTGCTGAGGTGTGTTTATCCCAAGGAAACAGAAAATCTCTTGGCTGAGGTCCACGAAGGCATTTACGGTGGTCACCCGGGGGCCAGAATCTTAGCTGATAAAATTATCACACTAGGTTACTATTGGAAAAACTTGAGAGATGACGCACAAACCTACGAAATAAAGTGTAACAAGTGCCCGAGATACTCTGACATTCCTAGACTTTCAGCAGTTGAGCAGACTCTTATAATACCTAAGTGGCCATTTGACATGTGGGGAATCGACATTATCAGGCCCTTCCCCCCCTCCCCCCGCCCGAGGTAATTGTAAGTATGTGATCGTGGCAGTTGACTACTTCTCCAAATGGATTGAAGCAAAGGCTTTAGAAAAAATAAAAGAGGAGAACGCAATCAACTTTTTCCATGACTTCATCTGGTGTCGCTTTGGGGTTCCACATACTATCATTTCAGATCATGGCCTTCAATTTTCTAAGGCATTCACAGTAGATCTGAACAGACTTGGAGTCCGACACATCAAATCATCTGTGAGCAGACCCCAATGCAACGGACAAGCGAAAGCAGCCAACAAGTTGGTGTTAACAGCCCTAACTGAGAACCTTGAAGGAAGTGATGGTAGATGGTTGGACAAACTTCCCTTAGCCTTATGGGCAGTTCGCACAACCACACGGGGGCCAACTGGGGAAACCCCATTTGCACTGACCTTCGGTTCTGAGGCCATGGCACCAGCTATGATGGCTATCCCTACAAATAGAAATTCAAACTATGATGAGCAAGTCAACAAGGTCAACATGCTCCTAGACCTAGACCTGGTCTAGTGGATGAAAGGAGACTAGCTGCTCAGATGAGGATGGTGAACTACAAGCAAAGGACCAAAGCCTATCACGATAAAAGGGTCAATAAGAGAGTATTCCAAGTTGGCGATTGGCTACTTAGAAAAATCGAAGCTACTGGGAGATGGCTGAACAAAACAAGCTCTTCCCAAACTGGGAAGGCCCCTACATCATTACTCAAGTTATCAGAGAAGAGACCTACATAATGAAGACCCCAGATGGACAAGAGCTAAAACATCCGTGACATTCTGATAATATACGAAAATATTATCACTAGTTCTAGTCTGTTTTTATTTTTATAGATTAGTTGTTGTTAGTTTTTTCCTTCCAAGTAAATTAGGATTGCAGTTTGATGTAATCAGTTTCAGTTAATGATGTTTTAATTTCCATCAAAGCAAAAGACTAGCAAGACAAATGACGAGGAGCTTCCTCCTCGACATTCAGGGAATAACATTTCCCTAAAAAAATTACCTAAGACCTATGTCGAATGAACTTACTCGGCATAGAGAGGTAATGATCACAAAATTACCTAATACCTATGTCGAATGACCTTCCTCGGCGTAGAGAGGTAAATCATCAAAAAATTACCTAAGACCTATGATGAATGACCTTCCTCGACATAGAGAGGTAAATCACTAAATATTGCCTAAGACCTATAGCCGAACGACCCTCCTCGGCATAGAGAGGCAAAGTATCAACAAATTATCTAAGACATATTGCTAAGCAACCTTCCTCGACCCAGTGAGATAAAATAAAAAATAACCCAAGTGTCATGCCGAGGAGCCACTCCTCGGCCTAATGACAACTTGCAAAGTCACCAAGTGATTTAAAACGGAATGAGCTTCCTCGGTTTTAGCTGCTAAATACCTATGATGAGGAGACCCTCATCGGTATCCCATGAAAATTGGATACTTGGGAAAAATTATACAAGACTTACATCATTCAACATACATTCAAATATACAAACAAGTATTCAAACAAACGTAGCTTATATCAAAGCAGCAAAAAAGGATGAGTAATAGAAAAAAGGCATTTACATTGATATAAAATTGAAGTACAGAAGCCCTATTCTATTACAACAAAATGAGAAGAAAAACCCTAAGCCTGATCGTCATTGATGAATAGCTCGTCTTGATTCACGTCAGCTTCAGGGATCGTGATCTGCTCGGTTTGAGCCTCCTCGAACTGCCCCTTCTCATCCTCCTCCTCCTCCTGTATCTTCTCTATTAAAGCATTTAGGTTTTGAGGATCAATGGGAGGTGGGACCCATGCCTCTCGGCCTTCCCTTGCATCTTGGGCGACAATGATCTTGATGGCATTATCTGAATATGGCACCAAGGCATGGCCAGTACGAGCCAACTCATCGTACGAATCCTAGAAGATAAGACGGGCAAGTAAGCCTACATCGACGTTCAGCGTTGGATCCACTAGTGCTCTTCTGGTCAAATGAAGATATCCATCAGAGTACATAGTGGCCGTCTTTTCAGCCAAGGCCTGCTTGAAGGCCTAGTTGGCCTTAAACTGGGAGATGGCCTCAGCAATTTTAGAGGGCAAGCCATCCTCTAACTTTTTACACCGAGCATCAGCTTCCTCGGCGTTTCTCATCAGTTCGGCTTGAAGCCTTTCAATCACATCTTGCCCAGCCTTGGTGGTCTCCTCGGCCTTGGCCTGAGCATCTTTGGCTATCTTCTCAGCTTTCTCTGCCTCCGCCTAGGCCACCTTTTGGGCATCTACCTCGGCCCTCAAAGACTTGAGGAGCTCCTCAGCCTTGTCCTGATCGGCCTTGTTCTTCTCGATCTGGCATTCAAGCTTCTACGTGTGCTCATCGGCCGCTTTGCTTTTTATTGCCTTGTAGGCAGTCATTGTGGCAAGATATGATAAAGAAAACAGAATATATCAATAAGAAATTACAAGTAAAATAAAACTGAGAAGGAAAAGAAAGTTGTAACGATAGGGTTACCTCGCTCAAAAGGAGGCCCTTTCTATTGGCAAGATGCTCCTTGCTCGGTTTGGCCTCAATAAAATGTTTGAGCAGATCCTCGTCCATTGAACGATGGACTACGGCCCGACCTAGCCTGAGCTTGGGGCCCTTCCTGGCCAGCACATCCAAACCCCTGATTGTTGGGTAGACGGCTGACTTCTTTGCTACCTGCTCGGCTTCAGTATACGTTTGCACGTGCCTAGCAGTGACCTCCTCGGAGGTAGATGCAACAATTCTCTTGGAGGGAGGTTCCTCCTACACGGTGTCTATCCTTGGCTTCTTTTGGGCAGAGTTTATCTCACCAGCATCAGCCTCCACTGTCTTAGTCAGATCGGCTAGTCTCAGTGCCTCCTCGGCTTCTGGGGTAAGGACTTGGGAACTTTGTCCCACTTCAGCTTGGGCCTCTTGCCCATCATTTCCTTCCTTGGTAGAGGTAGCAGCACCCCCACCTGCATCAAGGGCAATGCCCCTGCATCCTTGGTGGACAAAATATTTTGGCGATGAACAACATCATCCCGTCTTTTAGTTTGATCCAAGGAGCGTGATGTCCTCCTCCTCGGCTTCATTAGGGTCGGGGGATCAAGAAGCTCCTCAGACATCTTCCTCTCTTGCTCGGTAGTCAGATCTGCAAAAACGAGAAGGAACAATTAAGAGAGTTATGAGGAAGAGTAAAAAGCAGAACAAAAAAGCACGTGTAAGAAAGACGATGAAGGATAAAAATTTATAGCCGACTGCACCGTTCTCGGCCAAACACTTGTCGTCATATAGCTTGCAAAGATCACATTTGTCATGGAAGACAAGACCGGGATGCACCCTCCAGTCTGGAAATCTATTTCCCCTTGTGACGGGGATGAGGGGCATCAGTCCGTCTTTAGGCCCAGGCATGATGCCGGCCTGAACATAATACATATGGTCAGTCTCCAAGGTCGACCGGCACATGGTGCCCACCTGGGCAAGCTACCTTAACCTTTCAATCAACTGCCCACTCCATTCAGGCCTCCACACCTGCTGGGGCACACATGGATACTTCGAGGGAGAGGCAAACTCCCAACCTTGTCGTCTCTCTACCCGGATAACATGATTATTCCACCACGACACTTTGCTCGACATGGGATAAATAAGTTCAGGATGGTTGGGATCACTCCTTATCACCACAAGCCTGGAATCCTCCTTGTAACTTACGGTGAAAAAGTGGTGGAAGGCAGACTGACAAGGTTCGAAACCTAAGCTACGACAGAGAACTATATAGCATGTGAGGAACCTCACGACATTGGCTCCTAGCATAGCCGGAATGAGTAGAGTCAGTTCCTCTCCCAGTCATAGAAGCACAATAAAAAGAATAAGGGTTAAAATTTGGCCAAGGCCAAATGAAAGGACGAGGAAGAGTATCCCTCCTTGTCCTATTAACTAAAACCAAGGAGGGATCCTTACCCAGCAACGGATGTCGCTCCAGGTGGTCGGACTTCAGATAGTAGAGGTTGATGTGATCAAGGATCTCAGTCCAACCGTGGAACAACACAATATTTGGGGATTCAATATCAAGTCGGTCAATCCTAAACCGACTAGGATATCTCACGTCGGTTCGAGGTAATTGGCACCTCGTCAATATCTCCCCTATCTCAACTAAACTCACCATCATCCATATATCATCAATCCTTCGGTAGATCCTAAGGTTTTTGGTATGGTAACAATAAAAGGCATTTTGATCTCTCCTCCATGTACGTGCCATTTCTAAATATGAAGAAGACAAAAGATGGTTCAAGAAAACCTTCAACCCAGAACAACAATGGCGGCCACCAAGAATAATACCCAAAAAACCCAAAAATCACCAAGAAAAATTGCAGAAATTAGTAAAAAGGAGAAGTTTTATACTTGAATTGAAGGATTGATGTAGAAAACACGAGCCAATCGAACACAAATGAATGAAAAAGAGCAACGAGATCAAGAACACGAAATGACAATTTTCAACCTTATAGAGCTCTCAATTCGAAACAGTGATAAAAGAACAAAAAGGAGGAGCGTTTCGCCTTTTATACCCAAATCCGAAATGGGTATGGGTCAAAACAGGGTAAAGACGTCGTCCTTTCCCTTGCAATTAACTTTCTAGTAGGTTCCCAATGTGGATGTCAGACCTAGAAGTACACACCCATCATTGTACGAATTAAACGGTGGAAATGAAGTGCCTAATGACACGTAAGCGCCCGTTCGTATTCATTTAAGCCGAGGTAGAGCACTACTTCCTACTCATCATAGTCGAGCTAGGAACTCGGGGGCCACTGAACGGTATAAAATGAGGAACGAACGTGGGCTAGGACGGGCAAGGCCCAATGGATTGGGCCTAAAACAATAATCCATACAAGACCTAATTATGACAAAGGGAGTGGGATTTCCCTACCTTTGCTCGTCTAGCTTCCTCGTCATTCCCACTATGTTGACCTAGACATAGCAGAGCGAATAATGACCAAGGCACAACAAGTATACATGCCAACGAGGCACAAATCTCATATGCCGAGCTAGGCATCCAACAAGGCCGAGCATGGCCTCCTCTAAAGACGAGGAGCCCCTTATCGGTCTCCATAAAACAAAGAAATAGTCTTCACCAGCTTTATAATTCTCTTCCTCGGCTCAATGTAGGCCGACCATGTCATATACGACAAAGAAACCCGCCTCCAAAGGCGCACGTGCAGATTACTACTATCTAATCTTACTCTAATAAGGACTGTGAAGAGTTATAATCCTCCTAGGATTATAACCTTATCTCACACGCATTCTTATTCAACATGGATTATACAATGATATGCCTATAAATACAAGCCATAATTCACATTATTAGGTAACACATCTTTTGACTCTAAACTCTTGTCAATTGATTTTTCTCTCTAATCACAAATACTTACTCTCACGCCAAAGGGCCTTCGCCGGTGAAGCCTTGACTTAGTTTACGTGTTTGTTCTTCTTTTTCAGGCTATTCAATCATACATGATACAACATGCCGCTGGATTTAGGCTGATCCGAACGTTTTTTGCATCATCGCACATTTATCTATATATCTTTAAAAATAGTATAATACGTTAATGTATATATGTTCATTAGTTGTTCAAACTTTTATAACTTTATTCTATTTTTATTATTCGTTATATTTTTTCTTACTTTAATCAATGAGAAAAAAAATTAAACTAACATTTACAAATTGAGAATATGTGTGTAAATTAAATATGAAAATATTTATAACTGATATGATAATGTTATAGATAAAAAAAATTACAATGGAGTTTTAGAAAAATTACTTGATGTCTTCAAATTTGAAAGATATTTAACGTTTACGCAAGACGAATTAAAAAAGAAGTACTACAAACATATGAAAACAATAAATATGAAACAGAGATTATGTATGACAAATTTATTTATTTTATTTGTCCAGTGAAAGGGAAATCGAGAGAGATATTATGTAAAACTAAATTTAAACTTGTAATTTATAAATTTATAGATAAATATAAATAGAAATGCATTGGATTGTAAATAACAACAAATGCAAGGTTATAAGACCATAATCAATAATCAATAATCTATAAATAGAAAAAATCTATAAATAAATAAGCAAAATATGATTTTCTATGATTTGAATCTATAAGTTATATAGAAATAGAATTTTGATTCAAGTTAAATAGGGAAAATTACATATTGGTAACCTGAGTTTGTTTTAAGTTTGCTATCCCCAACCTGAAAGTTTAATTTTGCCGATCAGTAACCTAAGTTTGTCAAATTGTTGCAATTGGGTGTAAAGACTAACTTTTTGTTAATTTTTTTTTAATATAATGACAAGCATGTTCTGTTGGGTTTTGGGGTTACAAACGCAGCGGAAGAACTTTGAAAAACAACAAAACCCTAGCCCTATGATCCGTCTAGCATGAAGAGATTAGAAATATATATGAAATAGGATTTACATACCTTAATGCGATTATGTTTGTTTCAAAACGGATCTTCAAAAATGAATCACAAAACGAATCTCAAAACCATTGATGAAGGTTTTAATCTTCTCCTTGTTCTTACTTGGTGATGAATCAACGATCGAAGACTTCAAGCTTTTGGAGATAAAGTAATCACCCTCTATCGGTAATCCACACGCGAACGGACCAAGAACTCTTCTTGTTGGATTGCTAGATGATCCCCGATTGTTGAATCAATATTCAACAATCAATGGCTTTTTGGTAGAATGAATCTATGAATTTTGATCTTTGATTCGTAATCAAAATCAATCAATTAGTGTTTCATAAACTCTAATTTTCATCACTTTTTGCTGGGACAAAAGGGTTCTATTTACACTTGTTATAAATCCCTAACACTTAGGAAAAAGAGTCCTTTTTCCTTGCAAAAATGGGTTTCCAGCGCCGCCAGGACGATTCGTCCCCAGGGGCACGACTTGTGAGCACGAGTCTCCCCAAGGGGCACGAGTCATCCCCTAATGCATGCTCTCTGATAGATTCGTCCCTGCCTTGGGGAATAGTTGGGCCAACAGGGCACGAGTCGTCCCCTCAGGGGACGAGTCATCCCTTGAGCCTAGAATTCACCCCTTTAGCCATTTTCAATCCATTTTTTTGTGTGTGACCCTTTAGGAATTATATTTTATATTGGTAGTGAGTTGAAACATCAACCTCACAAGACATAAGTGACTTCTAGCAAGTCATTATGTACATCTAATTAAATATAACATCAAAGCTTGATTCCTTGATAGATCAATGTCACAATCCCTTTGTCCACGATGTCCAATTGAACATGAGTCATGGTCCATGTCAACTCACATGTTCAATGCTTTCTCAATTCCGAATATGCTGATAATCCAAATGCATTTTATCTCTATCAAATCACTTGAGTGTGGCCACACATTTCATCAACATCATTCATCGAGGGGCCCAAGCAAACATCTCTCTCAACGAGAGGGACAAATCCCATCTTGACTTTTCATTCTTCCCTACAAGAATCCAATCGTGCCAACATAGCCCTTATTGCTATCCGATTAAAGATATTATTAGACTATATCAAACACAATGTTCATCATGTGGAAGACGATGATAATCTCAGGTTCAAAGGATTCAATGACACGACTATCATGATATTTAATCATGACACATATGACTATAGACCATGTCATAAATCTCATCGGTAGGTCATGTCCAATACTTGTTCTCTAGCAAGTATCCATAAGTGTAATGTGCATCACATGCATATAATCATCTCCATGATTATCCACTACCAACTTATACTAGTTATTCATAATAACTAGGGACGCAGTTCAATATAATAAACATGTAAACATATAATGAACCAAATAACACTTTCTCTATAATATATGATAAAGACTATTACATAGCGGTTTAGATTATAAGTCAAACATAACTAAATGCCTAGGGCACTACACCAACATGTTCAGTGCACATGACTTTTGAAAAGGTATTTTGGTTATTTTGTCAGGGCATTTGACGAATTTAACAAAGTTTCAAAAATATCCCTCTATGTAAAATATTTAACGATATCTATAACCCCATTAACTTCATTATCTCCATCTCCATCAACATCAACTGGTCCAACACTAACACCACCAGACTTAGGATTGAAGATTCGTCCATCTCAGCAGGTTTCCCATTTTCCAGCAATTCCACCGGTGTAAAGCGGACAAGAAAGTGAGTGGAAATATCATTTTCCATTATAAAGTTTATAGCAGTCAAGAAATTCCATGGATTTAACGAACTTGTTTCATCACCGACCCAAATATGATAGACAATTTGGTTATTTATTGACGTGACTTCAAAAGTAATTTGCTTCCTAACAGATGCAACGAGTAACCACGATATATCAGAAGAAAATCTCCCGTTAAAAAACATAAATGTAGAACGGGAAGGGAAGGGACGTCTTCAGCTACACTCCAATGGTAGTGCTTATCCTCAACAGGTTTTCCTTCGAGCTTTGAAGGACTTGCATTTGATTGATCTGTAGCTTTTGGGTCCCTTTACTAACTGATTTCTTTAGAAAACCAACAGTGCCTTGGTGCTTGCAAGAGTATGAAAATACTCCTAGATATTTCCTAATATCTTTGTGATTCTGATATGTAGATTAGTATATACTTAATACATAAATAGATTAGGAATAATTGTGAATATATGTTTACTAAAAACTAACGGTTTGTATTTAGTTAGTTGTTTGTTTTTTTAGGAAACGTCTCAAGGATGGAAAGTCTTGGCGATAAGGAATGATGTTGCGGATTGAGGGAAAGATATATACAAGGAAGGGATTGACTTCTCCTCCTCCTCAAACCGCGTATAAAAAGAAGACCTCGTCTTCTTTACAATCACGGATTTTCTGAGAAGTTTGTGCCGAGTATCTTGAGCGAGAAATCCTTGAGAGTTTTGTGCTTGTATCTTGAAAAACATAAATCGTTTCTTCAAGGTTGTTTCGTGTTCATAAGTTCTTAGTGTAGAACTTCATTTGATCTTTCGTTGTTTATTTCTCTTTTCATTGTATTCGTTTGTTCTACAATCTTGTTATTCAAACAAGGTTGTTATTTTATAAAAAGATTTCCAGCAAGAATTTCTTGCTGAAGTTTTAATTCCGCAGCATTTATATTCTGTTACTTTAAGTTATTTTCTAGAAATAATTTGTTAAGTAAGTTGTGCTGACACTTGTGTTCACAACTGTACACACAAGTCTGTGCACATCTGTGGACAGTCCTAGCTACAATTCTTTCAATTGGTATTAGAGCCTCCTCTCGACTCAACTGAAATCGATCCTTGAAAGTAGCCACAATGGATTATCACCATAACCACAGCCATAATAAACCACCTACTCTAAATGGTTCAAACTATGCCATTTGGAAGGCAAAAATGATTATGCACATTAAATATATTGATCATCATGCTTGGGTTAGTCTTGTGAATGGCTACACTCCTCCCGTGATTGAACTTACCCCAGCAACATCTGATGGCAAAGAAGAGAGAAATTATGGGCCTAAACCCATAGAAACTTGGACACTTGAGGAAACTGCACTTGCCAACTATAATGCCAAGGCTATGGGAGCAATCTCTGACCATGTGGATCCTCATATGTATAGTTTATTCTCTACTCAAACTGTTGCCAAAACTACTTGGGACATTCTTCAACTTCATTGGGAAGGACCGGCTAGTGTTAGAAAAACTAAGCTAAGAACTTTAATGACCAAGTTTGAAACTTTAAGGATGGGAGAGAACGAAACCATAAAAGAGTACTCAGCCAAAATTTTGGACATTTAAAACGAGTCTTTTTCCTTGGGTGAATCTATATCCAATGCAAGACTCATAAGTAAAGTACTAAGAACTCTCCCAGAAATGTTTAATATGAAAATCTCTGTGATTGAGGAAACTCAGGATGTCCAAACTGTTGGACTTGATACCATCCTGGGTATTTTGACTAATTTTGAGTTAAATCTTGGGATACAAGAGGCTAGTATAGCAAACTCAATGGCTCTTGCGAGTGCTCTCAAGGTATCTCAGGATCTTGTGCAATTATCCAAAGATATTGATGAATCGAACTTAGGAGATGATGAGTGTGCTTTGATTACTCAAAAATTCAATAGCTTGTTGAAAAAGAAATGGTTTTTGGTTTTCTAAGTTTCCAAATTCAGCACATTCTACTCCATCCACGGTTGATTCAGCAAAGAAGGAATTTGTTCCTAAAAGGCCTGCATCTAAAGGAAAAAAAATCCATTGATTATATTCAATGCAGAGCTTGAAAAGGATTCGGTCATTACGCCAATTAGTGTGCTAACACACTTAAAAAGCGTGGAATGAGTTTCTCAGCGACCTTGAGTGACTCTGATGATGATGAACAGACTGCAAATATGTCAATATGGAATTCATCTCAGGTCACATTGTCTGACAGTGACTCGGATGAGGAAGTTGTGCAATATGCTGATCACACAACTTTCCTCACAACTGACTACACAACTGAAAACAGTGTGTATACCTACCTGAACTCTTCGACTGCTGATGAAATTAACAATGATCCATCAGAAGAAGAGTGTGCTACCTATGAGGACTTGCACGATACTTATGTTGAACTCCACACTGATTGGACTAAACGAATGGAGCAACTCAAAGTATATAAACAGGTAAATGAGAAACTAACTGCAGAAAATCTCAAATTAAAATCTAAAGTTGAGAGTTTGTCAAAAGAAAGTGATTCTCAAAAGGACTCCATAGCCAAGTTAGAAGTTTTACTCACAAAGAAAGATATGAAATGTGAAATTTTTAAATCTAATCTTGAGAAAGAAACAGAAACTCTAACAAAGCTAAACACTGGTAAAGCTAAGTTAGAAGAAATTTTGAAAATGGGAAATCAAGGAAAATTAGAAGTTGGCTATGGAGATACCGTTTTTGTAAAAGAAGGAGCAAGCACTTCGAAAGTTCAAAAAGCGAAAACTACCTCCTCAAATAAAGTTGTTCATAATGCTGCAAGCAAACAAAACAGTAAGAGGAGGTATATATGTCACCATTGCTTCACTCCATGTCACATTCGACCATACGGTTACAAACTGAAACAAGAACTAGGTTTCGGAAATGTGCGTGGACACTTAGGCAGACAGTTGTGTGCACAACTGAACACACAATAACACTCACAGCCTAAAGCTGGAAGGAAAACTGCCTGGGTAAGAAAGGAAATAATGAACTGTCAGGTAGCCTTCACCTCTCTTAAGAGCAGTGTGGAAGGGTCCTGGTATTTTGATAGTGGATGTTCTCGCCACATGACGGGAGCTCGTGAAAATTTCAACGAATACACACCATTCAAAGGTGGAAAAGTCAATTTCGGTGAAGGAGCTCAAGGTAAAGTAATTGGCAAAGGTACGTTAAATGTATCAGGTTTTCCTCAGCTACACAATGTCCTACATGTTGAAGGACTTAAGGTAAATCTGATAAGCATAAGTCAATTGTGTGATGATGACTTATTTGTTAAATTCGACAAGTCCAGTTGTGACGTTTTTGATAATAAAAATGAGTGCATTTTAACTGGTATTCGATCCTCTGATAACTGCTACAAAGTTGGTAGTACTATGTCATGTTTTTCCACTAAAATGGATGAAACCACTATCTGGCACTAAAAGCTTGGTCATGCCAGTGAAAAAAAATCAGAGACATAATTAACTTTGGGGCTGCAAAAGATTTTCCCAAACTGGACTTGAAGAAATTAAGTGTGTGTGGGTCTTGTAAAAAAGGGAAACAAACCAAATCAAGTCATAAAAAGGTTCAAAACTGTGGAATCTCAAGGTGTCTTGAATTGATCCACACTGACCTAATGGGTCCTATAGAGGTGGAAAGCATGTCTCGAAAAAAATACTGTTTTGTGTGTGCGGACGATTTTTCTAGATATACTTGGGTAATCTTTTTAAGGGAAAAATCCAATAACATTGATGAATTCAAAATTTGGTACAAAAGGGTAAAAAACTTATATGGTTTAAAAGCCATTAGAGTCAGATCAGATCATGGTACCGAATTTGAAAATGCCACTTTTTCAGCTTTTTGCGATTCAAAGAGTATTATCCCCCAAAACCCCTCAACAAAATGGGGTAGCGGAAAGGAAAAATTGCACATTACAAGAAATGGCTAGAGTGATGTTGAGCTCTAAAAATATGTCCAAGAAATTTTGGGCAGAAGCTGTGAACACAGCATGTCATGTGGGGAATCGTGTCTTTTTAAGAATTGGAAGTACCATGACACCCTATGAGATCTTACTTGGAAAGAAATCCACGGTAAAATACTTTCATATTTTTGGGTGTATTTGTTACATCTTGAATGACCGTGGGTATCTCTCTAAGTTCGACTCTAAAAGTGACAAAGCCATCTTCATTGGTTACTCAACAAATAGTAGGGCATTTAGAGTTTATAATCTCAAAACCAAAACTGTCATGGAATCCATAAATGTTGTTTTTGATGATGCTACTGATCTTAATTTCAAAACTATTGAGGATGATATTATCGGTTGTACTTGGGAGCCAGAACCAGTTAATGATGAATCTGAACCAGCAGAGGTGAATAAAACTGCAGAAAAGCCTAGTGTGCAAACAGTTGTACAACCAGTTGTTCAAACAACTGACAACACAAGTGGTCAAACAGCTGATGACCAAGGTTCAGATTCTGAAACTGATGAAAGGGACATACGTTCCAGAATACAGGGAAATCATCCCACATCCCAGGTCATAGGGGAAGTGGATGAAGGCATGAAAATACGAGGAAAAATGGTCAATTATCGTGACCTTGCAGGTTTGTTAAGTGTACAATCTGTGTACACTCAAGTAAGTTCTTGTTGTTTTGTTGCTAATTATGAGCCAAAAAATGTCATGGAAGCCTTGAAATATGAAACTTGGGTTAATGCCATGCAAGAGGAATTAATCCAGTTTGAGAAAAATGATGTTTGGTTCTTAGTTCCTAGGCATTCTCACGTCAATGTGATTGGGACCAAATGGGTATTTAAGAATAAATCTGATGAACAAGGCAATATAATAAGGAACAAAGCACGTTTGGTGGCTCAGGGCTACACCCAAATGGAAGGGGTGGACTTTGATGAAACATTTGCCCCCGTAGCCCGCATTGAGTCTATCAGATTGTTGCTAGCTATTGCATGCTACTTAAAAATCACTCTACATCAGATGGATGTCAAGAGTGCGTTACTAAATGGTGTTTTGAATGAGGAAGCCTTTGTTGAGCAACCTAAAGGGTTTGAGGAGCCCTCTAAACCAAATCATGTGTATAAGTTGAAAAAGTCACTCTATGGTCTTAAACAAGCCCCATGAGCTTGGTATGGTAGACTGACTGAGCACCTAATTCAACTTGGTTTTAAAAGAGGATAGGTTGATAAGACTTTGTTTGCTTTGAAAAATAAAAAGGGGATGCTTGTTGCTCAAATTTATGTGGATGACATTGTTTTTGGTGCTACTACTAATGACTTACTTGAAATGTTTGTTAAAAGTATGACATCCACATTCGAAATGAGCATGGTTGGGGAACTGAAATTCTTTTTTGGCCTTCAAATTACTCAAACTAAAGAAGGAATGTCAGTTTCTCAATCCAAGTATGCTAAAAATTTGGTAAAGAAATTTGAGCTTGAAAATGCCTCACACCTGAATACTCCAATGGGATCATCCCAAAAGCTTTGTAAAGATGAAGAGGGTGAAAGTATTGATTACACCCTCTACAGGAGTTTGATAGGGAGCTTGTTGTACCTTACAGCTAGCATACCTGACATAATATTCAGTGTGTGCATTTGTGCTAGGTATCAAGCTGACCCCAAAGTATCCCACTTGAAAGTTATGAAATGCATTATAAGATATGTTAGGGGTACCACTCACTTGGGGTTAAGCTAAACAAGAGATACCAACACAAACTTAGTGGGATTCAGTGATTCCGACTGGGCTGGAAATACGGATGATAGGAAGAGCACCACTGGAGGGTGTTTCTATTTAGTGAATAATCTTGTGTCTTGGTTTAGTAATAAACAAAACTATGTTTCTTTGTCTACTACTGAATTAGAATATGTGGCAGTAGGTTGTTGTTGTACCCAATTGTTGTGGATGAACCAAATGATAAAGGATTATGGATTGAAAAGTGAAACTCTAACTGAATTTTGTGATAACATGAGTGCCAAGGATATTGCTAAGAATCATGTTCAACACTCTCGTACAAAGCACATAGACATTAGGCACCACTTTATAAGAGATCTTGTTGAACAAAGAATTATTACTCTTGAACATGTTGGAACAACAGATCAACTTGCTGATATATTTACCAAGGCTTTGGATTTTGAGAGATTTTCTTTCCTTAAGATTTCTCTCGGATTGTGTGATCACAGGTGACTGCACAGCTGTGCAGACAACTGTCTGCATCTCTGTATAATTGTATAT
Organism: Adenophora triphylla var. japonica; assembly: GCA_022495995.1. Lineage (NCBI taxonomy): Eukaryota > Viridiplantae > Streptophyta > Magnoliopsida > Asterales > Campanulaceae > Adenophora > Adenophora triphylla. The sequence continues at coordinate 315,006 of JAFEMH010000713.1, forward strand.
TATAGAAAACACTGAAGAAAAAAAAAGTAGTCATAATTCCTGCATCCATTCATTGCACGATTATCTCTTGTGATCACTTGATTAGTTTTCTATATTGGCACTACTTGACTCTTGAAAGTGAGACCCCTCCTAACTTGGTGATAAAATTCCCTAGTTAAAATTTTCTTTTGATATCTATCATGGAGTGGGTGTCTAATCTAAGGTTACTGAGAAAAATAAGCTGCCTTCATTCATTTTGAAGCTTCCACTCATGTGCTCAATGCCAATGACTTATTGTTGCATCACTTGGGATAAAAATTTGGGCAAGAACTATGGTGTGAGAGTGAATAGCTCCTTCTTAGTGACTGATTCAATGCCTAATATGGAGACATTCTAGAGGCTATATGATTGAGGGTTATCTCATCGATTTTTTGTTGTTCAAGTTATGCCAATATGTAATCTAGTCATACCATGTTACAATTTATTGATATTAAAATCTTCACTGTGTGTGCATGGTTCCTCATTATAGGCATATTTAAATCTAGGTCATTTGAAATTCTTGGTAAATATATGATCAAATTTTTGTTTGTTACTTATGTCTCTTGACCTAATACTTCTATTGTGTTCAATGATAATCTTATGCCAAGGTGTTTGAGATGTTCTAGCTGTCAAAGGAGACAATATGGGAGGTTGATCAATCAAGGAAAGGTTCCATTTTCAGTTAAGGAAAGAAAATTGTGTCACAAAATATGGTAAGATGTTCAATTGTTGATCTCTAATCCATTGTATTTTTGGAATATCAAAAGGGCAACCAACTCTAACCATCACACGGTTTGCCTTTCCTTCTCCATCTTGTATTTCTATTTTCGAGGTATGTGATCATTGTCTCTCATTAATTGTTGAGCTTTAAAGGTTGTTCAAACAAGTCTAATCACACATCTCCTCACAACTCTCCTTCTCTCTCTACCTGCTATTTTTTCTCTCTCCTCTAATCCGGTTCAGTTAAGTTCCATGGCATCTCCAAAAGCTCTGGCAACCTCCAAATGCAAAGCCTCAGTAGCTGATCTATTCAACCAGACACAGTCAGTCCGCTCTGTGGATTTAAGAAATCTAGGCCAACAAGATACGGCCATTGATGTGGAAGATCAGTCTGTTCTAGCGGCAGTACAGGCTGCCCATCAACCACCGCTACCAGGAACCCGGAGATCTCACCGCCTGATTGATTCTAGCAAATCTTCACTCTTTTGAGGTCCAAAGACTGTTGCTAAGCCAAAGAGAAACCCTAAGGCAAAACCATCCACCGGAGCAAGGCAGAAATTGATACTGCATGCTTCTTCGGATAATGAAAAAATCCCTCAAGAATCGTCCTCAACTGCCTGTTTCAACGAGGACGACCAGCCTCTTGTAACCCTAATCAAGAAGAAAACTCTTGCGAAAAAGGTCTCTGTTCTGGCTAGGGTTCAGGCGACATCTCCGGTTAGGGTTCAGATGACTATTTCGGCATCTATTCAGGGGGATAGCAGCTCAAGATGGCAAACAAGAAGTTCCACACGATCTCAGGCTGCTCTGGCATTAACAAAGGAAGGGTCGTCATCACAGTTGGATGATTCTAGCGATGGAACTGCTCTCTAGGCACGGAAGATACGGTCAGTAACTCTGAGATTTAAGCAAAAAGAAGCCCAGGCAAGATCCTCTTGTGCAATAACTGTACTGGCAGTTGTGCACACAATTGCTCTCTCAACTGCACAAGCAAGTGATAAATGGCTATTTTATAGACATTTATAGTGTTTTTAATGTATTATTTACTTTGATTTTAATACCAATTAAGTATAAATTAGCTTCTTTTTATTATATATCTTCAATTTTATGCTTGGTTGGTATTTTATGTAGTTTTACAGGTTTTTTAGGTCATTTTATGAAGTATAAGGGGATCAGAGCAAAAGCCTTGGAAATAGAGGGACCATAAATGAAAAATGCTGAAGACCAGTCAAAGGGGCTGCTGCTCGGCCGAGCACCTCCTTGCCTCGGCCGAGCATGAAGGGACAGAAGGTCGCTTGCTGAAGGCTGAGCACCATCCTTGCCTCGGCCAAGCACCCCCCCTGATCAGCCAAATAGTGCCTTTTTGAAGAGTTGTACCCCTCAAGCCAAATGCCTATATAAAGACCCCTTTGTACTCAGTTTAAGAGATCTGAAAATTATCTAGAATAGCCAGAAGATTACTTATTGATACTCTAGCAATAGATTTGTATACATTACTCCAAAGATTATCAATTGGAAGTACTATCGAAGATCGAAGCAATAATATACTGAAGTTTACTTTCAGCCTCTCTTTTTATCCTTTACAAGCATAAGTTCTCTTATTCCTTTCTTTATTTATATGTCATCTTATTACATCTTATTGCTTGTTTTGATAATGGCTAGTGAGTAATCCTCCTTATTCTTAGGATTGGAACTTCAGCATTATGTAGTCTTCTCATTTAAATCAAGTGTTTAAAAATCTTGTTTACCATTTCTTAATCAATTCTTTTATATCAATTTGTCATGCTTACAAATATGAGTCGACCATATTCTGTATGAATTCAGTTAACGAAGAGAAGTATCCCGCGGAAGAATCTTGGTTAACGGACCCATATAAAACGAACTAGTCTCCATTAATCACAAGATGTAGTTTAATGGCCTAGGGATGGTCCTTCAGTGGTAAATACGTTGATTTTTATAAACTTAATGGATTGTTGCTATACATGGACCATCAAGGGATAGGGAATGAATAGTAGAGAATACGCGTGCAAAGCCTTCGATTGACAAGTAATGCACAATTTAGCGTATCATCCTTGATTAATGATTTGAATTATATTTTCTATAAACTTGATTTATTTATTGACTACATATTGTTTGGCTTCCAATCCTAGGAATGTTTCATCTTATAAGAGTTCAACTAAAAATTTTCTGTGTATGTTTTATTTATTTTCTTAAACCAAACAAAATTCCCCCAATCTTACTTTCATAAATTCTGTAAAAGCAAATATTTTCCAAAGTAAACCTTATCCTCGTGGAATCGACCCGTACTTGCATTCGCTATACTATTATAGCCCGTGCACTTGCGGTATTTAAAAGAACCGTTAAGGTTTGAAATGAACAAGTTTTTGGCGCCGTTGTCGGGGACAACGGTTTACTTTTTTGTATTTCTCTTTACTACATATTTTTATCTTTAATTTCTGTTTAAGTATTCCTTCTGAAAATCTGTTACGTTTAATTTCTTTGTTGAGTGTTCTTGCAGTTTATGAAACAGACTCGGATCTTCTTTGACAATTTTGATCTAGAACCTGAAAGAAGCTTTCACAAAAGGCTAAGAAAACTCAAGGAAACATTAAATCAATACATGGCGGAAGAAGAGCCAACAACACCTCCTAGGACCCTAAGGGACTTCATAAATCCAAGTACCCCGGGAACTAGGTCTCCTATAGTTGTGTCGAACGCTAATGCGGCCAACTTTGAAATAAAGCCGCAATTACTTCACATGGTTATGAATAACCAATACATCGGATCATCTTTCGAAGACCCTCATCTCCATGTACAAACATTCCTGGAGTACTGTGACATAACTCGCATTCAAGGTGTCACAGCGGAAGCTATACGAATACGCCTTTTTCCCTTTTCTCTAAAGGATAAGGCAAAACAATGGTTGAACTCGGTCCCCCAGAACTCTTTAACATCATGGGACCAAGTTCAAGAGGCTTTCCTAGGGCGTTTCTTCCCACCAAGCAAGACCGCCCAGATTCGTACAAATATCATAAACTTTAGCCAAACAGGAAGTGAATCATTGTATGACGCTTGGGAGCGTTTCAAGGAGCTCCTAAGGATGTGCCCCACCACGGTTTATAAAAGTGGTTGATAGTTCATACCTTCTACAACGGTCTCACGTTCAAGACAAGAGAAACCATTGATGACGCTGCAGGAGGAGCGCTTATGAACAAAGGAGTGGATGAGGCATACGACCTCATCGAAAACATTAGTTTGAACCACTATCAGTGGTCAAATGAGAGGGAGCAACCACAATGGACTCCAAGTAAGTATAATGTAGATGTCGTTACTCTTCTCTCATCTAAGGTTGATATGATATTGAAAAAGTTTGAAAATCTCCATGTCAATCCCGTAAACAACATTAACGTTGTTTGTGAATTATGTGGGACTAACTCACATAATACGGAAAGTTATGACCTACTTGACGCTACTTCTAGTGATCAAGTAAACTTTGTTGGTTCTTATGGACAGAAGGGGGGTATGTATTCAAATACATACAATCCCGAGTGGAAAAATCATCCCAACTTCTCCTATAAGAACAACAATGCTTTAAATCCTCAACCTTCTACACAACCTCCAGCATTTGCACCAAAGAATTTTCATACTAATTCAAATTCTTTCCCTCTCCCTAAATCAAAATTAGATCTTTTAATAGACTTTGTTGTTGAGAGTAAGAATGCTTAAGAAAAGACTAATAACAAGTTTAGGGAATGCTTTAAGTTATTAAATAATAGGTTTGATAATCTTGACGCCCATAACAAGATGCTTAATGAGCATGCTAAAGCGGTAATAACAAGGAGTGGAAAAGAGCTTATAGATCCCCCTCTTAAAGAAAATAGCAAATCTATTGAGGTGGATGTTAGTCCAAATGTTGAGACTAAGAAAGAGGTTGAAAAAGGGACGGAAACCCCTAAAATTTCTAGAAATTTTAACCAGCCAATATCATACCCTCAAAGGTTGGTAAAAGCGAAACTTGACAAACAATTTGCAAAATTTTTAGAAGTTTTAAAATCTATCTACATCAATGTTCCTTTTACCGATGCTTTGCAACAAATGCCTTCTTATGCTAAGTTTTTAAAAGATATCCTTTCTAACAAAATAAAATTAGAAGAGTATGAGACTGTTGCTTTAATGGAAAAGGTAAGAGCCGTTTTGCAAAGAAAATTATATCTTAAATTAAAAGATCCTGACACTTTTTCTATTCCGTGTAACATTGGTAATTTTAGTGTTGATAATGCTATGTTATATCTTGGGGCAAGTGTTAGCCTCATTCCGCTATCGGTTAGCGAGAAAATAGGCGTGGGGGAACTAAAACCCACCACCATATCTCTCCAATTAGTGGATCACTCCATTAAATATCCGGTGGGTATTATGGAGGATGTACCTTGTCATATCGGGAAATTAATCATCCCGGTTGACTTTGTTGTTCTTGAGATGGAAGAGGACCATCACATTTCCATCATTCTAGGGAGATCATTTCTTGCCACCGTCGGGTGATTATAGATGTCAAAAATGGCAACCTTTCTTTAAATGTTGGGGATGAGAAGGTAGAGTTTAATTTGTTCAAATATATGAAAACCCCTGATCTTGAAAATCCTTGCTTCGGTGTTAATATCATAGAATCTATAAGCAAGGAGTTTGAAAAACCTCAATCTAAGGGCCCGCTTGAAAGATGTCTTTTAGATAGGAGGTCTACCCATGATGATGATGTTGATGCTTTAAATTATGCTATATATCTTGGTTCTAACCATGTAGAAAAAGGAAACATCAAATTCGAAAAGTTAGAAGCTAAAGCGGAGTCTTCTAACATTGAGGTAAACAAGGCACCCCAAGTTGAATTAAAGCCTCTTCCTCCTAATCTTAGGTACGAATTTCTTGGAACTAATTCTACCTACCCGGTGATTATTAATGCAAGTTTAAATCCTCTTGAGACTGAAAAGTTATTAAGAGAACTTAGATTGCACCGAAAAGCCATTGGGTATACAATTGATGACTTAAAAGGAATTCATTCTAAGATTTGCATGCATAGGATTGACTTAGAGGAGGACCATAAACCCTCCATAGAACATCAAAGAAGGCTTAATCCTAACATGCACTACAAGAAAAAGGACTATTTACGGCGGTTAAAATCCGTCGTATATAAAACGTGCCCCGCCGTAAATAGTATATACGGCGGACTTTCCGCCGTAAATAGTCCACCGTATAAAACCTCGCCGTAAATACTATATACGGCGGTTATCCCGCCGTAAATACTATATACGGCGGAAATACCACCGCCGTATATAAATGTAATACCATACGTATTTTAAGGCGTATTTGAGTAATCTTTATACGGCGGTAGGTGTAACCGCCGTAAATAAGAGACGAGTCGTCCACTACGTAACGAGTCATCCCAATTGCACCCCCTCCAGGTTCCCTCGTCCCCCCATAGAAGACGAGTCGTCCATGCCCATTTTATACGGCGGATGTTTCTCACCGCCGTAAATGACTTAATAGGGACGAGTCGTCCACCATGGCACGAGTCGTCCCATTTGCACCCCCTCCTGGTTCCCTCGTCCCCCCTTTTGGCACGAGTCGTCTAGTCTTATTTATGGCGGATGAAGGGTTCCGCCGTAAAAAGCCTATTTTTTTTTCCCAGGCCTGTATAATTCACTTTCCCCAAAAATACGTTCACAAAAACCAAATTCAACCTGTACACACACAAATGCAACCTGTATATAACCAAAAATACACAAATGCAATCAATGTTTACAATCTACATATTAACACGAAATTAATGTTGAATGTATCCAAACATAATAACCATTATACAAATAACGTTTGTCGTTTCCAAACATAATAACCATTAATGTTGAATGTATCACAAAAACCAAATTCACCACCTATTGATTATCGTCTTTTCCACGTTCCATCAAACAACGTTTCAAATCATCAATTTGTTGTTGTAACTGTTGTTGTAACTGTTGTCGTTGCTCCTCATTTTGTCGGCGTTCCTCCTGAAGTTGCCTTTCAAAATCTGCTCTGACGGATGCCACCGCCTCCAATACAACTGTCTGAGTAGTTGGGGATTTACCAAACACCTTAGTTTTGTTAACACCGCCTCCCATATATCGCACTCTACCGTGGTCATCAGTGCCCATCATACCAACAAAAATCTTTTCACGCGCCGTGGGAGAGTTTTGTTGCTCCTCTGGCATCTCATCAATTGCATCATTAAGCGTTTGTTGTAACAAAAACAACATGTTCAATATAAATGTTTTAACTTTAATTAATATTATGAAAATGTAGTTAGAAATGAAAAAAGTATTCTATAGAATAACAAAACTGAAACAGAAAAGGTTGAAACTTTAACTTACAATCATTTGAGTGGTTTCTTGATCTGCAGGTGTTTTGCCCGTGCGCGTAGCTATGAACAAGCTTACGTGATCAGTTGGTAAATCCTTGTCGTCTCTCTACAATTTATAATAGAATCATTTGACCAAAAAAAATATATTTATATACGATACAAAAAGAAACATTAATTGACAACTGAGAACTAAATTGAACGATGACAAACCTCTTTTATGAGTTTGGGATGGGACGTTTTTCCGGTCCGGTTCAGGCACGCTTGCTTTTCTCGATTCAATTTATTTGTTTCTGATATTTCCTGGAAAAAAAAAGAAGATAATATTAGTATTAATTTGACTACTTATATAAGACATTCACGATAATAGATTGAGATTAATTTGAAATATACCCGAGCCTTGTCCGTACCCCACATCGCAACAAGTGCAGCCCATTGATCCGCAACGCACCCACGGGGTGGGTTAGCCAATGCGTCTTGGTCGGATTCATACATCTTATAATGAGATTTCAACCGAGTAATATTCATAATCGAGTCATATAACCGATATAATATTCATAACAAAGTCATAACCGAGTAATATTCATAACCGAGTAATACTTATTATATGCTTGTCTCACTGGTATTTCCAAATACGCCATGCTTTACCGAGAGAAAGATTCATAACCGGTAATACTCCGGAGGCGCATTTGTATTATCCTATATACACAATTCAACAAAGAAAAAAAACAATTGTTAGAGAATCATAAGACTTTTGACTACGTACTAGAGATTTATGTAAGAAATATGGATTACAACTTACCAAAATGTCATTCCATACGGCATTTATGCACTCATGGTCCATCTGAGGCCACTCTCTAGTTAATGGGAAATGTTCCCCATTTCTAGCAAAAATTCCTATCTGAGTAGCTAGTTTTGCCATTTCCCCACCAACTGGTTGACCATATTTATTCCATATTATATCCAATTTCTCTTTACCCCATTTGCTGGTTGGTTTTGCCAGCCCTCTTCCTTTAGGGTTCGAGCCCTGACCTGTTAATAAATTTTTCTTTGGCGGCATATCTGTCATATGACAATTTAATTGTAGCACAAAAATTGGATAAACCAAGTAAAGGACCCAAAAAAACAGTCTTATAATATATGTATAAGACCTATAAATTTATTATAGGTCTTATGTATCTTATATAAGACCTATAAACAGCAACAACAACACTCAAAAAGTATTTACAAACTACACAAGTACACAGGACATTAATATGATGAGGCCCAGATGATAAGTTTGCGATGCCTATATCCTAAAACTGAAAAACATAGAGTAGGGGTAAAATTCACTGTTATTTTGATCGACTCATTCCACATTATATTGATATTTAATAAATAAAATTCAATTTTTACCAAGATCTTGGTCCCTGTTATAGTAGCTGGCAAAAACATCAAAATCTTAAGAATTCCAGAGTTGCTACAGACTCTATACTGCTTTAAAATACTGAAATTTCCATTTATTTTTTGCTTTTTTTTTTTTTAGCAAACTTGCTCTTCACCTGGAATTTCCTTATTCTCAAATGTACCCATAAAACATCATATAGTAAAATATAAGAGGGTACATGACTAAATCCTTGATAACAGCAGCAACAGCAACAGAAAACAACAGCAACAATAACAACAGCAACAGCAACAGAAAACAACAACAACAACAATAATAACAACAGCAGCAACAATAACAACGACGGACGCGTATCAACCGCCGATAATAAGTACCTATAAACGGCGGCTACTTATATACCGCCGTATATAACTTCAATCTCGTATACGTATATGTTAAATGTACGTATATTACTTATTTACGGCGGACGCGTCCGCCGTATATATTAGTTATTTACGGCGGCTGTACATACCGCCGTATATATAATACATATACGGCGGACGCGTGTTCACCGCCGTATATGAGCTCCGTAAAAAGCCTACTTTCCTGTAGTGATGAAAGAGGTTGTTAAAAAAAGAAGTCCTTAAATTACTTGATGCGGGCATTATCTATCCAATTTCGGATAGTAAGTGGGTTAGTCCCGTTCAAGTAGTCCCTAAAAAAGGAGGAATGACGGTCATCCGAAATGAAAGGGATGAATTAATCCCAACTAGGACCATCACGGGATGGCGTATGTGCATTGATTAGAGAAAATTAAACAAGGCCACCCGAAAAGATCATTTTCCCCTTCCCTTTATAGATAGAGAGGTTGGCAAGACATTCTTATTTTTGTTACTTGGATGGATACTCTGGATTCTTTTAAATACCTATCCATCCAAGTGACCAAGAGAAAACTACTTTTACTTGTCCATATGGCACTTTCGCCTGTAGGAGAATGCCATTCGGACTTTGTATTGCTCCCGCCACTTTTCAACGTTGCAATATTTTTTGATTTTATAGAAAATATAATGGAAGTTTTTATGGATGATTTTTCAGTTTATGGTTGTTCATTTGATGATTGCTTGAAAAATTTATCAAAAGTTTTGCAACGTTGTGAAGAGGTCAACCTTGTGCTTAACTGGGAAAAGTACCACTTTATGGTCAACGAGGGTATTGTTCTTGGGCATATGGCGTCCGAGAAGGGAATTGAAGTAGATAGGGCAAAGGTTGAAGTTATTGAAAAATTACCTCCTCCCACCAACATTAAGGGTGTGAGAAGATTTTTGGGACATGCCGGTTTTTGCCGGCGTTTTATAAAGGATTTTTCAAAATTTTCTAAACCATTAACTAATCTACTATTGAAAGATGCTCCATTTGTGTTCGATGATTTTTGTCTTGATGCTTTCAACAGGTTAAAGGAAGCATTGGTATCTGCTCCTATCGTACAATCACCAGATTGGAACCTCCCTTTCGAAATAATGTGCGATGCAAGTGATTTTACGGTAGGGGCAGTTTTAGGGCAACGAAAAGATAAAAAGTTGCATGCCATATACTATGGAAGTCGGACACTTGATGAGGCACAAGTCAATTATGCCACAACAGAAAAGGAGCTTTTGGCCGTGGTATTTGCAATTGATGAATTCCGGTCATATTTAGTGGGAAAGTCATCATATACACGGATCATGCGGCAATAAAATATTTGTTGACTAAGAAGGAAGCCAAGCCAAGACTTATCCGATGGGTCCTTCTTCTTCAAGAATTCAATATCAAGATTTGTGATAAAAAGGGAACAGAGAATTTGGTAGCTGATCATTTATCACGGCTCATTTTCGGATGATCATCTACTTACTATAACAACTATGGAAGCACCTTAGTTTGCGGACATCGTAAACTATTTGGCATGTAGAGTTCTACCTCCGGAAATGAGCTATCAACAAAAGAAGAATTTTTTTTCGGAGGTAAAGAACTATTTTTGGGAAGATCCGCTCCTTTTTAAGCAATGCGCGAATGGTATAATAAGGCGATGTGTGCCTAACGAAGAGGTGAGGAACATACTTCATCATTGTCACTCTTCTCCCTACGGTGGGCATGCAAGCACAACAAAAACTGCCGCCAAAGTTCTACAATCAGGTTTCTTTTGGCCTACTCTTTTCAAAGACACTCGGAATTTCATTCTCTCTTGTGATTGTTGCCAACGAACCAGTAACATCTCAAGAAGGAATAAAATGCATCTAAACAACATACTAGAGGTTGATATCTTTGATGTTTGGGGCATAGATTTCATGGGACCATTTCCAACATCCTACAACAACAGTTATATTTTAGTAGCGGTGGACTATGTCTCAAAATGGGTTGAGGCCGTTGCATCCCTAACAAACGACTCAAAGGTCGTCATGAAGATCTTCAAAAATATCATTTTTCCAAGGTTCTGGGTCCCAAAAGTAGTCATAAGTGATGGGGCTCACATTTTTCACATCGCCAGTTTGAAGCTCTTTTAAAGAAATATGGTGTCTATCATAAGACGGGCATCGGATACCACCCACAAACAAGTGGACAAGTGGAGGTGTCAAACCGGGAGATAAAATGGATCCTTGAAAAGACGGTCACTAGTTCGTGTAAGGATTGGTCAATAAAGTTGAATGATGATTTATGGGCATACTGCACCGCCTTTAAAACACCTATCGGCACCACACCCTTCCGACTTGTATATGGAAAACCTTGTCATCTACCGGTGGAACTTGAACATGAAGCTTATTGGGCCATAAAAGCCCTAAATTATGACATGAAAGCCGCCGGCGAAAAGAGAAGGTTACAATTACAAGAGCTTGAGGAGCTCCGACATGAAGCATATAAAAGTGCTAAACTCTACAAGGAGAAAACAAAAGGATGGCATGATGCTCATATAATGAGAAGGGAGTTCAAGGAAGGAGATATGGTTTTATTATTTAATTCTCGGTTAAAACTCTTTCCCAGAAAACGAATGTCAATGTGGTCCGGACCATATCAAGTCAAGAAAGTATATCCGTACGGGGCCATCTTAATTTGGAGTGAGTCAAGGGGAGAACTTAAAGTCAATGGACAAAGACTTAAACACTTTGTATTCGGCGATCTTATTGAAGTAAAAGCCTCAATAATACTCGGAAATCCACCGCCGCCATTCTTGTAAGTTTACCCCTTCCCCCTTCTTTTTATTGTCTTTAAAACATTGAGGACAACGTTTGCTTCAAGGGTGGGGGAGGATTTCATTTTCTTATAAATTTACTAAAAAAAAAACCTATGATGATAAAGTGTTCTAAGCATTAAAAAGCTTATATTTATTACCTTTGAAAATCAGTTTCAATTTCCTTGATTCATATTTTTTCAAAAAGTTTGAAACATTTCCTAAAAATTGATTTTAAAGGTAAATTAGAAAATGTATAGTATAGTTATAAATTAATATAGTATAAATAAAATTGTTCTAAAAAGCATTATTTTGTGAAAAGTTTGAGCTTTGGATTCTATCCTTATTTTCGAAAGGATTATTTTTGCACTTCAGACTTTCATCCTTGAAATTCATTTTCGAAAGAACACTCATCTCTTTATGCACATTTTTTGGATCACTTTTACCTTCATTTCATCTTCAAGGCTAGCTAGCATAAAAATGAACACGGCTTGCTTCAATAAACATCTCCACTCAAAAATCAAAATGAAAAATTATTATTAGAGTGAGACAATAAAGAAGGAAGGTGTGATAGCATTTCAAAAATTTTGAATCATCTTTTAAAATTGCTTCTTAAAATGCTAGCCTTGACCCCTTCATTTCCACTTCCATTAACACGTTCATCAAATTGTGATCCAAGAATATTGTGCTAAAATCCCTAAAGTGTCTTTCTTAAATGAAAATCATCCGTTTAAGTCCTTAAAAGTTGCATAAACAATTCTTTCTCATCTTAATTTTTTTTTCAGTTCCAAGCTCCTACGTTTCCAAAAATACTTGCTTAAGAAAGCATTTATTTATGCCAAGATTAACTTATAGTTCTTTTGTCTAGATTCCAATATACATTAGAAGGATCTTTTTAGAAAATATTTTCAAAAAGTTTTGAATGATATGAATCAATGTTGAAAATGATTTTTCTCAAGGGGAACATCTTTAACAACACTTAAAATCTGAAAGGGAACCACTTATTTTTATCTTTCTTTTTGGCCATTTACTTCTCACTCTTCTATTTTTGTCTCAAACTTGCTTAGGGACAAGCAAGGTTTAAATGTGGGGGAGTTGATAATGGCTATTTTATAGACATTTATAGTGTTTTTAATGTATTATTTACTTTGATTTCGATACCAATTAAGTATAAATTAGCTTCTTTTATTATATATCTTCGATTTTATGCTTGGTTGGTATTTTGTGTAATTTTACAAGTTTTTAGGTCATTTTATGAAGTATAAGGGGCTCAGAGCAAAAGCCTTGAAAATAGAGGGAACAAAAATGAAAAATGTTGAAGACCAGTCAAAGGGGCTGCTGCTCGGCCGAGCACATCCTTGCCTCAGCTGAGCATGAAGGGACAGAAGGTCGCTTGCTGAAGGTTGCCTTGCTCGGCCGAGCACCCCCCTGATCAGCCATACAATGCCTTTTTGAAGAGTTGCACCCCTCAAGCCAAATGCCTATATAAAGACCCCCTTGTACTCAGTTTAAGAGATCTGAAAATTATCTAGAATAGCCAGAAGATTACTTATTGATACTCTAGCAATAGATTTGTATACATTACTCCAAAGATTATCAATTGGAAGTACTCTCGATGATTAAAGCAATAATATACTGAAGTTTACTTTCAGCCTCTCTTTTTATCCTTTACAAGCATAAGTCCTCTTATTCCTTTCTTTATTTATATGTCATCTTATTACATCTTATTGCTTGTTTTGATAATGGCTAGTGAGTAATCCTCCTTATTCTTGGGATTGGAACTTCAGCATTATGTAGTCTTCTCATTTAAATCAAGTGTTTAAAAATCTTGTTTACCATATTTCTTAATCAATTCTTTTATATCAATTTGTCACGCTTACAAATATGAGTCGACCATATTCTGTATGAATTCAGTTAACCAAGAGAAGTATCCCACGGAAGAATCTTGGTTAACGGAACCATATAAAACGAACTATGCTCCATTAATCACAAGATGTAGTTTAATGGCCTAGGGATTGTCCTTCAGTGGTAAATATGTTGATTTTTATAAACTTAATGGATTCTTTCTATACATGGACCATCGAGGGATAGGGCATGAATAGTAGGGAATACGCGTGCAAAGCCTTCGATTGACAAGTAATGAACAATTTAGCGTATCATCTTTGATTAATGATTTGAATTATATTTTCTATAAACTTGATTTATTTATTGACTACATATTGTTTGGCTTCCAATCCCGGGAATGTTTCATCTTATAAGAGTTCAACTAAAAGTATTCTGTGTATGTTTTATTTATTTTCTTAAACGAAACAAAATTCCCCCAATCTTACTTTCATAAATTCTGTAAAAGCAAATATTTTCCAAAGTAAACCCTGTCTTCGTGGGATCGACCCGTACTTTAATTCGCTATACTATTATAGCCCATGCACTTGAGGTATTTAAAAGAACAGTTAAGGTTTGAAACGAACAGCAAGCGGCAGTTCTATTTCCAGATCCTCCTCCAGAACACGTAAGTCTAAAATTCGTCTTCCTGCCTCTTCATATAATTTGGATCTCAAACACAGCTCCCTGTTCTATACACCTGAGGCTGAGAGTCGTTTCTCAACCAACTTTCATAGGGCATTTTTTGTTGAAAAAAATAGGAATATGGAGGTTTTTGAGAAACTTGGGCTTGTTGATTTTTTCACTAAGAGATATCTGGATAACTCTTTAGATTTCCCAACCCTCTATTCCAGATCTCTGGTGTTGGAATTCTTTGCCAACCTAAGCCGATATATAGGTCTTGAAAGATCTCCAAATTTTGGAAGGATATTTGTTAGGGATCAGGTGGTCGACTTTAGTCCCTCTAGGATTAAATCATTTCTATGCACCCCTGATTTCCCCCTTGATCAATTACCTTCCAATATTGATGAGGCTGTGAGAGCTGTCATCGGGGGAAGGGTTCCCAAATGGACAACTGGGTTTAGGACTACTCTTTTATCCAAAGTATTTGTGTTTTTGCACCACATAATGAGAACCAACTGGCTGCCCACCTCCAATTCCTCCTCTATCACAAAAGACCAGATTCTGCAATTGTTTAGGATAAGTGAGAACAAGTTCAACTTGGGAAAATATATTTTTGATAGAATCTTGAGCTTTGCTGAGAGCACCAACACATCCTATGCCCTTCCTCACCCCAGTTTAATCTATGCCATGCTTAAAGATCAAGGGGTGGAGGATATTCCTGGTGAGAGTCTATCAATCATTGCTGAGCAGTTCAAAAGTTCAAAATTCCCAAAAACCTTGGAGGATAAGTCCAGGTTTGATGATCTTGCCAAATATTCTGGGCTCCCCTTTCCTCCAGTTTCTGTGCAACAATCTGTCCTGCCAGTTGAGCACACAACTGTGCACACATCAGCTGCACCTCAAGACCGAAATGCTATACTGGCCCAGATTGCTTTATTTTGAGCTCAGATCACTTCTCACAAGGCTAAAATTGAAGGTAAGCAGATTCTTATAGCTGGGTTGGAGCAAGGCATTGTAGACTTAGAAAAAATTATTTCTGGTTCCTCTCAAAAAGGGGGAGAAACATCTGATGCAGGGGGAGCATCTACTGCAAGGAGTACTGATGATGATGAAGGGCTGGAGTTTGACATTGAACAAGATGTTGACGACACTACCAAAGAAATGGAAAAGGAACTTCTTGGAGACGATCTTTTCTCGAATCTCTACTCGGATCTCTAGTTATTGTGAAAACATTCGCTTTTAATTTTTGGGTTGTAATAACTTTAAATTCAGAATTTCTAGTAGCCTAAATATTTAGTAATGTTTTGTTTTTAGACTTAACAATTTGTTTTGTAGGATTTTGATCAGAATCACAAAGATAGGGGGAGATTGAAAGAGTATGAAAATACTCCTAGATATTTTCTAATATCTTTGTGATTCTGATATACTCCCCCCGTCCCGCCCGAAAAGGCACAAATTTCCTTTTTGGGTGTCCCATTTAAAAAGGCACTTTCCCAAAAAAGAAAGTTTTTATTACTATTCCACCCACTCATTCTCTCTCATACTTTACTTTTACACTCACAACATTCTCTCTCCTAACTATTCCCCCACTCATTCTCTCTCCTATTTAATTTTTTATACTCACAACATTTAAACTTTTTCTCTTTCCTACATTATTTTCCTTAATTTGCGTGCGAGATTGGTTTTGTGCCTCTTCGAGCGGGACAGAGGGAGTATAGATTAGTATATACTTAATACATAAATAGATTAGGAATAATTGTGAATATATGTTGACTAACAACTAACGGTTTGTATTTAGTTAGTTGTTTGTTTTTTTAGGAAACGTCTCAAGGATGGAAAGTCTTGGCGATAAGGAATGATGTTGTGGATTGAGGGAAAGATATATACAAGGAAGGGATTGACTTCTTGTCAATCATGGACTCCTCAAACCGCATATAAAAAGAAGACCTCGTCTTCTTTACAATCACGGATTTTCTGAGAAGTTTGTGCCGAGTATCTTGAGCGAGAAATCCTTGAGAGTTTTGTGTTTGTATCTTGAAAAACAGAATTGTTTCTTCAAGGTTGTTTCGTGTTTTCATAAGTTCTTAGTGTAGAACTTTGTTTGATCTTTCGTTGTTTATTTCTCTTTTCATTGTATTCGTTTGTTCTACAATCTTGTTATTCAAACATGGTTGTTATTTTATGAAAAGGTTTCCAGCAAGAATTTCTTCCTGAAGTTTTAATTCTGCTGCATTTATATTCTGATACTATAAGTTATTTTCTGAAAATAATCTGTTAAGTAAGTTGTACTGACACTTGTGTGTACAACTGTACACACAAGTCTGTGCACATCTGTGGACAGTCCTAGCTACAATTCTTTCCGTGCTTATAAACGCTGACATAGAATTGTGCTTACAAAAACACAATTGCAGATTCGAGCCAGATTTAGGATTGAAGATTCAAAATCTGAAAAATCCTAGGACGAGAAATTTGATTGTGATTTCAATTTTGATATGGGTTTCTTTGTTCGCGAATATGTCATCTTCAATGCCATTATTGAAAGTAACCATAACTATGGTGATGGATTAAGAAATCAATTTTGGATGAGATCTAATCATGGAATTATATCTGGATTTGAATTTGAATTTGATAAAGGAAAGCTGAGTGGGATGGGAGGCAGTGCTAGTCGAAAGTGGTTGAAGGTGAGATGATGGTGGGTGAAGGGGGGGGGGAACTGGGGTTGGATTCAACAATGGGGAATTTTGAAGAAATGGAGGGGGTTTAGTTTTTTTTTTTGTTTTTTTTTTGTTTTTTTTTTTTTAATTTTGAATTGGGGAAAATAAATTAGACTTTTAACCATTTAAAGTTTAGAATTTTCATTTGGCCCCTTAATGACTAAAATTGATTTCAAATTATCCTCGATTAATTTTTATGTGCTCGACACGTGATAAACTTATGTTACTGATTTGCAAAATTAACCTTTTAGGTTGGGAATTGCAAACTTGAAACAAACTCAGGCTATCAATTTAACTCAGGTTAGCATTATGCAATTTGCCCAATTAAATATATTAGATCTTAAGATTTTGAACCTTATAAATATACTCTCCCGTCCCATAATAAATGTTAATTCTTTCTCTTTTGGATTTCTCATAACAAATATTATAATTTAAAAATAAAAATTGATAGTAATTATTTATTCAATGAGACTTACTTATCACACTCACAACAAAAGTTCAATTGGTATTTACTACCCAACATTTCATATTTACAACACATACTTCACTATTTATTGTATACTAGTACATGCCCGTGCCCAAGGACACAGGTGTTTTTTTTTTTTTTTTAATTAAAATTTTTTTTTAAGGGCAAAATGGTAAAGGGACAAATGTATGAGGACAAAATGGGAAAAAACCCATTTGGTACTGTTCAAATCACTGTTCACCCCTTCCTTGTTTTATACTATAGATTATATAGTATGTTATGAGACATAGTGAGTAAATATTATACATATAGAATAACACGAAGACTTAAAATTTAATCTTATAGTTTAGAGATAAAATACAAATAAAAATAAATTTATAAGGCTTGTAAAGATAATTTAGAATTGGAGCCTCAATTATTCGAGCTCAAACTTATCTCTTATTTAGCTATTTAGCTATTGTTCACTTACAATCAAATCAACACATTTATCATAAAATCAATACATTGCTTATTAAATTACTTTGCACTAATATTTCATATTAGTAAAAAATATACTCGCAAGTGTTACACACTATATTGAACATAAAATTTGGGCCCCTAATTGATGTGGGCCCTGAACGGTTGCCCATTCTGACCCATTTCTTGGCCGATTAGCATGAATTTCACAATTAGATCACCAATAGTAATGAGTTGTGAACATAATAATTGTTCCAAGAAAAGTGAGCACCTTGAACTAGACATGTCCAAATAGAATCGGGAACCGTCGGAACCGACGGGTAGAACCGAACCGGGAACCGGCGAGAATCGGGAACCGTCGAAACCGAAAACCGAACGTAATCGGGAACCGGATTGAAACGGTTCGAATACGAATCCACCATATTGGGAACCGAGGAACCGGCGGAACCGGAAATCGGCAGTTCCGGAATCGAGAACCGGAACTCAATGTAAGTTAAATGTAATATTTAGCATTTATTTAGTATTTGTACTTGTAGTGTAGTGTTGTTTTATTTAAATTCTAAAAATATTGCTAGAATTTTTATTCTATCTTTAATAATATACTAACCAAATTTTGTCAATTTCTCATTCTTTTCAAAAGCATACTCTCCAAGTGAAAAAAAAAAAAACAGATTAGTTAGCGTCTTTACTGTCTTAAGAGGTTTGGATTTAAAAAAATAATAAAAAAATTAGATGATGATGGAACTTGGAACCGGAACCGAAACCGGCGGATAGAACCGGAAACCGGAAATCGGATTAATATGGTTTGAATACGGTTCCGGTTATTTGAGAATCGGGAACCGGCAATTCCAAAACCGAGAACCGAAATCGAAACCGTTTGGACATGTCTACCTTGAACAAACTCGAGTAACTTTTTATGGAGCTGCAGATGCAGCAAAATAAACCCGCAGCTACGAACCGATGTGTTTCTCAACGACTACATTATTTAAATCAGAAGAAAGAGGAAATAGCAGTTGCACAAGTCCTTATCATGGCTTTCATCACCCAAACTCTTTCTTCTCTCTCCAGTTAAACACGAAATCCCTTTATTATATCCCTAAATTCTCATATTTCTCAATACCCGACCGTCCCCATTACGCCAATTTCATATTAAACTCACAAATTGTGAACCAAGATTTTCTTTTATTGTTCTTAAAATTATGTCGGCAAAGAGCTTTTATTCAATCGGCATCCGATGATCCAATGTCCCTTTCAAAATGACCTTTCAAAATGAGAGGTCAAACTTCACCGAATACAGTTTCTAGCAATTTGTTTCTAGCAATTTGTAGTGTCACTACTCCTGTTAAGTTATTAATTAATAAAAAATCCATTTTTTTTTTTAAAGTTCATAAAATTATGTCAATTAGTTACTGAACGGAATAATCTGTGACGGGCCGAGCCCAACATTTACTACGAGCCCGGGGGCCCAATAGGCCCACCAAGAGACCAACTACAAAGAATCAGATCAAGGCCTTGGGCCATGGCCCGTCTAACACTGGTTGGCCGTCGTCGCCACTGAGCGACCAGGCCCATCCAAACGACGAGCCATCAGATCATTAATGGGGAGGCTAACTCCCAGCCCGTCGTCACACCAATTGGTAACCGTCCTTCGACTGGACGAATCTTCCTTCGACCCCAACTGGCACTCATCCAAGAAGAGTAAGCGTCGTCATTGAACGACTCGTCGTCATTGAACGACTCGTCGTCATTGAACGGCCAACTCTCTCTCTCTCGACGAGTCATAACCCAAGGAGACGACCCAACTGGGCGTACAGCTCCAGGTCGTCTCCGCTATTAAGCTTCCTCAACAAGCTTAGTTAATTAGCTAATTTGGGATAATGACGGACTGTGTAGTGCCTCGTTATATGTGCAATCATGCATTAAGTAATAACTACAAAAGGTACAGAGGTTGACTTTCCGTTATAAGGCAAACTACTTATCGGATGTCGTGTGTTGCGGTGTCCTTACATAGACGGACCAATGCGGCGTGACACGTGTACACCTAGGAGATGGAGCCGATCCTACGGTGGTATCAATCCAATCCAGCGGTTACAGTAAAAACCCTAATACCACCTTTCCTACTATAAATAAGAGAGTAATAACGTGGAACAAGGTAATGCTTTTACGCATATTTCCATACTCACGCACTCTGCAATATTTTACACCATATTTCCGAGACCATAATCTTACTCTCACCTTGTAGGAGGAAACTGCAGGAAGACCCCCGGCGCGGTTTCACCCTTTATTTCTTGTCTTTGTGCGAGATCCGGAGCTAGCTCAATCATTTCTTGGACACAAGAACCGAGCTTGGCACGCTTTCATGCGCGATCGGATTGGTTCCATTGCAGAATCGTGTTAGTGATCTTCGGCTAAAGAAATACAGGCGAACAGCTTTGGAAAAATGGTGTCCAGATGGTCATACTGACGGTAAATCAACCGGAGATGAGGGCGTACCACCTCGGCAAGAAAATCCTAGGCCACCCTCACCACCTAGGAACCCTAACCTAAGGGTTACCGGGTCACGAGGATGGTTGATGGTACGAGTCTTCAAGCAACTAGAAGAAGAGAAAAGGGGCTGCTGCAGGCGCCGAGAGGAGGCCTCCACTAGAAAGGAGGCTGAGGCAGTGCAAGGTATACGGGAGGTCCCTGCAACCTAATCTCGACAGAGCCGCTTTCCTCGTCGAGAGAGCTAACGCCCTCGGGAGTTCTTGCAAATCCGGGACGAGCTAATCCATATGGCCGCTCCTCAAGCTCCCCAAGCATCCCATCAAACCATCTCGTCGGGAAGGAGGAGAAGGAACCGAGAGAGAAAATGCTTTGCTCGTCGTGAGGGGACCGCCGCCGGAAACGAGCAAGTTGTGCCGGCTTGATCTAAGGGAGCACATCAATGAAAGACGAAGCCAAGGAGCCCGATCACAACGGCGACGGGCCGAGGCGGCGAGCCTCGGGGAGCTCGTCGTCGAAAATCTTGAAGCTATCGGGAATCAAGTCGTCAGGGGTCGTCTGAGACTCCGTCACTAAGAAATGAACGGGCGCCGAGCGAAGAGAGAACTCGATCTCCACGTCATGAACGGGCTTCCGGATCTTATAGATCGTCTCCACCTCCCAGTATAGGGGACGATCCATCTCACGACGGCTGCCCCCACCGAGAGGCAACGGTCTATCTGGTGCAGGGGCCCCGTCAAGATAGGATTCCCCAGTGGCCGGTAGGAGAGGTAGACATGAGAGAATTTTGAGTTTGAAACGTCAAGTGGAAGAGTTGAGGAACAAGAGGAATAAAGTGGATAGCGATGACTCGATGGCGACGGCGGCACTATGAATCCCTTGCTCCCTGGATGTTGGAAGCTGGACCCCGGAGCCGGGCTTTAAACTACCCGACCTTAAGCAATACGACGGCTCCACCGGTGCCATGGACCACATACTACACCTTGAGGCACGGATGTACGTGGTGGCAAAGCTTACGGCCACGACGACGTCATGTGCAGGCTCTCACAAGTACGTTGGTCGACTCGGCTTTGAGGTGGTTTAGAGGCCTACCAAAGGGGAGTATTGAATCTTGGAAACAGATGAGGAAGAAGTTTTTAGGAAGGTTTGCTACGGCGGGAGAGCGTCGTAAGACGATCAACGACCTCGGCAACATATCCCCGAGGAGCTACAGAAAGCTCAATGAACTACTTCAAAAGGTTTAAGAAATTGGTAGATCAAATTGATGAGGATCTAACCGATAGGAAATAATAAAGCGCCCAGACATGGCATCCTTTCCTCTACCCTGGACTACGAGCTCCAAGTCCACCCGGCCAAATCTCGCAAAGACCTCTATGCCAAGGCATATGCCGTCGCCGAGGCCGAAGAAAGAAAGTTACAAAGAGAGGGAAAGTCTGTGGACGAGGGCGTGCGACGAAGTCCAAAAAGGATAAGGGCGGAGAAAAAGGAAAGAACAAAGCGAAAGCAGAAAAAGTTCCGGAGTCGTACACTCCACTCACCGTTTCCAGAGCAGAAATTTTAAGCAACGTTGATTTCGGACCGGCACCGAAGATGAACCCTAACGGGAAGGGAAAGAAGAACATGAACAAGTATTGTGAATACCACAGGGACAAGGGGCACGACACCGAGGAATGTTTCAGTTTGAAAAAGATCATTCAAAGATGGATAGGCCCGGGCTGGAGGAATATGTAAGGAAGGACCGTCAGGGCCGCACAACCGGACTACTAACGACGAAGCGCCCCAAAGGAACCCAAGAATGGTCCTGGTGATCTCTGAGGAGACGAGCAAGAACCAGATTAAGAGCGCCATCTATCATTTGAAGAAGGCCCCGCACGTCCCCCAGAAAGCAGAAGTTCCAAACGACGTCATAAGTTTCTTTCCCTACGAGCTTCCAGCCAACCCACTAGCTCGTCAACAAACCTTAGTCATACCTGGTTTCATTGATAATTGTGAGTCACGGAGAATCTTGATTGATACGGGAGCAGCCAAGGATATCTTATTTTACAATGTCTACCAACGAATGGGTCTACCTGACAGTCGCCTAAGCCCATACTTAGGTCGTCTAGAGGGATTCACCAATCATCGGGTAGATGCGAAAGGCCAAATTAGCCTCTCAGTTGATATCGGAGAACACCCCTTGAGAACTATCAAGACCGTAACCTTCATTGTGATCGACGTCGTCAGTGATTATCATGCCATCCTTGGCCAGCCGGGTCAGTCGGCTTTGGGGATCGTCGCCTCCGTTCCCCACCAACGAGTTAAATTTCCTACACGTGCCGGAGTCGGATGTGTGTTGGGGACGGCCCCGAGAATTCTGGAGCACGTGCTAAAGGCGAAACGGACTATCGAAATCGACGACCCAAATCACAATGTGAAGCTCTCAAAATCCATCAAAGAAACAACGACCTCGTACGCCAATGTCTCAACGATCAAATGCGTCGAAGATCCGAGAAATTTTGGACGAAGTATTCTTGAGCGACAAAGGCTGCGTAAACACAACCTTTGGCCGCCCAAGAATCGGGGGCCGACCTGGACAAGTTGATTGACGACGAGGTACCGGATCTAACACCGGAGGCGAGAAGGAAAATTAAGGAGATCGTCATTGAGTCCATGGATTTTAGGGACGACGCCCCGAGATGAAGCCGACGGACGAGCTACTTGAACTAGTCATCCACCGGATTATCCCGGCGAGAAAAATAAAGCTGGGGTCTCGGTTGCGCGGCGAGGAGAGGGAAGAGATAATCTCCCTACTCAAACAAAACCTCGACGTTTTCGCTTGGAGAGTAGAAGATATGAAAGGCATTAGAGAAGACGTGGCAGTTCACAGGCTTGGGGTGAATCCTACTATGAAATTCAAGGAGCGAGAGGTGTCGTGTTTTTCAAGCGAAAAGGAGATTGCCATAAAGCAAGAGATCGAGAAATTGCTAAGTCTTTGGAATCATTGTGAGCGGGTTCACAACTGGCTAGCCAATGTGGTTCTTGTGAAGAAACCTAATGGGAAGTGGAGATTGTGCGTTGACTTTGCGATCGAACATGGCGTGTCCCAGGACGGTTATCCCTGCCAAGAATTGATAAGCTCGTCGATTACGCCAGCCGGCCATACTACTCTAAGCTTTCTTGATGCCTACTCCGGCTATCACCAAATCAAGATGGCGAGGAGGACATTCAGCTTGACTTTTCAAGCGGCGGGGGAACTTACGTTTACACGAAGATGCCTTTTGGGCTCAAAAAGCGCCAGGGGCCACGTACGAAAGGATGATAAATAAGGTGTTCAAGGACCGAGATCGGCGACAATGCGGAGGCGTACGTTGATGATATGGTCGTCAAATCAAAAAAGAGGAAGCACGTCGACGACCTAGAACAAACATTCACCAACCTACGAGCCAACGACATGGTCCTCAACCCGGCCAAATGCGTTTTCGGAGTTCTTTGCGGGCAAGTTCCTAGGATTTATGCTATCTCGGCGGGGATTGAAGCCAATCCTGAGAAAATCAAGGCTTTGATGGATATGGCCGAGCCTACGAACGTCAAAGAAGTTCAGCGCCTAAATGGCCGAGTAGCGGCCTTGGGTCGCTTTATCGCCAAATCTGGCGAGAGATCACTCCCGTTTTTAAAGCTCTCAGGAGTGCAAAGGACTTCCAATGGACGGACGAGTGTTCCCGAGTCATTCAAACGGTTGAAAGAATATCTTGGCTCCCCGGCTCCTCCTCGAGCCCGTAGCGAGGGAGACCTTTATGTTTATCTCTCGGCGAGTGATAAAGGTACATCGCCGCCGTATTGGTAAGGGAGGAGGGAGGAACACAAAGGCCGGTTTATTACGTCAGCAAAGCCTTGTCAGATGTGGAAACCCGTTACTTTAACGCGGAAAAGATTGCTTATGCTCTCGTCATTACGGCCACGAAAGCTACGAGCATACTTCTCCGCTCATCCCATCGTCGTATATACAAATGCCCCCTTTGCGCAAAATCTGCACCGTCTGAAAGCTCACAGTCGTCTTCTCAGCTGGAGTATTGGCGGCCGAGTTTGATATAGAGTATAGGACGAGGAAGACCTGCAAGCTCAATCATTGGCGAGACTTCTGGTTGAAACATCATTCACCATCGACGACGAGCAAAGGAAGTCGCAACCACCGAGCAAGGGAAGGAGGTCGTTGAACGGCAAGCGGAGTTAGTTTTGCCGTAGGATGTTGGAAAATCTTTTTAGACGGGTCGGCCACCAAGAATCGAGCGGAGCGGGGATCGTTCTCGTTGAGCCGAGAGCGGGACGGTTTTTGAAGAGGTTACGAGGTTCAAGTTTCAAGCATCAAACAACCGGGCCGAGTACGAGGCACTCATAGCGGCCATTGAGTATGCAAAGTGTTTTGGAGCCACAAAATTGCGGCTTATTGTGATTCTCAATTGATCGTGAACCAAGTGAGAGGAGATTATCGGAGTCGTCGATTCCACCCTACGAAGTACCACCTATTGGTCGGAGAATTGATACAAGGTTTAGAATTTTGGGCCATACGAGAGAATCGCTCGGGAAAACAACGAGCACGCCGACCTACTTTCAAAGCTAGCTACGGACCAACTCCACGAGGACGAGCATGGCCATCACTTGGCCTATTTGGACCCGGCCCGGCTTATGAACGGGTGAAGATCCTTTGCGCATAGGAGATGGCCCAAAATGTTGGATCGACGAACTAAAGGCGTTCATTGAACGGGAGGAGTTGCTTAGACGGACGAGGTCTCGGCAAGACAAGTAAAGAGGAAGTCGGCCCGGATTTACGGTCGTCGAAGGAGAGCTCTACGAGACGATCCATTACCCGGCCATTGTTAAAGTGCGTTCATCCAGGACAAGGTCGTTCGATTCTTTGTTCGAAGTGCATCAAGGAGAATGTGGAGGCCATCACAGGGCCCGTACAGGCGATAAAATCATAACCGTGGGATACTACTTGGCCCCACCTTCGTGAAGACGCTAAACAATTTGTGAAAAAGTGTGACACTTGCCAACGTTTCGCCGACCTTCCCAAGCTGCCTACAACTGAGCAAACCCCTGTCTTGGCTGCCTGGCCGTTTGATATGTGGGGTGTTGATTTGATCGGGCCTTTTCCGCCGGCCAAGGGAGGAGTCAAATATGTGATCGTAGCGGTTGATTACTTTTCAAAGTGGGTAGAGGCCAAGGCCTTGAACAAGATTACGAAAACAACGCCACTAAGCTTCATTCATGACTCAATATGGTGTCGCTTCGGAATCCCAGGGTGATCGTCTCGGACAACGGCCTACGGTTTTCAAGAAAATTTGAGCGAGGAATTGAACAGGATGGGCGTCAAACACTCCAAGTCGTCCGTCGCCTACCCCCGAGGCAACGGGCAAGGCGGCCAATAAACTCGTCTTATCTGCCTTGTGCAAAAATGCGGAAGGAAGAGACACGAGATGGTTGGACGGACTACCCTCGGCTCTACAGGCTGTCCGCACAACCACCCGGGGGCCTACGGGGAAACCCCATTTGCCTTTGGCTTATGGCTCGAAGCCGTGGCTCCCGCCGAACTCCAGTGCCGACGGATCGAGTTGCTTTGTACGAGGTAGAAAAGAACATCCACAACCGACAAGTCGATCTAGACCTCGTAGACGAACGGAGATTGGATGCCCCAATTAAGGATGGAGAACTACAAGAAGAAAACCAAGGCTTATCACGACAAGAAGGTGAAGAGAAGGTTCTTTAAGGTCGGTGACCATGTACTAAGAAAGATTGAAGCAACGGGACTCAAAGCCCGTCAAAACAAACTCTCCCCCAATTGGGAAGGACCATACATTGTCACAAGTGTGGTCAGAGAGGGAACCTATCGCCTTGCAAAGCCGAACGGTGAAAGTCTCAAGCATCCATGGCACGCCAACCACCTAATAAAATACTACTTTTGAGGTCGTCGACGACATCTAGCTCCTTGAAGGCGCCTACCTTGTGTTTCCTTATGTAATTTTGTGAAAATTTGAAGTTTTTGAGAAATTGTAAGGGATACCTATAAATCCCGGTAGCTCGTTGTTTACTATAAAGTTATTTATGAAAGATCGTCGCTTTGTTGATTTTCTACTACACAAACTCTAGCACTTTAACCAAGTATAAAGGTTAGATGAAGCCAGACTTCATCGAATACATCTACTTTAACCAAGTATAAAGGTTAGACGAAGCCAGACTTCGTCGAATACATCTACTTTAACCAAGTATAAAGGTTAGACGTAGCCAGACTTCGTCGATCGCTATAACGGCATAGATGACTCGTCCATAGATCTTTGTCTACGAACAAAAATCTATTGACCTTCATACTATTCCTACGAGCCATTGAGAAGTTGAGAAAACACAAGTTTGAACAAAGGTCGACCATATTAGGACGACCCACATTCTGGTCGTCACTAACGACGACCAATCATACTTGTCCTCAAACTTACTCGTCCAATAGGTTATCACATGCTATCTATGTTAACGCAGATTAACAGACAGAAAAGGCATTAAATAACTTAAACATAAAACAAACATTGTACGACCCCCTCTAAACAGCGAGGAAACAGGTCAAACTACATTGCGAAAATTAAAAATTGTTTTGAGACAATGTTTGGAACCACCACCAAATAAAATGAAGCATTGTTTAGAAACATTACAAAACATCTCAAAAAAAAAATCAATCACTGGGGATCTGCACCTTGTGGCGTTTGATGAAGGCTGCATCGGGATGCAGGCCGTCTTCAATGAAGTACTTGTAGTACGCGTCGAAGTTGCCCGGGACGACAGGAGGAATAGGCCACTCATCTCTTCCAGCTTTGGCGTCGTCCTCCCTTATGATGAGGAAATCATTGGCAGTATAGGGGACAAGGGGATGGACGGAGCGCGCTTCGTCGTCGTGAGCCTCTTCAGTGCAAAGGTCGGCCAACTTCCGGACGGAGAGAAGATCTTTTATTGCAGGGTCCAGAAGAAGCCGCCTAGCCATGTGTTTAGCCCCGTCTTTGAAAAACCCACTAGCATGAGTAGTGACCATTTGAAGGCACTCAGAGCTTTTCTTGAAGTCGTCGACGGCGTCACGCCTGGCCTGGGCCAACTCAGCATCACGGTTTGCCTTCATCGTTTCAATGTGGGCCGTCGCCTTCTGAAGCCGGTTTTCACAGACGCGAAGACCGTCGGAGAGCACCTTAGAGTCGGCCTCAGCTTTGGTCTTCCCTTCCTTCAAGGCATCCATCTCCTTGAGAAGGTTATCTTTTTCATTAACCAAAAGCTCATGGGCAAGAGTGAGCTCCCCAACATTGGTCTCTGCCTCCTTCAGTTTTTGCTCGGCCGTCCCCTTATCGCCGACGGCCTTCATTAGCTGTTCGTTGCCTCGAAGCTCGGCGTCCAGACACTCCCTATAACCCGCCGTCATGGCGTCCATCATCGACGATAGCTGCAACGGTTAAAGTATTAGCACAAGTATAAAGAGACGGAGAAAAAATTACATCTTTAATGCGAAGTACCTCAGTTTGGATTAGCCCTAGACGGGCATGAAAGGTTTCTGGAGTAAGGTTGGCATCCTTCATCCTACGGGTCAGCTCGACGTCCCGTCCACGCCTTGTCAGAGCCGTCCCCAGCAAGAGCGCACTACCATTCCTCTGCAGATATGGGATCCCAGTTATATGAGAGGCCTTGGCAATGGAGGTCGCCATCTCTTTGGCCTTGGCCTTGGACAGGACCGCCGTGGACGAGCTGGGAGCATCAGCCCTTGGAGTTGATGGGTCCGGCCTTGGGGAGGGTCGACGAAATGACTTTTTCTCTTTTTGGAGGCACGAGCGTCGGACTCGCGGAGCTCGGGGTTTGAATCAGTGCTCTCCACTTCAATACGCTCGGCCTCATCAGCAACGGCCATCTGAGCCCCAACAGTTTCCATACTGGGAGGATCAATCTCCATACCAATTGCCCTCTCGGGTGCATCAACGACGGCCTGACGGCCTCCAGTGTTCAGTCCTTCGACGCCGGGCTCCCTCTCAATCATGGGGATAGCACCAGAAGGGTCCTTGGGAAGTTGCTCGTTCCTCGTCGTCTGCTTCTCTTGACGATCGAGAATGGCACGGGTTGCAGCCCTCTCCTTCTTCTTGGTACCCCGATCACTAGCTCTGATGGCTCCGTCCATGATCTTTGCTTCAATTCTATCCACGTCCCCTTGGGTAAGTACTGCAAAACAACGAGGAAAAAGAAATTAGTCTTTACTAACGACGAGACGAGCAAAGAGCAAAATTAAAAGATAGCGAGCCCAACCCCCATTCATCTCAGATTTTCACAACTTTCTTCAAGACGACCAGTCCGCGCCGTCGCACAATTCAAACAGTTATCTTTAAAAACAAACTCCTGGTGGACGACCCAGTCAGGATAGAGGGCATCGAAATCTATCTGCACTAAAGGATCAGGCCCTATAGACGGCTTGGACATCATGCCGGCCGGATGTATCTCCATTGTGAGGCCTACTATGTCTTTGTATGAGACCCGTCCAAGGTCTAACAAATTGTCAATCTTTCCACTTGACTCGTCGGCCCACGGAGCTTGGAAGATATGCCTATCATTGGCGGATGGTTGCCCTGCAGGAAAGGAAAGCGCCACCCTACTCGGCTTTCCACCAATATCAGTGGTTCTCCCATCCATACACCTTACTTGGAATATCCAGGAAGAAATTCCTTGCGTTCCTGATCGAAGACACGCTGACAGTCGTTTTCCCTTTGGCTGTATTCCGGGCCGTCCTATAGTATCGACGGAACACTTTGTTGCATGGCTCGTAGCCAAGAAATCTGCATACGATGGCAAACCCAGATAAAATTCGACGGTGTTGGCGGCGGCTTCCATGGGCACACAAGCGGAGTCCTCCAGGAATTCGTTGATGAAGGGGTTTAGAGGTAGTCTTAGACCGAACTCAAACTGTTTGTAAAAGAAGCCCACCTTCTCCTTACTGGTCACTAAGGAATGGCGACGGGGCTCATACTCTGCCAGGCTGAGATGTTCCAACTTGTAGGTCGAAGCACAGAACCCTAAACGAGCCTCGTAGGGCGTCGATCATTTGCTTTCCGACGTCCTGTTTCCTGAGCTCAATTTTGGGCACGGCCCGTCTTCCTCTTGCTCCGCCTCAGGCTCACCGTCGTCGATCCAACTTGTACAAACGTGTGGTAAGCCTTGACCGTCTGTTCACCCCTAGCACTTGTGCTCGGCTCGTTAACCACGGGGCCGAGGCATTCGGGAACGCCCGTCGTGATCCATCTCTACAAAACAAGGGGGTAAAGAGGGGAATCAGTCCTAACATTCGTAGGCGACGACCTACCTAGTGGCGACCTAGATTCCCCTACAACCAAGGCCCTAATTGAATCACGACGGGACAAGGAATAGTGGGTTACGATATGGGTGGGCAAGTCGTTCATTGACACGAAAGGAGTTACCGTTGGGTCACCGTCCTCAAAATCCCCTAGGATTTCTCCCTGCAGGAACCCCAGGGCTCATCCTCAAAGTTAAACTTCCCGGGATTGAAGAACACTCGAGACAAGGGAATTTCCCTCCAAATCCCCTTAGCACACTTATAAACCCTTTGATTCAACCCAAAGCCAAACTTGACACCTCTCTCGAGCGATGGTCCTTGGTCCCATTTGACTAATCTTACAAACCCAGTGAAAAAACCCGGAAAATGAAGAAACGAGATGAAGAAATTACATTTACTGGGCTTGAGGATGGTTTTTCCGATGAGTTCGCCGGTGGTAGATCGAAGAAACTCCTAATCCAGTTTGCCGGATTATCTAACGGTGGTGAAGCCGGGACACTTTGCAATATCGCCGGAAAATGTGTACACGGTGGTCGGAAATCGCCTCTCTTGTGTTGCTCTCACGATCAAAGTTTGGAAAGTTTGAAATGAGGAAAAAGAAGGTTTTTATATTGGGGAATATGAACGGTTCATTCTGGGAAACCAAACGGCGCAATGAGTAGGGGCATTAAATACCCTGCGCAACTTCCGAGGCACTTGTCCCATCGAGAGGACACGTGGCAATTGAAGAAGAGATCTCGGCCGCCCACGTCACCTATGCGGCGTCACCGTAATTCAAAATTCAAATTGACGGTCGTACGGGTTGCTCTGGAGGGAAAATAACAACTCCGGCTCGTCGAGACGACCATGAGTTGGGGGCCGCTGAACGGAATAATGCGACGGGCCGAGCCCAACATTTACTACGAGCAGGGGGCCCAATAGGCCCGCGAGACCCAGCTACAAAGAATCGAGATCAAGGCCTTGGGCCGTGGCCCGTCCTAACACCGGGCCGTTGGCGTCGTCGCCCCGGCGACCAGGCCCATCCAAACGGCGAGCCATCGGATCATTAATGGGAGGCTAACTCCCGGCCGTCGTCGCACCAATTGTGGTAACCGTCCTTCGGGCACGAATCTTCCTTCGACCCCAACTGGCACTCATCCAAGAAGAGTAGGCGTCGTCATTGAACGGCTCGTCGTCATTGAACGACTCGTCGTCATTGAACGGCCAACTCTCTCTCTCTCGGCGAGTCATAACTCGAGGAGACGACCCAACTGGGCGTACAGCTCCAGGTCGTCTCCTCTATTAAGCTTCCTCAACAAGCTTAGTTAATTAGCTAATTTGGGATAATGACAGGACTGCTGCGGTGCCTCGTTATATGTGCAATCATGCATTCGGTAATAACTACAAAAGGTACGAGAGGTTGACTTTCCCTTATAAGGCAAACTACTTATCGAGATGTCGGGTGTTGCGGTGTCCTTACATAGACGGACCAATGCCGGCGTGACACGTGTACACCTAGGAGATGGAGCTGATCCTACGGCTGGTATCAATCCAATCCAACGGTTCTGGTAAAAACCCTAATACCACCTTTCCTACTATAAATAAGAGAGTAATAACGTGGAACAAGGTAATGCTTTTCTGCATATTTCCATACTCACGCACTCTGCAATATTTTACACCATATTTCCAGACCATAATCTTACTCTCACGCCGGAGGGGCTTGCCGGAAGACCCCCGCGGTTTCACTGCTTTATTTCTTGTCTTTGTGCGAATCCGGAGCTAGCTCGATCATTTCTTGCACACAATGGCGAGCAGCGCACGCTTTCCTGCGCGATCAGTTACCATAAATATTTTTTTGATGCAGTCTAAAATTCTCATGTTCTAGTTAACAGGAGACAAATTTAAGAAATTCGAATTTTCTGAGAATAGATTCCGAGAATTTTGATTTTTTTTAATTTATCTTTTATTTATTTTTAATATGCCCACCAACTGTTTGATGATTTTTCAAAGTGACAAGTATACGCGTATCTGGGTGTATACATTTAGAGAGTACATGTATTGCCAAGTCTACTGTTAGGTTTGACTTTTCTGAGGTTTTGGACGGTTTTTTATGAATTTAACCTGGATGGTATTTGGAAGTGTTCTAGACCTGTTTGTATAGTGTCATCAGTTGAGTGAGAAGAAGAGAGAAAAATAAGAGGGTTCTTTATATTTTGAAAGGCAAAAACTCTGTTTTCTTGAGATTGGGGTATACTAATTGAATGCCAGGCAGTTAGTTGTGTTTTGGATCCGTGGTTGTTTTTGAATTGTTAACTAATTTACAGCTTGATTTTTATCGGTGCCAGAATATTGGGCTGCTGGGGTCACTGTAGAATATACTCTTTTTCTTTGATTGGGAGAAAGTGTGCTGTGGCCTTGTGGGTTTGCTTGGTGCAGACTCGGGTTTGGTTGCAAGAGGTTCTTCACTTTGTTGATTACGTTTCTTATTATGGTCTATGATGGAAACAAAGGAAGCTTTGCTGATTACTCGGTTGTAAAACCTGGGACTAGTCAGCAGAACTTGGGTGTTGCACGTTCTCAGGGAATTCAGAGGGGCGATAGCGGAAAGAATTTTATGGAGATGGAGGGAAGAGGTTACTCGGACTTCTATAGGAACTCGAGTGAAGAATTGTTCATAAAAACATTGATGGAGGGTTCAGTTGGAATGCCTGCACCTACCATGGAGACGTTGGGTTTTAAGAATCTTCATCATAATTTTCGTACCGACAGTGAGGAACTTTTCAAAAGCTGGCTCACAAATGGAGAGGCAAGCAGTTTTCTTGTCTGTTTTCTTATTTTAACTTTCTTTTTGATTCGTGATTAATCATGTTATTGAAGTTTTAAACAGTGAAAATTTGTCACAAGATGGAAATTTCATTTTCACAAGTCTAGCATCCTCATCCCACCATCTATATTAGTTTCCTGATCTAAAAACTGCATGGGAGCTGTGCCACTGGAAATCTACTGATTTGACCCTATGTTGATCTTATTCATGAGTTTTCAAAACAATATGGTTTTGTTACAAGCTCAATCATTGTGATGGCTAGTTCCCCACTAGCTCTATTTTACAGTTACTTCATCTTTTGTTAATATATATGCCATCCTGCTTCGAGATTAATTATTTATGCTTTTCATGTCTAAGAATTATAGCAATGACATGATCTTTTAGATTTGCATAATCAAGTTTATACTTTAGGTGTTAACGAATCCAACCCCCTCCATCACTAGAACAAGTTGTAGGGTAATAAGTTATTTTATACATTAAAAATTCTTTTAACTTTTTTATTCTTGTTAATAGCTGTATATATGTAGTTTGTTTCTGTTGGAGAAGTAATCAAAAAGAGGGATATGGTTGTGGAGAGGAATGATCATATAAAGGACATAAACTGTGCCATTTGGAGTAATTATCAGCTGACAGTGATTTCCTAGGGATTACGCACTGATCCAATTTGTTGATTTGCTTGCTTTATTGTTTATTTTCATAGTTTGATGCCGTGCTAAGATTTTATAGCTTCTAGTTTCTTTCTCTTTGATCGAGTTTCTCTTTCGTTATGAGAACTAGGTACCAAGTTATAGTGTCAAGGAAAAATTTACTTAAAAAATAGATTCTTGATGGACTTTCTTAGACTTAAAATGGGGATTCGGAAACCATGAACTAACTGCACGAAATAAGTATAGAACTAGAGATTTGACTTAACGATCGGGACCACTGACCATGTTTGGTAAATCTCATTTCAGCATCTGAGTCTTATGTAACGAGAAAATGGCCAATTAGATATAGCTGCTACAGATTTAAACCAATTCACAGAAAATCAGACTCTTGAAATCATAAGAATAGCATCTCTCTTTTAGTGTGGGGTCTCTTTTGTTACCTTTCCGTTTTCTCCTTGGGTTGTTTTCTCAGTGAGTGTTTTGCTTTTCAGAATCAAGGCTACAATGGAATAGTTCATCATCGTCCTCGACAAGCATCACGAAGGTTAATTAGTTTTCATGACATCTGTGTTCAATTATTGATAGATTGCTTAATTTCATTTTAGATGACCATCAAAGCAAATATGGCTTGTAACTTATGTGGATTTTATACCCAGGATGTTCACTGATATGGCAACTCAACAAAATGGGGTCACACTTCAAAGAAAGAGAAGCAGCGAGAATTTGCCACCACAAGTCCCTTTAGCAGTTGATGAATCCTCAAACGATATGAATGAACATTCCACAAGGTGAACTTTGGGCAACGTGTATGAGAATTTAGTGTTTTTCACTGGAGCACATATATTATTGATATCCGCTTTCTTTCCTCAAGTTCATATTCCTTCAAACGTCGATAAAGCTCTACTTACTATTTTATGAACTGGCACATCATCTACTCATCTAGTGTCACTTCTCATTTTTTTTTATCTAACTATTTTCAGCGTTTGTAGACGCATTCGATTCCAATATTTCCCTTTAATTTCCTGTCTGAATAGTATCTGAATAGTATCCTGGATGATAAATTATGTTTGGATTTTGTTTCTATCAGGAATATGGCTGAAAATGGGTTGCAGGCTAGTAACTTATATTTGGCTAAGGTTTGTTTATACTCAAACTATGCACATCCATTTGCGAATTTCTTTTTTATTGTTGATCTGATGTCTGATCTTGAATGCAGGCATGGTTCCAAAGTTCTCAACCAATGACAAGAAGTCGATCCTCTGAATTAAGGTATCCTTGATTTGAGAAAAAACTAAATATGCTATCCAGTTTGTGCACAGAACTGTAATAAACATCAGTTTATTGCAGTTTATTGATCTCAAGAGCCTAGAAGATAGATATTTTATATTATTCTACTCTGAAAAATAAGTGAATGAAACAATTTTCAAACTGACAAACTTCGTTTAAAGAAAATGATATATTATCTTTCTTCTCTATATATGTATCTTATAGGTTTTAGCACTTCATTTAAGCAAACAACAGATAGCAGGATCATTTGGAAGAACTTATTTGTGTTTGCAGGAGGAGATATGTTGCAATGCAAAACTCCCAAACAGCATTCGGTATGGAAGCTATGCAGAATGCATCTGGGAATGGTATCAACCATTTGAAACAAGAGTTTCACAATCCAGGAGGATATAATGATGGTTCAGTGTGTGATATTCCCAACCAGTTCAATACATTCATGTCTCCGTCCAATTCTTCTTCATCTACTTTCAATACCCCACAGTTGGAAACTGTAGATAAGGTTTCTTCTGTTGTGAGCATGCTAAAAGGCACATTAGAGCGCAAGAAGCTTAACAACCAGATTGAGAAACAAGCTGTTGAAGATAACTCTTTAGGATACTATGGTTCTCAAGAAGTATTAGGTTACTCATGTTTGAATCAAGGACTAGGAAATCATTTTCATGAGGCACAAGGACCTTTCCAAGATATATCAACTGCCCAAGTTGAAGACCTGAGGTTATTGCAGAGAGTTGAAGGGACCATTGAGGTTGACCTGGAAAGTTTTATGGCTCCTATGAATCCAATCCAGATGAACACTGCATCCCGAGAACCTTCACAAAGTGAATCTTCTGCACCTGTAGTCTCTACTGGTTTTGATGCTTGTGATGGTCCAAGCAACTCATGTCAAACTCTAGGCATTTGCGAGAGCTCCAGAATGCAAGTTGGAAATGGGAAAAGTTCAGAAAATGGCTCTGGAGTCAAAGGTACGTGTAACATGCTTTAACTAAATTTGACAGTTAATTTACGCATTTTAGTTAGATTTGAACAGAAAAGCTAGCAACTAAGTATTTCTACCAAATTAGAGCGATCTAGCTTCAATTAGATGTATGTCTGTCAAGACTCAAGATTACTCAACAACAGCAACTTCTTGTTTTCAGCAGCTAAAGTGCACTTTAGCCGGAAGTTCAAACATTCATAGAAAGGATAAATGTTGAAGTTCAAACATGTGGAAGTTTTGTTGCAGCAATAATCTCACTTCTGTCAAGCATGTGTATATCAGTTACACGTGATACTAAAGTTTGAGTTAGTATCTATTTAATGGGAAAATGATAACGAATACCCAAAATCAAGAGTGACTGTACATAATAGTTTTTATTTCTAAAGTTAGCATTCACACATTCAAGAAAGTAGGAAAGTCGTGTATTTCTTGTTTTTCGTGTTAATACAAACAGTCTTTTGATATCGTAGCAATTTGACATTCTCAAGGATTTTGTTCATTAATTGAAGATCTTATCGTAAGGGACTCCTTTTTTTAGAATCCTGATGCAGCCATGTTCTGATTCCATTTTGATTGTCTCCAGTCATCCATTTTGTTTTGTCTTGTTTTCTTCCTTTATTAAGAAATTTAGCATGTTTTTCCTCTCATGCAGATATCAGAGAACGAATGTATGATAATCTCAAGAAAGACCGCAAGGTATGTCTTGTTTGGTTCTCTAGGCAAACAAATTTTAGTATATGTGTGTGTGTGTGTGTCTTCTACGAAAATGAATGTGACGCCTTGGTTCTCTTACACAACTCTAATTTTTTCATTTGCTTGTTTGTGCACCTGCAGCAGAAGGGAAGTTTAGTACGATATGGATCTGTAACATCGGCTGGTTCAGGTAAAATTAATTTTCAGTAAGAGTTCCCGCATAATCCTCAAGGTTAAATCCATAATATATTGAAATAATTTTATCAGCTTAGAGTTCAAAAACTAAGCTTGTAATGTTTGAAATTTTGTAAGTTTAAATTGCTCTTGCATCTGATTAGGGCTTCTCATGTGTTCTCTTTCCACCCTCATGAAGCTAAATTGATACTTCCTCCGTCCCAAAAAGATCGTCCCATTATACAAGTCAAACTTTTTGCAGTTGACGCTTTACTTGCTTGTACTTTCTTGAAATTACACTATGGGCTCGTTCGGTGTATAGGAATGCGCTTACCCATTTCTTAGTAATGGATAAGTGAAACTCACGCCTTATGGTGAGATTAGGATACCCATGAATGAAGGGCATCTGATACCTACAGATAACATTTACCTAGAGGTCCTAGACCCTCAGATGCACATCAAATTAAGGTATGCATCACTGGGGGATAAGATACCAATTCCTAACCCTAGATTCCCATGTACAAAACAAGCCATATAAGATTTGTCTTCTTCAGAAATGGGACTATCGTATTTAGGCAAACCAAAAAAAGAAAGTGGCGAACTCTATTTTGGGACGGAAGGAGTAATTTACATTTTTAAATTAAAATTTGCATTATATATATAGTTTTTCTTTTATTAGAATATTGTTATAGTTGTGCACTCATTTTGTTTCGTTTAACCATCTTAACTTATGCAGTGGATAAAGGAGACCCCACAAAGAAGCGTAGGGTAGAGCGTTCTCGGAAGTAAGTAATACTATTTCAAAAGTTTAGGAAGTGTGGCTTCTTCTAGTACTTAGCTAAATGCCTTCTTTTTGAAAATTCTATTTTGATCATGTAAATTTATTTGTCTCCTTTTCAGGCTTTGGCCACGTGCAGTAATTACTTTATACAAGAATTTCAGTGAGAAAACTGTAACATGCTGAAAGTCCTAGGTCCAAAATGTTATTTGATCTATTGATGATTTTGTTCAAATTAATGAAACTAAAGAAAATGTTGATATGGAATGAAAATATAAAACTCTGGAAAATAAGAATCGCACGAAATAGGAAGGATTTAAGTACTAAAGTCACTGATCAAACCCGAAAGTTACTTACAAACTGGTAGCAGATTATTTCCTTCAAAAGCAAAACGTATTGAAGACTATAGTTGCAATACTATTGATGTTGGCTTAACTAAAAAAGCTTTCTTAATAAATGTTTTGCTACCTCTTTTTTTTTTGTGATTGTCAATAGATCAGTCGTGCGGTTTTTGACATGATTTGAGTCAACATTTTGGCTGCCAAGAAGTATGCTTGCCCAGTTGAGTTGAATTCATCAGGCTGTAGAAGTTGCAGAAATTGGGAGAGGAATTGAGAAAAAGAAAAAAGAAGTGCAAGGAAAAATGAATAAATTTTTTTAACCCTCATGCACGAGAAACCATTTACAGCACAATTGAAAAATTGCAATAAAGAATTTGACAATGTTTCATAGGGGATCAAACAATTTACTGCTAATTCAGACAATAATTAAGGACAGTATAACATTGTAGTCAATATAAATTAGTATGGAGAATGCTTTGAGTTTTCTATATTTGCTTCTCAGTAATCACTCTTGCTATTTGAGAGACTTCATCTGGGTATGATAGGTGTTGGGCTTGTAGCTTGAGCTACGGACAGAAACTTAGCAGTGGTACCGCGGTATACTAACTCTTATAGGTTTTGTGCTGATATTGTGGAGAAGAACACTGTGCTTCATATAGCCAGTATGGGGTTCAGACTGGCTTCATGCATGGACTTTTCTTTGGATTTCCTTATATTTAGTTGGGGGATGGAGGAGAGAATTCAATTTAGCATAAATCCTTTCTCTATCTTTTAAACTTAAACTGGCCATTCTTTTCCCGAAAACAAAGTGCTTGTGATTTTTATAAATTCATTGATATTTTATACTGTTCTTTTGAAGCTGCACATGCAAGAAGTTGACATTTACACTTGCAATTAACTGTAGTCCATGGAAAACATTTATTCTTTCTTATTTTATGTGTACTTTGAACGAAAACTATGCTTATATGGGGATGTTTATTTCCTTATTGTTCTTCTTGATGCAGAATGGCAGAAGCCAAGGAAAGAACTTTAACACCAGTAATTCCTTCAGACATGCAATCTATTCTGAAGCGGTGCGAAAATCTTGAGAAAGAAGTGCGATCGCTCAAGCTTAACTTGTCTTTCATGAATAGGTAATCATAGAACTGACATAGTATGTCTACACTAAAAATCACTGCAGTTACTTGATTTTCTTAAGCTACCATTCTTGTTTAATGTTGTCTTATGAAAAGTTTAGACCATGTGGAATACGTAGTACGGGAGCGGCCATGTGGCAATTGTGGGACCCGTACTATACATATTTGGACCAAGGATAATATATCATATTTGTGGGACCTTTCCTGCAACTTTAGAATAGGTGTAGATGTCATGTGACTTGCACGTGACCCTATCAACAGTGACCTATAAATACTCTCAAGCTCATTTACTGAAGGGTTACAAAATTTTCAAGAGCAATACACCTTTTCTGGAAAACTCTCCCACAAATTTTCATCCTTCCCTAAGTGTTAGCTGTCTACATTCCCACTCCCACTCTATATCCCTAGTGGCCCATACTAGCACATAATGCCAACCAACACCCGCTATCTTCTTGTAGGACTACATACTTGCAGACAGTTTTTGCGGTCAAAATGAACTGAATTAGCAAGTTGTAAGAAACACAACTCTGTGTAACTCTTTGCCTTGCTGACTCATTAGTATGAACCAGATTCATCTCTGCTCTTCTTAGGTTACATCTGATCTTAAGAATTTTGACACTCCTTTCATTGTTTCTTACGTTTCACAATCTTCTACGTAGTTATTAGATTTCCGAGTGCAACATAAGCATGTTGTAGTCATATCAATTGGAAAGTGGAAGGCTTCAGAACTGATACTAGGTAGGAGTACTTTCGGTATGTTAGACTGGTTGAGTCACGCACTTATATTTGGCTTGTTCTATTTTTTGCTATAAAATTCATGACAACTTTGAAGAACTGGATCTTTCCATGGTACATTTTCCCAAAAATATGATGCTGCCTTCACGAAATCACTTGAATTCATCCCCATTTACCGAGAAATGGCTTACTCTTGACGCATTAAATAGTTCTTAGTCTGAATAATTGAAAGCATCACATAGTATGATATTTGCAGATTGTTACGGAGACATGCTAAATATGATAACTTAGGTCCCACATTCAATCCCCGTATCCCATGAACGGGAGACAGTATATCAATGTGGCCCCATGAGACGTTTACATTGTATAAATTGTATCATGACAAAAATTAGGCTAATCGGAACTTATTTTTATGGAGCATGAGGAGAAGTTGTTTTTTGTGATTACTTCTGCTGCAATTTACAGGAAAGCCAGGGATATTAACATTTAGTTTCTTAGAATTCCAAAATGCATTATACTGTTGGGATGTGGAGTCAAAACCATGGATAAAGGAATTTGAACCGCGGCCGGAGGAGTTGGTGAGATCAAGGGGGCTCAAATTCGTCGGAGCAGTTTCTGGTCAGGAGGGCGGCCGCGCTAGGGGCCAGAGCGGGCGCGCTGAAGTGTTGAACAAGGGCGCTGGAGGTTCTGGACATTAGCGCGGACGCGCACTTAGTGAGGGCGGCCGCGCTGGTCACGATTCTGGACTGATTTGTTTCCTATTTTGATAAGATCTCCTCTTGCTTGGTGATTCCTCTTTGACAGTAATTTTGGAAGGACTTGGGAAGAAAGCAGATTACTTTCTTGAGTAGGAATTCGAATATTACTAGGATTTGATTTATTGTTCCCTATAAATACATGTGATAGCCTAGAAACAAATTGTAACATCTGAAAATATTAGAGAGAATATTTTGACTTGGTAGCGCCCCCGGACGTAGTTGTTGTTGCAACGAACCGGGTTAACAATTCTTGTGTGTTCCTTTGTGTGTGATTTACTTTTCGTGTGTGTTGCTCTTATTATTACTCCAAGCTTGGGCCGTTCCGCTGCGTGAATTCACAACAACTGGTATCAAAGCTCTGGTTTTGTCGAATCATTGCTTGGGTTATCTTTTGCCATGGATTTATTGGGAGCTTTGGAGGATGGTAATAAGGTGTTGATCGAAAAGTTTGATGGGACGGATTTCAATTTTTGGAAGACACAAATCGAGGATGTTCTGTGGAACAAAGATTTGTATCTACCATTAAAAGAAAAGCCGGCGGACATAGAGGAAGCAAAATTCGAAATCTTGGATCGGAAAGCGTTAGGGCTTGTTAGGCAAACGTTGACCAAGGATGTGGCGAAGAATGTTTTGGAGGCGAAGACTATCATGGAGATGTTAGAGATGTTGGCGAGCATGTACGAGGCACCATCGGCGGCGAATAAAGCTCATCTAACGAGGAAGCTGTTGAACATAAGGATGGTGGAAGGCATGTCGGCAACAAAGCATATAAGTGAATTCAAATCTACTGCGACCCAACTATCTTTCGTGGCTGTTACTCTTGATGACGAGGTACTAGCGTTGATTTTACTTTCTTCTTTGCCGGAAAGTTGGGATACGATCGCGATAGCAGCTAACGTTTCAACAGAAAGTGAAGTTGAAGTTTTCGGATGTCGTTGATGTGATTCTTCGCGAAGAAATTCGTAGGAAGAGCAAGGGTGGGACATCGTGGCTAGCACTAAATGTC
Organism: Adenophora triphylla var. japonica; assembly: GCA_022495995.1. Lineage (NCBI taxonomy): Eukaryota > Viridiplantae > Streptophyta > Magnoliopsida > Asterales > Campanulaceae > Adenophora > Adenophora triphylla. The sequence goes on from JAFEMH010000713.1 coordinate 355,984, forward strand.
GGTGAAAAGAGTAAGGGTGGCAAGAAGGTGATTACTTGCTATGATTGTGGGGAGAAGGGGCACTTTAGAGAAGTTGTCCGAAGCGGTCGAGCAGAGCGAAGGAATTGAATGTTGCCGAGGAGATAGCGGATGCATTAATCTTGGGCGGAGCAATTCAACATGATTCGTGGGTTTTGGATTCGGGCTCGACGTTTCATTCATGCACCAATGCAGAAAGAATGGAGCAAGACATTCCGGTGATTTTGGGGTTGTTCGTTTGGGAAACGATAATCCCGTCAAGGTCATTGGAAAGGGGTTGTTCGGGTCAAAGCAACGGATGGGACTGTTTTGCGGCTACGTGATGTGCGACATATTCCGGATTTGAAGAGGAACTTGATTTCCATAAGGCAACTTGATAAGGAGGGTCATGTGGTGACCTTCGGTCATGGGACATGGAAGGTAAACCGCGGAGCTAGCTTGGTGGCTCGTGGCGGCGTGAAAAATATGTTGTATACCACATGCAACATGAGTCGATGGGGAAACGAAGGCGCATCCCAACGATGAATGGTGGTGGCCGAGATCGCCACGTGGTGGGAGAAATTTCACTAAACGGTATGTTGGTAGAAAATTGGGTGATGAAGTCGGCCGACGCGGAGCCAATTTGGCCAACATCGAGCCGGGATCTAGAACGGTGATGCGATGGGTCGCAAAGAACACACAAAGGTTCCAAGCTTGTGATTGTGTGGGCACGTGGATTCGCGCTGCTCAGGATCGATAGTTAGCAAGCAAGTGAGCGGGGATGCTGCAGGAGGATCATTCGGAATGAAGACTCGGAGCATGGTAGAACCGACAGTTATGTTGAAGCGTAGCTCAGCTTCAACTCACTTGGATAACTAGACAAGAGGCCGGGCGCTACCAACGCAATAGCTGGCCACTGAAATTTGTTTCAAGAGAGGTATCATGGATGGTTTGTCTCCAGGTGGAAGATTGTTGGGACGTGGAGTCAAAATCATGGATAAAGGAATTTGAACCGCGGTCGGAGGAGTTGGTGAGATCAAGGGGGCTCAAATTCGTCGGAGCAGTTTCTGGTCAGGAGGGCGGCCGCGCTAGGGGCCAGAGCGGGTGCGCTGAAGTGTTGAACAAGGGCGCTGGAGGTTCTAGACATTAGCGCGGACGCGCACTTAGTGAGGGTGGCCGCGCTGGTCACGATTCTGGACTGATTTGTTTCCTATTTTGATAAGATCTCCTCTTGCTTGGTGATTCCTCTTTGACAGTAATTTTGGAAGGACTTGGGAAGAAAGCAGATTACTTTCTTGAGTAGGAATTCGAATATTACTAGGATTTGATTTATTGTTCCCTATAAATACATGTGATAGCCTAGAAACAAATTGTAACATCTGAAAATATTAGAGAGAATATTTTGACTTGGTAGCACCCCCGGACGTAGTTGTTGTTGCAACGAACCGGGTTAACAATTCTTGTGTATTCCTTTGTGTGATTTACTTTTCGTGTGTGTTGCTCTTATTATTACTTCAAGCTTGGGCCGTTCCTCTGCGTGAATCCACAACATATACTACTCCCTCCGTCCCAAAATGAATGTCCAAATAAATCAAGAGAAAATTTGAAATTCTTTTGAAAGTTCATTTTGGGATGGAGGGAGTATATTTGTATATTTTCTTAGACTTAGTAACTATGGAAATAGGTTAGTGTTGAAGCAAATTTCCACAGATGAGGCATACTTGTTGCATGATTTCATCATTCTAATGCAATATCAGCCATGAACCCTGCTGGTGAGTATATTACAACAGTGGAGGCATACTTGTTGTTGCATGATTACATCATTCTTACAATGATTTCAAATTTATTAAAAAACTTGGCTTTTACTAACAGCCTATTGTTCTATAATCAGAAAAGATTCCGAACAAACTAAGCAGATAGAAGAACTTCAGAAGCAGAATGAGGAGTTGGGAGAGGAAAAGGAGCGCCTTTTAGAAGAGATAGAAAGGATCATCTCAGAAACTGGGAAGATGTAAGACTTGACAATGCTTTCCAGTTTTCACACTCCCATTCACTTCAAAAAGAGAACAACGGTTACTGTCGCCTCAAACTAGTACTTCCTCCGTCCCGGAGTGATCTTCCTACTTTCTTTGTTATTCTGAATGAAGTTTGAGCAATAATTTAAGGTTAATTTAATTATCCTAATGACAATCTAAAAACTGTCACTGATAGTATCAATAACAAGTTCTGAATTTTCATTAGGATTAGGATGATTAAATTAACTTAAAAATTATTGTCCAAATTTTTTTCAAAGTAATAACGAAAAAAAAAGTAGAAAGATTATTCCGGGACGTCGGGAGGAAAGGGAAAAATGCTCGGCAACATCTCGTTCTAAGATCCAGTTCAGAGTCTAATGAAGCTTGACCAGAGGCTTGAACATTGAAGCACCACAAATCAAACTTTCATTCAGCATCAAAATGGAGCTATCCGTCCATTAAAAGAAGATTTTTCTTTAGTTCCTGGTAGTACAAGTAACAGCATGATGTTCATTTATCTAGCATTAGGTAACTGTAAGTGATTCTTATTTTTGAAACTCTGGGAGTTTGGATTAGGAAAAATCCAGCTCCAATTATTTCGAAAGGATTATGTATTTGAATGTGAGTTTGTGATGATACATTATAACAGTTTCTTGATATTTAAGTGCAGAGACACTTGCCATAGCTTGTTTGCTTTTGTGTGGATAGCCCGCCAGCATTGTCTGTCCGTGGCCCGCCCCGGACATACGCACAGGCCGGGCCCACTTATGGCACACGGGCTGGAACAAGCCTGTGGTCCATTCGGTCCATTTGGCCTATGGCTATCGGTCACCCTGTTAGGGTGTTTTTTTTTTTTTTTTTTCGGAATTGTCTAGATGCCCCCCCCCCCCATTTATATCTGCTTTAATCCGTTGGAAGGGTATTTTCATCCACAACACATTAATCTGCTCCAAAAATCAGAATATTATTTTTTGGGACAGTTTTACCCCTACCAACAACCATATTGAGGAGTATTTTTTGTCCAAAAAATTATTTTAACAACTATAAATAGATGTTAAAGCCTTCAAATATTTTACAACCAAATTTCATTCGATCACTCAATACTCTCGAGCTCCCAGCCCATCAACTTAGCCATTTTTTTTTTCAATTAAAGAAGAAATCATTTTTTGAATAAACGACTTCATCTTCCGGTGGGAAAAAAAAAAAAACTACCTCCGTCTCAGACTAATGTTCTTATTTTGACTTTACACGATTATTAAAAAAAATGTTACTGCTAATAGTTTACGTTTAAACTAAGAATCTTAAATTAGGACACGTTAAAAACGAACCTTAAGTAGGGACGGAGGGAGTAGTGTTTTAGATTAATAAAAACAGAAAAACTAAAAATAAGTCAAAGGCATGTTATCCTCCAATAATTTCCATATGAAGACTATCTCTTGGAAATGTAATGGAATCAAACGGGAGACATGTAGGATTGAAGTGAAGGAGCAAATCAACACTCATAAGCCAGATATTCTTGTATTGCTGGATACTAGGGCATCATCGGAGCAGTCACACCATGTTCTCGCTGATTTTCCTTACCCAAATAAGGCGGTAGTGCCAGTCTTAGGCAAATCGGGTTGTATTTGGGTTATGTGGAATGCGCCTTCTATGTCTGCTGTCTGCAGATCCTCAGATGATTCACTTACATGCCAAGTTTGCAGCTTCCGATGACCCTTTTCTGCTAAGTGCAGTCTACAATGCTCCACAAATGCATCGCCAAGCCCAGGTAAGGAATGCTTTAAACAATTTCGTGTACACTAACGCAAATATGGCGTGGGTTGTTTGTGGTGACATTAATGCTCTACTTCATTCTTTGAAAAAATCTCAAAGTAATTGTTTTCATAGTTGCATGCATGAAAAGCGTCTTTTCTGACCTTGGTTTTATTGGAAACATTTTCACATGGACCAGTCGGACCATAGACCCATTTTGTTAACCGTTTCGAAAACTCATTCTAGGGAATGGGAGGAAGAAAATTTTAGAACTCCAGCAATCGGTGATCTTGCACTCGGCTGATGAATCCTTTTGCTCAAAGAAGCACATCTTCATAATCAACTTTTCAGAGCCGAGTGTCAAGAACAAGCTTACAGGAAAGAAAAATCTAGAATCAATTGGCTAGGGAGTGGGGATTGCAGCACAAAATTTTTCCATGCAGCTGTCCTTGGTAGGAGAAAACGTAATTCCATATTCGCTTTATTTGACCATCAATCAGGTTGGATAACCGATATCAATCTTATTCATAACAGATTTGACTGTCACTTTCAGATTCTGTTTTCTAAAGCTAAATCTGTTGTCCAACCTTTCAATATGGTCAATATTCCGACTGTTTCGCATCTAGAGAGGACCTTTCTTATGGCTCCTATATCCGATCTAGACGTATATAAGGCTATGATCCAAATGCCACCCAATAAAGCGCCTGGGTGGGCCTGATGGGTTCTCTTCTAATTTCTACAAATCACATTGGAAAACTATTGTCCACACTGTTTGTCATATGGTTCGTTCCTTGTTCTACTCTCAAAAGCTCCCTAAAGAGATAAATACAACTTTACTCATCTTCATTCCTAAGTTGGAGAACCCAACTCAGATTGATCACTATCGGCCAATTAGTCTGTATAATGTTATTTACAAACTCATAACTTCTATTATGGTCTTCAGAATGCGACCTCTCATGCCTAATCTCATATCGCCGTATCAGGACGCTTTCGTCCCCTCCCGACATATTCAGGATAATACTCTTCTTTCCCATGACATTTTACACTCCATGCGTAAGCATAAGAGTATCATTGGGGATGCAGCTAAAAAATTGATCTGTCTAAAGTTTATGATCGAGTTGAATGGGATTTTCTCAAACAAACACTTATATCTCACAACTTCCCTCCAAAATGGGTGAGCTATATTACTGAGTGTGTGTCCACGCCCACCTTTCAAACTCCCATTAATGGTCACATCGGGACATCTTTTCCTTTGTCTAGAGGCCTCAAAGACAAGAGACAGGGAGATCCTCTATCTCCTTATCTATTCCTCCTTGTCTTAGATCCCCTTTTGAGACAACTTAATAATTTGATATCAATTAAAAAAATACAACCTCTTTGCATCGGAAAAAAAGTTCCTCCTGTTCCTGCTCTCGCATTTGCAGACGACTGCATTTTCTTCCTTGAGAATACCAAAAAAATTGTCCAAACTTTAGCAATAACTCTCACATTATTGTCAAGCTTCTGGACAATTAATCAATTTTGAGAAATCATCTATACTTTACTCCCCTAAAGTGTCTTTTCAAAATAAACATTCGACAAAAATTATTTTGGGAATAAGATCACCGACATCACAGCACAAATATCTTAGCCTGCCTTTAATCACAGGTAGAGTCACCATATCTCTCTTCCAAAATATTCTGGCAAAACTCCATTCATGAATAACATCTTGGCAAGCGAAAACTTTATCTAAAGTTGGTCGTTTAACCCTTTTGAAGGATACAATACAGCTCAGACAATACCCTTGTACCAAATGTCAACATTCCCCATTCCAAATCAAATTTTGAAAAAATACTCTGCTAAAATGACAACCCCCCATCTCATTTGCTTTCTTACCATGGCATTTGATTTGGAAGTTACCATGCACTTTTCGGTTAAAGCATTTTTCTGGATGGCGACACATGGAGCTCTTCCCACGGCATCTAAACTCGCTAGCCATAAAATCCTGCCATCCAGTTCCTGTCCTCTGTGCAACAACACAAATTAAACTTTATTTCATCTAATCAATAAATGCTCAGTTACTCGACCACTGGTACGGAAGTGTAGTATTCAACCCATGCTTTCCCCAAATATATTGGTTCACATTTTACAAGTCCATGAATCAGTTTCACTCTCCACAGAACAACTTGTGCGAATGATTTTGGGTTACTGGCTAGTTTGGGATTCGCGGAACAAATTATTTTTTGGAAAAACTCAAATTAATCCAACCGCAATCTTAAAGCATATTCAATTATCATCCTATGCTTTCATCTCGGTCCATTCTAATAATCCCAAAACAGTTATCCCAACATTTTCGGTGAATATTGCATGGCATCCATCTCCATACACAATTTTAAAACTAAATAAAGATGGGCTGCTAGACATAATCCGGGAGAAGCAAAAATAGGCGGAGTCATTCGAGATACTTCTGGACGTTCCGTCTGTGGGTTTGCAAAGAGTATTGGTCTTTCAACAAATATGATTGCAGAATTATCGTCGGGGTTACAAATGGCCTTGGCACATAACATAAAAATATTGCATGTTGAAACAGATTCTCAGATAGCTTTTAAAATGTTATGCAAGGACAAGGCAGCCCATCCTTAGCTTGAAACTCTCCTCAAAGACTGCAAACAACTTTTTACTTACTTTCAAGGTCTATGGATATCTTTTTCTTATCGGGAGACTAACATTGTAACAGATACATTGGCCAAAGTAGCTGCTATTCATGACACAATGGACATCTCTTATGTCATTCCACCATCTTTTGTTTTATTGTTAATAGTTTGGATAGAGATGTTCTTGGTAAAGAGCTACCAAGATTAGTAACGGTGGATGCCACTGCTACCACGATTGTAAAATAACTTTGTACATTACTGTTTCCTGTTTATTTTAAGTTGGTTTGGCAAAAAAAAAAAAAAAAAAAAAAAAAAAAGACTTATCCAAGCTTCAGGTGTGGACAGTGGAATCAACCCAACAAAGTCCTAAGTCAAACAAGGTCAACTAACTTTCTCAAATGATTTCCTCCTACCATTGAAACTAATAGTCTGCATCAAACAAAAGCAGAAACAATTCATTGCATTAGAGGTTAACTGTACAACATCTTATAACATAGACTTCTATAAGCCATTTCTACAAGTGGGGGAATATTACATTTATTTTACACTGGAAATACATAATCCAAGAGGAATTGGCACTTTTATAAATATGATTGCTATCTTCTATTCATGAGCACGAAAAATTTCTGGGATTCCGAGCCTTTTACCGTACTGAATAGACAGCCAGCTCACAAAAGAAAAGTAAGCTACAAGAAAACAGCCTCGCTTTAAACGAGTTGCTGTATGAACGCTAATCCTGCTTGCACATAATTGCTGAATGTTTGACTTGAGATTAAATAGAAGTCTACCCAAGCTAACCGTGATTAAGGCAGTTGAAAAACCACTGACAACTCCTGCTATTACTTCCCATCTCAAGAACCTGCCTCTTTTTTTGTTAGTAAGCCATGACATTAACATCCTCGTGGACCTATCAGAAATTAATGATAATGGTAAGATACTGAAATATGAAGGGTAAATATAGCAATAAACAAGTAAGAATTACACGAAACAGCAATGAGACGATGCATGATGTGCTGTTAGTGGTAGTGTGAGCCAAAATATAATCCCGACTGATACAACAACAGTCTCAAGTCTCAAAATGATTTGGGTCAGTTAACGGGAATCGTCAATATGGACTAGTCAAGAAGTGAGAAAACAATGGAAAAGTTCAGAGATGGTAAAATAAAATAAAAACGTGAAAACTAAGAAAATATTCAATAGAAGAAATAAGTATGAAGAAAATCGAGAGAAACAGGGATACAAAAATATTTGAAAAGATAAAAGAAAATACTCCCTCCGTCCCCGATCAAGGGTTCATCTTTCTCTTTTGGTCCGTCTCAGACCAAGAGTTCATTTCCATAAATGGCAAGTTTTTGAATATATTTATACCCTTATCATCTCCAAATATTTACAAAAAAACCATTCATTATACCCTTATACATTCTCTCTCCTATTCCCTACCACACATTTAACTACTATTCCTCCCACTCATTCTCTCTCCTATTAAATATTTTTAACTTTTACATTCTCTCTCCTATTCCCTACCATATATTTAACTTTTACATTCTCTCTCATATTCCCTACCACACATTTAACTACTATTTCCTATCCAACAACAACAACAACAACAACAACAACAAAGCCTTAGTCCCAAAATAATTTGGGGTCGGCTAACATGAATCCTCATATGTTATCGTGAAAAAAAATAAAAAAAAAAAAAAAAGAATAAAAAAATAAAATAAAAAAATAAAATAAAAATAAAATAAAAAAAAATAAATAAAAAATAAAAAATCAACCCCCCACTTGGATTTTTGCCCTCCTATCCAACATTTAACTTTTATTCATTTTTTAAAAAAATTCTTAAGAAGCGTGAAATCCACCCCATACACCCTTGGTCTGGGACGGAGGGAGTATAAAATAAGAAATAAATAGATAAATAAAAACAAACTCCATCATCCACACGATTTTTTCCCTCGACTCCATTCCAACGCTTGCTTTCTTCTGTGATGCTCAAACCCTTCAATTTTGCCAAAGTACCCATGTCCAAAGGATAGGAAATGGGAATGGGTATGGGTGTGGGTGTGGGTGTGAGTGTGGATATTTTACACTATATTTGGTGTAAAATCTTACTTTGGAGGATCCGACACTCGGATCCTTACCCATGTCAAACACTCGTACCCGAGTCCGAGCATCATAGGTTTTCTTTGATCCCAAGTATACTCATATCACTTTCAATCACATTTAACCATGTTTTCGTAGCCCTTCCCTACCCCTCACCATCTTATTACTTATTGATACTTCTGGAGACCGGTCCGGCCTCCTGCATGCCTCCTAACTGGTGCCACTTTGTCTCCATCTCACATAACCATAAACCTCATGCGATTCTCCCTCGTCTTGAATGGATGCAACTCCTACTTTCCCCCTAATAACCTCATTCTAAATTGTGAGATAAACATGGTTTCGTGAATAGATTATCTTGTCTTATAAGTACCATAGTGCAGTGCAGCGAAGATGCATAGAAAAAGCTAGAAATCCCCCCCTCCCCTTTCAAGAAGCAAAATGATAGAACCATCAAGAAGAAGATTGAGCTTAAATGTATCAAAAGTTACCCTACCAATAAACATTCAAATAAGAAATGGCCATATAGCGAAATAAACTAAAGTAGACAATCAACAGAAAATCTGCAATTTACTCACAGGATGGAATATCGTTTGAGCATCTCCACTGTAGATGGACTGATTGCTTGGCAATTGAAAAACTCATCATGGTATATATTCAACTTAGAAATGCCCAACGTATACCAGCAGTTATAAGTTTCATTCACCTAAGAAAATCCAGGTATGGTGTTATGAGGAACACACAATGTCCAGGGCAATGGAATATAAAAGTCAGTTGATGAAGTAAGAATCTTGAAAAAGATATGCGGGAGTACAAAGTTAGAAATACCTTGAACTTGTCTTTTGTTAACCATGCTGAACCAAAAGTGGGCCTACAATCAGGTGGAAGAGCCTCACTAGGAACCTCTGCTAACGCAAGCTGAGACTGGCCTGAATGATCATTATATTCGACCTGAGATTTGGAGGCAGCCACCAACAAGAACAAAAGTGATTATTTGGCTCTCTTTTATTATAAATTAATTGCCAATCTGGATGTAGGAAGATCGGAATCAACACCATCTTATACATGTCATGCATACTGACTAAGAAAAATTAAAGCTTGTGAAATTCAAGACTGACTACATCATGCATTTATGCAAATGATGTTCAAAAAGGCAAAGGCAAAGGCAAAATGAAGTGCCTTTGGAGTACTGCAAGCACACTAAATGCATAAACCTCCATCCCTAAATGAGTGTCTACTCTCCCCCCCCCCCCCACACACACACACACAAAAAAAAAAGAAGCCATGTTTCCTTACTTTTTGTCCACAGTTGAATTTCTTAAAAGGAAAATAATTTTAGTGCAATTTTCTAGTTATGTACTTATATCACTTTTTATTAGCTATCGTGTCCGTTTTCCACTTATAACAATATTATGTAATGATTAAGGATATTTATGTGTTTATGCTACTTAAAGTGATTAAGTCGACTTCCCTTAATTTATTCAAGAAACATTGCAATGGAAATGAATTTTGGTATTAGAGGGGTACCATTTTTTACTTCCACTAGTTGAGTTGTGTGCATCTTTTCAATATTGACATCAATTATATTAATAATATCATTTGTAGCCTCATTATTTCAAGTTTCAACTACTTTAGCTAATGCTGGAGTCCACTTGCTGGTGTACAACTAGAAATCCTTCTTCAGCCTACTCTCATACATAGGAGGGGGATTCTAGTCTATTTCTGTTGCTGAGAGATAAAACTCTAATAAGAAAAGTAATATTTTTGACTGGACACCTTTGATAACTTCCACTTGTAAAGAAATCACAGCTGAAATAACTAGCTTGTGGGTGTGATCGCTCTCTTCCATTCAAGTGCAACATAAATCTTGAAAACCTACTTGGTATCTCTGCACGATCCACCACTGTGATGATGCGGGACGGTCCACCTCAAATGAACAGCATACATTTGCTGGAGAATCCCTATATTTTTATTTACATTGTTATTCAATAGGAGGTAGCCTTCTGCTGGGATTAGCAAAGGTACATTTAGTATATAGACCCACTTGAAGGCCACAATTCATACACTTAACTTCCAGATCAGCAATTCAAACCTAGAAGATTATCACTCCTTGTAGACTACGGTTTTGCGGAAATAGACCCGCTTGAAGGCCACAATTCATACACTTAACTTCCAGATCAGCAATTCAAACCTAGAAGATTATCACTCTTTGTAGACTACGGTTTTGCGGAAACAAAAAGACAAATGAGCAGAACTCTGGACCAATAAAATCCCATAGGAAGATAAAAACTTCCTTATCCAGAATAACGTTAAGAAATATAAAGTGAAAATGATCCAGATCATTGTATTAGTTTATGAACCTAATTGTGTGCACCATAGGGGGGAGGGAGACATGCACAACTCTGTCAAACTGCAGGATTTTCATTTTTTTTTTATATATTTTACCCAAATTAGTTTATGTTGTGAAGTTTTTGTTTGTCACATCCATTCTTGGATACAACCGTAATTACTCCCATTCCAAAATGAATGTTCAAAATTCACTTTGAGAGACATTTGCAAAAAAGTTAAACTTAAGCATGTTAAGTAACATAAGTACATAAAAAACCTTAATGATCTCACCATATTGCAAAGTGAGTCTAGGTATGAATTAGAACCTTGTTGCATGACGAAGGAGAATTTCGTAACTTTCCCAAAAAATGGACATTCATTTTGAGACAATTTATTTGGAAATTTAGACATTCATTTAGGGACCGAGAGAGTAGTAAACACCAAAAGCTCAAAAATTAACAAGAAACCCCTGACTACCCTAAGACCACAAGGCAACACAAATACGATCTATACATAGAACAAAAGGATTATTGCTCTCATTTCAGCCTGCATAATCAGCTGAAGAGAAAACATACACATCATGTACATTCAGCCATATAATGAATAGATATGGTTTGACAAAATGAACTCTTCAAGTGAAACAGTAGATTTAACAGCACCCCACAAAGAAGCTTTGAACTTCAAAGAAGATTGCAGGAAATGGAAGTAACCACATAATTCAAGAGCTCGGAGGATCACCTTAAATACAGAAGCCCAGTAGTAATCATAGTGACATCTGAATTTCTTTTTTTCAGAAGGGTAAAAAACGTGCTTGGCTTTATAATTCAGCAGACCAAGTTCGCAAACTTTAGATGACCGAAGATCTACACCTGCAAAGATATTAGAAAACGAATCAATTATGCGTGACACTATAGATTAGACTATAATCACGCAGATATGCTTTGTGTGCACCGATGGCCGGACTGCCCATTTTTTTAATAAAGAAAGAAACACTTATGTGCGACACTAAAATAGATTGCCGTTGATATTTCTTATGTTGCATTTGGATAGTCTCAACTCTCAATGTAATAACCCAACCATTTAAGAAGTAAACAGTTACTTCTACGATATAATCTCCAATCAATATCCTAGGATGTCCATCTCAGAGGTTAATTGCATGCAAGCTGTTAGTTCGTTTAGACAAGAACTATGAAAGTAAAACATCCAAGTATGTGGAAGGGAATCCCTCAAATGGAACAAAGATAGTAGTAACTAAACGAAATTGATGCAGGAGCTACACAGTTGGGACTTGACAATCTTAATAGATTCAGCTAACATCAACTGAAAGTCAGTTATACCAATCTACTGGTCCGCTATTATGAGCCATATACCGTTGGAGGGTTGTTCCAATTGTAATATACATAAAGTTGGAACTTTGTGCTTACTTTCTGGCCCCATTTGGTTCGATGGAAAAAAAAGTGAAGGAATTGAATGGTCAATGGAATGGGTTTCTTGAAGGAATTGAAAAGGAATGGAAAGGAATGAAAAGTGGTCAAACCTCATGTTTGGTTGCATGGAATGGAATGAAATTTTCATTTCATTTCTTCAACAATCATATTTGGTTTGAAAATACAAATTATAGGAATGGAATGAAATGAAAACATATAAAATGTCCAATTTGCCCTTCTTTCAAAAAAAAAAAAATTAATATGATTTTTTTTTTTTGGGGGGTTGGGGTGGGGTAGGCGGGGGTATAAAAAATGAGTAAAAAAAAAATTTTTTTTTTTTTGGGGGGGGGTGGGGGGATGGGGTAGGCGGGGGAGTTACAAAAAATGAGTAATAAATTTTTATTTTTTTGGGTTGGGGGTGGGTGGGTGGGGCGGTGGGAGTTACAAAAATGAGTAAAAAAATATTTTTTTGGGAATGGGGGTTGGGGGCGGGGTGGGGTAGGCAGGGGAGTTACAAAAAATGAGTAAAAAAAAAAATTTTTTGGGTGGGGGTGGGTGGGGTAGGCAGGGGAGTTGCAAAAAATGAATAAAAAAAATTTTTTTTTTGAGGGGGGGGGGGTGGGTGGGGTAGGCAGGGGCAGGGGGTGATTTGGGTTGGAGGGATATTTTGGTCATAAAATTTTGTAAAAATCCATTCCAATGGAATGGAATTCATTTCCATGATTCCATCCAATTTTGGAAGGAATGAAGGAATGGAATTTCATTCCTTTTGAAATGGAAAATTTTTCAAAAAAACGAACCAAACATGCTCAATGGAAAAGTCAAAAGGAATTGTCCATTCCATTCCCCCACTTTTCCTCACTTTACCACGAACCAAACGGGGCCTCTGTGTTGTGTATCACTTTTTTTTTTTTTTTTTAATTTTTTTGAGGCTTGCCCATCTCGAGTCAAGCCCCTTTTTTGTGTAAGTCAATTTTTTACTAACAAGTCCCTCAATTCTCTGAAATTCCCTTAAAATCCCCCCAGAGGCGCCTAATATTAACTAGGGAGGGATAATCATCCACTCTAACCACTGGGAGGAATCGAACCCAGGACCTCCGTGTTCATTTTATGAAGAGGTGAACTTTGTTGTCGTTATCTTGTATCCTTTTATTGGATTTCATTAGGTGGTGGATTTATCATTCTGCTGCATTTTCCCATGTCATGTGGTCCTAGAGCTTAAGCCTGGAATTTCCATGTTTCGATTGAATATACCTTTATAAATTTCCCCTTCAACTTTGTTCCTCTTCCCATTCGTCTAATTCGATTCCATTCTGTTGTCAAAACTTTTAAAATGTATATTTCATACTTTTCTTTTTGTGGTTTACCGTGATTGACCTTGTTTGGTTTTTTACCATTCCAGTTGCTCTACAGCCCACTATTGATTAATCTCAATGGTGATAACTTTGACTATGGGGCATATATGGCTAATGATTTGAAGTAGCCAGAGTATGATACATCTATCTCTGGGGTAATTAGGTGTGTCCAGCTGCTCCAGCAGTCTCAACTGTCTAAAAGATTAGCGTTTTACTTATATTTTCCAAAAGTTGTTTGTTGTGGGAATTATGTGAGGAAGCGTATTTTTGACATGGAAGTTGCATGAATGTTGTATCGGCATCTATAGTCCAATGTCTTGAGCTAACAACTAAACCACACCCTCATCCTAACAAACTTGTATGAATTGACAATTTGTCTATACCAATAACACATCGCTGCCTTGTTTATCTTCTTATCAAATCTATCAGGATTCTATACTTTTGGATCTGGTCCCAATGATAGTCTCTCACATTCTTCTTGGACAACCTTGGCTTCATGATTGATATGTAAATCATAGATTCAGTAACTTATTTCTTCGTCTTTCGAAAAGGAGATAACGCTACGACCCATGACTAATGATAAAATCAATAAGCATGTGGGGCCAACGTCCAAATTAGTTGTTAAGACACAAAGTTTGGAGTTAAAATCTAGGGCATCAGTGTCTAAAAAGATTAATGTCTAAAGAGATTAGTGCCAAAAAAGATTAGAGACGAAAGGGATTAGTGTCTAAAGAGATTGAGGCAATTGTTAGCACTAAGAGTTAGGAACCGGAGGTTGACGTACACACTACAAGGTATGATATTGTTCACAATCCAGCTACTAGTACCGAGAGTGAAGATGTAAAGTTTGTATGTACAAGTAGTGGAGAATGTTAGTGACTCCATTGTTATTTCTCTTTCTGAATCTCAACATTCACTGGAGACTACAATGTTATTGCCCAAAAGGTTTGACTTAATGTTAAACATGTTATCTCATGACACTATCTTTGCATATTGATGAGATCACAGTAACATGTGAACAAAAACAACCAATGCCTTCCTGAATTTGTTTCAAAGGAGCCCACTGAAGCAGCAAAATGTTATAAAACTACATCTAATGCTATAGATCTATTGGACGATTCACTTATAAATCTTAAAGTGAACAAGTCTGCTTCGACAGAGGAAAATAAAGAGATGAGCTACAAGAAATATTACGCTATGAGAAACATTGAAGAGTACATTAAAAAGTTATAGGGGGTGGGGCCAATCACAAATGCTAATTCAAAGTCAATAGAGGATGATGAATTGAATTTTTCTTATTACATAATCAAAAATGTAACATAAATTGTGGTCCCAGGGCAATGTCTTGTTGCGAATGAGTATACTAATTTTGAGATATTTTTGTTCGATGCCTCTCTCCTCGTGGGCTTGGACAAGTCAAACTTGTCACATGAGTGCATGATTGCTGGTTAAGTTTGAAGATTCTTATACTTCAACACTACAAAACTCGAGGTCGAGTTTTCTCCAACCAGGAGAGGATTATGCAGTCAGTAAAAGGGTTCCAGACAAGCAAATAAAGAGCAAGATAAGCTTCTTAACTTATGCAAGTTTGGAGCCTATACAAGATATAATAAACCAATTTATGTTACAGATTATTACTATTAAGTATTATTAGGTTAATAAGCTGCCGAGATTTTTATTCAGATAGTGTTTTAGGAGTCGAGTCATTATTAGGTGATCAATGGTAAAGTAGGAGTTGCACCCATTAAATAAAATAAATGAGAATCGTCTAAGGTGGTTGGGTCAAGTGAGACGGAGACCGAGTGATGCACTGGTTAGGAGGGCTAAAAAGTGGAGAAGTGATAAAATAGTGAAGGATAGAGGAAGGCCCAAGCAAACATGGATAATGGTAATTTAAAATGATACGAGTTTACCTGGATTTGATGAAAATATGCCGTTGAAGAGGCTAGAGTGGAGGGAAAAAAATTCATTTGAGTGATGGGAGTTGATTTTTTTTTAGTTCATTTTCCCTATATATCATATGTATTCTTTTTATTATCACTTTTTATTCTTCTCTTCTTTTCATTTTCTAAATTGTATTCCCACCCATTCCTTCTTTTAACTTATTTTTTAATTTTTTTCTTTCACGATGACACACGATACGAGGATTCAAGTTAGCCGACCCCAACTTATTTTGGGACTAAGGCTTTGTTGTTATTATTGTTGTTGAGTTATTGTTAAGTTCTTTATCTGCTGAGAAAGTGTTTTCTTTAAGGTCTCTTATTGAGTTATTTGTTTACGAGTCTAAGTACTTATAAGAATTTAAACGTTAGTTGCTTAAATTGGCTTTTATTTAAGATAAGAGTTAGTTTCTCTTTTGATTTAGGAATCAATTTCTTTTTGGTTTAGGAATTAGTTTCCTTTGGTGGTGAATTGTCTTTTTCTAATATCCTTTGGTGGATTCCATTAGGTGATGAATTAATCCCTTTGCTACATTTTTCACGTATCAAAATCAATGGCCTCTAGTCCATTACATATGACATGACATGTCAGATTGTGTTAACGCGTCAAAACTGGTTTTTATGCCAAATTATAGTGCATGCTCAATAGAGCACCAAGTATTAGCCAACTCAAGGTTGTATTCTTATCCACAACTTTGACTTTCCATTGGCTATATGATTACCAACATTTCAGAGCATTAGCCCAATCCTGGCTGTCAAAATCATACAATAGGTTGAATAAACATCTCAAGCAATACATTTTTGAATTGTTCATATCATTTGTATCAAACAGTGTATTGTACAATTCATTTCATGCATGCTGGGTAGGTTTGCAGAGCTCAAAATTTAAACGCTTACAAAATTCCTGAACAAACAAATCTTTAGGCGTTAAGCCTCTGTGCTTTGTCTTTATTACCTTTCTCTTCATATTTTAACTCTCTCTAATAAACTAATTTTAAATATCTATTTCCCTATTATTTAATTTTTCCTAGTACTACTCCCTTCAATCATCCCAAAAAGACCATCTTGGTTACTATTTATAAGTGTCCCAAAATAAATTAATTCACCATAGTTTCCTACCCCCTCATTAAATTCATAGTTTCATTGCTATTTGACTAACAAATTAAGTGTGTGCAAAAGTAATGCTCTAACTGAAAGGGTAGTTCAGGAAAAATAAACTCTAAATTAGTGGGCTTTCTTTATCTCTGAAAAGTCAAAACAATACAACCTTTTTGGGACGGATTGAGTACCATTAATACTCTTTATTGTCGAGACTAAACACTTCAAATATACACTGACCCTACTTCCGATTTACTTCAATTTGTACTATGCAGACACAAAACTATTTTATTTTAATTAGGTGATTAGATTCATGTTAATGATCTTTCTCTGAAATACTCCCTCCATCCCATTAATAACTTCACCTTTTGCCATTTTGGGTGTCCCATTTAAAGCTTCACCTTTCCTTTTTTGGCAAAGAATCTTTACTATTTTCTCCACTCATTCTCTCTCCTATTTTACTATTACATTCACAACACTTTTCAAATTTACTATTTCCTCCACTCATTCTCTCTCCTATTTTACTATTACACTCACAACATTTTCTCCACTCTTAATTTGCGTGCCGAGACCAAAATGGTGAACTAAATAATGGGACGGAGGGAGTATAGGGGAAGAAGAAGAAAAAAAGGGCTGACGAATGAAGATCATGCTTGGAAACATTGTGAAAATGTTGATGGCAAAAAGACAAATTCTTATCAAAGACAATGCTGTGTGTGTGAATACTATTACTTTCACATCATAATATTCACTGCTAGTAATTGCTACTTATGTTCGGTATTAATAATAATTTTTAAGCTTGTTGCGTATCCTAAGATATAATGCATGATAGGATACTAGATACTCCATATGTCCTGGAATATAGTCTTATTTTATTATTTTATGGTCAACTCAATTGAACGTTAACCATTTATTTTATAAAAAAAAAAAAAATTATCTTCATAAAAATTGTTATTGATGCACTAAAAAGAATAATTTCAATAACAAATTTTAAAAAGTTTATGACGATAATCAAAATTTCATACATAATTGATCATAGTGCGATTGAATTGACCACCAAAAACAAAATGAGACCATTTTCGGGACGGAGGGAGTATAATTTTCGGGACCTTTGCTTCATGATACGGTTCACGATTTGACAACTAGAACCTACAACTAAAGTAATTTATTCTCTTTTAAGAAACAAATTTAGTAAAAGGACGTCATCAACATCCTAAACTCTCCATTTGTTTCATATCAAAAAAGCGAACATGAGAAAGAGTATGAAGAATGGAACGAAGGACGAAAGATGACAAGAAGTTGGAAGTGACGAGTAAGTGTACATTCACGGGAATACATTTCTAAAGGCAATAGCCACTCGTAGGAGCATATCAAACTTTCCTAAAGGAAAACTCACCCTAACAATTCACTAATCAAATCTACAAGGA
Organism: Adenophora triphylla var. japonica; assembly: GCA_022495995.1. Classification (NCBI taxonomy): domain Eukaryota; kingdom Viridiplantae; phylum Streptophyta; class Magnoliopsida; order Asterales; family Campanulaceae; genus Adenophora; species Adenophora triphylla. Next base: position 374,053 of record JAFEMH010000713.1, read on the forward strand.
ATTGCATTCCACAGTTATATCTGTCTCTACTAGACCAACAGCAACTTCTAGATGCATAACAAGTCAACCTTCATTCCAATGCTCACTTCTAAGTCAAGTAAACAGTAATTATATTCTCCCTAAAAATTTGCCCTAATCTTAAAAAACAAACCCCACATGAACAAATACACAAACCAATTACTTCCAGGAAGCTTAACAAAGTAACCACTTTCATGTAATTGCAAACTAGGATTTTCATTCCAAAATTTTTGGTAACAGATGAATTACATTAAGAAATCAGATTCATTTCATATTTTCAGTTTTCCCTGAACTAAGATTTACTTTTCTCTTCAGTTGAGAAAATAATCAAAACTTCCCCTAAAGTCAATTAAAAAAATCGTGTCGAAATGAAAGGGAAAGAATTAGAGAGAACTTACTGCTGGAGACAATCTTGCACTGACAGGGAACAGAAATTGGATTCGCAATCGACAGATTCCCCAACACAACAAATAAGAACAGTATCGTAATTGACACCGACACAACGAATAGTAGATAGATAAAGAGCGCAAAAGAGCAACGAATTACAGTATCACAAAATCCCTTCTTATCGGCAGCGGTGGCGGCAGCCTCCGGTGAATCCATGGTGTAATTGAGTTAAGAGTGGTTCCGATCACCAGAAATGGTTTCCGGTGATCGGGGGTTTGCACTTGAAATACCTTTTAGTATGGAAGGTGAAGTGAGAGACTGTGAGAGACTGTGAGAGATCTTTTGAGGGATAGATTGAAGAAAGGTAACTGAGGCCGTCGGCGTTCTTGGGTAATGAAAAATTACCTCCCTCCATATTAAAGTTGGGGAACTAAAAAAAAGACAAAAAATATTCGAAAATTGACATAAAAAGGACTTTTTGATAATTTCCAAAAAAAAAAATTAAAAATACAAAGTAGGGTTTCAACAATATCTATTTGTTCGTTTGCTTCAAAAAAAAACAAAAAACAATACTCCCTCCGTCCCACCCAGCTTAAGAAAAAATGAAATGGCACGGGAATTAAGAAATATTATTATAGTATTAGGAGAGAGAATGAGTGGAGGAAGTGTTGTGAGTGTGAAAAATTAAATAGAAGAGAGAATGAGTGGGAGGAATAGTTAGGAGAGAGAATGTTGTGAGTGTAAAAGTAAAGTAGGAGAGAGAATGAGTGGGGTAGAAAGAGTATAAAAATAATAAAAACTTTCCATTTTTGGAATTCTTAAGATCTGCGGGACGCCCAAATTGAAAAGTTTTCTTAAGATCGGTGGGACGGAGGGAGTATCTATTTGAGATCTCGCCCGCAATTTTTTTTTTTAATTTGAACTTGAAATGTCAAAAGAAAAAAAAGATGACCAAATGTTACCACCAACACTGTTGGTGTTATGCCCTAGGCCTATGATTGATAGACTTATGTGTTGACATTATTTATTCTTATATGAGATGTTTATTATTTGATTATTATATGTTTTGTATATTTGTTTATAATAATCACTGTCCCTAATTATTAAGAGAATAGATTAGTATAATTGTCAATGGATAATCATGTGATGATTATATGCATAAGAGATGCACATTGAAATTATGGGTACTTGTTAGAGAACAAGTGACTGGACATGACCCGCATGAGATTTATGTAATGGTCAAATGTCATACTTAAATCTCATACGGTTACTTCATTTATTTCCTAGACCTGAGACTATCATAACCTTACATATGATGAAAGCCATGTTTGATTTTAGTCAAACGATATCTTAACACGATATCTATAAAGGCTATCATTGGCATGATCGGATTCATGATGGGAAGGATAGTCAAGAAGGAGTTTGTCCCTCGGAAGAGAGATGTTATGCTTGGGCCCCTCGATGAGTGATAATGATGAAAGTGTATGGCCGTACCCCAATATGATTGGAATTATCATTATACTCAAGAATCGAGAAAGCATTGAACAATAAACAAGTCGACATGGACCATGACTTGTGTTCAATATAACATCGTGAGACAAAAAGGGATAAATGGAAGTACACCGTTGGAAACGTGAACTCTTACGTTGCATCATTTGGGTAGACATAATGGCTTGCTAGAGTCCGCTTATGTCTTATGAGGTTCGATATGATCGATTTCATTGCCAACATGATGTAATCCTATTGGGTCACACACAACTAGAATGAATTGGTTGAACCGGAGGAAGAATGATTGAGAGACACGTAAACCGGTTACTTATGTCACGCGACATATCAAGCCAATGGCTTGATATACCGCGCGACATAATAGGCCAATACGCGGTATTGACTGTCTCTCCTAATTTGATTAGAAGAGGTATTTACACTATTTGTAGTATAAATACAGAGGTTACTCCGTCGACCTAAAAGCCTAGCCGAAATTTTAAAGCAAAATTCACAATCAAATTCTCTCAATATTCTTCAAGGTTTAGATCTAGCAATCGACAAGAAATTGTTCTTGGATTCATTCGAAGGTGTGGATACCAAAAGAGGGTCTTCGCTCGTTCATCGATCAAGACCTAGAGTTCAAGCAAGTTGAAGAACGAAGTTTGTGATTCAATATCACATAATCAAATCGTTCGATAGCTCAAGACCTAAAGCGTTTCAAGGTTGGTTTAATTCTATTTCATTGATATTCAAATTAATTGTATAGAACGGATCCTAGGGCTTCTTGGGTTTTATGTTTTAATGCTTAATTCCGCTAGCGTGGACCCGTAAAACCCAACGGTGGTATCGAGCCCCGTTCGTATGATTAAGTTTGAATTAACATGCTAGGTTTAAGATATAAATTGTTTATATGCTTATTGCATGTTTTGTATGTGATAGAATTTAATTGTTTATGTGAAACAATGTGAAAATCGTTTTCAATTTATGCTTTGAATTAAATACGTAAAAATTTGTTTTATGTGATTTAATTGGCGTAATCTGTATTGGTTCGAATCGGAAATCCTGTAACACATTTTGCCTATGTCGTGCGACATATCGAGCCATGTGGAATTCAGGTTAAGCGGCATGTTAGGTCGCGCGACATATTAAGCCTATGGGCCGATGTTGTCACGCGACATAACAAGCCAAAAGAGCGAGAATCTGTTTGTTCAAATTTTACGCTATTCTATGATTGTGTTTACAATCCGATATGTTAATATGAAAAATCTGGATGTTATAAAATTGAGTTTATAAGTCCGCGATAGATTGATTCATTGATATACATGATTAATTGATTAAAATATGATTTTAATAATTATTGCAATGTGTATGAAAAAGCTCGGATGTTATAAAATTGAGTTTATAAGTCCATGCTAGATTGATTCATTGTTTATGCATGCTTAATTAATTTAAATGTGTTTTATTAATTGTTGCGATGCATGAATTATTTGTTCTTAATTGTTAAGAATTATTAAATTAGATGTTTAGTTGAAACATGATATTTAGTTTCCTAATATGTTTAGATTTAGACATTGTAAATTTTGGATCTTATGATTGTTTATGGAAACAAGTCATAAATACGCGAAATTTAAAAGGAAAGCGATTGTTTATAAAAGGTAAGGATTATGTTGCCTAATCGAGTTGATTTCTAATTATGCATGTCTAGGAGAGTTACGTCTAAGGAAGAGTTGGTACTTAAGAAGTCCTTGCGGCTCACCTATCTTCTGGGAACTTACTGGTGCATGATTTTGACTATCTTTGATATGCTTATAATCTACCTTTAAAGAACCTTCATTTAACTTTTAAGTTCTTTATGCCAATTCATGATTAAAAACACTTGAGACCATTCGGATAGTTTTGGGTGGGCTTGCCATAGCAAGGTGCTTTGATTCTATTCGAATGCGAGCAAGATGAGGAAATGGTGGTTCCTATACGTTTTAAAGTGAATGAACTTAATTGGGTTATCAAAATGGTTTTGGACCCAAGGCATAAGATGAGATTAAAATATGCCTAGACATATGATGTCTTGAATTGATCTCATAAAAGATCTAAGAGTCATATATGTGATATGATTGATGTTTTCTACCTAATTAATTTAATTTTGAGCGGTTTGCCATAGCAAACTTGAAATTGAATTAAAGTTGGATCTTAGCCCATTAAATGTATATTATGCTTATTTGCATTTGAAGGTGTATAATTTAGTGGGAGCATTTATTTAAATGCACTATACTTCTCATATAATATGTTTACTTATATGTGTTCATATTTTATGTATATCTTTTGTAGAATAAATGGCATCAAACAATAATCACTTTTCACTGCGATCTGTCCTTGAGAAGGAAAAGTTGGAAGAGAATGGTACAAACTATATGGATTGGATCCGTAGTTTGAGAATTGTTCTCAAACAAGAGGAGAAAGCTGTACGTTCTCCGAACCTATTCCACCCGAACTGCTTTGCCAATGCTTTGCTAGGGCAATAAGGGAACAATATACGAAGCACAAGCGTGACTCTACGAATGTTAGTTGCCTTATGCTCTCCGCCATGTGCAAGAGTCTTGAGAAGAATCTTGAGCACTTGGGGACGATCGACTTAAACAATCGGGCGATGGAAATGTTCCAAATTCAAGCTAGGCAAGAAAGGTACAACACGGTTGCATCCTTGACCTCATGCAAGATGAGTGAAGGACAAGCCGTTGGTCCCCATGCTCTCAAGTTAAAGGGCCACATTGAGCATCTTGAAAGGCTCGGTTTTCCAATTAGCCAAGAGTTGGCTACCGACATAATACTGAATTCATTACCTAAAAGTTTTAGTCATTTCATAATGCACTATAACATGGGTGGAATGAATAGAAACCTTTCCGAGTTAGTTCAAATGTTGACTATGCGGAAACCGGTATTGTCGAGAAGAAGACCGATCAAGTGCTAATGGTTAACAAGGGGAAAGGGTTCAAGGGTAAAGGAAAAGCAAAGGTTGCTAATCCTAAGGCAAAGGTTGCCAAGCCCAAAGAGGCCTCCAAGCCTAAAGAGGCTAAGCCTAAGTCCCAAGAGGACGCAATCTGCTTCCATTGCAATGAGATTGGACATTGGAGGAGAAATTGCGCAAAATACAAGGAAGCACAGAAGAAGAGCAAAGGAGTTGCTTCAACTTCAGGTATCTTTGTTATAGCTATATTCCTATCTACTTCTAGTTCTTGGGTATTGGATACCGGATGTGGAACTCACATTTGTTTAAATGTGCGGGGTCTAAAGAAACGAAGGATGCTTAAGGAAGGTGAAGTGGACCTACGTGTGGGGAATGGAGCAAGAGTTCTTTGCATTAGCCGTAGGAACTTATGAAGTTACTTTACCTAGTGGACTAATACTTGTTTTGAACAATTGTTATTACGTTCCGGCTTTAAGTAGGAATATTATTTCGATTTCATGTTTGGATAATGAAGGTTTTAATTTTCTTATATGTGATAAGAAATTTTCTATTTACAAGAGTGATATGCATTATTGTCTTCTTTGTTTCATTCAATGGCCTTTATATTCTTGATGTTGAAAATCGCGATAATGATGTCTATAACATTAACAAGAAATCTAAACCCAATGATGTAAACCACACTTACTTATGGCATTGTCGTCTTGGCCATATAAACGAGAAACGCATTTCTAAACTCCACAAAGATGGATTTTGGACTCACATGATTATGAATCATATGAGACATGCGAATCTTGTTTACTTGGCAAGATGACCAAGGACCCATTTACCAAAACCGGTGAAAGGGCGGGCGACTTATTAGGACTCATACATACCGATGTATGTGGGCCTATGAGTAAGCGATGCTAGGGGAGGATTTCGGTACTTCATAACATTCACCGATGATTATAGTAGATTTGGATATGTTTATCTAATGAAACATAAGAGTGAATCGTTTGAGATATTTCGAATATTTCAAAATGAGGTGCAAAATCAACTTGGCAAAACTATTAAGGTACTTCGATCCGATCGAGGTGGTGAATATTTGAGCCAAGAATTTGTGATCATCTTAAGAGTTGTGGAATCGTTTTGAACTCTCTCCACAGGAACACCACAATGGAATGGTGTGTACGAAAGGAGGAATAGAACTTTGTTGGACATGGTTCGTTCTATGATGAGTCAAGTTGAGCTTCCTTTATCCTTTTGGGGACATGCACTAGAAGCTGCGCTTTCACTATAAACGAGTTCCTACCAAATCGGTTCAAAAGACCCCATATGAGATGTGGCATGGAAGAAAACCTAGTTTGTCTTTCATGAAGATTTGGGGTTGTGATGCATATGTCAAGAAGTTAACTTCGACAAGCTAGCACCTAAATCGATAAATGTGTTTTTGTGGGATATCCTAAGGAAACCAAAGGATACTATTTCTACAACCGAAACGAGAACAAAGTGTTTGTTGCTCGAAATGGTACTTTCTTAGAAAAGGAGTTTCTTCGCAAAGGAACCGGTGGGAGTAAAATAGATCTCGAAGAAGTTCGAGAACCCGAAAACAACATTGAACCCAATGGTAGAAAGCTGAACCAAGTTCACAAACCGTTGTGGAACCGGTTCAAGATGCACTGAAGTTCCTCGCCGAAGTGGTAGATCACGATCCGAACCCGAGAGATATGGATTTCTCGTTACGGAAAGTGATGAAGTGGAGTTAATCGAAAATGATGAACCCACTTGCTATCAAGAAGCGATGTCCGCTCCGGATTCGGAAAAATGGCAAGAAGCCATGAAGTCCGAATTACAATCCATGGGCGATAATCAAGTTTGGAACTTGATTGATCCACCGAAGGTGTAAAAACCATAGGGTGCAAATGGGTCTTCAAGAAGAAGACCGACATGGATGGGAAGGTGCACACCTATAAGGCTAGGCTAGTAGCTAAGGGATATAGGCGGTCATGGCATAGACTATGATGAAACCTTTTCGCACAGTAGCTATGCTTAAGTCTATTAGAATTTTACTTGCCATAGCCGCATATTATGACTATGAGATATGGCAAATGGATGTCAAAACAGCTTTCCTTAATGGGAAGTTACTTGAGGATGTATACATGATACAAACTTTGAAGGTTTTGTCGATCCAGAAAATTCTAACAAGGTGTGTAAGTTGCGAAATCCATTTATGGATTGAAGCGAAGCTTCAGGAGTTGGAATCTACGTTTTGATGAAGCAATCAAGGAATTTGGCTTTATCAAGAACGAAGATGAACCTTGTGTATACAAGAAAATTAGTGGGAGCGTAGCACTATTTTTAGTGTTGTATGTCGACGATATCTTACTCATTGGAAATGACGTTCTGCACTAGAAATTTGTTAAGTCTTGGTTGGGAATGTGCTTTTCAATGAAAGATATGGGCGAAGCCGCATATATCCTTGGTATCAAGATCTATAGAGATAGATCCAAGAGGATGATTGGTTTAAGTCAAAGTACTTACATTGACAAAGTCCTTAGAAGATTCCAAATGGAAAATTCTAAAAGGGAATTTGCCAATGTTGCATGGTATATCTCTTAGCAAGAATCAATGTCCAAAGACTAATGATGAGCGAAAAGAGAATGAATGGTATTCCATATGCTTCGGCAATTGGGTCTATCATGTATGCTATGTTATGTACTAGACCCGATGTCTCGTGTGCTCTAAGCATGACGAGTAGGTACCAATCGATCCGGTGAACCACATTGGATAGCGATCAAGAATATCCTTAAGTACTTACGAAGAACTAAGGATGCATTCTTGGTCTTTGGAGGAATGGAAGAAGATCTTGTAGTCAAAGGCTACACGGATGCTAGCTTCCAAAGCCCGACAAAGATGATTTCGAATCGCTATCTGGATTTTTGTTTATGCTTAATGGAGGCACTGTGAGTTGGAAAAGTTCCAAGCAAAGTACCGTCGGCGATTCTACAACCGAAGGCGAGTACATAGCGGCATCCGATGCGGCTAAGGAAGCGGTTTGGATCAAGAAGTTCATTAGTGATTTGGAAGTCGTTCCAAGCATCGGAGATCCTATTGAACTTTCTTGTGATAACAATGGTGCCATTGCACAAGCAAAGGAACCAAGATCACACCAGAGATCCAAACACATACTTCGACGGTTCCACATTATCCGTGAGATATGTGAAAGGGAAGACGTTAAGATATGCGAGTAGACACTGATGACAACGTGGCGGACCCACTAACTAAGGCTCTCTCGCAAGCTAAACATGATGGTCATGTTAGGTCCATGGGTATTCGATACATGGTAGATTGGGCCTAGTGCAAGTGGGAGACTGTTAGGTGTTATGCCCTAGGCCTATGATTGATAGACTTATGTGTTGACATTATTTATTATTATATGAGATGTTTATTATTTGATTATTATATGTTTTGTATATTTGTTTATAATAATCTCGTCCCTAATTATTAAGAGAATAAATTAGTATAATTGTCAATGGATAATCATGTGATGATTATATGCATAAGAGATGCACATTGAAATTATGGGTACTTGTTAGAGAACAAGTATTTGGACATGACCCGCATGAGATTTATGTCATGGTCAAATGTCATACTTAAATCTCATACGGTTACTTCATTTATTTCCTAGACCTAAGACTATCATAACCTTACATATGATGAAAGTCATGTTTGATTTTAGTCAAACGATATCTTAACACGATATCTATAAAGGCTATCATTGGCATGATCGGATTCATGATGGGAAGGATGATAAGTCAAGAAGGAATTTGTCCCTCGGAAGAGAGATGTTATGCTTGGGCCCTTCGATGAGTGATAATGATGAAAGTGTATGGCCGTACCCCAATATGATTGGAATTATCATTATACTCAAGAATCGAGAAAACATTGAACAATAACAAGTTGACAAGGACCATGACTTGTGTTCAATATAACATCGTGAGACAAAAGGGATAAATGGAAGTACACCGTTGGAAACGTGAACTCTTACGTTACATCATTTGGGTAGACCTAATGGCTTGCTAGAGTCCGCTTATGTCTTATGAGGTTCGATATGATCGAACTCATTGCCAACATGATGTAATCCTATTGGGTCACACACAACTAGAATGAATTGGTTAAACCGGAGGAAGAATGATTGAGAGGCTCGAGCGGCTACTTATGTCACGCGACATATCAAGCCAATGGCTTGATATACCGCGCAACATAATAGGCCAATACGCGTTTTGACAGCTGACTGTCTCTCCTAATTTGATTAGAAGAGGTATTTACACTATTGTAGTATAAATACGAGGGTTACTGTCGAGACCTAAAAGCCTAGCCGAAATTTTAAAGCAAAATTCACAATCAAATTCTCTCAATATTCTTCAAGGTTTAGATCTAGCAATCAACAAGAAATTGTTCTTGGATTCATTCAAAGGTGTGGATACCAAAAGAGGGTCTTCGCTCGTTCATCGATCAAGGCCTAGAGTTCAAGCAAGTTGAAGAACGAAGTTTGTGATTCGATATCACATAATCAAATCGTTCGATAGCTCAAGACCGGAAAGCGTTTCAAGGTTGGTTTAATTCTATCTCATAGGTATTCAAATTAATTGTATAGAACGGATCCTAGGGCTTCTTGGGTTTTATGTTTTTTAATGCTTAATTCCGCTGCGCATGGACCCGTAAAACCCAACAGGATGACAATCCGGATGCTAGGGAATGGTTGCAGTGGAAGAAGAGGCTAGAACAATGGGAGGCCGACAAGAAGGAGGATACTGGAAAGGGCGAACGAAACGACTTTACTCTTCGTCCCTTGTCCAAGGAGTTGCTTGATCGACGACCTCCTCAAGGTTTCAGGTTGCCCACTCTAGAAAAATATTTGGGTGCGACCAATGCCAAGAGCCATATACAGCATCTGGAGGCTACCATGTGTTTCGTCTCCAACGAAGATGATATGATGTGCAAGGCACTTACCAGCACTCTCACAGGGGAGGCCCTGACTTGGTTTCGTGGTTTGGCACCAGGTTGTATTACCACATGGCATTACATGAGAAAGAAGTTTCTAGATCGCTTCTCGACAGCTGGAGCCCGAAAGTTGACGGTCAGATTTGAACAATTTGGCTCAAGGAAAGAATGAAAGCTCGATGAGCTATTATACCAAATTCAAGGAGATGGTCGACCAAATTGAAGAGGACCTGACAGACAGGGAAGTGATAAATTGCTTTAGGAATTGGGTGACCTCTGCTGACTTAGACTACGAGTTACAAGTCAGGAGCGTGACGACCCGTCAAGAGCTGTTTGTAAGGGCCTACAATGTGGCCATAGCTGAAGAGAGGAAGGAAAAGAAGAAATGGACAGGTTCCAAGGCTGAGGTCGTAGATGCTTATAAGAAGGATCCAACAAAGAATGGAGGTAACAACAAGAACGGGAAAAACAGAACTAGGGCGACTGAGAGAGTGCCCGAGACATTTACCCCGTTGACAGTAAGTCGCACTGAAATCTTGAACACAGTCGAGCTAGGCCCACCAGCCCCAATGAACCCAGGAAATAAGTTCAAAAGGGATAACAGCAAATATTGTGAATATCACATAGATACAGGCCATACTACAGAAAACTGTATGAGTCTGAAACGTATCATTCAGAAGTGGGTCGACGACGGTAAGCTCGACAGATATGTGAAAGCAACTTAGCCTGGTGGAGGTGAGTGAGCTACTGGAGGTATATCTGGGCCGAGGCAACCTCAATTGAATTTAGGAGTGATTACTGAGCAAGCTAGCAACACAGCTCTGAAACATAAGATATTCCAGCTCAACAAAGCCCCTCACGTGCAGCCTAGAAGCTACATTAGGGATGAGGTTATTAGTTTCTATCCAGACGATCTGGCGACTAATGTAGCGTCCAGAGAGAAAGTTCTCGTTATCCCAGAGCTGATCAATGAGTGTACGATGAGAAGACTCTTGATAGACACGGGGGCCTGCAAAGACATTCTCTTTTACAAAACGTTCAAAGAAATGGGACTCTCATAGGAGCAGCTGTCACGTTATGATGGTCAACTTGAAGGCTTCACCAACCATAGGGTGGATGCAAAGGGGCAGATCGAGTTAGACGTTGATATAGGCCAACATCCATTCAGGGTCACTACTAAGGTAACCTTTATTGTTATTGATGTAAATAGTGATTATGCTGCTATTTTGGGTATCCCTGGCCAGGTCGCACTTGGAATGGTGGCCTCCATCCCCCATCAACGAGTTAAGTTTCCCACGCTAGCTGGAGTAGGATGCGTGAAAAGTACAGCTCGAGCTTACCTTGATCATGTCCTATGAATGAGAAAGAAGAGGGAGCTAGAGGTTGAAACTCCTGAGGGATACTTGAAGCTATCAAAGTCTGTCACCACAACTTCGCGACTATCTACGATCACCTGCGTAGAAGAGGCGACCTATCACTCACATGACGACGCCATGACTGAGACGACACGTCCCTCTCAAAACACCATGGTCGATTCAGATGCAGTTATGGTCGACCAAGTCTTCATAGGCGAGCTATGCCTACAGATCAACAATAACTCGGGGGCCACCACCAGTGAGATCGCAGCTGAACTGGATGACATGATTGTTGAAGAAGCTCCACACTTTGGGGCTGAAGAAAGACAGAGGGTTCGCGAGATCATTATCGAGACCCTACAGTTTAGAGATGGTTCAGAGCTTGAAGCTGTAGACGAGCTAGAAGTAGTGATAACAAATCCTTCTTATCCCGAACAAAAAATTCAGATTGATAAGCAGTTATCAGCTAAAGAAAGAGTAGAAATTTTCGAGCTACTAAAGGAGAGCAGTGATGTTTTCGCTTGGCGAGTAGAAGACATGAAGGGAATAAAGGAGGAGGTCGCTGTTCACAGGCTAGAAGTTAATCCGACCAAGAAACACAAGGCACAGAAGCTACGAAGCTTTGCTCGTGACAAAGAGGAGGCGATCAAACTTGAGGTACAAAAACTTTTAAGTGCAGGCATCATCAAGGAGGCTACTCACACTACCTGGCTAGCTAGTGTGGTAATGGTGAAGAAATCTAATGGCAAGTGGAGGATGTGTGTCGACTTCACCAACCTAAATCTAGCCTGCCCCAAAGATAGTTATCCTCTACCTCGGATCGACAAGCTCGTAGATTCAATAGCTGGGCACACCATATTAAGCTTCCTCGATGCTTACTCGGGTTATCATCAGATCAAGATGCACGAGGATGATGTAGTAAAGACGACTTGCCAAGCTGCTGGGGGTATCTATTGTTACACTATGATGCCGTTCAGTTTGAAGAATGCAGGAGCGACCTATCAAAGGATGGTCAACAAGGTCTTTGCCTCACAAATTGTCTAAAACATAGAGGCCTACGTCGACGATATGGTCATCAAAACAAAGGCCGGACGTCACGTGGTCGACCTAAGGGAAACGTTCGCCAATTTACGAGCAAAAAACATGAAACTTAATCCTACCAAGTGCGTGTTTGGAGTAGCAACTAGAAAATTTCTTGGCTTTATGGTTTCACAGCGAGGCATTGAAGCGAATCCAGAAAAGATCAAGGCTTTGGTCGACATGCAGGAGCCTACAAATATCAAGGAGATGCAGCGACTTAATGGTAGGGTCGCAGCCCTAGGTCGCTTTATATCTAAGTCGGCGGAAAGATCTCTCCCCTTCTTTAAATCATTGAGGGGGACGAAAAATTTTGAGCGGACGGCCGAATGTCATTCGTCGTTCCAGCAGCTTAAGGAGTACCTTGCCTCTCCACCATTGTTGAGCAGCCCGGTTGTAGGGGAAACGTTGTTTGTCTATCTATCTGTCGGTGACCAAGCTGTGGCCGCTTTTTTAGTTCAAGAAGAAGGAGGGCTTCAGAAGCCCGTATATTATGTGAGCAAGGTCTTGTCCGACGTGGAGGGCTGATACTATAATGCAGAGAAGGTAGCATATGCTTTGGTCGTAGCTTCCAAGAAGTTGCGAGCTTATTTTTTGGCTTACCCGATTTTCATGCTTACTAACGCACCCCTGAGGAAGATCCTACACAAGCCAGAAAGTTCAGGCCGCTTACTCAACTGTCAATTGCTCTCACAGAATTCGACATCGAGTATCGGCCTCGAAAGGCATTAAAAGCTCAAACTTTGGCAGACTTCTTGGTCGAGCTTACGTTCACCAAGGAAGATAGCGAAGTACGAGCTCAGAAGGAGAAAGGAAAAGGAAAGGAGCCAGAGACTCAGTCCGCCACAAGTTTGCCCGACGATTGCTGGAAAGTATACTCTGATGGGTCGGCAACAAAGAACGTTAGTGGGGCTGGAATCGTATTGGTCGAGCCAGAATCAGGGACCGTTTATGAGGAGGCACTGAGATTCAAGTTTGAAGCTTCCAACAACTAGGCCGAATATGAAGCTTTGGTCGCTGCTATTGAGTACGCAAAGTGTTTTAGGGCGACCAAGATTGTGGCTTACTGTGATTCTCAGTTGATAGTCAACCAAGTCATAGGAGAATACGAGGTGTTGAATCCAAACTTGGTCAAATACTGCGACCTGGTGAAGAAGCTGATCAAAGACTTGGAATTTTGGGAGATACAGAGGGTTGGTCGAGATGACAATGAATTGACCGACCTACTCTCAAAACTAGCTACATCAGACGAACCACACGAGGAGCCTATCTCTTACCTTGAACATCCAGCTTATGAGAGGGTTCAGATTCAATGCCTGGAGAATACTGGTAGAAATTGGGTCTACACCAAGTACTGGATCGAGGAAATGCGAGCATACCTAGAAACTGGCAAGCTACCTGATGACGAGAAAGCAGCTCGAGCTATCAAGAAAAAGGCTCTGAGGTACGTTATTCAAGGAAACGCGTTGTTCAGAAGGTCCTTCAGTAGGCCGTTATTGAGATGTGTCCACCCCCAAGAGGTTACCCAGCTAATGTACGAGGTACATAGTGGAGTTTGTGGTGGACACCCCGGGGCCAGAACTTTGGCCAACAAGTTGATTACAATAGGCTATTATTGGCCGCACATGAAGGCTGACTGTAAGTGCTCCAATTTGAGTTGTTAGTATTTTCGTTAGAAAATTAACGAAAGTTTTAACATTCCTAACATTTCTAACAATTCCTAACATTTCTAACAAAGTGAGGGTAGATTAGGGATTGCCATTTAGAGATAAACCAAGAAAAGAATCCCAAAAAGCAAAAGAAAGGTCAAAAACCCGAAATGGAAGCTGCTGGAACATTTTCTGGTTGCTTAATTTGAATTTTATTCTTCCTGTCCAAAGTCTGGAGCAGCATTTAATGAACCAGGTATGCTTACAGACAGATCCGCGCGGATCCTTTTGCTCCTCACAGTGAAATATAAATTGAACCCTCCTCTCTCAGTTTACACAACACAATTCACTCACAAGAATGTGCACTGGGCGAAAAATAGAGAGAAAACAGTGGGAATCCTTAGATTGCCACCATTTTCTTCTGAATCTTTCCCAAATCCCACTCACTCCAAATACTCTCAAATCACTCCCATTCATACACAAGCCCAAGCTTCAATCACCCCTCAAGAGGAGGATTAGAGAGAAAACATAGAGGACTTAATTGTTATCTACTTGTTTTCTCTTTGACCAACTCTAATCACAAGCCCTAAACACATTCAAACCCTAAACACATTCAAGCCTTGAATCCATTCAAACACAAACACAAGGGAAGATAGGTATAACCTCCCTCTCCCTACCCTAAATCTTTTTCATCCATGCATGAACTTTCAAACTCCAAAATGTAGTTTGTTCATCTTCTTGCTCTAGATCCAAGAGGATCACCATGGAAGTTCATCTCCATGGATGATCCTCTACAAGGATCAACATTACTTTCAAAGTGTATTTACTTGCTTGCAAACAAATTTTCAAAACCCTAAAAATCATTTTCATACACAAAATCTTTCTTTCAAAGGATAAAATTCCCCTTCCCAAGCAAATGAAATGCTTAAAGTCCTAATGTACCCCAAGGATAGCTTGATATAGTAGATCACCACTAAAATGTTTAGTGATCACTAATCAAAGATTAGGGAAATGGGGACAAGCATGGATGCCAAACCCCCTTTTAAATCATGTTTTTCTTCAAGAGGAAGTTGCTGTCCAGTAGCCTTTCTCTAAGACCTCTGTCCATGGTCTAATTTTTTGGACATACAGAAACTTGGAATTTGGTGTTGACTACAAAACACTTTTTGTATACAACATCTATAGATTTCCATAAATATTTTTACTTTATTTTTTGCATGAGTAAAACTCCCTTTTTCAAATTTTCTTTCAAAGGTCAGTTCATCAGTCTCTGGAAGTCCAGATTTCATATCTGAGATTTCCAGAAGGTTTTGGTCCACCAAATCACTTCCAAATGGGAAAGTTCTTTTACAGAAACCTTATTTAAGGTGTTTTGAACAACTTTCATTCTCGGACTTTCCCCATATTCTGAGATTTTTAAGCCCTTAAACCCATTTTAAAATAAAGTGTCCACTGCCTTTTTCATTCTGGCAGAAATGTTTTTCAACTTCAAAAAATCTTTTGAGTCTCAAAACTCAACCCAAAAATCACACAAAAAATCATGGGATTTTTTCAAAGTCTAATAAAGAGTTCCCAATTTTTACTTTTCAGTTTCAACTTAGTTTGGCCAAAACACACACACACACACACACACAAATGGTTTTTAATGTTTGGAAGACTCGTTTTACGAGGCATTCCGGGTGAACACTAACGTTCTTCCCGGCGTGTAACGTGACCTCCGAACCCAAATCTCTCATCTCGGGCATTTTTCAATGTTTTGGCCCTTAAAATAAAAATGGCGTGGCGACTCCGTTTGATTTCAAAAAATCGGGTACATCACAGTGGCAACTCCGCTGGGGATTTTAATAAGTTTTATCTTTTCAAAAAAAAAGAGAAAAACTTTTGAGGGTCAAGCTTCCGTCCCGGCATTTGAAACCGTTTGTTGTGTGTGTTGATTTTTCACATTTTCGTGTTGTTTTGGCCGCCTCGGAAAAGTCAAAATTTTGACTATCGGACCCGTTGCCTTGAATTATGTGCTTATGTGTTATTTGCTTTCAAAAAAAAAAATTTCAAAAAAAAAAATCAGAAATTCAAAAAAAAAAGATTTTCAAAAAAAAAAAAAATCATTTTCAAATAAAAAAAATCATTTTGATCATGCATCATACTTTTTAAGACACATGCGAAAATTTCTATTTTACTCAGAAAAAGATGATAGACTGCTTGCACACTACGCGCACTTGGCCTTACACTGCACACTACGTCCCTAACCCGGGGAAATCCCTGTAGCGGCCCGTTTGGTCTTATTACGCCTCTCGGTGCAAGCACGGGACAATCCAAACATCCCATCGAGCCTCGTGCCGACCATGCACTTGTTCGTGACACACTTTGTCCGAGACCCGGTTGGTTTTTAGTCTGGTCTGTGTCATGCCCTGTCTGTGTATAGACCTTTCCTTTCAAGCCTTAGTCGGCATACCAAGTCAATATCTTTCGGGACCCTAATCAGTCGAAGTTCTGCCGGTTTTCCGTCACGAACTTTGACCAGATATTGACTGGCGCCTTGACTTTGACTCGGCGGCACAAATTATACACCGACTCCCAAAGATGACACGGAGTCATCAAGGATTAACGATTATTCCATGCCTAATTACGGCCTAATTGACGACAAGTCAAGATCAATTGTGGACATTTATCAGTCCGAATTATGCCGACTTTTTGTCGAGCCCTCGGACATGATCTTGACTTTGACGTCAGCTTTGTCCGTAATTTACATCGAATGCTCGTTAAAACTCGATTACCCGCCAGACTTTTAGGATCGTTTTCATTTTCGGTCGGTGGGACCCGCTTGCCCTATAGGACCCTCGCCCGGGGCTGTCCACCCTGGAAAGTCGAAATACAGGTGGAATACAAGGGGCTTATAGACGTAGTGATGGGGCCCACCGATCCAGATCCGTAGTAGTTTGCGAAAAGAAGAGCAATCTTTTCCAACCGATTAGGTTTAATAAAACATGTTTTAAGTAAATTTAAACGAATAATCGCATGTTGCATGAGCCCTAAGCCCAAACACCAACCTGTTTCGCTTTCCCGAGTCTGAACCACACCCTTTTGTGCCTTCCACAGTAAGCAAAGTTTGGATCAAGACCCCGGGTCATCATTTGCTCAGCTCAGTCATTCCGGAGTCAGATACTTCATCAGTTTCCTCCTTCGCTTCAGCTCAAAGTTTCAGAATGGCCAACTCAAAGGAGAACTGTGGGGGACGTACAACTCCGCACCCCGAAAATCCGTAAAATGCCGAGCAGTGGAATCAGATGTTGGAATAGATAAGACAACATCAAGAGGCTCAGATCAGTCAGTTATTGGAAGGTATCAGAAACCAGGGGCTAGAAATTGTTCGCAACCCCAATGGAACCTTTACGGTTGATGCGAAGATTGGAACTAATTACCCTCCCGGGCATGCCAATTACCGTCAAATGCCCCGTTCCCTTTCGTGTGGAACTACTAATGGGCCAAGCATCCCCCAGCCTATCACTCAGCCTGCCTCTTGGCCTCATTGTATCAATACTCCTCGACAAACCGATATTGGTCAACTTCCCCCTGCGTCTCTCGGTTTTCACCTTTGGGTTTCAATCGATGCATTTTACGCCGCGGCTTGGAATGGGTCGGTTCGCTACTCCAAAACCTCGCTCCGGCCCGGCCATCGATGCAGGAATTGGTCGCCCGGTACATTTCAGCCCCTACAGCTCGATACTCCTCAACAGCCCGATCTAGGTCGACCTGCCCCCGGTGCCTCTCAGGTCTCACCACCAGGATTGAATCAGTTGGCTTCCGCCCCACAGCTTGGAAGGGGTCAGTTTACTACTTCACAACATCAGTCTGGTTCGGGTCATCATCTCGGAATGAGTCAGTTCACGACTTCTCAAGCCCAGCAGTTTGACATGGCTCCGCAAGCAGGGGCGGAGCCAGGAATTGCCCCAGGGGGGGCAAGATTTCACGGGAGTTCGGGGGCAGGGCCCCCGAAAAAATTTTTTCGGGTCGGACAAGTAAAAAATGGGTCGGATTCATGAAATACAATGTATTTTAGTTAAAAATGTAAAAAATTAAGAAATGGGAAAAGCCTAACTAATTAATTAAAATTGAAAAAATGTGAGGAAATTAGGAGAAAGAGAAAAACAAAACTGTTAAGAAAAAGAAATGGATGGAGAGAAAAAGAGAATAGCAAAGATGGAGGACAAATAAAATTAATTGAAAATGTAGGTAGCAGGGCTCGAACATGGATTTGAAAGGAAACACCAAAGGCTTTAACTTCACCCCTTCTACCGCTGAATCGCACCACTCACTGGTGTTAATCTTGAAGTTAATTATATATATACATATATAAAAAATATATGGGGGGGCAAAAAAATTTTTTTCCACTGCATTTCCACCGCTGGGGGGGGGGGCGAGTGCCCCCCCATGCCCCCTGGCTCCGCCCCTGTCCGCAAGCCATTTTGGGACAGTTCGCTTCTCAGGCTCCATGGGTCAGAGGGGGCCAGCTTGCTTCCTCCAATTCTCGAAGCACACTTGCCCCTATGATACTGCAAGATCACATGGGCCACCAGGCTCTTATCACCACTTCATCAGGTTTACTATATTCACAACATCCTCCAAGCTCTACCTCGCCCCTCCGGTTGGGAAGTCCGACAAGGTCAAATGCTCCTCATCAAATTCTCCACCAGCATTACGCAAGCCGCTCCTGCTCATCAAGTACAGTATGCACATTACCCTTGTAGTCACATTCCTCGGTGTGGTCAAGACACGTTCACCCTACATGCTACGATGCCTCAAATCTCATATCTTCGCCGGCCTTTTGGATCCGCACTCACCGCTCCACGGTATCCAACCATTATGAGCCATATATCCTCATCTTCGGCAAGCCGCCGGGCCTTATGAGGAGGGTTATGTCACGCTTTTAATGCTCGATCGTCATTCCTCCCACCAGAGTACTTCCTACTGTGGTTTCGTTTTCTAATGCCAATCTTGTGGCGGGGTCATGCAGTCCTAGTGTTCCTATTGACTCGTCCAATGGATTATTGGTAGAACCAATTAAGAAAATACAAGAAAAGCCTAGCAACGAAAGTATCGACGATCGCTCGACTCGGGCCATCTCACCATACCAATCTTGTGTATCTGACATGAATGAGTCTTACTAAAAGTCAAATCTCGACGCTTACATCGATGGTTACATCAAAAGGGTTCGTGCACGGGGAAGCACTACGGGTCGGAACATGTCCCATCGCTATAAACCTTACCCTTCCAACACGGCTGCAACATCCATCAAAGGAAAGAAGGCATTGCGTACAAATGACGACATCCAAAAGCAACCAAGAAATGGTGGTCCTCTAAGGCAACGAGAACATTTTGATGATTTTGGGATGCCCATGGGCTTAATTTTCAAGGGTTTAGTAAAGGAAGGCCTTTTGGAGCCTCTCAGGGACTACCATCCAAGGAGCTCAAATGCACCCCTAGACATGAGTAAGCACTGTGCCTTTCATAATCATTATGGCCACACTACCGACGACTGCACAGTCTTGAAGTGAGCGGTTCAAGGGTTAATCGAAGCGGGCAAGCTTGAGCGCCCCAATGGACCAAAACCGGCAAACCCTGTTCAGAATGGTGACCAAGTCAATGACCAAATCTCGAATCAAAGAGCATTAAGAGTTTATTCTCCCCCAAAGGAGAAACCACATCCCAAGGATTTAGATGTTCCCTTAAGCAAAGTTTTAAAAAGCTTGCTAAAGCAGGGTCTCCTCGAACCCATGAGAAACTATCAGCCCAAGGATCCCAAAATCCCTTTGGACACCACTAAGCATTGTGCTTTCCACCAGTATCACGGTCATATAACCGACAACTGTACAGCTTTGAGAAAGGCAATTCAGGGGTTAATTAAGAAGGGCAAACTCGAGCGCCTCAGTGATCTCAACCCTGCCAATGATCATTTCCCAAACAACACGAGTGTAAACATGATTGAGTTTTATGATTCAAGCTCCAAGCAAGATGATTTAGTCGCAACAAATGTTGAGAATGGCTGGTTTGACTGCCACAAGCATGTGACCATGGCAAAGCCGGATTTGGTGAAATGCTTTAAACTCCCGCCCTCCGGTAAGTTCACAACTGACGCCAAGGGTAAATGGGAGGATAATAATATGATGGCAGATAAGGCAACCGTCAGGGCCGGTGAGTGAGGAATTCCTGAAGTTACCAAGGGCGAGCATAGTCTGTCATAGTCTCATGAGGAATTCGCTGAAGGGTAGAGACGTGGTCAAACAACAAAGAGTAGCTAGATTAGGGGCTACCCATCCTTCAATATTAAAACAGTCTTTTAGTCAACCTTCGTAGGTTCTAGTACTTTCTTCGTTCAATCAAGTCCTTCTTGGACATTGTAGTTAATCTTAAATTTTCTATAAAAGAGTCTTTTTCTTTTCTTGCTAGACTTGAGACATTATTTGCACACCTACATTTAATGAAATGGTTTTATTTTGAATGATCACTCGCATTGCTCAACAAATAATCTCTGGAAATGATTAAAATTTTAATTAATTGGTGCGAGAAAGTCAACTAATGCCCTCCCTATACACTTTCCTTACCTCACAAAGGCCTCCATCAAGCCATACACTTTCCAAAACATGTCCCCATCATCACCTTGACCAAGTCAACGACGGTGGCAGCGTCAAAGAACAACAAAAGACCACTCAGCATCGGAAGATTGACCCCATGTCGACAAAAACCCAGGGGCTTGCCTTCGCCCTCATGTGCTTCAAAAAAGAAAAAGAGAAAATCCAAGCAAAAGCTTAAAAAAAAATAAAAAAAAAATAAATAAAAAATAAAAAAAATCAGGCCAAGGATCCAGCACCGCCAATCAGAAACTTGACATATGGAAAGCTCGAAGAACGGAAGTTGTCGACTACAAGGGAACAGTCAAATACCCTTAAGCTGTATTCAAATTCTTTCTCCCCCAATGAAAGATGATGATCAAGAAGCAATGAAATCACGGAAGAAGCCGTCAAAAAACGACTTGTCAAGGAACATCTCAAGGCCCGTACCTTATCATTCAAGCTTCCCGTCCGACCCTTTTTCACCAAATGGACCACAAATGTTCATACCCTTTCCCAAATCCAAACACAGTTCAAGCCCGAACTACGGCGACCTGAGCTCCTTATATTAAGGGGAACGTAGGAAACCAGAAATGGTCCGGTTATAAACACATTCAAATCCCAGAAAATTCGTTCTCATCAATGGCCTCTCATGTGCACAATATTTCTTCGCAATTCGCCAACTTAACCCTTGGTATTGGTCGACTTTCTCCTCATGATTAATCAAAATGTTTGTTCATATCGAGATTAGAGGTGTGAGTAACCCGAACATTAATAAAGGGTTTTAAGCAATCTTGTGATCATTTTGAATAAAACATGTTTTCAGATGTCTCGACAAGTCTTCTTTTTCTACATTATAGGAAAAATAGAGCTAAACACTAATTTTCTGACAGCAGGGGCTTCCATACACTTTTACAAACCTTTCTGCACTTATGCTCTCTCAAAAGAGTCAAACCCAAAGCGAGTTCTTTTGTGCCTTCATCAAATGAGGCCATCAAATAATACAAGTCGGGGATTCGTCCCCACTTTTCGAAAATATGCCCTATGGGTATACATTTCTAAATTGTTTTTCTTTTACATTTTCTTCCGGTTGACTAATTGACTAAAGAAAATAATAAAGTAAATATAGAAGGATGGGTTGCCTCTTTTGCTACATGACAATTCAATTTTGCGTTAGAGCTGCACTGTACTCTTTGAGGGAGGACTTTCGTCAAGCCATTTGTTTAGAGTGGGGCTTCTCTGGTCACGCCGGTTCTTCACTTTGCTACAAGATGGGCTGGGTCTTTGTTTAGACTCATCTCGATATCGATGCAATGCCTACCAGGTTTGTGTCAGATTCACAATCATGAGACAAAGGCTTTACCAAGTCACTTCTTCAAAATCAAGACTTCGCGAACACATCTCTTCAGACCAAGGCCTCGCCAAGCAAAGTGAGATTTGATCCCCATGTTGGTCGTGGGTTTGTCAAGTACAGCTCTTTAATGTCCAAGGTTGAGGACGGAATTTTAATCAGAACCAGGGATTCATCATGGCTAATATTAAAATCCCTTGGACCAATCAGAATGAGGTGTTGATGATCAATCTTGGAAGGTGTCAGGAATTTTGGTTTGACGATTGCCCTCAACCCCGATGGGACTTTCACGATAGAAGAGGAAGAGGATCCCCATCCCTATCTTGGCCAGACAGACTACCGCCAAATGCCACCACCTTCCTTACATGGAACCTCCACCGGGCCACACTCTTCTCAACCTGTGGATCAGTCATCCTTTCAGCCTCGGTCTGGTATACATTCACAGTTCAGTTTGGGACAGTCGTTTGGGGAAACAAATTGAATTTAATCCGATTTGGGCCAGTATGGTGTGCCTCAAGGCAGTAGGGGTCAACTCGGTATGTCGCAGCAGTTTGGTATGCCTCAGCAGCTCGGTACAGATCAGTCAGGGGCTTCTCAGTTACATCAGCTTGGTATGACTTCTCAGTTGGGTTTGGGACGGCGGTCAACTATGGATCAGTTTGAACTTCTCAGCCCCAGTAGTTTCGAATGCCTCGACAGCAACCCAGTTCAAGACAGCCAGTCCCCGACACCTCACAAGTCTCACAAGATCCCTTCATGACTGCCTCAATGGGGCAGCAAACCCCCAATCCTACTCTCGATCACCCAGGCTACTCCAGGATGCCACCACCAGCCTCCTATGGTACTATATCCTCGATCTTTGGGTCAGCCAGCTCCCCAACTACAGACCACTGGATCCATGCAGCCTGACGGGACGAATCAGTTCGCAGTTCCTCAGTAGGAACAAAATCAGTACGGAATGTCTTCTCATGGTTGGGGGTACCTTGGAATGCCACAGCAAATTGGGATCCCGTCTCAGTTCGGAAACGATCAAGCCGAACCTTCACAACAACAGTTTAGAGTGCCGCAGCAACAGTTTGGGATGCCACCACAGTTTGGTTCAGGACAACAAAATGATGCTAGTTCAGTTGCCCCTAACACAGCTTCCACAAACCCATCTCTCACTCAAGGATCAATGGGCCAGCAAGCCCCTATCCGGTGTCATCGAAATCACCGGGACCGCGGCATCCTTCCCGGTTATGCACCCTCACCACGCCTAGCCATGCAATTCAACAACCAGGGGACGGCCCGCATTTAAGCCTACTTATGGGTCTCACTCCGGAAACTCGAGCTACCCGGCCACCTCAAGTCTACCACCACTCTCTTTGCCAATTGGAAGTTAACAGCAAGCCACTGGGTTCTATCCCTTTGACCAGGCTCCTACTTACACTCCCCAGGGTAATTTGGGCTAAGGACAGGTTTTCACCTACATCCCCGGATCGGCCGTTCCCTCCACCAGTCTGCCGCCAATGGTAGCTCCTCTCTCTAGCTCAGTCGCCGGCTTGAACACTCTGGTTCCACCACCGGACCCTCATCTGGTTTTGGTTCATGGAACGACATAAGGAATTGAAAGCGCGAGATTCTTTGAATTGACCGCTAAGAAGTACGCCTTCCGGCCTACGGACCCGGACCCCATCGTTCCCCGCCTCACAAATTTGTTATGCCAAATCTGGACCTCTTTGATGGTACTTGCATGCCCAAAACTCATACGGACACGTATACCTTGGCGATGAAGGCCAAAGGGTGTACCAATCGGTTAGGTCGACTATTTCAGTCTATTTTGAAATCCAGTGCCTTAAAATGGTTCTTCCGCTTAAAACCCGAGGCCAGGGCTACATGGGACCAGATTACTAATGCCTTCACAAGAAAGTACAAAGCTAACTTGGAATGGGAAACAAATAGAGTTGACCTGCAGACAACAATGCAGCGTCCCGACGAGAATGTTGGAGATTTCTACAAGCGGAGGAATCTGAAACTCAGTGAAATGGCCATCCCTCCTTCTGAAGAGGAACAACTGGACATCTTTCAGTCATGCCTGAAACCATATCTGAGAGCCTCCCTCAGTCACTTCCCGTATTCAGACTTACGGGCCATGGTTAACTCCGCAACTAAGTTTGAAAAGGCTTACAATCAGCAGCAAGTTGTTGCACCTGCTTACAGATACCGGGTTTCTTTCACCTCCAACAGGACTCCTGCCCAACCCTATTTGGGACAGGATTACAACAATGCCATTCCTTCCGTGCCAAGGAAAGGTGATGTGCCCAAGTCGCGAAGCCTTAAGCTTGAAGATTTCGGAATGCCTCTGAGCGACGTCTTTCAGGGATTTGTGAAGGAAGGTTTGACCAGACAACCATCAGCCCATGGATCCCGGTGTCCCTTTGGACACAACTAAACTCTGTGCTCCCCACTAGTATGCTCCTGAAAAAGGGCGGTGTGAGAACTGATCGAAAAGGGTACTCCAAGGACCCAATACAGTCAACAATCCATTCCCTAGGAAAAAACCGTAGGGTGAATATGATTGAAGCCATGAACAAGCCAAGTGCCACTATGGCTAACAGTTCCCATATGGAAGACACTCTTCGAAGAGAGGATTCTAGTTTCATATTCGTTATTAAAGATGGGTTTCTCACTTCATGACGTAATGCTGCAATGAATCTGGGGTCACATCAACTTCACCTCGAGGTCTCTCACGTTGATCGATCGGCTTGGTACTTCATCAGTATGTCAGTTTTACAGTCAAACCTTTAACTGGACCTCTGTAGTGACGCTTTGTTGAACATGGGACCTCATCAAATCATTCAGAGAAAGATTCCGTGGCTTTCGGAATGGGGCTTTATCAAGTCACACCTATCTTCAGAAGAAAGACCTAGTCACCTCAACAACTGCCTTGGAGTTTCAGCTTTAGAACTTGGTATATGGCAACTCCCTGCATCATCAAAAGTTGAGAATCGGGAATCTCCTCATATCAGCATTTCGCCAAATCATTCTCCAAATTTATGTCAAATCACAACTAACCCAAGCGAAAGAGGGTTCATTCATATCAACATACTTTGATGCTAGAGCCTGTCAACGTCAGCTTCAAATGTCCGAGACTGAAAATAAATTTCAATCGAGACCCGGGGTTCAAATCCAACTTCATCCCAAAATCAAAATTGACCTCATCAATGACATACAATTCAGTCCGCGACCAAAGGATATCACCCCACCAGCTCAAAGCTTGTCCCAAATAGTCCACAACACATGAAAACCCTCTCACCACATGCATCCCCACAAAAATTTCCCCAGGGCTCATGTAGCATGCAAAACATGAATCAATAAAAAAAAAACCTAAGCAATCGCGAATCATTTTAGTTCCATACATGCATCCATCATCATAAATGTCATATGTGCATTTGTCCCTCTACTAACAAATGTAGCAATTCAAGCACGAAAGACCAGTCTTCCGTCACTACCCGAAGCCTCCTCACAGCAAGGATGGTCTCCACCGAAACGTAATTCCAATGACTTCAACGGAACTACCCAAGCCAACACCCTCTTAGTTCAAACCCCTCAAGCCCACGACAGCTTGTGCTCGGACACCTAAAGACGACATCAGCCTGATTCAGACACCTCAATCCTGCGCCATTTTAGCCTCAGACACATTAGGACAACACCACCTTGGCTCCAGGTCTACAGTGCATCAAGTCCGTGAAGACATCTTCCGACATCTCCAGTTAGGCAAAGGCGACCTCCAATGTCCACAAATGGATGAAGACAGCCTCCAGCATCTACAGTTTGGCAAAGATAGTCCCCAAAAACAAGCTCCGGCGTCTGCAACTTACTAAAGACGACCTCCAATGTCCACAAATGGATGAAGACAACCTCCATCATCTACAGTTTGGCAAAGAAAGTCCCCATGTCTATAGCTTGGCAAAGACAAGCTCCGGCGCCAGCAACTTGGTAGAGACAACCCCCAACATCCACAAATATATGAAGACCGCCTCCACTGTCTACAATTCGGTCAGAGACGCCAAGTTCTCAAATGCAAATCGGTCAGGGACGCCAAGTTCTCAAAATGCAAATCGGTCAGGGACGCCAAGTTCTCAAAATGCAAATTGGTCAGGGACGCCAAGTTCTCAAATGCAAATGGGTCAGAGACGCCAAGTTCTCAAAATGCAAATCGGTCAGGGACGCCAAGTTCTCAAAATGCAAGTCGGTCAGGGACGCCAAGTTCTCAAATGCAAATCGGTCAGGGACGCCAAGTTCTC
This sequence comes from Adenophora triphylla var. japonica, assembly GCA_022495995.1. NCBI lineage: Eukaryota > Viridiplantae > Streptophyta > Magnoliopsida > Asterales > Campanulaceae > Adenophora > Adenophora triphylla. Next base: position 400,208 of record JAFEMH010000713.1, read on the forward strand.
AAAATGCAAATCGGTCAGGGACGCCAAGTTCTCAAATGCAAATGGGTCAGAGACGCCAAGTTCTCAAAATGCAAATCGGTCAGGGACGCCAAGTTCTCAAAATGCAAGTCGGTCAGGGACGCCAAGTTCTCAAATGCAAATGGGTCAGGGACGCCAAGTTCTCAAAATGCAAATTGGTCAGGGACGCCAAGTTCTCAAAATACAAATCGGTCAGGGACGTCAAGTTCTCAAAATGCAAATTGGTCAGGGATGCCAAGTTCTCAAATGCAAATGGGTCAGAGATGCCAAGTTATCGAATACAATTCGGTCAGAGACGCCAAGTTCTCAAATGTAAATCAGTCAGGGACGCCAAGTTCTCAAGATACAAATCGGTCAGGGACGCCAAGTTCTCAAAATGCAAGTCGGTCAGGGACGCCGACTTCTCAAATGCAAATGGGTCAGGGATGCCAAGTTCTCAAATGCAATTTGATCAGAGACATCAAGTTCTCAAAGGCAAGTAGGTCAGGGATGCCAAGTTTTCAAATGCCAATCGGTCAGAGATACCTCACGCCCCTAAATGTCTCAACATCTTGATCAGATACATCAAGACTCTCAACACTACACAGCCCCCGCAACTTGCTCTCCTGCAGGTAAGCACAGCAAAGGTACGTTAGTCCCTCAACATATCTCAAAATATGCATAGCTTTAGCTATCTCTATCTCCGCAAATAGCGACGTAGGCTTTAGTTCCTTGAGGTGACAGCCTCCGAATTATCAAAAGGCCCAGGATCCTAGACCTGTTCCTAACTATCCAGTGGATTTCGAACTATGTCCAGGCTTGATTCCCACTCGGGATAAGTAGGCAGCCTACCATACCCTTTTCCCCGATAATCATCGTAAGCTCTAATCTTCCCCTGCGAGAATGCCCTCAAATAGTCTCCCTCAACCTCAATTTAGGTTCATACTCCTGAACTGAGCCCTCATTTAGGTTCATACAATAGAACTAAACCTCAACTTAGGTTCATCCCTGACGAAAGCCAACGGAATTCCGTCGCTTTCACCTCCGGCAGCAAACGTAAGACCGATCCCTTCAAGTGAAGTCCACCAAAAGACTGACTATCCCCTCGAAGTCTGTCCCCAACGAAAGGATACGAACATCGAAGGAAATCGTTTCAAAACAAGTTGATACCTAAGACGCCATCATCAAGGTTCGAGGCACCTAAGACGCCATCATCAAGGTTCGAGGCACCTAAGACGCCATCATCAAGATTTGAGGCACCTAAGATGCCATCGTCAAGGTTCAAGGCACCTAAGACGCCATCATTAAGGTTTGAGGCACCTAAAACGCTATCACACACAACACTAGGAAAGCGATAAATCGCAATCACCCCCTAATTCGAAAAACCAAAATCAATCTCAAAAAATAGTCAAATCATAGAGAGACTTCCCAAAAATAGTCAAACCATAGGGAGACTTCCCAAAAATAGTCAAATCATAGGGCGACTTCCCAAAAATAGTCAAATCATAGGGCGACTTCCCAAAAATAGTCAAATCATAGGGCGACTTCCCAAAAATAGTCAAATCATAGGGCGACTTTCCAAAAATAGTCAAATCATAGGGCGACTTCCCAAAAATAGTCAAATCTTAGGGCGACTTCCCAAAAAAAGTCAAACCATAGGGCGACTTCCCAAAAATAGTCAAACCATAGGGCGACGTCCCAAAAATAGTCAAACCATAGGGAGACTTCCCAAAAATAGTCAAATCATAGGGCGACTTCCCAAAAATAGTCAAATCATAGGGCGACTTTCCAAAAATAGTCAAACCATAGGGTGACTTCCCAAAAATAGTCAGATCATAGGGCGACTTCCCAAAAATAGTCAAATCATAGGGCGACTTCCCAAAAATAGTCAGATCTTAGGGTGACTTCCCAAAAATAGTCAGATCTTAGGGTGACTTCCCAAAAATAGTCAGATCATAGGGCGACTTCCCAAAAATAGTCAAATCATAGGGCGACTTCCCAAAAATAGTCAAATCTTAGGGCGACTTCCCAAAAATAGTCAAATCTTAGGGCGACTTCCCAAAAATAGTCAAATCTTAGGTTGACATCCTAAAATAGTCACCTTAGGGTCAGCATCGAAAGACCCGAACTACGACTGGCTTGATTCCTTTTAAGGATACGTAGGTAGCCTATCACTAGGTTCAGCCATCAGACCGAAAATGGTCATTCCTATCCCCAGCAGAGCGGATACACAATTCCAGCCATCAGACCGAAAATGGTCATTCCTATCCCCAGCAGAGCGAATACACAATTTTAGCCACCAGACCAAAATGGTCATCTCTTATCCCCAGCAAAGTTTCTCTCAGCAATCGACTGCAGAACTCGCTCACCAGTTTGACGCCTCCAAATAGTCACTCCAGGGTCGACATCGAAAGACCCGAACTACGGCCGGCTTGATTCCCATTCAGGATACGTAGGTAGCCTATCGCCAGGTTCAGCCGCTCAATCACTTGATCATCCTGCCAAATATGGAGCCTTACTCTTATCGACGACCCCGCTTCCTTCGAAAGCGCCGTCGCCGAGGGGCTACTGTAAGTGCTCCAATTTGAGTTGTTAGTATTTTCGTTAGAAAATTAACGAAAGTTTTAACATTCCTAACATTTCTAACAATTCCTAACATTTCTAACAAAGTGAGGGTAGATTAGGGATTGCCATTTAGAGATAAACCAAGAAAAGAATCCCAAAAAGCAAAAGAAAGGTCAAAAACCCGAAATGGAAGCTGCTGGAACATTTTCTGGTTGCTTAATTTGAATTTTATTCTTCCTGTCCAAAGCCTGGAGCAGCATTTAATGAACCAGGCATGCTTACAGACAGATCCGCACGGATCCTTTTGCTCCTCACAGTGGCCTATAAATTGAACCCTCGTTTCTCAGTTTACACAACACAATTCACTCACAGCAACAACACTCTGGCGAAAAATAGAGAGAAAATAGTGGGAATCCTTAGATTACCACCATTTTCTCTTGAAACTTTCCCAAATCCCACTCACTCCAAATACTCTCAAATCACTCCCATTCATACACAAGCCCAAGCTTCAATCACCCCTCAAGAGGAGGATTAGAGAGAAAACATAGAGGACTTAATTGTTATCTACTTGTTTTCTCTTTGACCAACTCTAATCACAAGCCCTAAACACATTCAAACCCTAAACACATTCAAGCCTTGAATCCATTCAAACACAAACACAAGGGAAGATAGGTATAACCTCCCTCTCCCTACCCTAAATCTCTCTCATCCATGCATGAACTTTCAAACTCCAAAATGTAGTTTGTTCATCTTCTTGCTCTAGATCCAAGAGGATCACCATGGAAGTTCATCTCCATGGATGATCCTCTACAAGGATCAACATTACTTTCAAAGTGTATTTACTTTCTTGCAAACACATTTTCAAAACCCTAAAAATCATTTTCATACACAAAATCTTTCTTTCAAAGGATAAAATTCCCCTTCCCAAGCAAATGAAATGCTTAAAGTCCTAATGTACCCCAAGGATAGCTTGATATAGTAGATCACCACTAAAATGTTTAGTGATAACTAATCAAAGCTTAGGGAAATGGGGACAAGCATGGATGCCAAACCCCCTTTTAAATCATGTTTTTCTTCAAGAGGAAGTTGCTGTCCAGTAGCCTTTCTCTAAGACCTCTGTCCATGGTCTAATTTTTTGGACATACATAAACTTGGAATTTGGTGTTGAATATAAAACACTTTTTGTAGCCAACATCCATAGATTTCCAGACATATTTTTACTTTATTTTTTGCGTGAGTAAAACTCCCTTTTTCAAATTTTCTTTCAAAGGTCAGTTCATCAGTCTCTGGAAGTCCAGATTTTATATCTGAGATTTCCAGAAGGTTTTGTTCTACCAAATAACCTCCAAATGGGAAAGTTCTTTTACAGAAACCTTATTTAAGGTGTTTTTAACAACTTTAATTCTCGTACTTTCCCCAGATTCTGAGAGTTTTAAGCCCTTAAACCCATTTTAAAATAAAGTGTCCACTGCCATTTTCATTCTGGCAGAAATGTTTTTCAACTTCAAAAAATCTTTAGAGTCCCAAAACTCAACCTAAAAATCACACCAAAAATTATTGGATTTGTTCAAAGTCTAATAAAGAGTTCCCAATTTTTACTTTTCAGTTTCAACTTATTTTGGCCAAAACACACACACACACACACAAATGGTTTTTAATGTTTGGAAGACTCGTTTTACGAGGCATTCCGGGTGAACACTAACGTTCTTCCCGGCGTGTAACGTGACCTCCGAACCCAAATCTCTCATCTCGGGCATTTTTCAATGTTTTGGCCCTTAAAATAAAAATGGCGTGGCGACTCCGTTTGATTTCAAAAAATCGGGTACATCACACTGACGCACACGACTTCGTCCAAGGGTGTGATCAGTGTCAAAGGTTCGCCAATCTACCTCACTTGCCTACAACCGAGCAAACTTCGGTGATCGCTACTTGGCCTTTTGATATGTGGGGTGTTGATTTGATTGGACTCTTCCCGCCCGCCTGTGGAAATTACAAGTACGTGATCGTGGCCATTGATTATTTTACAAAGTGGGTCGAGGCCAAGCCACTAGCCAGGATTACTGAGGAAAACACCATTAATTTCATTCACGACTTCATTTGGTGATGCTTTGGGATTCCTCGGGCAATAGTATCGGACAACGGGTTACAATTCTCCCAAGCTTTCGAAGAAGAAATGAACAGTGTTGGAGTCAAGCATTGGAAATCTTCAGTTGCCTATCCCTAAGGCAACGGGTAAGCTGAAGCAGCGAACAAGTTGGTCCTCTCAGCATTAAAAATGGGTTTGGTTGGTCGACATATCAACTGGTTGGACGAACTCCCCCTTGCTCTCTGGGCAGTCCGCACAACCATTCGGGGGCCTACGGGGGAAACCCCATTCGCTCTTGCATAAGGATCAGAAGCCATGGCACAGGCCGAGCTACAAGTTCCCACAGCTAGAGTAGTTTTCTTCGACCAAGAGCAGAACGACACCAACAGATTGATCGACGAGAAGCGAGATACAGCTCATCTTAGGATGGTAAATTACAAGAAGAAAACTAAGAGTTACCATGATAAGAAAGTTAAGATAAGGTCGTTCCAAGTAGGCGACTGTAAGTACGCAAATCCAATTCGCAACCTTTTAGATGCATTTTAATGTAATAAAATTGCATTAAGGGGCATTTTGGTAAATTCTCGGCCGATCCCGAGACTTCCGGAAACATTTCATAAGTTTCCCGTGAAGGAAGTACCTTTTGGTACCTTACTCATGCAAAGGGACTTGTTGGGAATAAACCTTTTTGGACCTTTTGGGTATTTAGGCCCAAATGTTCCAGAAACTGGTTTTGGCGCCAAAAGCGGTTGAGGCCACCTTGTGTCACATGACAAGTCGAGGCATGGAAAGTGGTTACGTATAGTCGTGCGACACAAGGTGACCACTAACTGCAGCCTATAAATAAGAACCTCCCCCTCTCAGAAATGGATCCGAATTCAACCTCCCTACTACCCAAACTACCCACTTACCTTCACTCAACCTCTTCCAACTGAAGATCTGAAGCTTAACACCCCATCTGTGCTCAATTCAGTGTTCCAGTAGCTGATTTGAAGGTCTCTACACCTAACTTGGTATAGAGATTGAGGATTACAAGGGTAACGATTTCTCTACCTCTCTCTCCCTCTCTTTCATACTTGCTTAATTGCAATTTCCCCCCTCCACCTGGTAATTGAGCTCTATCTGCTTCAATTATCAGGTGGCAACTGCCATCTCTCTGTTTAAATTCGGTTTACTTGGTTAATTGATTGTTCATAATGTGATCTCTTAATATTTATTGCTTATTGGCCAAGGGAGTGTGGATCTCCCATATCCACATTCCTTTGGTCAATCCTTTGTTGATCTGTAGTTATCTGTTGTGAATTGGTATATTGACTTGCTCTGATTTGGTTGTTACTGGGTCTGTTCTTCAATTTGTAAGGTTCCTGCAAACGGTTACGATGTGTCACGCGACACCTTGGACATGTGGAGTCCTGTGTCACGCGACACATAGTGAGCATCTGCGGGGAACATCCTTTCAGTTGTAAGTTGTCTACTCTAGCTTGCCTGTCACTCAAGATAGAGTGTAGATCTTCAATATCCACACTCATTTGGAGTAATTAGGATAGATCTGTTAATTCTGTGCTTCAATTTGTAAGGCTGCTGCAGATTGACAACTAGTGTCACGCGACACAATATGCAAAGCATGTCCTGTGTCACGCGACACCATTTGTCTCTCTGCAGAAGTCACATTTCCAATGTAGCATGTTCTATCCTCGATGTAAAGTGGGATGTGGCCTCCCAGAGTCAATGGCTTACAAATTGTATTTCCCCTTTGTTGATTAATAAAACAAAGCACTCTTATGCATTTTAATACATATATTGTCATACACACTTTGCACACACATTTGAATGAATGAGATGTTGAACAATAGAAAGACTCGTCTATGGACGAGGCGTGTTGGGTGAACTCTCGGTTCTTCCCAACACGTAACTTGACCCCCGAACCCATTTTCTCTCTCTAAAAAGGTTTTCAATGTTTCCTCTTAAAAACGGCGTGGCGACTCCTTTTTATATTTTTTCGGCGAGCGCACATTCAGTGGCGACTCCGCTGGGGACTTGAAACTTGTTTTTCAAAAAGTGGGTCAAACTTTCGTGCTTGTTCAACATTCATTCCATTCATTTGTGTGTGCTTTGTTGTGTGACATTTTATGTGTTTAAATGCATTTTACGTGCTTTGCTTTATTCCTTTTCCCCCTTGTGTCCCATCTTTGTTGTCTGTTTTGTTGGTGCTGGGGCTGAGATATTGCATCGTGCTTGGAGGCTGGGGCTGATTTTGATTGCTGTTCAGATTCTGGGAATGGATCCTTCTGTCACGCGACAGGGAATGCCCTGACTATCCTGTGTCACGCGACAGAAGGTGGTCATTCTGCAGGGCTTGATTTCTCTGATACAGGTTGTGATTGTGGGGCAGTCCCCCATGATCGATTATTGATCCTTGATTATTATGCTTTGCGGGGATGTGTGTGTGAGTTGTTTCCATTTCTCCCCTCTTCAAAAAAAAATAAATAAAAAAAATAAATAAAAAATTTTTTTTTTTTTTGCAAATAAAGGAAGATAGCCATCCTGCACACTACATCACGTAGATCTAGAACCCTCGGGTGCGATTGACGGCATCGCGGACGGCCATGAAATTCGCCTACGCTTGAGCACCTAATGTCAAACCCATCCCCCTAGTGCGTTATAGGTGGCGCCACACATTTAAACCTCACTCAAAACGGCTGGTTTTGACACGCCATTTTCAAATACACTAAAATGGATTGTTTCAAAATTCTTAATAGACTTTCGTACCTCCTCCAAACCCTAGCACGTGTGGGCATGTTGCCAACGCAACATGATTTCACGAGAGTACATGTCGTTCCCACGGCATGTTCTAACGAGAGATCATGTCGCTTTGTCAACGTGCACCGACGAGAGGTCATGCCGGATTTTTCCTTGAAATTCTTCAGGAATATCCGTTATGCTGCCCAAATTTCTCCAGAAATTGGGGCTGCTCGTCCGTCCCATAAATGCTCGGGTTTTGTTTAGGTACTATTGCCTATTATTAATTTTGACTCAACGCATTTGGTGTATTTGTGGATGATGTGTCCTAGGTTCCCCCGATGTCTAGATTGTGTGAATAAAGGGTTAGCCTTTCCCAACCGGCTCTAGGACTTAAAAAACACCGATTTCTACTTAAACAATAATAAGTGTTGCACGAGTCCGTCTCCTTTCCCGTTCTTCCCTCTCCCGTACCATCTCAAAGATTCTCTATCCTCAGCCTTATACACGCTCTCACCTCCTCACCTTTGCAAGGCTACGGCAAGTTGGGTGTGCGCTCTCGTTCCCGGCGCTCATTGGTCCATATTCCTGTGGCGGAATCAGTTCAAGTGCCCGAGCAGTCGTCCATCTGATGTGGAATCCAAAACACTCAGTGCAGAGATGACTATGGCCCACAAATCTGGAAGCTCATATCCCATGGGTCAGCAGAGTGCAAATGGTGCATCCATCGAAAAGTTGCGGGCTACCCTTGAAGATATTTTTCCTCGCAAGCGAGAGGCCCGGTTGTTTGCTCAGATTGCTAAAGATAAGGAGGGCGAGTTATGAAGGACAGAAAGATCGAGAAGGGTCCTCACCGCACCGATGGCAACAATGCTCTTCCTTCCATCAGAAGTTGATGCAGTCGATCAGTCCTCGTAGGTTCTAGAATGTCCCTTTCGGTCATGAGTCTGTCGAGTCCAAGTTGGACCAATTTTGCTTTGCAGTGATAAAATTTTTGTTTCTCTTCTTGCTAGACTCGAGGCATCACTAGCACACCTACGTTACACTCGATTGAAATGGTCTTATTCCAAATGATCACTTGTGCTGCTCACCGACTAATGCTTTGAAATGACTGATGTTTAAATTGATCGGACCGAGAAAATCGACTGATATCCTTCTCAAAGCGGGGCTTACCAACTCCCTACCTCGTTCCCCATATGCTCACATACCTTCCTTCATCCTCACCATTTTGTTGACTCGATGAATTCGCACGCATCTTCCCCGAAGTAAGCTCAAGCAAGCAAACAAAGACTCAATCTCGTTTGGATCATCCGGTAGGGACTGCGATTGAAACCTTTCACCCTTAGGAAAACCATTACCTTACCCTCACTAAACAATACCCATTCGGTTCAAGATCGGCATATTTTGAAACCCATTTAGCCATCACCAGGAAAAGAGGGACTAACCTTGAGGCTCCCGTGATTCAAAGAAAGATCGACCGTCTCCAAGCTCAAGAACGGCGAATGCAATGATCCATCCTGGGGACTAGCTGAAATTATCCTCTCGAAAGAAAAAAAAAAAGAGAGACAAAAATACAAAAAGGAGAAGATACAAAAAAAAAAAAAGAAAAAAAATAAAAGAAAGAGAGCCTAGTCCCCAGCGATCCTCTCAAAAGCAAAAGTCAAAGGATCCGGTCGTTACTCAAGAAGAGTCTCAGAGTGAACAAAGAGACAGCATAAATGTTCCCTCACCAGTACCTCTAACCAATCCCAAGCCGTCCTCTCGATTTTAAAGGACACTCCCATTACCGTTACCTTTGCCTTTAGCCAAAGCAAAGATTGACCTCTCATTCTTAGAGGCAACAAAGAGGCAACCACAGATTTGTCCTCACCTTAGAAATCCCAAACACACTTCCCTGCAAGCCAACCTCTCATCTTTAGAGGTCCATCCAGCAAAAATCCCAGCCGACCTCTCGTTTTAAGAGGTCATGATATCCCGAATTTACCCGAAGACCGATCGAAACCCGGAAACCCAGCTACAGTCCCTACCGAATAGCAGTTTCATTCCAATATTGTCGAGATCTTAAAACAGATTATTGCTTAAAGAAGAGCCAAGTCCATCCCGGCTCAAAGAACCATCCAGCGAAGATTGTGCAAATTCTATCCGTTCATTCGATGTTGCATGTGAGCATATCTCATTTCTCCTCCGCAAACACCCGCCGTGGATGTCCCACTGGGGCTTCGCATCCGTGTCTACCATCGACACTCCAAGAGGACATGTTTTTAAATTCCAAAAATCCTCAAAGGTCCTCAGATCCTCGAATTCCAACGTTCATTCTTTTCATTCGGGATAAGCCCGAACTACGGCGACCTGAGCTCCTCCTAAGGAGGGGAACGTAGGCAACCATAATTGGTCCGGTCGAAATCACAAACAGATCTCAGAAAATTCGGTCTCCTCAAGGACCATGCCCATACACTTTCCATCCTTCCGAGCTTGATTCTCGATATCAGTGGGTTTTCTCCTCAGGATTGATAAAAACATTTGTTCATATCGGCTTTGTTGGTTGAATAACCCGAACATCAATAAAGGGTTTTAAGCAGCTTTGTGATCATCACGAATAAGACAAGTTTTCAAGTGTCTCGAAAAGTCTTCTCTTTCTACATCATAGGAAGATAGAGCTAAACACCGTTTCGGTCAGCAGGGGCTTCCATACACTTTTTCACACCTTGCGATGCTTATACTCTCCCAAAAGAGTCAAACACAAAAGCGAGAGTGTCATACACAAATTCGGGATTCATTTCCCACCTTTCGAAAAATACGCCCCTGCACGTAAACACTTCCGAGTCTTGTCCAGCGACTGATTGACTGCGATTCGAAATGATGGGTTACCTCTTCGGCCACAAGATGACTTTGCCTGCGATGAAGCTGCATGGAATGTCCTCAAGTTGGGGCTTTGGTTAAGGTATCCCTCCGGCTCTCCTTACCAGATTCCCTCCAAGATTGCTTTGCACTATTGTAAGTACCCAAATCTGGCTCATGCCTTCCGGTTAAATTTCCCGGCAATTTCGGTAAGTTTCCCGGTAATTCCCCGGACCTTCCTAGTGTTCCGGAAATGTCCTGGAGCAGTCCCAAATTAAAATTAGGGCTGAAGGAAGCCTTCCTAATTAAGAAAACACGTTTTTCTTAATTAGGAAGAAGGTTCTAGAATAATGCCACCTTGCATGGTTCTAGAATGCTGAGTCATTGTGGATAAGCCCGCACGGCTGCATTAGCCCAAGGTCTCTGGCCGCACGGCTTCATTAGCCTTATCCAGACTGCCTATAAATAGAGCCCTCCTCTACCCATTTTAGACAACAAAAATCATCCCCCATCACACATAATACGTAAAATACACTCCCAAGAGCTGCTGGAAGTCCAAGAAGGTGAAGAAGAAGGCCAAGAAGCCACCTCCCTCCTCCTTGAAGATCCCAAGATCAACTCCTCCTCCTAGCTCCATCCAAAGAAGAAGAGGAAGCAATTGGTAACCTCGCACGCCCTAACCTTGCTTTTAATTGATATACTTGCTCATTGCATTCATATATCTTGCTTGGGACTTGGCATTTATTCATAAAGATCACATCTTTATCACCCCCTTTCCCTTTTGCATGCATTAAGACCTCATTTGTCATAAAAATGTAGTCTTTTTCATAAAGGTGCATCCTTTTGTAAGTGCTCCAATTTGAGCTTGTTAGAATTTTCGTTAGAAAATTAACGAAAGTTATAACATTTCCAACAATTCCTAACTATCCTAACTTTTCTAACAAAGTGAGGGTAAAATGGGCATTGTTATTTAAGGTTAAACCTTAAAAAGAATCTTAAAAAGAAAAACAAAAGAAGAAAACCAAAAATGGCAATGGCTGGAAACATAAACTGGCTGCCTAATTTGAATTTCAAAAAGAAATATTCCCCTTGTCCAAAGCTGAAGCTGCATTTAATGAACAGTGCACGCCTACTGGACCTATCCGCGCGGATACCTTTGCATTTTCAGGAGGGCTATAAATTGAGCCCTCCAGTCACAAAAATAAGAGAAAGAACACATTTTGCACCGAACCTCTGGCGAAATATAGAGAGAAAACAGTGAGAATTCACTTGAATTGTCACCATTTTCTCTCCAATCTTTCCCAACTCATACTCATCCACTCACTCTCATATTAAAGCCCTAAACACTCATACACTCAAGCCAAACACTCAAGAACACAAGGAAGATTGGTAAACCCTCCTCTTCCTAACCCTAAATCTCATCCATGCATGCATCTTCAAACTACAAAATGTAGTTCTTTCATCTTCTTGCTCTAGATCTAAGAAGATCACCATGGAAGACCATCTCCATGGATGATCTTCTACAAAGATCAAAATTATTTTTAAGCTTTCTTACTTTCTTGCAAAGAAAACTCATTTTCAAAACCCTAAAAACCATTTTCAAGCATAAAATCTTGATTTCAAAGGATAAAATTCCCCTTCCCAAGCAAATGAAATGCTTAGTCCTAATGTACCCCAAGGATGGTTTGGTATAGTTGATTCACCACTAAAATGTCTAGTGATCACTAACCAAAACCTAGGGAAATGGGGACAAGCATGGATGCAAAACCCCCCTTAAAATCATATTTTCTTTCTTGAGAAGTTGCTGTCCAGTAGCAATTTTCTCAGACCTCAGTCCATGGTCTTAATTTTTGGACACAGATGAACTTGGAATTTGGTGTTGACTACAAAATACTTTTTGTAGCCAACATCCAGATATTTCCAGACATATTTTTACCTTATTTTTTGGGTGAGTAAAACTCCTCTTTTCAAATTTTCTTTCAGAGGCTAGTTCATCAGCTTCTGGGAATCCAGATCTCATATCTGAGGTTTCCATAAGGTTTTGACCCCTCAAATCTTCTCCAAAATGGAAAATTCCTTCGTACAAACTTTATTTAAGGTGTCTAGAACAACTTTCATTCTCTGAGTTTATCCAGATTATGAAGTTTTAAGACCCTTGAATCCCTTTCAAAATCAAAGGTCCACTGCCTTTTTCATTCTGGCAGAAATGGCTCTCAATTTCAAAAGGTCTTTTGAGTACCAAATCTCAATCCAAAAATCTTCCAAAAAATCATGGGATCAGTTTAAAGTCTTAAAAAGATATCCCAATATTTACTTTTCTGAGTTTCAACTTATTTTGGCCAAAACACACACACACACACACACACACAAATGATTTTCAGCTTGGAAGACTCGTTTTACGAGGCGCGTCGGGTGCACACTAACGTCCTTCCCGACGCGTAACATGACCTCCGAACCTAAATCTCTGATCTCGGGCTTTTTTCAAAGTTTTGGCCCTCAAAATTAAAATGGCGTGGCGACTCCGTTTTCGTTGATTTTTTCAAACCAAAAAAATGGGAAAATTTTCGAATGGCACACATTCATCACAGTGGCGACTCTGCTGGGGACTAAGCTTTTTAAAAAAAAAATGGTATTTGGTATATTGGTGGAAACCACTAAATTTCCCGTTATCGCCTCCTAACACCTGTCGGGGATAAATTGTGGTCTAACAATCCCACGTACCGGTATCACCGTTTTCAAAAAAAAAGCTTTTGAGGGTCAAGCTTCCGTCCCGGCTTTGAAAATCATTTTTGTGTGTGTGTTAATTTTTTGCACAGTTTTCATGTTGTTTTGGCCGCCTCGGAGAAAGTCAAAATTTTGACTGTCGGAATAATGTCCCTAACTGTCGGAATTTTCGTGCTTACGTGCTTATGTGCTCATAAAAAATCAAAAAAAAAAGGATTTTCAAAAAAAAAAAAAAAAGAAAATTTCCAAAAAAAAAAATCATGCATCATATTTTTAAGACACATAAAAATCTCTATTTTACTCGTAAAAGAATATAGGCTTGCTTGCACACTACGCGCACGTGACCGTACACCGCACACTACGTCCTTAACCCGGAAATCCTTGTCGCGGTCCGTTTGGTCTTATTACGCCTCTCGGATGAGCACGGGACTACCCAAACATCCCATGGAGCCTCGTGTCGACCATGCACTTGTCCGTGACACACTTTGTCCGAGACCCGGTTGGTTTTTAGTCTGGTCCGTGTCATGCCCCCGTCCGTGTATAGACCTTTCCTTTCAAGCCTTTGTCGGCATACCGACTCAATATCTTTCGGGTCCCTAATCGCCGAAGTTCGCCGGTTTTCCGCCGCAGACTTTGACCAAGATATTGACCGGCGCCTTGACTTCGGCTCGGCGCACAAATTATACACCGACTCCCAAAGCATTGACACCGAGTCATCAAGGATTAATGACTATTCCATGCCTAATTACGGCTTAACCGACGACAAGTCAAGATCAATTGGGACGCTTATCGGTCCAAATCATGCCGACTTTTCGTCGAGCCCTCGGACATGATCTTGACTTTCGACGTCGGCCTTGTCCGTAATTTACATCGAATGCTCGTTAAGACTCGATTACCCGCCGTACTTTTAGGATCGTTTTTCTTTCGGTCGGTGGGACCCGCTGCCCTATAGGACCTCGCCCGGGCCGTCCACCCCGGGAGGTCGAAATACGTGGAATACGAGGGGCTTATAGACGTAGTGACGGGCCACCGATCCAGAATCGCAGTAGTTTGCGAAAAGAAGAGCAATCTTTTCCAACCGATTAGGTTAATAAAACATGTTTTAAGTAAACGTGAACAAATAATCGCATGTTGCATGAGCCTAAAGCCCAAACACCTACCCTCCTTCCATTCCCTGCACATCGAACCTTCATGTCCTTTCCCCCGCAGCCTCCGCACAAAGCTTGGTTTCTGCACCGGGTCACCGTTTGATCGGTTGGGAAGAGTCAAGCGCATCGTCGCCTTCATCGTCTGCTCCGACTCCGGGTTTCGTAATGTCTCGCATCACCCGGTAATGATGGGGATAACGTTGCTCCGTCCTCCAAAATCCCTCGAACAGACCGATGTGGATCCGGTTGGTAGAACGAGATGAGACTTCGACATGAGGCTCAAATTGATGACCTTCGGGGATTGTCGCAAGTCATGGTTTGACTATCGAGCCTCAATTCCGATGGTACTTTTACCGCAAAGAAGGAAGAGGGTCCTCCTCCTCTTCTTAATAGTCCGGATACATCAAGATGCTACCCCAAGATTCCTATGTTTCCACCGCCGGACTCCTACCCGCCGACTTACAGTGGCAACCGGCCCCCAAACGGCGGTCGTGACGAAAGAGTTCGGTATCTGTCGGTTGTCCCCTCTCAAAGTGATGATCCCACAAGCGTCGGCTGAGTGATGAAAATCGTGGAACAAGCTTGAAGAAATATGGTCAGCCATCAAAGCCCTGGAAGAACGCTGCAATGCATAAAGCGAGGCTTGGATTGAAGAGGCCACGCGCCACTTCGGGACCTTAACAATATCCCAACCGACCGGGGCTACCCCGAAGGACAAACATGTGCCCGTTCCTGACCTCAATATCTCTCATTATCCGGTGGAGTCCGATCACTCGCTACCGTATGAGCCCAGCAGCCAGATCCCCGACCGCCCACTCAAAGTCATTCCAAAGACCGCTCAACCCGAGGTCCCAAATCCGCCATCGCCCGTAGAACACATTTGGTGGGATATTTGTGATCGTCCCGATTGCCTTGAAAGGGACTATCAGATCTGGATACACGAGGACCGTCCTCCTAAGAAAAAGAAAATTTCCTCCCAAAGAAAATTGAGGGAGAGATTCGAGACCGGTGATAACAAGCATGGGAACGCTCTGGGAGCCATCTCGGGGATTTGATTATTATGTACTCTACTCCGCCTCTTCCCCAAAGCAAAAAGGGGTAAAAGAGCGTAAAACCCTTGCCAACGATGCAGATTGAGACTTTCGGATACCAGATACCGCACAAAAGTCCAACCCCTCGGGGTCGCCCAAGGTTCGCCTTGTCCAGCCTCCCGAGTATACACCGATGAAGAAAAACCGACGCTGGCCTGGGCGCTCCCACTCAATCAACATGTTGACCGGAGATGGCAACCGCCACAAAAGGCATCGGCATAACCCAGGGCTTCGGCAAAGACTCTACCTCGCAAGAAAAAGGCACGAAGCGACGTGTTTAATGACTCTCTATCCCGAGACAAGGACCAAATCTATGATCCTCACCTATATGGGAGCATGATCACCTTCTGCGATGAAGATTTGCCAAGAGATCTCTCCCAACACAATGAAGCTTTGTACATCACTATTCGGCTCAACACCATATCACTCCCCGGGGTATTAGTGGACAATGGATCATCGGTAAACGTCCTTCCCCTCAAAGATGATGAGGGCCCTCCGCATAAATGAAAGGCGCGTGATCCCATCTACCCGGACTGTCAAGGCCTACGACGGTTCGTCTCTGTCCCATCCTGGGACAGTGACTCGGGAACTCGTACGAAACCCAAATGGTGCCCGCAAAGTTCCATGTAATGGATATCCCCTCCGAGTTCACAAACTCTACTAGGGCGCCTTGGTTGCATCACATGAAAGCCATAGCCTCCACTCTCCACCAATGCGTCAAATTCATCAACCGGCAGGGAGACCTTGAAGTCATAAGGGGTGACAGCTTCTCATAGGGAACGAAGCCGAAACAATAGCCAAGAACGCCCACAAGCCAAACACCGGGCTACATCCTTCAAGAGGCAAGTCTCGCCAAAGATCCTTTGGAATCCAAGAATGCCAACTATGTCGACACACTCAAGCGAGCGTACTCCGAAGAAGTTCGATTCATCAAATTTAATTGCTATTTCCAACACTTGGAGGCGTACCGGAAGGAAACGCCGAACACCGCCATGATACAGCACACAAGTCCCCGGTCCTCAATCACGTATTTGTCGCATTCTCGCAAACCCATTCTTTGGCCTCGCCGGCGAGGAGATTTTCATGATAAAAGTCAAGCAAACACCGATGCACTCGGCTCGAATCTATGAACGTCGTGTGGGACGTCCTCCTTGCCGAACTACCCGCCGAGCCTTTCCGCTCGAGTATGGGACATGAGATTTTTCTAGCAGCTCACCGAGACGCAATGCGTCCTTACATCCGGGATTGAGCGGTCGATTGTGACGAAACGGAAATCCCTGTGATTGAGGAAGATCCCTACATCCACATGCTCGCCTTTCGACGCCAAACACAATTGATTCTGGGTTCGTACAAAGAGATGATAGCAGCGACTGAGGAGGGAGCACAGAGACCATGCCTTTCCCGGGTTGTGAAGCCACCGACAGTGATGCCGCTAAAGAATTGGGAAACTCTCTCAGGCCCGTCCGCGACCAAAGAGGAAATGATCACCAAGCTTGGATTGGTCCCCCGTCCTTTCGTGTCAACCTTTGTAAAGTCCTCCGAGTCTCTCATTGTTGAGTTCGAGTCTCTCGAGTCGTCCGATGGCCTCACGCCTGAAGACCACGAAATTGTAGCCAATGCTGTATTCCTCTTATTCTCAATGAAATGACGAACCTTTCGAGTATCCCTTAATTGCCACTTTAACTAATGATTGAATTAACTAATAATCTAAAAAGCTTAATAACGATTCACTAGATGAAGAGGCGTATTGACACATTAAATGAACAATATATCAAAGAAATCTTTAAGCAGGTTGTCCGGAAAGAGGAAAATCGAGCCCAAGCTGCCGAAGAGATTTTGACAAGTGTGAATCTGGGAACTGCGGAAGAGCCTAAAGAGACGCAGATCGGTAGTTTCTTCGAAGGGACTGAAAGGGACGCCCTAATTGAGCTGCTAAAAGAATTCGTGGATGTGTTCGCGTGGTCCTATAAAGATATGCCAGGCCTCGATCCTTCCATAGTTGAGCACCGAATACCGCTCGACCCGTAAGTCAAGCCGCAGCGTAAGCTAAGAAGAATTAAGCCCGAATGGTCCCTACAAGTGAAAGAGGAGATAGAAAAGATGCTCAGAAAGTGTGTTTCATCGTGGTCATTGAATACCCAACATGGTCCGTCCAACATAGTGACGGTGACCAAAGCCAACGGAAAAATCCGATGCCGCGTAGACTTCGTGGATCCGAACAAAGCCACCCAAAAGACGATTTCCCCCGCCAAACATCGACATTTTGGTAGATTCCACGGCCAACCATGAAGTCAAATCCTTCGTCGACGGTTTTGCTTGGCCACAACCAAATCAAAATGGCGTAAGAAGATCAAGCCAAAACAGCCTTCACAACCCCTCGGGGACCTACTCTACACGGTCATGCCATTCGGACTAAAGAATGTCGGGGCTACGTACCAAAGGGCGCCATACTGCTGTTTCCATGATATGATCCACAAAGAAATTGAGGTCTATGTGGACGACATGATAATACATTCCAAAGGATCGATGGCCAAGCACTTTGTTGATTTGAGAAAATTCTTCGGCCGCCTCCGAGACCACAAAGATGAGACCGAATCCAGCCTAAGTGCACCTTCGGTGTAAGACGAGGTAAGGTGCTAGGATATATGGTGACGTAACGGGGAATCGAAGTAGATCCCCGTAAAATCAAGGTGATAGTTGAAATGAAGCCACCCTGACACTAACGTAAGTGAAATCCTTCATGGGAAGACCGCAATACATAAGCCGCTTTGTAAATCACCGACCTCGACCGCGAGCCAATCTTCAAGTTGATGAAGAAAAATGCCTACACGTAATGGACCCTGTAATGTCGCCTTGCCTTTGAACAGATTAAGGCATATCTTGTGAATCCTCCGATTCTCTCGCCCACCACATCGGCAAAAGCCACTCTTGCTATATCTAACCTGTCACGGATACAAAGAATTGGGGCTATGCTAGCTCAAGAGAAGAAAGATTTCAAAGTCGAAAACGCCATCTATTTCGTAGCGTAAAGCTCCAAGGAAGCGAACTCATTACTCGCTTGCGAGAAGACTTGCGCAGTTTGGTCTTGGGTAGTGGGAAAGTTGAAACACTACATGCAGCCTCACCCGATACATCTTGTTTCAAGGATAGACCCCATCAAATATCTCGTTCGACAAGCCTTCCATCTCCATGAGATTGGCAAAATGGTCGTTCTTTTTGGCCGAATATGACATCACTTATGTTTCAAGGAAATCCGTAAAAGGACGCATAATGGCGTAACATCCGCCGATTTCCCAAGTGATGAGTCCCGAGGACTCGAACCTCAATTTCCCGATGATGGAATCTTCGCTCTAGAAGGAGAAAATCGCCGGCAACTCTTCTTCGACGGGGGCGTCAAACAAAAGGGGGAACGGGATAGGAATGCTTCGGTCGATCCTACCGACGAACACACCCCCATAGCAGCAAGGCCGAACTTCGAAGTCACCAACAACGCCGCTGAATATGAAGCTTGCATAGCCGGGTTGGAAGCCGCCTTGAAAGAAATATCAAGGAATTGGAGGTGTATGGTGACTCGCCTCATCATCAATCGTGTCTCTAACAAATGGAAGACCGTGGATCCGGGTTTGCGTAAGTATCATGCTTACATGGAAGAACTAGTGGCTCAATTCAAAGAAATCACTTTCATTACCTCGCCAAGGGACCGAAACAGTTCGCAGATGCTCGCTACACTAGCCTCTCTTGTCGAAATACCCGAAGGAAAGTCTCGTTAAACCATTCGTAGCCTGGGAGAAGAGAAAACCCCGCCTATTGCTTCAAAATTGAAGCGGAAGCCGAACCGATCAATGATCCCCGGTACACTCGCATTTACCAAGCACTGAAGGATGGCGAGGCCTCTTTCAAAAATGAAGATGGGGAATATAAAGAAGGAATCAAAGCAAAAAGTCTCTCACTCAAGCGGCTCGCCTCCCATTATGTTCTTTGGGAAATATGCTATACAAGAAGCGTTATCAAGGCCCCTCCCCGCGATGTATCAGCAAACAAGAGGCTACCGAACTCATGAAAGAAATACATGGTGGTACTCGCGGCCCTCACATGAATGCTCGAGCTCGATGCAAATCATACCGAGAATGGGGTATTTTTGGATCTCCATGGAAGCCGACCGCATCCAGCTTTGTCAAAAGCCGCGACAAATGTCGCCGATACTCAAATCTTAATCACTTGCCTCCTCACGAAGTTATACCGCATGACAACCCCTTGGCCTTTCGTCACTTGGGGAATTGATGTCATAGGCAAAATCACACCATCAGCAAGAACGGCCACGAAGTTCGTCCCGGTAGCCGTGGATTATTTCACCAAGTGGGTTGGAAGCCAAGTCCTACAAAATCCTCAACTCAAAGAAAGTTGCCCTCTTCATCAAAGAAAACATCATGTGCAGTATACGGGTTGCCGCCCGAAATCATCTCGTATAATGGATCCCACTTCGAAGGGGAATGTGAAAATTGCCGGCGTAATTCCGAATAACTCCGTCACAAGTCATCTCCTTACAGCCCCAAACCAACGGAGCCGTCGAAGCAAAGAAACAAGACTCGAAAATATCATCCGGAAAATGGCCGTCCAAGGCGTAGATTGGCCCGAGAAGTTACACTGCACTCGGGGCTACGTAACATCGCCGAACGGCAACCGGGGAAACACTCTTGCTCCTCACATACGGAATGGAAGCCGTACTCCCAATCGAGCTAGAGATCCCTCGCTCCGTATACCGCCGGAAAGCCGATCAACGAGGTCGAATGGCTCCAAAGTCGCCATGATGAATCGGCCCTACTAGACGAACGCCGATCAAGGCCATGGAACACATCCGAGCCTACCAAGGAAGAATGGCTAGAGCCTTCGACAAGAAAGTAAAGCATCGGGAGATCCGAGAAGGTGACCTCGTTCTAAAAGAAAAGCCCCCTACCCGTATCAACCCCTCGGCAAATGGGAGCCCGTATGGGTCGGGCCATATATCGTCTAGAAGATCTTCTCCTGAGGAGCCATGCAACTTGCAGACCTCGACGGGAATCCCTTTGTACACCCAAAGGAATGGTGACAAGCCGCGCGTATACTACGCGTAAAAAAAAAAAAAACAAAAAAAAACAAAAAACAAAAAAAAAAAGAGTGCTAAAAGAGTAATACCCAACTAGGTTAGAAACCCGAAAAGGGCGGCCTAGGTAAAAAACAGGTTGCACCAAAAAAAACAAAAAAAAACTAAAAAGAGTTCACCAAAGTTGAACTACGAAGACCCGAGCTCCTCAAAATGAGGGGAACATAGGCAAATGAAACGGTTCGGTCTAAAACACAAATAAAAGCCATACTTTGGCATCAAT
The DNA here is from genome assembly GCA_022495995.1 of Adenophora triphylla var. japonica. Classification (NCBI taxonomy): domain Eukaryota; kingdom Viridiplantae; phylum Streptophyta; class Magnoliopsida; order Asterales; family Campanulaceae; genus Adenophora; species Adenophora triphylla. The sequence continues at coordinate 420,759 of JAFEMH010000713.1, forward strand.
ACAATTGATCGACCATGAAAGCGTCTCGAAAACTCTAAAGCAATTCAAATATTCATTACAAGTTAAAAGCTCTTTGATGAGTCTAAGCCCGATTCATTCCTACAACCGGCAACCCGCTAAAAGAAAACTAAGATACATAATCAAACTAATGTGTCTCACATGGCAAGAAAGGGATACTGAAACCTCGTAGTCACTCCAAGCCACTCGCATCGGCCTCTCCCTTTTCTTCCCCTCCGAGTCTTCTTTTCTTCGGACCAGAAAATGTCTGTTCCTCCTACCAAGCTCGTATAGGAACAGGATCTATCAAACCAGCCTCCGTCGTGGCCTTAGTAGCCCTAGCGTCATCCCTCATCTCCCGTAACCTAGCCGGTAGCATAGGAGCCCTCCTCTCCCCGTCTCTTGACGTAAGCCTCATAATCGCCGCGCCGTCTCCGCTCCCGTCATGAGGGTTGGCCCTCGCCTCGGCCCTCCTCCTCTCGAAACAAGCCGGTCCTCCGCACCCACAATGGCCTCACGCCGTCTCGAAAATAGCCACCCGAGTCTCTCCTGCATGCCTCTCATACCAATCCAGGTACCAAGTGGTCGTAAACACCGGTCTCTGACGCCCGAGAATGACCCGAGGAGGAAAGGCATCATACCTCCATGCTCGGGAAAGAAATGGAAACACCGAGGGATCATCCATGGAAACAGAGCCACCACCCCGGTGGCTACATCATCAAAGCCCTCCAAAGGAACTCCGCTTCCAAGCCAAACCGCCTAAGGACCAGAGCCGGAATGTAGAAGCCGGACCGAGAAAGCCCCGGAAGCATGACCACAGAGACCCATCCTCAAGCACTCGCGAGTCTCCACCCGCCAACGAGGCACCGACCATCTCGATATCTTCACCCGCGACCCGCCATCCAACGCTCCCACGAGCCCCGATCATCAAAATCTACATCAACACCTCTCCCGGCAAAAGTCCAAGGCTCGATCATATCGAGGTTTCCGAAGAACCCCCAAACGCTCCATCAACCACAGGTCAAAAGGAACGGGCCGCCCGCGCATATACCGCCGTCCGGTAGCTAACTGTCGAGAGCATGAAAAGTCTCCCCAAGAATCAAAGGAACGACATCTCTCGCCTGTGCGACAGCGAACGACAACATCCAAGCAGAGACCGATGGCGCATCCCAAAGGAATAGACCATGAACAGGTGCCAAACATACAAAGTGCAAAGGCATCCCAATAGGCATCATCCACCAAGCCTAGGCCCCTAAATCTGCCGGGAAGACCGAAATATCGAGATGATCGGAACCGCGGATCATACCTTGCGCTTCCTCCGGAAAGATGAAGGAGGACGCACAATCTGTCAACAAAAGAAGCCCTCCGGCAAAGGGACCGCTATCTCTTCCACCTCCGACCTCCAAGTAAGGCCCGAAATTCTTCGACAGTCGGAACAATCTCATTGAAGGAAAGGCAAAAGACATGCCTTCTAGTATCCCAAAACGAAGAAGAAGCTCTTAAGAGGTCATAATCCGGAACCAATTCTTTGAGAGACCACAAGCATCGTATCTTGTACCTTTCTTCAAAGAATGATCTTCTCTCGTGCATGATCTCCCTACACCACTCCTTGAACTTTTCAAAGAACAACATTTGCCTTTCTTTGGACAATTTTGGAGAATTTTTGGCCATTTCCATGGTTTTTCTCTCTTTCTCCACGAAAATGGCTGTTTGGACCGGAGGTTGAAGAAGATATTTGAATTTGAAATAAAGCAAGACCAGGTCTGAACCAAAATTAAAGGACAATGTCAGAAACTGCCCCTATCCGCGCGGATGAGTTTCCCAAAAAAAAAATCTGCAACAGTCCAAGCTGCTACGCCAAAAAAGGAATATTCCGTCCCGGTTGCTTGAAACCTGTGCAAAAAAAACTCCCCAAACCAGTTCATATACCAAACACCCTTGCAAAAAAAAAAACAAGGCTCATGCAACACTGCATTCATACTGCATTGCATTCATAAAATAAAATCCTAAACTATTACATTCCAAAAAAAAGAGTGTACATAAAAAAAAAAAACAAGCATTCATAAAATAAAATCCTAAACTATTACATTCCAAAAAAAAAGAGTGTGCATAAAAAAAAACAAGCATTCATAAAATAAAATCCTAAATTATTACATCAAAAAAAAAAAAAGTGTGCATAATCTGTACAAATCTAAATCTCAAAAAAAAAAAAAAAAATCAATCGGAATCTCCACGACCCGATGTCTCCCCGGCCCCTCTTGCGACTCGGGCCCGCCTCCTCAGAGCCCCGAAAATCTCGGGCTCGTAATCGTCCTCGTCTCCGCAGAGAGGCTCGTCAGACCAACCGGCACGCTCCGATAGGGCAAGCCGAGATCTCGCGAAAAATCGTACCCGAAGGTGAAGGCGTCTGACTCCCGCACGTACGAAGACGACCCGCCATGCCGCCAAACGTGTCCCCGCCCGTGTGGATCCCCGAGAATGACGTGATCCGAAGGCGCACCGCGCGGGGATCAAGGAGAGGAGACAAAGGAGTCTCAAGAAGTCTCTGAGCGAATAGGGAAGCCTCCCGTCCGACAGCGCCGCCGTGGTCGCTCGCTCTAGCTCGAGGAGCCCCGCAAGCGACCATCCTCCCGATGAATCTCTTGGCCCCGATCACTTGCTTCGTCGCCTTCTCGACGACCACCTCCGAAAACCGCACAAAAGCAAAAGCGTCAAAAAAAAAAAAAAAGAGGTGATGCTAAAGATGATGAAACAAAGGAAAGAAAAGAAGGAGAAAAGGTGAAACCATACCTTCATACCCTGACGAGGCCGGAAAGCTCGTGGAAGTCGCTCGGGCCGAGGGATTCGCACCCTCAATCGGACCCCATCCCGGGATATAGGAAAAATCCGTCCGAGGGTACCGCGGGATCCCAAGCCCCTCCCTATCCAAACCCGAGGCATCCTCGCCTCCTCAAGACAAATGTCGCATATGGCTCAATCGCCACGAAGTCCGAGAAGTGCCGGCTCGCTCGGTAATCATCCTGTGTCACTGACCGATCGCTCTGTGCATCATATCGGCGGGAGGCTCCACCGGTGTCCTCAAAGGCGAGTTCACGCCATGCCGGCGCGTCACCCTCTCTCCTGCATAATAGGCATCGCAGTCGACCCTCAAAATCCTCCGCCGCACCGCCCGTATCTCGCCGCCCTTCACCTGCGCTACCTCAAAGCGATCCTGTGGGAAGAATATCATCCCCTCATCCGTCTCGGCCTCCGTCAAAGGAAGGCAATCCGCGTACTGAGAGTCGTACGCCCCGGAGCTTATCTTCTCCCGGCATGCTTGGACCAAGATCGCATGGCCGGATACGCCCGACGTACTCCGCCGGCCGCCGCCACACCGTGACGTGGAAAAACTCCAACGCCCATACCGCGAAAGGTAAAAATCCAATCAATCCAAAGGCAAAAGAAAAGTGCGTGCTCAAAAAAAAAAAGAGGAAAAGCAAAAAGAGAGCTTATACCTCTAGGGCAAACTCAAAACAATACAAAGAGCTCACAGCCTTCCGGCTGTACCTATCAAGAGCAAAATAAAGCTCTGCCAGCCCGGCCTCTCCCCACGAGACATCTCCGCCGTCTCCATGTCCTCCAAGGACCTCAAGAAGGCAAAGACTCGTCCCTCAAAGATGTCCAAAGAGCGTGCTCGAGAAAGCAAACCACAAGAAGGCCCTGGCAATCTGATCGGCGCCTATCCTCTCCTCCCCAGCCTCATAGCTCGCAATGGTCTCCACGATCTTCCCGTAAACCACGGCATACTCCATCCCCATCCCCTTTTGGGAATAGGGGAAAATCCCGTAAGAGCTCGCAGACGCATCGCCGTAGCCATCCCGCCACTCAATGCCGCGCCCATTAAAGGACAGCCCGTGATCGCAAAGATAATCGGAGGGCGTAACCGTAGCCTCGCCCCGTAAGAAGTGGAAGGTGTGGGTCGCGTCCCACCAATGCCGCGCCAGAGCAAACATCAAGCTCCTTGCTCTTAGGGAACTTGACCAGCCCCTCAAGCACTCGACGAACTCCCAGAGCCCCGTCTCGACAACAACTGCTCTCTGACTCGGCAAAGCTCCTCGGCCCGCATCCGAAGCCGGTCCCACAAGTCAATCACAGACTCCACCGATCCTCGAGTCTTCATTTTGTTCAGCTGCTCCGTCACAAAACGGTGTCCGCCCTGTAAAAAAAAAAAGAGAAGAGAAAATGTCAAAAAAAAATTGCATTTGCATTAAAAAAAAAAAAAAAAAAAATTTCGACAAAGATAACAAAGATACAATGAGCATAGCCCCATTTTTCTCGCATGAAAGAAAACAATTTTCAAGAAGTCCCAATGCATTCATCAAAAAAAGATGCATTCCTACGGAAGTAAAAACTCCGTCCCATTTTCAACAAAAAAAAAAAATTGCGTACATGCATATCATCCATCTTACATGCAACGGGAGGAAAAATCCGTCCCACTTTTCAAAAAAATATATGTCCTAAACATACATACATCCCATATTGGCAAAATGCCCATTCTTTCCAAACAAAATGCATGCATTGCATCATCATTCATCAATATCAAAATTCAATTTCAAAAAAAAAAAATCATCATCATCATCAACATGCAATATTCAATTTCAAAAAAAAAGAAATCACAATTCTTCGAATTTTCACATGTAATTTTCGAATTGAAAAAAAAAAATGTGGCAAAAATGCCAATTCTTTTTCCCAAGCAAAATGCACATTTTGGGTTACTCATATACTCATTACAACATGCAAAGCATCAAAATCAAAATTCAAAGCCAAGAATATCAATCATTCGAATTTTCAAAAAAAAAAATTTCAAAAATCACCCAAAATTTTCAAACAAGAAATCAACAAAGGGATCAAAGGGTTTCAAAGTATACCGTTCGGAGATGCGGATCCGAAGCCCAATGTTGCCAAGCATCGGGGTAATGCTCCTCCTCAACCGATTGCGAAAGATTGTAATGCCTCCTCATCCGGACGAGCTCCAATCGCCTCTCCGCTACCGGGCCACGTCCTTGGCCTTGAAAAGCGCCTTCCCCGTGTTCCATTGCTCGAAAATCGAAGAAAATCGGAAGATTTTGAAGCTTTTGGGCCAAAAATGGCGGAGTTGCAGAATTTTCTCTCTCTCTCTCGTAATTTTCTGTAAAACAGAATGGGAAGAGGAAGGGCGTCGCCCTAATTAATACCTCGACTTTCAGCTCCTATCCGCGCGGATAGGGATTGCAAGGGTCAAAATGACCCTTTTGCCCCTTAAAATTTCGTGACTCGCAATTCGGCCCCAACTTGACAAAGTTAACCAAAGTTAACCAAAGTCAGCCCCTTTTCAAGAAAATCATTCCCGGCAGTAAAACGTAAGACCGAGTGCCCCGAGAAAGATAACGAGATCCCGTATCTTTCATCAAAATTGCCCCCGGCAGTCAAACGTAAGACCGAGTGCCCCGAGAAAGATAACGAGATCCCGTATCTTTCATCAAAATTGCCCTATAGCCAAACGTAAGACCGAGTGCCCCGAGAAAGATAACGAGATCCCGTATCTTTCATCAAAATTACCCCGGCACAAACGTAAGACCGAGTGCCCCGAGAAAGATAACGAGATCCCGTATCTTTCATCAAAATCTTCCCTAGCCAAACGTAAGACCGAGTGCCCCGAGAAAGATAACGAGATCCCGTATCTTTCATCAAAATCCTCCCCTGGCAAACAAACGTAAGACCGAGTGCCCCGAGAAAGATAACGAGATCCCGTATCTTTCATCAAAATTGCCCCTAGCCAAACGTAAGACCGAGTGCCCCGAGAAAGATAACGAGATCCCGTATCTTTCATCAAAATCCTTCCCTGCAGCCAAACGTAAGACCGAGTGCCCCGAGAAAGATAACGAGATCCCGTATCTTTCATCAAAATCTTCCCCGGCAAGCCAAACGTAAGACCGAGTGCCCCGAGAAAGATAACGAGATCCCGTATCTTTCATCAAAATCTTCCCTGCAGCCAAACGTAAGACCGAGTGCCCCGAGAAAGATAACGGATCCCGTATCTTTCATCAAAATCTTCCCTAAGCAGTCAAACGTAAGACCGAGTGCCCCGAGAAAGATAACGAGATCCCGTGTCTTTCATCAAAATCTTCCCCGGCCAAACGTAAGACCGAGTGCCCCGAGAAAGATAACGGATCCCGTATCTTTCATCAAAATCTTCCCTGCAGCCAAACGTAAGACCGAGTGCCCCGAGAAAGATAACGAGATCCCGTATCTTTCATCAAAATTACCCCTAGCCAAACGTAAGACCGAGTGCCCCGAGAAAGATAACGAGATCCCGTATCTTTCATCAAAATCAAACGGCAGTCAAACGTAAGACCGATTTCCCCAAGAAAGATAACGAGATCCCGTATCTTTCATCAAGATCATCAAACGGCAGTCAAACGTAATACCGAGTGCCCCGAGAAAGATAACGAGATCCCGTATCTTTCATCAAAATCATTCGACGGCAGTCAAACGTAAGTCCGATCTCCCGAGAAAGATAACGAGATCCCGTATCTTTCATCAAAATCATCCAACGGCGGTCAAACGTAAGACCGATTTCCTGCACGAATACGTCCGATTTTCCTCAAAGAAAGGCTAACGAAATCCCCAAAGAAAGTTAACGGAATCCCAAAAGCCAACGGAATCTCGAGTAGTACTCGAACTACGAAAGGGCTTGATTCCCACTAGGGATACGTAGGTAGCCTATCATTAGGTCCAAACCCTCGACCAAAACGGTCACCCTCTCCTTCGGCAACAGACGAAGTCCACCGAAAGGCCATTTCAAATTAAGGTCCGAGGCGCCTAAAAGCATCATCATCATCAAGGTCCAAGGCACCTAAAAAGCCATCTTCAAGGTTCGAGGCACCTAAAACGCCATCATCATCAAGGTCCGAGGCACCTAAAACGCCATCTCCAAGGTCCGAGGCACCTAAAACGCCATCTCCAAGGTTCGAGGCACCTAAGACGCTATCACTAGAAAGCGATAAATCGCAATCATCCCCAAGTTGAGACCGAAAATGGTCATTCCTATCCCCACAGAGCGGATAGCCATCGACCGAAAATGGTCATCTCTTATCCCCAAGCAGAAGTTTCTTTCCAAAGAAACGACCGTAGAACTCGCTCATCAGGTTCGAGGCACCTAAAACGCCATCATCTCCAGGGTCAAAGACCCGAACTACGACTGGCTTGATTCCCATTCGGGATACGTAGGTAGCCTATCGCTAGGTTCAGCCACCCGATCACTCGATCATCCTGCCAAATATGGAGCCTTACTCTTATCGACGACCCCGCTTCCTTCGAAAGCGCCGTCGCCGAGGGGCTACTGTAAGTGCTCCAATTTGAGCTTGTTAGAATTTTCGTTAGAAAATTAACGAAAGTTATAACATTTCCAACAATTCCTAACTATCCTAACTTTTCTAACAAAGTGAGGGTAAAATGGGCATTGTTATTTAAGGTTAAACCTTAAAAAGAATCTTAAAAAGAAAAACAAAAGAAGAAAACCAAAAATGGCAATGGCTGGAAACATAAACTGGCTGCCTAATTTGAATTTCAAAAAGAAATATTCTTCTTGTCCAAAGTCAAGCCGCATTTAATGAACAAAGGCACGCCATCGGACCTATCCGCGCGGATACCTTTGCATTTTCAGAGGGCTATAAATTGAGCCCTCCAAAGCCACAAAAATAAGAGAAAGAACACATTTTGCACCGAACCTCGCGAAATATAGAGAGAAAACAAGTGAGAATTCACTTGAATTGTCACCATTTTCTCTCCAATCTTTCCCAACTCATACTCATCCACTCACTCTCATATTAAAGCCCTAAACACTCATACACTCAAGCCAAACACTCAAGAACACAAGGAAGATTGGTAAACCCTCCTCTTCCTAACCCTAAATCTCATCCATGCATGCATCTTCAAACTACAAAATGTAGTTCTTTCATCTTCTTGCTCTAGATCTAAGAAGATCACCATGGAAGACCATCTCCATGGATGATCTTCTACAAAGATCAAAATTATTTTTAAGCTTTCTTACTTTCTTGCAAAGAAAACTCATTTTCAAAACCCTAAAAACCATTTTCAAGCATAAAATCTTGATTTCAAAGGATAAAATTCCCCTTCCCAAGCAAATGAAATGCTTAGTCCTAATGTACCCCAAGGATGGTTTGGTATAGTTGATTCACCACTAAAATGTCTAGTGATCACTAACCAAAACCTAGGGAAATGGGGACAAGCATGGATGCAAAACCCCTTAAAATCATATTTTCTTTCTTGAGAAGTTGCTGTCCAGTAGCAATTTTCTCAGACCTCAGTCCATGGTCTTAATTTTTGGACACAGATGAACTTGGAATTTGGTGTTGACTACAAAATACCTTTTGTAGCCAACATCCAGATATTTCCAGACATATTTTTACCTTATTTTTTGGGTGAGTAAAACTCCTCTTTTCAAATTTTCTTTCAGAGGCTAGTTCATCAGCTTCTGGGAATCCAGATCTCATATCTGAGGTTTCCATAAGGTTTTGACCCCTCAAATCTTCTCCAAAATGGAAAATTCCTTCGTACAAACTTTATTTAAGGTGTCTAGAACAACTTTCATTCTCTGAGTTTATCCAGATTATGAAGTTTTAAGACCCTTGAATCCCTTTCAAAATCAAAGGTCCACTGCCTTTTTCATTCTGGCAGAAATGGCTCTCAACTTCAAAAGGTCTTTTGAGTACCAAATCTCAATCCAAAAATCTTCCAAAAAATCATGGGATCAGTTTAAAGTCTTAAAAAGATATCCCAATTTTTACTTTTCTGAGTTTCAACTTATTTTGGCCAAAACACACACACACACACACACACAAATGATTTTCAGCTTGGAAGACTCGTTTTACGAGGCGCGTCGGGTGCACACTAACGTCCTTCCCGACGCGTAACATGACCTCCGAACCTAAATCTCTGATCTCGGGCTTTTTTCAAAGTTTTGGCCCTCAAAATTAAAATGGCGTGGCGACTCCGTTTTCGTTGATTTTTTCAAACCAAAAAAATGGGAAAATTTTCGAATGGCACACATCATCACACCTTTGCACCTAAAACCCCCATTTTCAAATAAAAATGTCATTTTTATGCATCATTTGCACATAAAAATCCAATCTTTTCAATAAAAATGCATCCTTTGCATTCAAAAACCTTTTCCAATGCATCATTTGCATAAAATCCTATCTTTACGCATCACTTGCATAAAGATCATTTCTTTCAATCAAAAAGCATCATTTGCTAAAACCAAAAATGTCATCTTTTCATTAAAGAGTCATTTTTCATCATGCATTTCCCCTTTCCCTCAACCTTGGAACGGACCGGTGTAAAAGATCCTATCTTTACATCGTTCCTTCCATTAAAGGTTCACGATTTCTTTGGAAAGGGATAACCTTGAACCCTATATCTCCGATTATCGCTTAAGAAAGAGTATGAAGCCTCTATACGAGCTCGACCGTCTTAAAGCGTAGGATTGATGGGCTAAGGACCTTCCTTTTCTAAAGAACCTCATCTTTGACCATAAAGAGAGTCATTCTCTCGATCACGTAAGTCCCGAGGGTCCCGAGGTTAAAATGCGATGATCACAAGTCACAAGATGAGTGCGGGATCATAATCCCAAATACATAAATTCCAAGGAATCCCGAGCGACAACCAATAAATGGTTTGTACGTCCGGAAGACAACTTGGGACATTCCCTCCTTATTTTCAAACACATGCACACAAGAAAGCACGCAAGCAAGCACGATTAATGAAATCATGGGAGACTTGCTCCGGCAAGGCACCTTGGGTGAACGCCAAACGTTCTTCCCAAGGGGTAACTTAACCTCCGAACCCATAAAACCTTTTTTTCAAAGTTTTGAGGTAATCAAAATGGCGTGGCGACTCCGTTTTTCAAATTAAACCGGATGTCTTCAAACTCGCGTGAATCCAACAAAAATTTGGGCACACATTCATAGTTTGGCGACTCCGCTGGGGACATCCCAAAGGAGAAAAGCTTTTATTTTTCAAAGAACAAAAAATCGATACTCGGTATATAGTTGGAAACCACTTACCCTTCCTGTACACTCCCTGACGTGGGAGTTGGGATAACCGGTGGTTTAACAATCCACGTACCAGTATCCCTTTTCGAAAAAAAACAATTTTGAAAAAAAAAAAGAAAGCTTTTCCCTTTGAGCGGGTTAGACTCCCGCCGCCGATTTCATTAATCATGCTTGCTTTCTTTACCATGCATTGCATCATTTGCATCTTGAAATTTGTGCATACTTTGAAACGGGAAACAACCCGAAAAATAGCAAAAGGAGTGGAACCTGGAAAATTGATCCATGCGATTAAATGCGGCTCAATCCTCCTTGGATTCCGACCGGGCGACCTCGGTGCAATTCCACCAGAAAATCATGGTTAATCCGGGCAGCCCTAGCACTTGGGGCTACTCGGCTCCATGATCGACTGGGCTCCCGAGAAAATTTACGTGCTTATGTGTTGCATTCTCCCCGTCCCAAAAATCATTCCTTTAAAATACATTTCGAAAATCTGTTTTAACTCAAAAAGGAACATTTTTAGGAGACCGCACACTACGCGCACTCCGATATATCCCGTACACTTTGCACGCACGTCCTTCAAACCCGAGGGTGGTTCCACTGCAGTCACGGACAGCCTTACGATGCTCCCGGGCGCGCACGGAATCATCCCAACCTCCCCATGGTAGCCAGTGTCGACCAATGCACAGTCCGTGTCACACGTTTCAAAAAACCGTGACTTTTTGGTTGGTTTTTGGTCTAGTCCGTGTCATATAGCCCAGTTGCATACCCTCGTAAAGGTCAAGCCTTAGTTCATAACGGAAGAGGAACTCTGCCAAAATTCCGACAAGGAAAAATTGGCGAGATCTTGACTCCGACATTGACTTTGACCTTGACCTGCACGGAATGCGTGAGAATCGAGACCGAGTCTTTGCCAACAAATCAAAAGATCTTTCGCTCAAGTGAAGTTCTGCCAAAATTCTGACAAGGAAAAATTGGCAAGATCTTGACCCGGCATTGACTTCGATTCTGACTCATGCCCGGCGTATGCAACGAAGTTCAATGTGACACTGTGTCATTCAGCTGTTGCCGCCCGACCCATGCCTATTATCTTCTCCGACATTACCGAAAGTCAAAACGTCATTCGCTCAAGCGAAATTCTGCCGAAATTCTATCAAGGCAGAAAGACGAGACTTTCCCGGTATTGCCTTGACTATAATCCGCATCGCTCGTGTGTTAAAAGGTCCTATGACCCGCTAGACCCGTTAGGAGAGTTCTTTACTCTCGGTCGGTGGGATCCGCGTGCCCTATAGGACCCTCGCCCGGGGCTGTCCACCCTGAGAGGTCGAAATACAGGTGGAATACGAGGGGCTTATAGACGTAGTGACGGAACCCACTGATCCAGGATCTAGAGTAGTTGCGAAAAAGAAGGGCAAATCCCCTTTTCCAACCAAATAGATATTAATAAAAGACATTGTTTTAAGTAAACTTGAACAATTAACGGAATCATAATTGCATTTTCCTATCTCTGATATCCCTAATCGAGACCTCCTCGGTCCGATTTCCAATTTTTCTGTCTCGACCTTTCATGGTCAAATCCCTAATCGAGACCTCCTCGGTCCGATCTCCGATTTTTTCCTATCTCTGATATCCCTAATCGAGACCTCCTCGGTCCGATCTCTGTTTTTTTCCTATCTCTGATATCCCTAATCAAGACCTCCTCGGTCCGATTTCCGATTTCCCTGTCCCGACCTTTCATGGTCATATCCCTAATCGAGACCTCCTCGGTCCGATTTCCGATTTCCCTGTCCCGACCTTTCATGGTCATATCCCTAATCGAGACCTCCTCGGTCCGATTTCCGATTTCCCTGTCCCGACCTTTCATGGTCATATCCCTAATCGAGACTTCCCCGGACCGATTTTCCGATTTTCCTGTCCCGACCTTTCATGGTCATATCCTTAATCGAGACCTCCTCGGTCCAATCTCCGATTCTCCCTCTCAACCTTTCATGGTCAAATCTCTAATCGAGACCTCCTCGGTCCGATCTTCAATTTCCAATCTTGACCTTTCAAGGTCTCATCTTTTCCGGTCAATTAGGATTAGGAGAAAATGTGTTTTGAGTAAAAAAACTTAAGCGATAAGTGCATGTTACTTGAGCCTTTAGCCTAAACACTTACCTCCGAGTCTAAATCTTACCTACCTTACCTATCCCCGAGCCTAAACCTTTCCTGTCCCTTTCTCGCAGCGAGAAAGAAGTGGGTGAGAACACCGGGTCAGCGGCTTTTCAGAAAACCTTAGGTTCGCAGGTTCATCGGCTCGTAGAGTCGAATGACAGATTTGGACAGAAACGGTGAGGGTGCAGGGAATCGGATGGTTAGGAAGGAAGAGTTAGTCCTGGCTTTGGAAAGCGCCCATAAGGTTCATCAAGAACAGCAAGCCATGCTCATTGACGCACTCCGTCGTCATGGAGTTCGTGTCACGCTGAGTCGAACGGTTCTTCGGGGGTGGTAGTCGAAGATGAGACTTTGGAAACAAGTGATTTCGCCCTTCATCCTATGACCAAGACCCCCTGCCTATAACCAATACCTTCCTCCATCCACATACGATCCCTTGCCAAGGACCACTCCTCCTCAGTCCTTTCCAACATCCCAGCTCATCCGGCTCCATCGCCCTCGGCTCACTCGTAACGGATTGGGCTTCACCTCACCTGTTCATCAATTTCAAGCATACCGCGCTTACGCTCCGCCGCATAATCAATTTGAGTTATGTGGCTATGTTCTGAAGCCCCTACACCCACCTGAATGTGATCATGAGTTGCCAAAGGATGATTCAAGTCTCCAGCTGTCACCTACCGGACTTAATGAATTCAACCGTCAGTTTGCTACTACAAGTCCTGTTGCCAGTTCCGGTAACCCGAGAGTCCCCGTTGACCCCCATGTGGCAATATTGATGGAACAAGTGAAACAAATGCAAGAGAAGTTTGACTTCATGATGAGTATCAATACTCCCTTGACCCCAGACGTCGAACCAAGCAAGGAAATGACTCCACCAAACATGACCCAATGCCACCAAAGACCAAACAAAGAACCGTACCCAGCTCAGCACCAGTTCCTCACAAAGGAAAGAGTGTCGTAGCCTCCTTCAGCCAGATCCAACAATGGAACCAACTGGACAATGGAACTCCGAGTCTTGAGAACAACAAGGTTTCCCAAAAACCTCGCTCCTTTCACTTTGACGATGCAGAGATGCCTTTAAGCAAGATTCTGGAAGAGCTAATGAAAGAAAAACTCATAAAGCCACTGGAAAATTGGAAGCCCAGGAACCCCAGTGTTCTGGCCGATTTGAGTCCAAGTATTGTCTTTCCATCAATACCATGGGCACAACACCGACAATTGCACCTCTTTGAAGTATGAGATCCGAAGCCGATAGAAGATGGGAAGTTTGAGAACCTCCATGGGCCGAAATGTAAAGTTACGGTAAGAGGTCAGTTCAAGAAGAGCAAGGTCAGAAACGTCAGCCTGATGATTTTGGGATGCCTATGAGCAAAGTTTTCGATGATTTGGTGAAACAAGGCCTTCTCACACCTCTCAAGAATTATAAGCCAAGAAACCCAAGTAGATTTGACAAGGCCAAGTTCTGCGGATACCACAAGCATTATGGTCACATGACGGACAAGTGTTTGGATCTGAAGAAAGAAATTCAGTGGCTGATCTACGAAGGAAAGCTCAAGTTCCCCGGGCACCAACCAGCGAAGAGTAGCTAGACTAGGGTCTACTTATCCTTAAGCAAGATTAAAAAAAAAAAAAAAAAAAAAAAGAAAAATAGTCTCTCAGTCAACCTTCGTAGGTTCTAGTACTTTTCTCTTTCAAATCAAGTCCTCCACGGACATTGTAATTAATCTTCAATTTTCTATAAAAGAGTCTTCTTCTTTTCTTGCTAGACTTAAGACATTATTTGCACACCTACATTACATTTAATGAAATGGTTTTATTTTATATGATCATTTGCATTGCTCAACAAATAATCTCTCGAAATAATTAACGTTCTGATTAATCGGTGTGAGAAAGTCAACTAATGCCATCAAGCCATACACTTTCCTTACCCCACAAAAGGCCTCCATCAAGCCATACACTTTCCCAATCATGCCCCCACCTTCATCTTGACCAAGTCAACGGCGGCATCATCAAGGGACAGCAAAAGACCACTCAGCTTCAAAAGATTGACCCCGTGTCGGCAACAACCTAGGAGCTTGGCTTAGACCTCAAGGATATCAAGAATGTTCAAGCAGGGGCTCGCCTTGGCCTTCAAGTGCTTCAGAAAATCAAAAAATAAAATAAAATAAAATAAAATAAAATAATAATAAATAAAAAAAAAAAAAAAAAATGCGGTAAAAAGAGTAATACCCAATAGGGCCGAAAATCCCAGAAAAGGGCCGTCTAGGCAAAAAACAGGGTTGCACATATAAAAAAAAAAAAGAGGTCAAGGACCCAGCACCGCCCATTAAAAAGCTTGACGGAAAGGCAAGATCAAAGCTCAGAAAATGAAAGTTGTCGATCGAGCGGTCGAAGCAAAGTCAGAAGCATTTCATAAGCCTGTAAATCCTTTCTCCCCCAATGAAAGATGAAGCAATTGAAGCAGCCGTCCAAAAATGACTTGGTCAAGGAATCATCCCGAGGCCCAAGCCTCACCATCCAATCTTTTCATCCGAGCCTTTTCACTAAAATGAACCACAAATCCCATTTCCCAAAGCCAAACATAGTCCGGCCAAGGCCGAACTACGACGACCTGAGCTCCTCACAACGAGGGGAACGTAGGCAACCAGCAGTGGCCCGGTCATAAACACATCCAAATTTTCGAAAACCCGATCTCATCAAATGACCTCTCCCATAAGACACAGTCAGATTCCAGAAAACCCGGTCTCATCAATGACCTCCCTATACACAAACCTTTCTTTCACACCAGCCAATCTCGATCCGCGGCATTGGTTGACTTTCTCCTCATGACTAATAAGAATGTTTTTTTTTTTCATATCGAGATTAGTGGTTGAATAACCCGAACATCAATAAAGGGTTTTAAGCAATCTTGTGATCATTGTAAATAAAACAAGTTTTCAGATGTCTTGACAAGTCTTCTCTTTCTACATCTTAGGGAAAATAGTGCTAAACACTGATTTTCTGTCAGCAGGGGCTTCCATACACTTTTACAAACCCTTCTACGCTTATACTCTCTCAAAAGAGTCAAACCCAAAGCGAGTTTTTGCGCCTACATTGAATAAGGCCGTCAAAATAACACAAAAATCGGGATCTATTCCCACTTTTCGAAAAAATATGCCCCTGCATGTATAAATTTCTGAAATTCTCTTCGTCCACATCTTCTTAAGGTTGACTGATTGACTAAATAAAATAAAAAAAGAAAAAAAGAAAAAAGAAAAAAAAAAGGATAGGTTTTCCCTCTTCTGCTACAATTCGCATTAGGGTTGCTTCGAAACTCTCCAAGGTTGGGACTTTGTCAAAGCGGTCCTTTAAACTGGGGCTTCTTTAGCCATTTTGGGGTACGCATCAGGTTCTTCACTAGGTCCCTAGATAAATTCGATTTTGGTCAGATCAACCTCAGGATCACTTTCGCATGTACCAATCATATTGGGATCTTCTCCTTAGACCGGGGCTTCACCAAGACCTCGCCTACTCAGTTTGTCCAGCCGGGGCTTTGCCACCAGGGTTTTGCCAATGAAAGGATCTTTCCTTACTTCAACAAGATATGGGGCTTTTGCAGAAAGTATTTCCTTAGACCGGGGCTTCGATAAGTTGCATCCATCCCTAGAAGAGAGGATTGGTCACTTCGACATCTGTTAGCATCAGCTTCAAATGCTAGAGTGTGAGAAAAGAACATTCACCGAGACCCGAGGTTCAAACCCGGCCTCAGCCAAGAGGGAATGCTAGTCCACGTGAGACAACATCTCAAAGCAACAATAGCTTCAGCCCGCACCCAAGGGATACAACCCCACCTCGTTTGAAACCCGTCTTAAACAATTCCCAAATACGTTCCATATGTACATCCGCACTAGCCCCTACCATGTTTCCAAGAGAAAAATCATCCCTAGGCTCAAGTAACGTGCCAATTGCTAATGATAACGTTTTCTCCCAAAAGCGCCTTCGTTACTTCCGTTATAACGAGATAACGCCAGGCGACAGTTTCCTAATTGTCAAAACGTCGAAAATCCTAGACATCGTTCCTAACTGTCTAGGTAAAGCTTGAACTACGATCAAGGCTTGATTCCTCCGGGATACGTAGGTAGCCTTTCGTAAAGGTTCAGCCATCCGACCACGTTGGTCATCTTTTCCTTTCTCCATTCTTCAATAAAAGTCTAGCTATCTGACCGCTTTGGTCACCCCTTTTGATTTGGAACATTCCTATGAAGGATCAGTTGTTTGACCTCCTAGGTCACCCCGTTTCCATCCTTATAGGGAGGGACTAATATCTCTTTGCCATTGTCCCAAGGAGGCCAGGTAGGTGACCTCTTTTGGTCACCCAATTCCAACCTATGTCTGCAATTCCATTCCAGTTCCAAAGGCAATGAAAAGCACAGTTCAGGCTTACTATGTCGCGCGACATAACAAGCCATGTCGTGCGACATAACAAGCCACATCAGACATCAGACATCAGCAGCATCCTGTTTTTCCCAGGGCAATCCCCGACATGTCAAAAGCTGCAAATACCATTCATACACTTCTCAAATGCATAGGGGAAGGGTCCTTTACCCCATGTACACCCATTGCATTCATATTCAAGCCAAAAATCCATTCAAATCATTCAAGCCAAATACCATACCATTGTCATTTCATAAGTGCGTGCAACAAAAGGCTAACAATGTACGTACAAAATGAAATAAGCCAAGTCCAAAAGATGTGCATAGCAAAAATAAATGACATGTTTTCCCTAAAAGGGTACAATAACCAAAAAGCCATAAATGTCTAAGGGGAAGGGGGCTACTCGAATCCTCTCCATCACCCTCTTCATCATCCTCTCCCTCATCTCCATCCTCGTCGTCATCCTCGGCCTTCCTCTGGCTCATCATCAGTGTCGTCCGAAGGTGCCTCGTAGGCTATGGTCCCCGTGCGATAGTAGTCGTCGAGCTCGGTGATAACAGTAGAGTCAAGCTCGTAGTCCGTAGCCGTCTCAGCTCCCCCATCCTCATCATCATCATCGTCAATCTCAATGGGTCTGTAAAGAGGCACATTTGCAGTCTTTGTCCGAGGCGTCGGTCCTCTAGTGCTCCCGCTGGTGCCCACGTCATCGAGCGGCTCTTCTTCCTTCTCGGTTGACCAGGTGGAGAGATATCAATCGAACCCCGTGACCGGCACCGATTCTTCCGGAAACTCATGCCTTTCGGAGCTTGCCAATCATGCCCACGCCGCGGTATATGCCCTGGTCAAGTGCCTCGTAAGCTTTGGCGAGCACTGTTACAAGCAGACATAATAAGTGTCAGAATACAGTTCTTGATAACAGAAAGAGATGCAATCAATCCAAAAGACGTAAGAAACAATACTTACAGATTTAGAACCTCGCGGGAGCACCAGATGAGGATGAGCCTGTGACATATCAATGTGAGCTCGCCTCATGCGACCGCCACCCTGATAATCAATGAAAGTCGGGGGCAAAGGAGGTCTAGCCACGTAGCCAGTCGAAGGCCCCGCGCTATGGGCACCATAACCAACCCCGGTGCAGTGGGACCGAAGATGCCTGGCCACGTACAAAGTATAGTCCCCCTCCCGTGTGTAGAGATGTGCTGCCATGCCTACAATCAGAGCATCTACATTCGCCAACTGGCGAGGCAGCCACATCTTAGCTGGAGGATCATCAGGGATCCGAGCATGCCTATTCGGCCCATGCTGTCTATACACTCTCTCTCCTAGATACAAGGCATCTCCAGACAAGCCCACTAGCAGCTTGCGACACTCTGTCAAGTGCGCAGCGTGATCCAAATCCGGGTCATCGTAACGGCCGACCGGGGAACAAGCTCACTGTGGAATCCCTCTCGGGCATGTCGGCGTATCATGGTACGAGGCCGTGATCCCGCACCTCGAACCCTCCGGTGTCCGGTCTGTTTCTGGCATTCTTTGTCCACCGACGAAGAGCGGGAAAAGTGGTGGCAGGAAACTCATCCTGTATCTGCCACTCATAATGCCAAAGTACTCGAAGGCCCAAGCCTGAAAAGGAGAAGAAGAAGTCAAAACAGGAAAACAAGGGATATAATGAAATGCGCAAAAGAAAAGAGATCAAGGTGAGAGAATACCTCGAAAGCCAGATGAAAGCAGGTGAAGTACTTCGCCTTCCCTCGGCTGACGTCATCTAGGGCCAAATACATCTCGGCTAAACTCACCTCCCCCGGGACGAGATTCCCGACAGTATCCCAGGCTCTCAGTAGCTCCAACAGTGAAATCAAAGCAGTAGATGCGCTGTTGATGAACAGCATGTCGGAAAAGCCCACCCATACAAAAGCTCTAGCCAATCTCTCGGCTCTCAACGGGATCATCTACCACAGTGTAGTCCCTGCTCTGCCCCTCAATCAGGCCATGTAGCACCCCCAACTCATATCCATTCCCCTTCTTGATCCGGGGAACGAAACCAAGTAAGCCCATAAAATCATCATCAGCAATAGGCTGGGGCTCAACTCCCTGTACAGGCTCCTCTATGTAGAGCGGCTCATCCGTAAAGGGCGATCTGTGATGACCGCAAAGTCCAGCGGAGTGACCGTCGTCTCACCCCAAGAGAAGTGAAATGAGTGAGTGGTCTCCCACCGTAACTCTCTCGAATGCCCTCACCAGATCCACACTCCTGCGAGTGCCCCAGATGGCCTTCGCCATCTCAAAAAATTGCCCTAGCCCGGCGGTGTAAATCATGCCCTTAGGCGAGTCCACCTCGCTCTCGGCTACCCGGCAAGCTATCCCATAGCCTCGCCAATCACCTCGGGGAGCCACGGGTGCGCAATCCCTGCAAGAAAACATGGCACAAGTATTAATATTTCGTGCTATTTCTGAAAATCATCTCAAGCAAAAATGGGTCAAAACAGATCAATGAATGGCATGCATTACACCTCCCAGATCAATCTATGATTTCATGACAGTTCATGATTTAATTCATAAGCCCAGTCTGAAGGCATTCAGTTCAAATCAATTTCGCCCAAATTGAAAGAAATTTCCAAGAAACCCTAGGTTTCTTACCTCTTCCTTCTTCCGAACATCCGAAGTATGCTCATCGAGCTGTGGGTAGAAATCTCCTCTTGGTGCTTCCGGAAGAAACGGCCGTTGATTCCTTTGCACCCCCTTTCTTCGAGTAGCTAAGTTGGCATGTTGAGAAGCCCTCTTGGTCGGATAGAGCCTAGGAGGCATTCTTCAATTGAATCGGACTGAGAAGTGTTGGATTTCTCTCGATTTCCTTCGAATCTCCCTCTCTGATGTTCGCCCTCTCTCTCTTCTCACTGTCGCCTCCCTCTCAATTTCAAGTCTAATTAAATTTCAAATGGCGACTGTGCGAATTTTAAAGAAATCTGTTCACCTGGCCTCTTATGTCGTGCGACATACTAAGCCCCTGTGGCTGATTTTTACAATTTTGCCCCTGAAGGCTCAATTTTATGATTTTATCCTTCATAGGTCTGTTTTACCCCTTGTGCCCCTGGCATTTCCAATCATTTTTCGATCAAATTTTCCCTCCAGTGCCCCCGAGGCTTATTTTACAAATTTACCCCCTGTGGCTCATTTTATTTGCCTTTGGCATTTTTAATTCACTTCTTTTACAAAAAAATTATCAGGATACGTCCTACTTTCTTTACAAAAATCATCGAGTCCTTCTTACTTCTTTAGTCTCTGTTATTTCCGTCATAAAGAAATAATGTCATCTAGCTTTAGCTACCCATATCTCTGATTCGAAAGAGATTGAGACGTATGCTCAAGTTTTTCTATCTTTAGCTACCCATATCTCTGATTCGAAAGAGATTGAGACGTATGCTCAAGTTTTTCAAACTTTAGCTACCCATATCTCTGATTCGAAAGAGATTGAGACGTATGCTCAAGTTTTTCTATCTTTAGCTACCCATATCTCTGATTCGAAAGAGATTGAGACGTATGCTCAAGTTTTTCAAACTTTAGCTACCCATATCTCTGATTCGAAAGAGATTGAGACGTATGCTCAAGTTTTTCTATCTTTAGCTACCCATATCTCTGATTCGAAAGAGATTGAGACGTATGCTCAAGTTTTTCAAACTTTAGCTACCCATATCTCTGATTCGAAAGAGATTGAGACGTATGCTCAAGTTTTTCTATCTTTAGATACCCATATCTCTAATTCGAAAAGAGATTGAGAAGTACACTCAAGTTTTTCCAAGCAAGTTTTTCCAAGCTTTAGCTTCCTCTATCTCCGTCATAAAAGAGATAGTACCTTAAGCTTTAGCTTCCGTTAGAATGAATTAATGTCAGGTGACATCCTCCAGTAATTGTCAATCGTGTGACATCCTCCGGATTGTCAATCGTGTGACATCCTCCAAGAATTGTCAATCGTGTGACATCCTCCGGTAATTGTCAATCGTGTGACATCCTCCGGTAATTGTCAATCGTGTGACATCCTCCAAGAATTGTCAATCGTGTGACATCCTCCAGCAATTGTCAATCGTGTGACACCTCCATTAATTGTCAAAATCTCAAGAATCCTAGACATCGTTCCTAACTATCTAGTGATGCTTGAACTACGATCAAGGCTTGATTCCTCCGGGATACGTAGGTAGCCTTTTATAAAAGGTCCAGCCATTCGACCACTTTGGTCACCCTGTTTCTTTGTCACTCCTCAGTGATAAAGCGACCCCTCATAGAAGTTCGTATATCCGACCACCTTGGTCACTCCTAGCATATCCCCAGTAGGATCAATTGTTTGACCTCCTAGGTCATTTTCTCTTCTTTTTCCCCAGCAAGAGACCAGTTTCTCTTCTTCCTCCCTCAGCGGATCCAAAGTTCCGAACTACGGCCTGGATTGATTCCTCCGGGATACGTAGGTAGCCTTCCAAAAGGTTCAGCCACTCAACCACCTTGGTCACCCAATCCGTCTCGGCATTCGCCAGATCGGATCCTTTTCTATCGACAACCCCACTCGCCTTGCAAGTGACGTTGCCGAGGGCTTCGTAAGTACCCAAATCGGCTCATGCCTTCCGTTAAATTTCCCGGCAATTTCGGTAAGTTTCCGGTAATTCCCTGACCTTCCTAGTGTTCCGGAAATGTCCTGGAGCAGTCCCAAATTAAAATTAGGGCTGAAGGAAGCCTTCCTAATTAAGAAAACACGTTTTTCTTAATTAGGAAGAAGGTTCTAGAATAATGCCACCTTGCATGGTTCTAGAATGCTGAGTCATTGTGGATAAGCCCGCACGGCTGCATTAGCCCAAGGTCTTTGGCCGCACGGCTTCATTAGCCTTATCCAGACTGCCTATAAATAGAGCCCTCCTCTACCCATTTTAGACAACAAAAATCATCCCCCATCACACATAATACGTAAAATACACTCCCAAGAGCTGCTGGAAGTCCAAGAAGGTGAAGAAGAAGGCCAAGAAGCCACCTCCCTCCTCCTTGAAGATCCCAAGATCAACTCCTCCTCCTAGCTCCATCCAAAGAAGAAGAGGAAGCAATTGGTAACCTCGCACGCCCTAACCTTGCTTTTAATTGATATACTTGCTCATTGCATTCATATATCTTGCTTGGGACTTGGCATTTATTCATAAAGATCACATCTTTATCACCCCCTTTCCCTTTTGCATGCATTAAGACCTCATTTGTCATAAAAATGTAGTCTTTTTCATAAAGGTGCATCCTTTGCACCTAAAACCCCCATTTTCAAATAAAAATGTCATTTTTATGCATCATTTGCACATAAAAATCCAATCTTTTCAATAAAAATGCATCCTTTGCATTCAAAAACCTTTTCCAATGCATCATTTGCATAAAATCCTATCTTTACGCATCACTTGCATAAAGATCATTTCTTTCAATCAAAAAGCATCATTTGCTAAAACCAAAAATGTCATCTTTTCATTAAAGAGTCATTTTTCATCATGCATTTCCCCTTACCCTCAACCTTGGAACGGACCGGTGTAAAAGATCCTATCTTTACATCGTTCCTTCCATTAAAGGTTCACGATTTCTTTGGAAAGGGATAACCTTGAACCCTATATCTCCGATTATCGCTTAAGAAAGAGTATGAAGCCTCTATACGAGCTCGACCGTCTTAAAGCGTAGGATTGATGGGCTAAGGACCTTCCTTTTCTAAAGAACCTCATCTTTGACCATAAAGAGAGTCATTCTCTCGATCACGTAAGTCCCGAGGGTCCCGAGGTTAAAATGCGATGATCACAAGTCACAAGATGAGTGCGGGATCATAATCCCAAATACATAAATTCCAAGGAATCCCGAGCGACAACCAATAAATGGTTTGTACGTCCGGAAGACAACTTGGGACATTCCCTCCTTATTTTCAAACACATGCACACAAGAAAGCACGCAAGCAAGCACGATTAATGAAATCATGGGAGACTTGCTCCGGCAAGGCACCTTGGGTGAACGCCAAACGTTCTTCCCAAGGGGTAACTTAACCTCCGAACCCATAAAACCTTTTTTTCAAAGTTTTGAGGTAATCAAAATGGCGTGGCGACTCCGTTTTTCAAATTAAACCGGATGTCTTCAAACTCGCGTGAATCCAACAAAAATTTGGGCACACATTCACAACTATCAACTGGGGCTACGCAAGCCGGGATCGTTCTCTGCCCCCTCTGCTGCTTACTGTCTCAGACGCGCGATACACTCTGTCCTCACGAGCAATGGACCTGCTGCAATCTGTACTCCCGGGAGCGTCCCCGACTTGCCTAGCTGCGCCATTTTATTTTCCCACCTCGCGGAAGAGGGTCCACCCCATTACAAACACTTTTTGTCCTATACACAATCCCTCATAGCATAATGGCTACCTACACATCTGCTCACCAAGCCGTGCAAAACCCCCCTACTTCCTATTCTCCCCAGCTGAGATGGACTTGTGCAACAAAAGATTAATAATGCATAAGCAAAGAGTCTAATAAAATGCTAAGTGTCTAGAGTGTTGTGTCTCCCCCCGCAGAGTACAATAATCAGGTGATCGTAATGTGATCGTGAGGACTGCCCCTCGAATCACAATCTTGGACAGAGATTCCAAATCATGCAGGTGACAGACCTCGCCTCTATTATCTTCATAAGGCCCAGAACTACGACCGGCTTGATTCCCTTTTTAAGGGATACGTAGGAATCCTTTCTCCAAAGGTCCAGCCATCTGATCTCACCAGCATCATCGGAAAGAGCCCTAGCTGCCTCAACCCCCAAGCAGTGACTGTCAAAGAAAAAGAGCCCCAGCTGCCCCAGATACCAGACAACAAGGCTCACCAGTCTCGGCGACTTCAAAAGCCTATTCTGCATGATAAGCCGAGACAAAGAGTCCGCATCTGTCAATCTCCCCAGCAAACGTCAACAAGTAGTAGCCTCAGCCCCCAAACAGTGCTTGTCAAAGAAAAGAGCCCCAGCTGCCACAGAATCTAGGCAATAATGCTCACCGATCCTGACGACTTCAAAAGCCTATTGTGCAAAGATCGTCCCGTGAATGGCCACACAGCAAGCGTCGACAAGTGACAGAGGCCACAACCTATCCCTCAGCAGAACCAATAGTAGCATGAGACCCTAGACATCTACCTCCCAACAAGCAGTTAGAGCCTAAGACCCTCCGGCAGCCACATCCACCCCCGCAGGTACAACGATCAACTGAGTCTCACCACACCTCGAAGATTGGCCCTCAAGTCCAAAAAAAAAAAAAAGAAGAAGAGGCAAAAATCCCGTGTCTGTGATAGCCTCCCAAGCAGAGCACACCCAAGAAAAATAGCCTCCCAAGCAGAGCACACCAAGAAGAACAGCCTCCCAAGCAGAGCACACCAAGAAGAACAGCCTCCCAAGCAGAGCACACCAAGAAGAACAGCCTCCCAAGCAGAGCACACCCAAGAAAAATAGCCTCCCAAGCAGAGCACACCAAGAAAGGACAGCCTCCCAAGCAGAGCACACTAAGAAAGAACAACCTCCCAAGCAGAGCCCAACAGAATCCACGGCCCCAAAAGGAAAAGAAAGAAGCCGACTCCCCAGGAATGCAGAGTCCCCAGCTTACCGAACCAAGAGGAAAGAAGCCGACTCCCCAGAAATGCAGAGTCCTCGGCTTACCAAGCGAGAAAGAAGCTAACTTCCCAGACAAGAGCAGCAGAGTCCCAGCCTTCCCAAGCAAAGCTAAGGGCACAAAAGAAAAGACGAACAATCGCCAAGGACACCAAAGAACAAGACCGACAAAAGAACAACAAAGAGCAGAAACGGAAGTAGCGTGAGACCCCTGGCAGCTACACTTATCCCCAGCAGAACAGAAGAAGAAGTGGTATGAGTCCCTCCGGCATCCACGAAGAGAAGCAGCAGTAGTGTGAGACCCTCCGGCAACTACCCTGCACCAACGAAGTGGTATGAGACCCTCCGGCATCCACAAAAGACAGTTGCAGCATGAGACCCTCCGGCAGTTACAACTCGTCAGCAGCAGTAGTGTGAGACCCTCCGGCAACTACCCTGCACCAACAGAAGTGGTATGAGTCCCTCCGGCATCCACAAAAGACAGTTGCAGCATGAGACCCTCCGGCAGCTACAACTCGTCAGCAGCAGTAGTGTGAGACCCTCCGGCAACTACCCTGCACCAGAAGAAGTGGTATGAGACCCTCCGGCATCCACAAAAGACAGTTGCAGCATGAGACCCTCCGACAGCTACAACCCGTCGACAGCGATAGCATGAGACCCTCCGGCAGCTACTCATAAATACCAGTTGCAGCATGAGACCCTCCGGCAGCTACAACCTGACACTAAAGACAGCTAATAGCCAACCGCAGTAGTACCGACCCCTCAAGAAGTCACAGGTAAGCACAACAAAGGTATGAAGACACATTTCTACCCCTTTCTTGCTTGTAGTTAGTTTTAGTAATCTCCGAACTACGATTTGGCTTGATTCCCTTCTTAAAGGGATACATAGGAATCCTTTCTCAGAAAGGTCCAGCCATTAGACTCCCCGATTCACCCTTCTAGCCCGTTACCTTATCCCTCTATGCTCATTGGAATTGGGTCTTATTTTATCGACAACCCCACTTTTTATTCAAAAGTGACGTTGCCGAGGGGCTCTGTAAGTACGCCAATCCAATTCGCTACCTTTTAGATGCATTTTAATGTAATAAAATTGCATTAAGGGGCATTTTGGTAAATTCCCGGCCGATCCCGAGACTTCCGGAAACATTTCATAAGTTTCCCGTGAAGGAAGTACCTTTTGGTACCTTACTCATGCAAAGGGACTTGTTGGGAATAAACCTTTTTGGACCTTTTGGGTATTTAGGCCCAAATGTTCCAGAAACTAGTTTTGGCGCCAAAAGCGGTTGAGGCCACCTTGTGTCACGCGACAAGTCGAGGCATGGAAAGTGGTTACGTATAGTCGTGCGACACAAGGTGACCACTAACTACAACCTATAAATAAGAACCTCCCCCTCTCAGAAATGGATCCGAATTCAACCTCCCTACTACCTAAACTACCCACTTACCTTCACTCAACCTCTTCCAACTGAAGATCTGAAGCTTAACACCCCATCTGTGCTCAATTTAGTGTTCCAGTAGCTGATTTGAAGGTCTCTACACCTAACTTGGTGTAGAGATTGAGGATTACAAGGGTAACGATTTCTCTACCTCTCTCTCTCTCTCTTTCATACTTGCTTAATTGTAATTTCCCCCTCCACCTGGTAATTGAGCTCTATTTGCTTCAATTATCAGGTGGCAACTGCCATCTCTCTGTTTAAATTCGGTTTACTTGGTTAATTGATTGTTCATAATGTGATCTCTTAATATTCATTGCTTATTGGCCAAGGGAGTGTGGATCTCCCATAACCACATTCCTTTGGTCAATCCTTTGTTGATCTGTAGTTATCTGTTGTGAATTGGTGTATTGACTTGCTCTGATTTGGTTGTTGCTGGGTCTGTTCTTCAATTTGTAAGGTTCCTGCAAACGGTTACGATGTGTCACGCGACACCTTGGACATGTGGAGTCCTGTGTCACGCGACACATAGTGAGCATCTGCGGGGAACATCCTTTCAGTTGTAAGTTGTCTACTCTAGCTTGCCTGTCACTCAAGATAGAGTGTAGATCTTCAATATCCACACTCATTTGGAGTAATTAGGATAGATCTATTAATTCTGTGCTTCAATTTGTAAGGCTGCTGCAGATTGACAACTAGTGTCACGCGACACAATATGCAAAGCATGTCCTGTGTCACGCGACACCATTTGTCTCTCTGCAGAAGTCACATTTCCAATGTAGCCTGTTCTATCCTCGATGTAAAGTGGGATGTGGCCTCCCAGAGTCAATGGCTTACAAATTGTATTTCCCCTTTGTTGATTAATAAAACAAAGCACTCTTATGCATTTTAATACATATATTGTCATACACACTTTGCACACACATTTGAATGAATGAGATGTTGAACAATAGAAAGACTCGTCTACGGACGAGGCGTGTTGGGTGAACTCTCGGTTCTTCCCAACACGTAACTTGACCCCCGAACCCATTTTCTCTCTCTAAAAAGGTTTTCAATGTTTCCTCTTAAAAACGGCGTGGCGACTCCTTTTTATATTTTTTCGGCGAGCGCACATTCAGCGACCATGTTTTGAGGAGGATCGAGTCAACTGGAAGGAGAACTCAGATGAACAAGTTATCTCCCAACTGGGAAGGTCCCTACATCATCACTCAAGTTATTAAGGAGGAAACTTACATTTGAAGCACCCATGGCATGCTACCCACCTTATCAAATACTACTTTAGTTTAGGCTTCTAGTTCAATTTTCTAGTTTAGTTTCAAAGTTAGTTTCTGTTTTCAAGTTTGAGTTTAGTTCTAGTTCTAGCTCTCCGTTTTCTATGCAATCATGCTACTACTTCAATAAAGTTGCAGTTTTATTCAACCAAAAAATGTTTGACGTTTATGCATAGATTCTAGCAGGCTCGACTCTTAGTCAGCCTCGTTCCTTTAAACAGGCTCGACTCTTAGTCAGCCTCGTTCCTTTAAACAGGCTCGACTCTTAGTCTGCCCCGTTCCTTTAAACAGGCTCGACTCTTAGTCAGCCCCGTTCCTTTAAACAGGCTCGACTCTTAGTTAGCCTCGTTCCTTTAAACAGGCTCGACTCTTAGTCAGCCTCGTTCCTTTAAACAGGCTCGACTCTTAGTCAGCCTTGTTCCTTTAAACATGCTCGACTCTTAGTCAGCCTCATTCCGTTAAATAGGCTCGACTCTTAGTCAGCCTCGTTTCTTTAAACAGGCTTGACTCTTAGTCAGCCTCGTTCCTTTAAACAGGCTCGACTCTTAGTCCGCCTCGTTCCTTTAAACAGGATCTACTCTTAGTCAGCCTCATTCCTTTAAACAGGCTCAACTCTTAGTCAGCCTCATTCATTCAAACAAGTCCGACTCTTATTCGACTCCGTCTCAACAAGCTCGACCCTTGGTCAGCTTCGCTCCTTTAACAGGTTAGACTCTTAGTCAAACTTCGTTCTAATAAGATTCGACTCTTAGTCAATCTCATCAATCAAATGAGTCAAGTGTTAGGTCGACTTTATTTCTTCAAATTAGTCCAACTGAAGGCTCAAAAAGATCTCGCTTATCCTATTAAATCTAGTTCGACATTCAAAACAAATAGCTGGATCGAAGCAAAACAGATTTAAGCAAAGGTCAACTATGATTAGATAAAACCAAGTCCCCCAAAATGGGCCAGGACTTGAGATAGCAAAATGTTACGAGTTAAAACTGCCTCACAAAAGCTGGGCCAAGGCATAAACAACTTAAAGCAAGAAGAAAAATTGTTTTAGGACTTGTTTCATTACATAACCCTCTAAATGTTCAAGAAAAATCAAGCAGTTGGATCGGTGCCAGTTGGATCGCTGGTAGTAGCTAGATCACCCAAATTCTTCTTTTGTTGTTGGAGATCGTTAAGCTTGCCAGATTCAGTATATCCATGCCTGGGGGTGTCTCCTTCGAACGCTAGCTCATCAGGTTCCTCAAGCTCCTTCAATATAGTATTGAAATTGACGGGTTCAATAGGAGGGGGGGACCCAAGGTTCTGCTGCCATATCTTCATCTTCTTGGGCTAGGGCAGCCAAGTCGTTTTCAGTGTAGGGCACTAGAGGATGGCCTTGACGAGCTGCCATATCATATGGATCCTCTGAGGCCCACTTAGCCAGCTGTTCAATGGATAGATCAATAGAGGGGTCCACCAAGATACGTCGAGCCATGTGGATACGACCTACTTCAAAAAATGACCTAGATTTCTCAGTGACGTACTCATGACATTCATCACCCTCTTTGTACGCCTCAACCGCAGCCTTGCTAGCAGCTTCCTTGGCGGCCTCCACAGCAGTTTTCAACTCCTCTTCCCACTTAAGGCGAGCTGCCTTAAAGTCTTCAGTTTGTTTAGACAGCATGTTGGTACTTTCCTCCAACATCTTGGTCGCTACCTCGAGCTCCTGATCAACTTTCTCCTTATCCAACTTAACAGCAGCAAGTCCCTTCTGGACACCACCAAGTTTGCCCCAGGCTTTCTGCTTGCCCTTCAAAGCATCCTCTTTAACCAGCTTGAGAGATTCATACGCCGAATCCAAATCAGAATGTTCTTCCTTTAGCTTAGCATGCTCTCCCTCCAACTTCTCCAGCTCATTCAACTTCCGATCCAGCATGGTCTTGGCTAGTTTCTCCTGCTCCTCAGCCGCTTTCCAGTAGCTAGTAGCTAACTCGACCATAGAGAGAGCCTACAGCGAACAAACAAAAGGATCAGATCGACTAAAACTGGGTCAAAAGGAAAATGCGAGAAAGAAAAGGAAGAACTGTTACCTCGGAGTGAACCAGCCCCGACCTAGCTTTGAACACTTCAGCAGTTAAACCCTTGTAACCAAATCCTGATCTGCGGCTCTCCTCACCACCACCTGTCCATACTCAAGCTCAGGATACTCCCTGCAAGAGCTATCCACCCCAGTAAGCAAAGTGACATTACTCAGTTTATCAACACGAGCCTGAACTAGCTCGGGATAAGAAACTTGGATAGTTGGGGGCTGGGAGTTGCCAGCAGGGGCCTTCCCTTTTTCATATCGAGGATTGGGCTTGGACCTCTTTTTTGTGTTAAGAGGTTGGGCATCTTCTTCTTCCTCGTCACCTTCTATATCGACCACAGGTGTTATAGCCACAGTTTGGACATCCTCTTACATTGGCTCAGATATTTGCTCTGCTACTTCATTTCCAATTGTGTAGACCTCTTGGGCATCACCCTCAGTCTTCTCTACCTCCATTTTAGCATCATCCTCTTCCACAGGGATCAACCCCTCAGTATTCTCATCAATCAGCTTAAGCAGCTTCTGCCAGTCCTCAGCCTCCTTCTGACGGTTTTCTCGAGCATTGGCAGCCCCACAGCTTCTCTTGCTCTTCTTTATATTGACAACACGGCCCATGTTAGCCTCTTTCTCGGGAGTCAAAACTGCACAAGATCAAAAAGCAAAGTGTTAGTTCGATAAAAACAAGTTCTATGTACGACCTAAAAGTGCTACATACGAGCAAAACACGTACGAGCTAAAATTCTACATGCGAGTAATCAATTGACGAGCTAAAGGATAAAGACGAGTATGCACTTACCACCAAAGTGATCCACTCTCAGCCTGCAGTAATCCGGGGTCCTCTTACACTCATGGCACTGATCCTCGAATCTGAATCTACCTCCTTCGTGGGTAACCCAATCAAGATATCTTAAGCACCTAACTATGGGGACCAAATGAACCACATCCCTATTTCCAAGCATCATTCCAGTCTGGATATAATTATTCTTGGTAGTCCCTAGAATATCCCAGCTGATGGGCCCCCTATCGGCTACCTCGACTAACTTCTTATATAGATCGGTGCTCCAGTCAGGAATCCAATAATCTTCCTCCTTAATCTCATCAGACTCAACATATGGCAATGGGAACTCCCATCCTCTCCTACTTTCAACTACTATGACATGGGCATTCCAGCCACTCACTTTACTGGGGAGATTGATAAAAAGTTTTAGGGCATGAGGCCTAGAAGGGGTGCTAAATTCCCATGTCTACCTTGTCTATCATAATCTTAAAGAACATCCTGAAGACGTGAAGACAGGGCTCAAAACCTAAGAATCTACACACCATTGCAAAGCACACTAAGACTCTGCAAGTATTAGCTCCCAGTTGGAGAGGAAAGGCATCCATACACTCCAAAAACTCATTTATAAAGGGGTCTAAAGGGAGTCTTAGACCAGCCTTGAATTGGCCATAGAAGAAGGCCACTCTAGTGGGATCAGTGGTGCGGGTATCACCAAACTGGGACATAAATTCCTTCATGCTATAATGAGTCTCCCTGAACTCCTTCCCGTCTACTTCACAGAAGTTGTACACCATAGCAACCCGAGACTCCGAGTTCCTCTTCCCTCGAATGGGCTTGGGAGGTACGTAACCTCTCTCATTCCTCCCTTTAGCAACAGAGGATTCAAAGGCATCCACTATCCTCGGACTGGAAGAAGTAGAAGCTGAAGCTCCTCCTTGAGCTGCCATATCTGAAGAAAAAGAAGAAGCAGGGGAATCAGTCTTATGTGCAGACTCAGATGACCTACCTACGGACGACCTAGATTCCCCTGAAAATCCCTTCTATTTCTAAGAAAGGAGGGCTTATTGGGATCCTTGACATAGAACAGAGCTAGATGGTCGAGTAATTCGTGAAAAAGATGAAAAGATACAACATTGGGGTCGTCTATTTCTAAATCTCCCAAGTTCTCTCCTACGGGCAAACCTAGCTCGCTAAAAGTCAATCCCCACCTTGTCAAGATAGAGGCGCACTCGGTCATGGACATCTCCTTCCACACTCCCCCTATATGCTTATATATACGATGATTAACATTGCAATACACATTCCAGGCCCCAGGTTCGCAGCTAAAGGTCCTAGCCATGACAGAAATCAACAAAAGCTCGAAAACAATACAGAAAAGGAAAGAAATTGAAGAATAATTCAAATTAAGTTGGTGACGGAGGTCGTACGAGCAAAATAAAGAACTGGAGACACCGGAAATCAAGAATCTTGCTGTGACTTGTCGCCGAAAATATACGTCTGAATATTGAGGATTCTCAAAATCCAAAGGGGAAAAGGTTTTTCTCTCTCGTATTCCTTACTGGAAACGGAAAGGCAGGGGTTTCCAAACAGTTAAATCAACATTTAAATACCCGAACGGTTTTCGAGGCGGTAATCATTACGAAATTCTGGCGCTTCAACGGATCCAGCCGTCCGCAGTCAACGGCCAGGATTGAACCTCGTCATCATTGGTCGACCAAGCAGTAGTTTGAGCGTCGACTTATGATCTACTTCAAAATAAACTGAAAATTTCTTATAACTTCCTGGTCGACAAAAGCCAACTCAGAAAGTTGGGGGTCACTGAACGGAATAAAAGTGACGGGCTAGGCCCAACGAGTAAACCCAAATATTTACATAATATTGCTACCACATCCTCAGTGGGCTAGGCTCAATTATTACCAGGCACATGACCCAACAACATGATCAGTCGACCTAGCTCATTGTCCGACCTACGTGGTCCCGACCTAGCTATCATCCGACATTACGATCCAGATACTATTCAGGTACGACCCGATCCTACCCATCAGTCAGGTCGACCTAGACCCAACAGGCGACCTCGACCTATCATAATACGTGACGACCTACAAAGTCCAGACGAATACAACTCTTTCCATAACGGACTCCTTACAAATTAGGAGTTATTCATGGACAAGATCTCTTATGCGTATCTGATCCGAGATTATAGGGATTTAATATAATCCTACCACAATTATATCTCTCATCAACAACTATAAATACAAGGCAATGTCAACCGTTTCAAGGTAATTATTTTTTTGTTATTTGAGAATACACTGTTTCATATAACTTATTAGCTCTCTATATACCGTACTTACTCTCACTCCGAGGGTCTTCGCCGGAGACCATTCCGGCTAGTCGTGGGTTCTGTTTTCAAGTCAGAAATCAGGGGATTGATTTTGTAGCTGGGCGGAGATTGATTACGGCACAATTCTTGCAGCATCAATATGAAACGGGACATTATTTATTAATTAATTTTTTTACCCATTCTTAATTTTTTTTTAATTTTTTTTTTAATAAACGTACAAAAAAAATCAAGGTGAAATTATTTTTTTAAAGGTAGAAAAAGCAAATGTTGCTGTGTGAACTGAGAATGTAATAGTAAGAAGATAAAAAGGCAAATTAAAACAAATCACCCTCCAAGTGTTAGGTCTGGTAGAATTATTAGGAGCCAAACCCGGAGGATACTTGCCAGCAAATATTGGGAAAATAATAAAAATAATTATTAAATAATTAATTAAAAATAAACATCAAAAAACACAAAAACAATATTCAGTCCGAGAAAGAACAAACCAGTCATTTGTTTCCCTTTTCCAGCTTTGGCCTTTCCATTTTTCATTCAATTCCAGCTGGTCCATTAATTTTCTTCAACACCCATTTCCCCCAAATCAATATCACAGTTTCTTGTTAATTTCTACATTTTTGTTTGTGGGTGTTCTTGTCAAATGAAATTGTAAATTAATATGATTGTTGATTTGGGTTTTGAGATGACGATGATAATGATTATGATGATAGAGGGAGAGTTGGATATGGGCTAATTTTGTTTTCAAATTTGGGGGGTGGCGGATTGAATTTTGCGGCAGAAATCGGAGAAATAGAATGAGCAAAGAGCTGGCCGGAATTGTCAAGGCCTGGGAAGCAACGGTAAGAAAATCACAAGCAGCTGCAAAGAAAAGGGCAAGCAGCATTTTCGCGACAATGTCAGTTGCCCACGTTGATGATGACGTTATTGATGCTGCCGGCGCCGGCGAGGAGGTTCTTTCTCACACGGAGGAGATGTTTCCCAATGGTGATATCTACATTGGGCAGTGGTCTTCTTCCAATAGTTGGCCTCACGGCCCCGGAAAGCTTGTTTGGTCCGACGGTTGTATGTATGTCGGAGATTGGTTTAAGGGGAAGAAAATGGGGAAAGGCCGGTTCAGTTGGCCGTCCGGCGCCACCTATGAAGGTCAATTCAAGGGGGGATTTATGGATGGTGAAGGTACTTATACCGGTTCGTCTACCGATACGTATAGAGGGTCTTGGGTTATGAATATGAAGCATGGGAGAGGTAGTAAGGATTATGCCAATGGGGATCATTATGACGGTGATTGGCGACGGGGCCTACCGGACGGCCATGGGAGGTACCATTGGCATAATGGGAATCAATATATTGGGCATTGGAAGAGTGGGGTTATGAATGGCAATGGAACTATCATTTGGGCTAACGGGAATCGGTATGATGGGTGTTGGGAGGATGGAATGCCTAAAGGAAACGGGACATACCGGTGGGGTGATGGGAGTTTTTACGTTGGTGTTTGGAGTAAGGATCCTAAGGAACATAATGGGATCTTTTATCCCTCTCATTCGTCGGAAAATTCTTCCGACGAGTGGGACCCTCAACAGGTGTACACCACTGAGTTGAGGGATTGTGTGGTTTCTGAGGATGAAAACATCAAAGTGTTTCCTTCTCAGAAACCGCTCAATTGGCATACTAGTGATGATTTGCCAACCCACCATAGGAAACCAAGTAGGAAGAATTCTAACTCTTCTAGGCAGAGGAGATTATCTGTGGATGGAAGGCTAAGCAATGGTGGCAGTGGCGTTCCTAGTTGGGGATCGGATAGTGATGTTATTAATGGGTATTCAGGGCAGCACAGGAGGGAGGTGGATGATGAAAATTCAGATGCCTCGAGAGGGATGATTAGAATACAGGCTCCAAAGAGGCAAGGGGAAACAATATGTAAAGGGCATAAGAATTATGATCTCATGCTCAATTTGCAGCTCGGAATCAGGTATTCACCACCACATGCTAGTCATACATTTGTGGGTGTACTTTCCGTTTCGTTTTTGGTTCTTAATTTTAAAAGGGTCTGCTTCTATGAATTAGTGTCATGTTTCTATGTTTTTGTGATCATTTGTAAATCTAGCGCATGCCTGCCAATTAGGTCCTTGGTTCACTTCTCTGGTGAAAAAAATTGTTTACACAGATGGTTACCTATGCTCTTGTATTTGTTTCCGTCTTTAATCAAAGATTGTTGGTGCACTTTCAGGCATTCTGTAGGACGACCTGCTAAAGCAACGTCTCTTGATTTGAAGCCAACCGCTTTTGATACAAGGGAAAAAGTTTGGACAAAATTTCCTCCAGGAGGATCAAAACATACTCCGCCTCATCAATCTTGTGATTTTAAATGGAAGGATTATTGCCCATTGGTCTTTAGGTAAGTCATTGGTACTTGTTTTTTACACAACCAAAGTTTTATGCTCGTAGTACATTTCTCTGTGTGGGTGTGATTTTGCTATTACTCGTGATCTTTTGATAAATCACAATGCAATATATGTTTTAGGACTCTACGGAGATTATTCAATGTGGATCCAGCTGATTACATGCTATCAATATGTGGGAATGATGCTCTTAGGGAGCTCTCTTCGCCTGGAAAAAGTGGAAGTTTCTTCTACTTGACCCATGATGACAAGTACATGATAAAGACGATGAAGAAATCAGAAGTTAAGGTGAATTTATATTCCGTCCCTACAATTTAACTTGTAATCTATTTGCTTGAATTATTTTTTCCTTCATTTATATACATAGTTGTAAGAGAAAAACTCCGAGCTCTCAACTGAATATGAAATCGTGGTCATACTTTATGAAAACAACTGCAGGTTCTCAAAAGGATGCTTCCAGCGTATTTTGAGCATGTTAAATCTTTCGAGCACACTCTAGTTACAAAATTCTTTGGCCTTCACTGTGTCAAGTTGACTGGAACTGCCCAAAAGAAGGTATGATAAGGAAAAGGAAAAACTTAGTCCCTCTTTATTTTGTCTTTTTAATCTTCTTTTTTTTTTTCAATTTTTTATGATGATCCAGTTTTGCAATCAATCTATCCTTGCTTATATTTGGGATTGATCAAGCAGGTGCGGTTTGTAATAATGGGAAATCTGTTCTGTACTGAGTACGCAATTCACAGACGTTTTGACTTGAAAGGGTCTTCCCATGGCCGAACAACTGATAAAGCAGAGACTGAAATTGAGGCAACAACCACCCTCAAGGACCTTGATCTCAATTTCATCTTCCGGTTACAAAAAGATTGGTTCCAGGAGTTCTGCAGGTGAATCAACTTCTTGTAATTAACATCAATCTTTCTTCTACATGTTTCCGAAAATACCCTTTTATTTTCTTGTTCTTCCTATGATGTATGATAACGAAATAATGTCCACTGATGCAGGCAAGTAGACAGAGATTGCGACTTCCTTGAACAAGAAAGAATTATGGACTACAGTCTCTTAATCGGTCTTCATTTTCGAGGAAACTCTCACAATAGCAGTAGGGAACCAAATGCAGAAACTGATAGTGAAGGAGCGGCTCCTAGACTATCTTCGTCAGATGTTGATAATCTTTCTGATCCTACCCGGTAAAGAAAAACTTATCCACTTCAAATTTTCATTTTTTTTGTAAATTGTTTTTTTTTTTTCCTCAAAACTGAATTCACTTGCAGTTTGGCATCCATAAAGCTTGGGATAAGCATGCCAGCACGGGTTGAACGAACAGTCAGAAGTTACGACAATCAGCTAGTCGGAGATCCAACAGGAGAATATTACGACGTTATCCTCTTTTTTGGTATTATAGATATACTACAAGACTATGACATAAGTAAGAAGCTTGAGCACGCGTACAAATCAATTCAGTACGACCCAACTTCAATCTCTGCCGTTGATCCCGGACAATACTCCAAACGTTTTCGTGATTTCATATTCAAAGTTTTCTCAGAAGACACATGAAGTTAAAGATCGCTGGTCAAAATTTTACGGGTCTGATAGCTGGCTGGTCAAATTTTTTTTGGGTCTGATAGCTGGCCGGTAAGCATCAATGTACAGGTTGCGGTCTGTCCATAGAGGCATGACTGTGCTTACTGAGCACGTGCATACAAATACACATACACACATACATATATACATACACACACGATCATAGTGTCGATTTACTTGTAGATTAGAATAGTCGTTAGAAGTTCCGGGGATGAAGCGGCAGCTATGGTGGAGTGTACTATTTCTTGTACCCAATATTTTTTGGTCCCAGAAAGTGATGGAAGAATTTATTTATTTTTCTGGGATATTGCCACTGAATAAAAATGTATATAAGAAAGCATACATGAAATGAAAATGATTCTCTCTTAAAAGAGCAGAACTGTGTTGAATTGTTTAAAACAGAGAGCTTGCAAGAATGTTGTTTGCTTGTTTTTCTCCATCTCACTTAAATACCATCCTTGTTTCTATCATTTTAGTAGAATTTATAAATTTCATGCAATTTTTTATATTTGAATAATCTTAATCTTTCAAACACTTTATTACACCAGCACATACAAAAACACACACACATTTATTTATATTTCAATTGATGATTTTATATGACCATTTTTATGATAGATGATCCCAAATTATTTTGCGACTATAACTTTATTGTTATTATTGTTGTATATTATATATATATATGTAAATATATATATATATATATATATATAGGGTTTTGTTAGGATACCCATAGTAGTAGGAGTATCCTAACAAGTGGCCCAATTTTTTTGGACAAAAATGTCCCTCATTCCACAAAACAAAGATA
Source organism: Adenophora triphylla var. japonica (assembly GCA_022495995.1). Lineage (NCBI taxonomy): Eukaryota > Viridiplantae > Streptophyta > Magnoliopsida > Asterales > Campanulaceae > Adenophora > Adenophora triphylla. The sequence goes on from JAFEMH010000713.1 coordinate 457,707, forward strand.
TATATAATGGGGGGTAAATTGTAATTTCAAAATAACCTTTTTTTTTTTTTTTACAGAGCAGTCTTCTCTCTCTCTCTCTCGTACGCTCTCTCTCTCCATTCGTCACTTTCTCTCTCTCTCTCTCTCACTGGGCCGGCGACCTCTGCCGTCCCCAGTTTTCGGCGACCTCTGCCCCTCCCCAGATTCCGGCGACATCACTTGCCCCTTCGTCTTCTCGACGACATCACTTGGCCCTTCGTCTTCCACTCCACCGACTACGACCTCTCCCCCACTCCGACCGCCCTCTTCCAGATCTACCTTCTCCGCCCCCTATCAACCCTTCCCCAACTCCGGCAACACACCTCCTCCCCTTCGTCTGCAAGTGATGTCGCCGGCGTACGTCGGAGAGGAATGGAGAGAGAGAGCGTACGAGAGAGAGAGAGAGAGAGAAGACCAGTGTTCTAAAAGACCCCGCCTAGGCGCTAGGCCCCTCTCCAACGCCTAGTTCTAAGTCCCGTCTAGGTCCCGACTAATCCTGACTAATCCTGACTAGTCCCCGCCTAGGCGCTAGGCCCGGCTCTGCCGCCTAGCATCCGCCTAGCGCTTTTTAGAACCTTGGAGAAGACTGCTCTCTGTAAAAAAAAAAAAGTTTATTTGAAATTACAATTTAACCCCCATCATATATATCCTTTGCTTTGTGGAATGAGGGACATTTTTGTCCAAAAAAATTGGGCCACTTGTTAGGATACTCCTACTATGGGTATCCTAACAAAACCCATATATATATAAATATACATATATATAAATATATATAAATAAATAAATAAATATATATATATATATATATATATATATATATATATATATATATATATATATATATATATATATATATATATATATATATATATATATATATATATATATATATATATATATATTGATGGAAGAAATCTCCCTATTATTAAAATACCTAGCAATTGTACTAGTTTATCAATTTAGTAATATGCACTATTCAAGGGTCGAATCCATGAGAACTCGTATAACAAGTGTATTTTATTAATGTAAAAGAGTAACCAAAAAGGAGTTTGATTGAGCAATTATTAACCTAAGAAACAAGAAATAAAGTACAAGTAAAGAAATCAAGGAACAAGAGATTTATAAATTGGGAATCATAATAATTGTCTATTTATGCTATTTAAATCATGTAAAAGAATTCAATATCATTCGAGAGTTCTTTCACAAAAATATAGGGTTGATACGTTTGGTGTGCGTATCGCAACCCTACCATCTCTATCTTGTTTATACCTTTTTGGTCTGTCGGTACAAACATTCAAGAGATTTAATAAAAAACATAAAAATATAAGAACCTAGATTCGTTTGACTCATTGGTTAGTCGTCAATTGAATCTAATCTTTTCAACAATGGTCAACGTATAAATCGTCCACGTGAGTGCAAAAATTTATACCCAAATAAGTTTAAAGGTCAAAAGTATCTTAACATACAATTGAAGCCTAAGAACAAAAGTTAACAGTGTTGAGAAGACCAAGAATGAGAAAGATATAGAAAGAATTAAAACCTTATCATAAAGATCCAATTGTTAATCACCCAATCCACGAATCAAGAATTTAGCCGCGAAGGGCCATAAAATAAAATAAATAAAAACCTTGAATCCTTCTTCAAACTTGTAAAACCTAATTTAAATTGTAAGAGATGATAAGAGAGAATAAGAGATACAAAAATATGGCTAGAGGTGTTGTATATATACTAGGGTGTGAGAGGAGGGTCAAAATTAGGAAACTAGGGTCAAAATGCAATGCTGAGAAGGAATCTGGAAAAGGGCACCTGCACCCTTTAAGGCTGCTCAAAATATAGTTACCGGAAATTGGGAGTGGGCGCTCCCCTCCCTCGGGTGCGTGCGTTTCTCGTGCTTCATCAATTGTACATTTTTCGGCAAACTTTCAGAGGTTATAGCTTCTTTGTACGAACTCCGATTGAGACATGCTTTATATGGTTGGAAAGCTCTCGACAAGTACTATCTAATGGTAATGAATTCTTAGGTCATATTTCACTTTGCACTTTTGGAATTTCTATTCCTTCCTCTTTTGGCTCTCCGTACTCGATCGTTTCTTTTCGTATCATTTTTAATCATATTTCTAGACATTCTCATTCTATTTCCTGTACTAATAAACACTTCAAACGCCATAAAAAATATCCAAGGTTGAACATAAAATAGGTGTAAAGATATATCATTTGGATGAGTGAAAACGCATCCATCAAATATCTAAAAACTTATCTTTTGCTCGTACTCGAGTAAAACTAAAAACAAAAATAAAACTACTATCTAAACTAAAATAATAAAATAAAAGAAAATATTTTTGGGATGTTCAAATCATATAAAAGGTTGTCGGCCATATAAGTATCAGATCTTTACAAACACACATAATCTACAAGCATTATCATGAATATGGGTTTACAATTACATGGATGTATCTAACTTACAATTCTCCACCACATAATAATAATATGAATGATAGTTGGGAAGATCATTGTAACCAAAGTAAGATATTTTATAGGGTCACTTGTGTCATGCTCTAAATCAATGATAATAAGATGAAGTTAATACACAAGGACACTCATATGCATGTTTAAACATATCTGTCAATCCGACTACTATTTAGGGATCAAATATGGTTTTATGCCTTGTAATGTATCGCAAAATTCGTGGGCTAGGTTAACGGTTCAAATAAAGGTAATGATATACGAAGTCAAGCAAGTGAAACTAGAAAGTTATCAACATACATCCCCACTTTAAATTTATCTCTTCGCTCGACCATGCCAACCCATGATTCACCCGCCAAACTTATGATTTTGCATATTTTTACACAAATTGTTGATCACCTTTCTTTCTTTCCATTGGTCACTTTCCACTTCAACACAAGAGAGGGCAAGACTTTTCAGCTTTTCTTTTGCTATGCATATATATATATATATATATATATATATATATATATATATATATATAGATATCACGAAGATTATCATGTGTTCATTATTTTGCACAAGTCCCTCTTTTATCATTACAATTCACAACCATTTTCTTTCTATTGATTGACCACTTTTCACTCAACTCTTGAATTTCTGAACATAACCCACAAGTTTTCATTCATTTTCTAGTTTCACTTTTTTGAAAATGTGAGAAAATAGTGTATACGTTAAAATGTAGTATAATTTAGGTACAATATACAAGCGAATGACGGTATTTGATAACCTCTCACTTTGTAAGAGATTTCATTCTTCTTTAAAGCTAAAAAGGGGTTTTAGCAGAAATTTATAAGTGACTAAAAAGTTCAAGGGTCACAAATAGGGTTCAAAGAAAATAGCCATATACACTTCCCAAATAGCCTAATTGATTTGTTATTGACAGTCATTCAAACATGTTATAGGAACCCCGAGAATGCCAAAGTGAATCATATAATGGTCTCCTAAATCGGTAACAATATCAAGAAAAATAGCATGCAAGTGAAAGGTAGAGCAATCAAACTTTACATGTTTCAATGCAATTATATCCCCATATTGATAATACACCTAAGATTTTTAAACTAAAGCACACTCAAATTATCATCGACTTTAGTCAACATCCCAAATTATAAAAAGAACAAAATTTTTAAATTTTTCTATTTTTTTGGAGGATGACACTATATACACTCCCCTATAAACCCACAAACTCAAAATATCTACCTCAAACTCAAAACATGCTATGTCCTCATAGCAAAGAGAACTAACACATGCTTTGGGTTCAAAGGATGACATGACACAACAAACATATAAAATGAAGCAAATATGGTTGGAAAGCTATCGACGAGTACTATTCAATGATAATGAATGCTCAGGTCATCTTTCACTTTTTCCTTCTGAAATTTTCTTTTCTTCTTTGTCTCTCCGTAATCGATCGTTCATTTTCCTATCATTTTTAATCATATTTTGCAACTTTCTCCTTCAATTTCCTATACTTATAAACACTACAAAAGCCATAAAAACACACAAGATTGAGTATAAAATAGATATAAAAAAATATATTTTGTATGGGTGAAAACACATCCATATATATATATATATATATATATATATATATATATATATATATATATATATATATATATATATATATATATATATATATATATATATATATATATATATATGGGCTGTTGCTCTTTAAAAATTAATTCCACAACATTTGAAAAATATTTAAGGAGTTGATGGTTTATAAGAGACTATTTATATTACAAAATTTTTGTATATTAATTTTTTTATTTATAATTTGGTTGGACTTTATTATTCCAATATTATTTATTTTAATCATGGTAAGATACATAAAATATTTTCGTGCAATACGTTATAAAAATATAATGGAATTTCTAATTAAAGAAATGCTAGTTATTTTATATATGGTAAAATCTGGGGAAAAAACGCGTTTCTCCCCAATTTACGGATAAACGGGTTTACGGACACACAACACACAGACAGACCTATCTCTCTCTAAATGCACCTTCCTCTCTCTCTCTAGACGCAAAGGCATCTCCCTCACCCATCTCACCGGCCAAAACCCATCACCAAGCTCTCCCCCTCCAGCCAAATCAACCGGCGACCTCCAAACCCAACCTCAACCTCTTCTTCCCCGATCCAATCTATTCCAATTTCCCCCACAACCAAACAACGACCGCTCCCCCTCTCATCCGATTCAAATTGTTTGTTGTTGAAATTTGTGATTTTGATCATCAATGGAGTCAAACGCGCAGGTGAGGTTTACACTTGGCCGGCAATCATCGCTGGCGCCTGAGACGAGAAACGACGGTGATGATTCCGTTAGGGAGGACGGTGATGGTCGTGGTGCCGATGATTATAAAATTGATACACGGGTGAAATTGATGTATCTGGCAAATGAGCGTGATTTGGAGGGTTTAAATAAGCTTTTGGATTCTGATATTGATGTCAATTTTAGGGATTGCTGAATTGTTGAAAGTTTCTGGATATCCAGAACCTTTTGAAAGGATATCCAGAAACTTTTGAAAGAATATCCAGAAATTGGCTTGGGCAATTCTAAATTTCTGATTATTCATTTTGTAAGTTTCTGGATATCCAGAACCTTTTGAAAGGATATCCAGAACCTTTTGAAAGGATATCCAGAAATTTATTAAATGTTTCTGGATATCATTTTGTAATTTCTGGATATCATTTTGTAATTTCTGGATATCATTTTGTAAGTTTCTGGATATCATTTTGTAAGTTTCTGGATATCATTTTCTAATTTCTGGATATCATTTTGTAATTTCTGGATATCATTTTGTAAGTTTCTGGATATCCAGAACCTTTGAAGCTGATATCCAGAACATTTGAAAAAACACGTTTCTCCATAATTTATGGAGAAACGCGATTCTCAGCAGACCTACTCTTTATATATTTATATATGCAAGAAATTAATATCTTTTTCTCATAGTTTTATTGCTATTTTCACAATTTTATTTTTATTCCTTTTTTCTTTCTCTCAATTAAAGAAAAGAAGAAATCACAAAGCAAAAATGGATTATACAGAGTGATGAGAAATTATAGAATATTAAGCAAAGAATTTTGCAATTGGAAATAAAACTTGAGTAGTGGAAAATCTATTAAAGAATATTTAAAAGTATATTAAAAAATCAAATACTACTATGATTGAAATTTTATAATAACTACAATTACTATGTACTCGGCTAAATATAAAAATAAGTGGTGAATTCACTAATAAAATATTGTATTATAGTAGATTCGAAATTAACAATATGATAGCTAATTTATTAAATATGTAATCTTTTCATATTGGGTTTCCAAGTTTTTTTTTTTATGTAAAAAATGAAATGTAATGGATCTTATGTATTTAAATGTTTATTATATATGGACAGTAAGAGTAAACATGGACAGTAAAAAGATAAGAAATACAGATAAAAATAAATTGAAAATTAAGTCCAAGATGTAATGTGTCATTATTATAATTTATTAGAAATTTAATTAAAAATATAGTGGATAAACGAAAGGGTGTGCCCTACTAAAATAATGTTTCAGTAGCTTTTCATAGCTAGTATGAAAGAATAATTGTGTTCAATTATAAAAATGTAATGAATAAAATAGTGTAAATAACTCATGATGATGTCAAAAATATTCGGATCACTCCAAATCCAGCTGCAGGTTGTATCCTAAATAATTAAATAGCCTGAAAAAGATGAACAAACACGTAAACTTAGCCGGGGCTTCACCGGCGAAGGTCCTCCGGCGTAAGAGTAAGTATTTGTGTTTAGAGAAAGAAATCAATTGACAAGAGTTTAGAGTCAAAAGATAGATTATCCAAATAATGTAAATTATGGCTTGTATATATAGGTATAGCATTATAGAATCATTGTTGAATAGTAATTCGTAGGTGAGGAGGTTATAATCCTAGGAGGATTATAACTGTTTAGTCCTTGTTGGATAAGAAACTGATTGAGATAAGATTATAATCCTAGGGGGATTATAACTGTTCACAATCCTTGTTTGAATAAGATTGGATATTAACTATCTGCACGTGCGCATGAGGCGTGCTCGTCGTCGTACCAGGCCTGATCGGCTTAGGTTGATGCCGGTGAAGTGGAGAGTAAGGATAGGTAAGCCCATTTCTTTATATATATGGAGGCCGAGGAGGGGCTCCTCGTCTTTGAAGGGAGGCCTTGCTTGGCCCTAAGAGATGCCTTGCTCGGCTTTGAGAGATGCCTTGCTCGGCCTTGAGTTTTGTTGGGACTTAGTCATTATACGTTCTGCTATGTCTAGGTCGACATAGTGAGAATGACGAGGAGGCCAGACGAGCAAACGTAGTGAAGGCCCACTCTCTTTATTGTAATTGAGACTTGTGTGGATTATATTTTGGGCCCAATTCATTGGGCCTTGCCCTGCCACGGATTCACGTTTGTATCTCGGTTTATACCGTTCAGTAGCCCCCGACTTCCTAGCTCGGCTAGGCCGAGGAGGAAGTGATGCTCTACCTCGGCTTAAACGAATACGAACGGGCTCTTACGTGTCAAGTGGCGCTTCATTTTCAAGTGGCGCTTCATTTTCCGCCGGTTAATTCATGTAATGATGGGGCGCGTCTGTCGAAGTCTGACACTTGCCTTGGGAAACCACTATAGCATTTAATGCGGAGAAAGGACGGCGTCACTTTACCCATTTTTGACCCATAACCGCTTTTGTATTTGGGTGTATAAGCAAAAACCCTTTACAATTTCAATCTTTTATCACCATTCATCCTTGAGAGAGTATTAGCAAGCTTAAAATTCGCAAGGCTGTTCTTGATTTCTTGATTCCGTTACTTCGATTCGTGCATTCGTACTCAATTTCGTCCGTTTTTTCTTCATCAATCAACCATTTAAGGTATAATTTCTTCCTTTCTTCTTATTTTCTGCATTTGTTCTAATTTCTGGGTTTTTTCCGTTCGTTCTTGGTGGGTTTGTTCAAAACAGCCATTATTGTTCTTGAAGCTTTTCTTGAGCAATCTGTGTCTCCCTCGTATTTAGAGATGGCAAGAACATGGAGGAGCAACCCGAATGCCCTTTACGGCTACCATACCCAAAACTTTAGGATCTAGAAAAGGACCGACGGGCCATGGCTGATGCTAAGTCTGGCAGAGATAGGGGAAATTTTGATGAGGTATCAAAACCCTAGAACCGACGTCGGTTACCCTAACCGGTTTAGGATAGACCGGGTTAATGTTGATTCACCCAATATCGTCGTGATCCATGGCTTTACTGAGATCCTTGATCACACCAACTTGTACTATTTGAAGGCCGACCACCTGGAGTGACCTCCATTGTTGGGTAAGGTTCCCTCCTCGGTTTTAGTTTGTAGGACGAGGAGGGTTGCTCTTCCTCGTTTTTCATATGCCTTGGCCAAATAATGACCCCGAATTCTTTTGTTTGTGCATCCATGACGGGAAGAGGATGTGGAGTCTCTCGTGTAGCCGGTCCCTCGACTTCGGGGAGAATCGTGGACGCATTCCTAGAGGGAGCTGGTGCTGGAGGTCGTCGAGGAGGCCGAGGTAGATCTGGCCGAGGTAGGGTTTATACACCTAGACCCAAACCCATTAAGACCGGTGAGCCCATGCTAGAGGAACTTTACACCAAGTATGGGGTGTCGAGGGAGGAGTACCGCCTTAGTTACCTCCCCGACATGCCTCTCAAGGACGAGGAGGCCATGAAGGACTTTATGTATTCCTTGAACCATGTCAACTTTTTCTTTAAGCAATTTCAACTTGGTCTCCGTCTCCCTTTGGATCCATTCATAAATGAGTTTCTTGAGGATATACAAGCCGTCCCGGCTATGCTTGGTGCCAACGCCGTGAGGCTCCTCACCGGCTTCATCGTTCTCTGTCGTAGCATAGGTTTCGAACCTTGTTAGTCTGCCTTCCACCACTTTTCACTGTAAGTTATAAGGAGGATTCAAGACTAGTGGTGATTAGGAGTGATCCCAATCAACCCAAATTAATTTTTCCTCTGACGAGAAAAGTGTCGGGATGGAACAATCATGTTATCCGGGCAGAGAGCCGACAAGACTGGGAGTTTGCCTCTCCCTCCAAGTATCCCAGTGTTCCCAAGAAGGTATGGAGGCTTGAATGGAGTGGGCGGTTGATCGAAAGGTTGAGGCAATTTTCCAAGGTGGGCACCCTGTGCTGGTCGACCTTAGAGGCTGACTATAGATATTACGTTCAGGCCGACATTATGCCTGGTCCCTTAGATGGTCTAGTGCCCATGGCCCCCGTGTCTAGGGGGAATAGATATCTCGATTGGAGGGTACACCCCGGCCTAGTCTTCCATGATGAGTGTGACGTGTGCAAGCTTTACGAAAATCGCTGCTTGACCATTGATGATTTGCCCGGCTGTAATGTTTATTTTCCTTCTCATCTTTAACTGCTATATTGTCTTCTATCCTTTGCTGACTGGTCTTTCTTGCCTTTTTCAGATTTAACTGAGGCGCAAATCAAACAAATGGAAGAGGAGTATACTGATCCCAATCAATTGGCCAGGTTGAAGAGGAGGACTTCCTGTTCCTCGGCTAAAAATAAGAGGCAGGCAGATGCCACCGAGAGGCAGGCCATCTTGGCCTCTTGTTGGGTATGCATACTTTAACCCTCCTAGCTTTAGCTTTGATTTGATTGATACCATAACATCATCTCTATTTTCTGGACTTTAGGCCCATATGAAATGAAGCTTAGACTTCATTTTTTTAGTATAAGTCCATTTTAAAGAATATGTTTATTTAGGCTTGAAGACTGGAACAAGACTCATTGAACATGAGGTTTTAGTTCAAGAAGTTTCAAACCGCACGTATGAAACCGCAGTATGGAATTCATACATTGAAACCGCACTTCAAAGAACTACAGTGAATCCTAATTGATGAAACCGCACTAGCAAAACCGCAGTGCAGTTTCAATCTTAAGACCGCATTGTGAACCTCACAGGTGAAACCGCACTGCCTAAACCGCATCATCACTAGACTGCATTAAATGATTGAAGACTTGAAGTTGAACCACTTATGACCGTTGGAATCCACATCAGCAATATCAAAAGTCAACCACCAAATCTTGTCACGTGACTAAGTGTCAGACAGGATCCGCAAGGATCCTGAAAAGGTGACAGATGTCCTTCATACCTTATTTGCAGCTGAGGTCTGATCAGCTTTATCTGCAACTTCAGAACAAGGGATGAAAGTGGATTTGTGGACCAATCAGAATACACCAGTACAGTACTTCAACAGCTGTATCATAACGGCTACTTTCTTGGTGCTTGGGTATAAATACCCCTAATCTTCAACATTTGAAGATTGCTTGAGAAATTGAAATTACAGTGAGTTCATAAGAAGATTGAAGCTCTGCCCAGAAATATTCAACCCTTTGAATCTTCATCTTCTTCCTTCAAGAAATATTTCCAGCCCAGAAATCAAGCCTTCATCACTCAAGAATCATTGTGCTCTATATCATATAGATTCAAAGAGCCTTGATCTTGTTAAACACACACACACCTCACTTGATTAATCACATAGATAATTCATTTGAGATACACTGGATATATATTCTAGGATTTAATCTTCATAGAATAGATTTTAGATCTGAGTTTGAATACTTGTATCTTTGTAATCTCTCTCATACTCAATATAAAATCTAACTCTTAGAAAATCCAAGACTAACCATCTTGGTAGTGGATGTAGATCATTTACGATTGAACCACTCCAAATATTGTGTTCTTCATTTTTGCAGTTTTACTTACTGTTCTTTACTGATTATTTTGTCTTTATCTGTTTGATCTCATTTACAGTTATCCAAGTTGTGAATCGTGTTTGCAGTTAATCATTGTCAAAACCTTACTTTTCAGTTTTATAAAACCGCACTGAAAACCGCACACTAAAACCAAACATCTGTAAGTACCCCAATCTAGATCGCTCCCTTCCGACGCACGGAAAACACCGCGGACTTACACAAACGTTATCCCGAACATCCGTAACCTTCAAAAACCCCAAAAACCACCAACTAAACCAAGGTGAGACCTTTCTGGGATAAAACAAGGCAAAAGGACTTTTTAGAAATTTTGCAAAATATCTGGCCTGCATAATGGTTCGTACGGACCATTTTGCACCCCAGACAGCATAATTGCAAAATCCCCTTAAAGTCCACGAGATTCTCTTAAATCCAGGAAAACCAAAATTTTGGTTTTGCAGAATGTTTCGTACGGACCAATTTGCAGTTTTCTCACCCCTATAAATAGAGGGCTTCCCCTCTCATTTTCTTCACACCTCCCTTCTCTCCTCTCTCCCCTCTAAGTCATCTTGAGGCACTCCTGGTCCCTTTCGGTTCCCTTCGGGGCATTCCGAGCCCCCTCGAGGTGCTCCGAAACCCTACCGAGTGCTCCCGAGATGCTCCTGAGCTGCCCCGAGGCGCTCCCGAGGCATCTCAAAGCCTTTCCGGTCCATCCTGAGGCATTTCGGTCCATCCCGAGGTGCCCCGGTTCATCCCAAAGCCCTGCCGGACAATCCCGGTCCATCCCGAAGCCCTGCCGGACAATCCCGATCCATCCCGAAGCAAGCCGGAGCTCTGTTCGAGTACAATCGACGATCCCGAGGCACGCCGAACCTCTGCCCGAGTACAGTCAACAAACCCGAGGCATCCCGACGCACGCCGAACCTCTGCCCGAGTACAATCGACGATCCCGACGCACACCGAACCTCTGCCCGAGTACAACCAACGCTCCCGAGGCAAGCCGAACCTCTGCCCGAGTACATCCAACACTCCCGAAGCACGCCAAACCTCTGCTCGAGGACACACCTGACACTCCCGAGGCACGCCGAAGCTCTATCCGCAGACATCGGTACATCCCCGAAGCAATCCCGGTCCGTCCCGGAGCACTATTCACACTCAAACACTATTTCCAAATGGAAGACAGACACGAACCAACATTGGTAAGGCTTCCTTCCAACACTATTTCAATTCATTTCAATACATAGCATACAATGTAGACATCATATTCAACATGCATTTTTAAAAGCACATACACACACACACAACTTTTAAAGAAAGAGGGGTATCGAAAGACTCGTTTATACGAGGCGACTCGGGTGAGCTCTGCTATTCTCTTCCCGAGGCGTAACCTGACATCCGAACTCAAAATCTCATCACACAACAACAGTTTTTAAACCAGCCTTTTTTCAATGTTTTGGGCTAAATCAAAACGGCATGGCGACTCCTCCAACCAAACGCAATGACACCTCCCGTCAATGCGATATGCCGGGGCCCGCGCAGTCGGATTCGGGTAATTTCAATCTATAAATTGCATTATAAACTCTGATATTCCGCTGTGCATTTTGCAACTCTACTTGTGGTTTTTAATGCACTGCAAGCGGTTTTGTAAGCAAGTGGTTACGTTTTCAAAAGAGGGCGAAAAATTTGAAACAACTATTCACCCCCTTCTATCTGTTTTTCACCCTTGTTGCCACCTTTGGGACCAACAAGTGGTATCAGAGCAAACACATTTATAAAACTTCTATATTTCAAGCTTAACAACTTGTGTGCCGATTCTCTATGGAAAATTCTAAAACCATGACAATGGTTAACTATTCACAGATTCCTATTTTGGGCGAAGACCACTTTGACATCTGGAAGGTCCGAATGTTAATCCATTTGGAACTATTGATGAGATGCTGGTGGAATGCGTGACGAATGGCCCCTTTGTTCCCATGAAGGCCAACACCAATCCAACCACCAGTGCTGAAACTCCAGAAGTCCAAAAGCCTAAATCAGAGTGGTCTGATGAGGAAAAACGATTAGCTGCTTTGGACAGCAAAGCAAGATTCATCATTTCTGCAACCTTGCCCGTATCAAACCTTCAAAAAGTGATGTATTCCAAAATCTCAAAGCAGATGTGGGATGCCATAGAGAGCTACCTTGAAGGTGACGATCTCTGCAAGGAAAATAAAAGATATGCCGTTGAAAGATCCTTCAACAACTTCAACAAAAAATCCAACGAAACCTTGCGCCAAACATACGATCGCTACGTTAAGGTAGTTAATGCTTGTAGATCTCTTGGCAAAGTTCTAACTGATAAAGAAGTCAATATGACTTTTCTAGCTGCTCTAGGTTCGAGATGGGTCAATAAAGCCACATTTCTAGAGGACTCTATAGATTTAAATACTTGTACGTTAAGTAACTTGTATGCAAATCTTAAAGTGCATGAACTTAAATTAGATCATATTGAAGAGGTTGAAGGGAAAGGAAAATAACTTTCCATGTTCGTAGTAGAACATGTGGAGAAACCATCTACTTCAAATCAAACTGCTGATTCTTCTATATCAACAGCATCACTCATCGAAATGGATGATGATGATTTTGCCATGTTTGTGAAAAGATTTCAAAAGTTTATAAAAACTTCAAAACGTTTTACAAAATCATTTTCAAAAGGCAAGCCTCCAGCAATTTTTTCCAAGGCTACTGATACAAAGAAAAAGAGTGATCTAGTTTTCTACAATTGTAGAAACCTGGTCACTTTGCATCTGAGTGTCCACAACCTAGATTTGAATATATGAAAAAGAAAATCTCTCATGCAAAATTTTCTCATCGCAAGGGAATGGTTGCTGAAGAGGAAGAGAACTCAAAAGAGTTAGAAACTTGGATTGAAACGGATTCTGATGAAGAAAGTGATGATGAAACCGAAGAGGTTAATCTCTGCTTAGTTGTAGACGCTTCTGATGATTCAGATTCTGAGTCAGTCGAGTAGCTGGATATGGAAGGAGAAGAGGTTTCTCTAATGAAATCTAAAACTAGAGAGGATGATGTAGTGAGACTTACTCCTAGTATTAAGATTGGGAATAGTTCTTACTCACGTCCCATTTTTCCTTCCAAAAATGCTACACCTTCAAAAATAATTCCAAATAAGAAAATTTTGAAAAAGGTGGTGGAAGAGGTTTCTCCCATGGAACATGAAAGAATGTTCAAGGAAGCTGAAATGATGATCCTGAAATTCCAAAATGTTAAGAAAGCCTTGTCTTTAGCACATGATGAACTTTCTCAGCTTAAGAAGGAGAAAACTGTAATGAGGTCTGAAATTTCTAATCTTAAAGACCAAGTTAAAAGTATGTCTCCTCTTAGTGAACAAAACCACATCCTAGAAACTAAGGTTGCTGCACTTCAACTTAGGAACGATGACTTGGTTGCTCAAAACAATGACCTCCAGAAGGTAATTGATGAGTGGACCAAATCACGTGTCACCTTGTATCAAATTTTAGAATCCCATATGACCAGTGGTGTTAAAGAAGGTCTGGGATTTCAAACAGGTGAAAAGGAGAAGTGTGCATCCTGCTGTGAAAGGGATGAGGAATTTTCTAAACAAACAAATGAAATTCCTAAGGAAAAGCATTCCATTTCTAAGGGTAAAGGACATGAACAAAAGGCTCCACTTAACTTCCATTATGTCTACCCTAAGAAACAATTTGGGAAAAATTATCAGATGAATAGAAAAGAATATGTGGTTGAAACCGCAGAGGAGGTTTCATATGCGGCTGACCGCACATCTACTTCAACCGCACCTAGTGAAGTATGTTGTGCAGCTGACCGCACGGCTGACCGCCCTTCTTCTTCGACCGCACCTTCTCCCTTCAAAAGCAAGAGGAGCGTTCCCAGAAAAACCGTGGTCAAACCGCAAGAGACCACCTTTATGAAGGCTAAAACCGCAGTTCCCAAAAAGAATGCTGATCCTAAGAAGGGTAAAGAGTTTGTAAAACCTCATCTTGCTCAAAGCTTTCATAAATGTTCTGTGTGTGATGGTTTAGGTCACAAGGCTGCAGAATGTCTCTTGAGGTTCACACCCAATGTCAGAAAGAATAATCCTCCTTGTCAAATAGGAGTGGGTCATCAAAAGGTGCTAACCTCAGGACCCAAAGAATAAAGGGGAGCTCGTATTTAAATGTTTATCTTTAAGGTCCTCTGCTTAATGGCTGGTCACTCCAAGGATAATGAATGGTATCTTGACAGTGGCTGCTCAAGACATATGACTGGAGATAGATCATTACTTAAAGATGTCATTGAAGCCAGCGGTCCATCTGTAGCCTTTGGTGACAACAACAAAGGCAAGACCATAGTGAAATTACCCAGGATCCGGCTTGCGTGCGGGGGGCCCCGGTCATCTCGCATTTGTGTGTCACTTTTCAGGAAAGTCGCCCGGATCTGATAGGCAGTGCGATCGCGCCCCGGCATCTGGCTTATTCCGTTTTGCGGTTGGAGGTGTCTCTCTGTATTTTTGCTTGAAGAGTCGCCACGCCGTTTTTATTAAGCCCAAAATATTGAAAAAGGGCATCAGTTTAAAAATAAATTATTTTTGTGTGATGAGATTTTTGAGTTCGGAGGTCAGATGACTCCTCGGGAAGAGAATATTAGAATATTAGAGCTCACCCGAGTCGCTTTGTAAAAATGAGTCTTTCGGTACCCCTTATATTCTTTAACTGTTGTGTGTGTGTGTGTATGTGCTTTTTAAAAATGCATGCTGTATCGGATGTCTACATTGTACACTGCTTTATTGAAATGTATTTAAATAGTGTAGGAATGAAGCCTTACCAATGTTGGTTTGTGTCTGTCTTCCGTGGGGGAATAGTGTTTGAGGATGGAATAGTGTTCCAGGACGGACCGGGATTGCTTCGGGATGAGCCGGTTGTCTGCGGACAGAGTTTCGGCGTGCGTTGGGATCGCAGGGATCACTCGGGCAGAGGTTCGGCGTGCGTTGGGATCGTCGGGATCACTCGGGCAGAGGTTCGGCGTGCGTTGGGATCGTCGGGATCACTCGGGCAGAGGTTCGGCGTGGGTTGGGATCGTCGGTTGGATTCGGGCAGAGGTTCGGCGTGGGCCGGAATTGCCGGTTTGACTCGGAAAGAGTCGGGACGCCTTGGAAAAGACCAGGCAAGGCCTCGAAGTACCACGAGGGGCCTCAGAGTACCTCGAGAGTGCCTTGGGGCAGCGCGGGAGCATCTCGGGAGCGCTCGGAGAGGCTTCGGAGCACCACAAGGGAGCTTGGAAGGCCTCAGAAGGATCCGAAAGGGGCCGGGAGTGCCTCGAGAGGACTTAGAGGGGTGCCAGAAGGCTGGGGGGAGAGGAGAGAAGAGGGAGATGTGTGAAATGAGGGAGGGGGAGCCCTCTATTTATAGTAAAAATTTTTGTGCAAGAAGGTCCGTACGGACCTTCTAGGTAATCCAACTTTTTGGTTTTCCTCGATTTGAGGGAATATGTGGACTTTAAGAAGATTCAGCCATGATGATGTCTGGTAGCAAGAAGGTCCGTACGGACCTCCTTGCATGCATAAAGGTCCATACGGACCTCCCATGATGCTGAGTAATTATTACTTCCGAGATTTGAGGGAATATCTTGGACTTTAAGGGGATTCAGTAATTATTGCAACAAAGAGGTCCGTACGGACCATATTTGCTTTTCCAATTTCTGAAAAAATTTTAAAAAGTCCTTTTGTCCCTTTTTGGCTTAGAAAGGTCCCTCCCTTGATTTGGTTGGGGTTTTGAGGTTTTTTAGTGTCATGGGTCTTCGAGACTGCGTTTGTGTGAGTCTGCGGTGTTTCCCGTGTGTTCGAAAGAGGGTGATCCAGATTGGGGTACTTACAGAAGCCCCTCGACGACGTCACTTACGGAGGAAGTGGGGTCGTCGATAAGATAAGGGTCCTGATCTGGATCGCGTGCTGGGAGAGGAAGTGACCGTGTAGGTCGGTTTGTGAGGATATGGCGGTGTCCTAGGTGTGCGACCGTTTAGGTCAGTTGGCTGGACCCTGTGATAGGATTCCTACGTATCCCTAGCGGGAATCAAGCCTGATCGTAGTTCGTGTGCGGGGTGAGTGTTGTTGTGTACGAGGATATGAGATGTCCTATAACTGGAACTCTGTGTGTGGATGTGATGGTATCTTGTGGGTGACCGTATAGATCAATGGTAAGGACGTGGTGGCATCCTGGGTGACCGTATAGGTCGATGGTAAGGATGTGGAGGCATCCTGGGTGACCGTATAGGTCGATGGTAAGGACGTGGAGGCATCCTGGGTGACCGTATAGGTCAATGGTAAGGACGTGGAGGCGTCCTGGGTGACCGTATAGGTCGGTGGTATGGACGTGGAGGCGTCCTGGGTGACCGTATAAGTCGGTGGTAAGGACGTGGAGGTATCCTGGGTGATAGGTCGATGGTAAGGACGTGGAGGCATCCTGGGTGACCGTATAGGTCGATGGTAAGGACGTAGAGGCATCCTGGGTGACCGTATAGGTCGATGGTAAGGATGTGGAGGCATCCTGGGTGACCGTATAGGTCGGTGGTAAGGACGTGGAGGCGTCCTGGGTGACCGTATAGGTCGGTGGTAAGGACGTGGAGGCGTCCTGGGTGACCGTATAGGTCGGTGGTAAGGACGTGGAGGCGTCCTGGGTGACCGTATAGGTCGGTGGTAAGGACGTGGAGGCGTCTTGGGTGACCGTATAGGTCGGTGGTAAGGACGTGGAGGCATCCTGGGTGACCATATAGGTCGGTGGTAAGGACGTGGAGGCGTCCTGGGTGACCGTATAGGTCGGTGGTAAGGACGTGGAGGCGTCCTGGGTGACCGTATAGGTCGGTGGTAAGGACGTGGAGGCATCCTGGGTGACCGTATAGGTCGGTGGTAAGGACGTGAAGGCATCCTGGGTGATCGTATAGGTCGGTGGTAAGGACGTCGAGGCGTCCTGGGTGACCGTATAGGTCGGTGGTAAGGACGTGGAGGCGTCCTGGGTGACCGTATAGGTCGGTGGTAAGGACGTGGAGGCATCCTGGGTGACCTAGGGTGACCGTATAGGTCGTTGGTAAGGACGTGGATGTGACGACCCCAACCCTAGGCACTCAATTTTTAATATTTAATTATATGCTTTTAATATTATGTTGACTTTATGTGTTCAATTTTATCTTTAAATTCTTGAGTTAGGATAAATTGGGTGAAAAGTAAATTAAGGAGCTTATAAGAATTTATTGGACATTAAATAAAGAAACTAAGGGAAATGATACAAAATGGAAATTTAATAAATAGATAAATATGTGGGGAGGTTAAATGAGTAGGATGAATTAATGGGATAAGGTTTATTTTAAATTAATGGGAGTAGGGTGAAAGCCTTGGATTAAGTTGTAGGAGGGGCCAACTTTCTTACTCTTCCATGCCTTGCCAAGTGTCCTCTTCCCATCACCTCCTCTTACTACCCCTCCCTTCTCCCTCATTTCTCATTCATCTTCAACCTAGAGAATTAGAGAGAACCTCCATGGAAGCCCCAAGTTCCAAACCTTGAAGCCAAGAATTTCTTCACCAAATTCAAGTCCAAGAGCACCTTTGAAGTTGGATCGCCTAGAGAAACTCATCTAGCTAAATAGATCAACCTTCCATTTCAATCCCAAAGGTGAGTTGTTATGACCTCCTTTCATCTATGTGCTCATAATCTATCTATTGTTGTTCTTAGTGTTGTGATTGTTATTATATGCTTTGGAAATCTTCTTGGAGTTAGAAAATGGATTAATGGCTTAAAAAGATAGTGGTTCATGGGAGTTGATTTAGATTTTTAAGGAATGGATAGAATTTGAAATTGTTGAAGTTAGGGTTCAATGAAGATGAGTTAAAAGGGTTGAAATGGGTAGAAATAGTAGTGATAAATAATCTAGGGTTACTTGGTTTTGAAGTTTACATGTTTGTTTGGGATTTGGTGAAATGAAGGTGTTCTTGGGTGTTCTTGAATAATCAATGGTAGAGGGAAGGAAGAACTAGGGTTAAAGGGGTTAAAAACCTAAGTTTGGGTTTGGCGGGGAGGCTTGGGCGGTCGCCCAGGGGCCGAGCGGCCGCCCATGCCGGCGTAAAACTCACATTTCCTTGAAAACCCTCTTGGGCGGTCGCCCAAGAGGTTTGGGCGGTCGCCCAAGACCCCAGAAATCCTAACTTCAATTCCGAACTGCACTCGTTTAGCAATCTTGTGATGGTCATAACTTAATCATATTAAATCGGAATTGGATGGTTCGTGGGTCTAAATTGGGTGTTTTTCTGAGTACTTTCTGAATGTGATGGTTTCATAGCTAAAGAAGTTATCCTTATGTCCCAAAAATCTGATTTGGTTACAGCAGGTAGTATTGTACGTTAGAAGTTGAGTGGAAATTGAATAAATCATAGTTAATTCATACGGACTCGAAATTGGATGGTTCAAGAGTCCAAATTGAGTATTTTTAGGTGATCTCTCAAATGGAATTGGTTTTATAAACTAAATATGTAATGATCATTTCCAGATATTCTATTTTACCATGTGACTATATTGTTTATCCCCTTTGTGGATTATTTGGCAAGTGTTATGTGGCTCCCCAAGTGTGGAATATTTGACAAGTTGTTATGTTATCCCAATGTATGGATATGTTTACTATGTAGTTGTATGGTTATTCCATTTGTGAATTTATTTGTTATCATTCATATTTGTTGATGATACTATGCATAGTGTATTACTTAAATGTTGCATTATGGCATTGATTGGCATGAGTATATTTTACCATGTGGTTATATTGCTATCCCGTTTGTGGATCATATTTCAAGTATCTATTATGTGCTTGAACGTGTTGATATTTTTATGTGAATGGGGGTATAATGGATTTCAATCGGTTATTGATTTGTTCTCTAAGTGATTGAAGATTCATCATACCTGTGACCTCTCCCCTCTCGCGGCCACGCATCGGGGTTCAGCTTCTATGGATATGTGCAAATGGGCCTCATAGGAATGCCGATGTCTTATATTTTCCCCGGAAAACGGGTTTTATAAGATGTGAATATGCCTAAGCAGCTTCACGGAGATGAGTTATAAGCATAACTGTCTCGGTTACATGGTATGGGATCCGGTGAATATGCATTCACGTATGTAGTGGAGTATTGATACCCACGCTATACGACTTATTGTTCGACTGAAAGGTAAACCAAGGTAACGGAATGTGTTTACCGCTTTCCTAAGCTAATGTTATGTGCTACCATGCTATGTGTTGCACTTTGTTTGGCATCTTGCCGCATATCATAATAGCTCATTGAGATTTATTCTCACCCCTCTCCCTTTACTGTTTTAGATCCCGAGACAAAGCGGACCGGCCAAGTGAGGACGGAAAGGAGTTGGTACGTGGTATTTTGGGATTTGTCGTGGTACGTATAGGTTGGTGTAAAGAATGTATTTTGGTATAATTCCTTTATGGAGTTTATGAGTATAAAACTTAGTTTGTACGTTATAACTAAAGTCTTTGTAATTAAAACAGTTGTTACTTTTCAAAGTTAGTTATCTCCTCCTCCGATGTGGAGTAGAGTGGAGTTAGTTTGAAATGTTATATTATTAATGTTTATGTTTGAAAGTCAAAGTAAAGTTTTAAAAGTTTAGTGTTTTCGGGTTAGTTTGAGGGCGCTCCAACTCGTAACACGTGTAGGTTCCGGCCTGGGTCCTCACACTTGGTATCGAGCTCTGCTAGAGTTCTCGGGTAGAGTCTAGCCGAGTGAGAGTGTGTGATAAATTACGTCGAGTGTTTGTTGCGTGGAGTTTATTCAATGGCTGAAAATGAGGATGATCAAGATCGTTACGGGCAATGTTGGTAAGGCCGGGGTGATGGAAATCCGAATGTTGAGACGATGAACATGTTTCGAGGATTTTTGCAAAATATGACAACACAAGGGCAAGCACAAAGAAGATCAAGGAGGCATACATGGGCATGGTTTGGAAAAGTTCGTTAAGATGACACCTCCAAGATTTAGTGGAGATCCGGATACGGTGAAGGCGGAGAGATGGCTTGAAAGTATGAATAAGATTTTCGCAGCGATGGAGAGCACGGATGCAGAAAAAGTGAGATGCGCAGCCTTCAAGTTAGAGGGACTCGCAGAGCATTGGTGGCAAGTAGTGAAGGACGGCCGGGATCGAAACCTTACACCGCAGACTGGGAGAACTTTACGCGTAAATTTCGAGATCATTTCATTCCAATAGTTACAAGAGATAAGAAGGAAGTTGAGTTTTTGAAATTAGAGCAAGGAGCAATGACCGTGGCGCAAAGTATTCAAGCAAGGTTTACGGAGCTAGCTCGCTATTGTCCACATTTGGTACCGGAAGAAGAGAGACGGATATATCGATTTGTGAAGGGATTAAGACTAGAGTTCAGAAACAGCTTATTGACGCACGACTTCCCGCATTTTCGACAGCATGAATAAAGCCTACCGAATAGAGAATGATATTGACGAGCACCTGGTAAATCGAGGGTGGAAGTGGAAGTAAGCGTAAGTTTCAAGGCCAAGGTTCTGGATATAATAGAGGGCATCGTAAAGGATCAAGACCGGAGTTAGCAAGAGGAGAAAAAGTGGCGACTCGACAAATCATCCGACTTCAGTCGTAAGGATTATATGTGGATATTGCAAGAAGATGGGTCATTCTACAAGACAAGTGTTGGAGTAAGCAAGGGAAATGTTTGAATTGTGGAGAAATGGGACACTACAAGAAGAATTGTCCTATATTTCATCGAAGGTTAGCTTTGGGTACCTGGGACATGGGGGCCTAAAGGAGGAATAAAAAGGAACAATGAAGGGAATCCAAAAAGGTAACGTTTAAAGTCGAATACTTGTTTTGAGTTTTGGAGGGATAGATCCCTCGCCTACCTTTAGAGGTAATATACCTGTCTCGAAGTAGGGGTCATACTTTATAGATCCCGGTTCATCTCATGCACGTGTGACATTGCATTTTGTTTCATGTGGCATACATTGCTTAAGATGTGTTTTATGTGTTAGAGATTTCTACTCTTATGAGAGAATACCTCGAATATTATTTGGTTTACCACTAGTGTGACGTGGTTATAACCGAGCATGTATTGCTAGTTGATTTGGTATGATTACCAATGTGTGATTTTGATATATACCGGCCTAGAATGGTAAGTAGTGGTCAGCAATGATAGACGTCGTATGAAGCGAGTCTTTTTTACTATGCTTAATTGGTCTATATGGTATTAGATGCAAATAAGCCTTTATGTGGTATCCTTGTTAGATATGCCTTAAAGATTGAAAATTTTTGGTTAAGAAGTGTGAAGCTTAATTGAAATGTGGTAGACTTAGGTAAGAAGTCTTCGAAAATGTTATGTGCTAATTAGGAAAATAGTAAGTATGCTTTCAAAGAAAGTATTATATGACTTTCGGTTGGGAAGTGGAATCACGTATTGATGTAGTGTCGGGTTAAATACCTATATCAAAAGCACCCTATAGAATGGTCTCGATTTTTGTTGTGGTTATAAGGAGTAGAGTTCTATCCCTTATCTTGATAGCTAGTGGAAATTATTAGTGGTGACATCCTTGTTTACTTGACGTTGAGAATATCATGAAAATTAATTGTGAATTGTGTTATCTATTTTCCAATAGGAAAATTTATGTGTGAAGTTTAATAATTGTAAGTTGGCTTTGGAATATTGCCGTAATGAGTCCATAGTTTTAGGATTGAAAGGGGTGCTACCAAGGGAGTGTCATTAGATTCTTGAGAATTGTATTATTGTTGATAGAGTTAACCTGGAAGAGGTATCCTGGATGTAGAATGCAATAAGGGTGAATCGTATAGTAGAGAGGAAGAATAGGTTGACTGTAGATATGATCCTTATTGAGTAATGAATGCGAGAACTTGACGCTTTTAATTGTGTATCAATGGAAGGCTAATTTGTGATATGATGCGAAATGGGAAAGTGATAACTTATGTTTAGAGGAAGTGAATCAGGCGGAGCAGAATCTTCTTATTTTCAACTTGTAAGTAACTGAGATTATATTGCGTTTTACTAGCGGAATTTTTAACTAGTTGCAACCAAATTTGAGATGTGTTAACGATCATGAAAGTTTAAAGTATTTGTTGGTTCGAAAGGAATTTAACAATAAGCAGTAGTCGAGGGTGGAAATTATTAGAAAGACTTAAATGAGGTTATATCTTGTTACCGGAAAAGTTATTGTGATTGCGATTGCGATTAGCCGAAAGGCTTATGTGTCAACAAGTATATCCTTTGAGTTGCATGGTGAGATATTTTGCGAAAATTCAAGTTATACTTATAGTGTGGAGACCTTAGAGGAAGTTCAACCATGATTCGAAGTTAAGAGGATTATCGGCTAGTTTCAAGACCGGGAGACCAAGGATTTTGTATCTAATTGGGATGAAAATTTAACCCTCAACTCTGAGTGTGTATCATTGCTGTAAGAGATTAGAATACCGGTTTTAGAGGAAGACCGTAAACCTAGAATTGCGACTCATCGTAAAAGTTTGAAGAAGTATCAAGACTTGAAGAAGAGTTAGAAGATTCGAATGGGAAGACAAATACGATGGAATTTTGTAACCGTACTACTTTCAACGTCGATAAGGTCAGGTGTGTTGGAGTGATAGTGGATGAATAGATCAAGTCGGTTTACTTTCAACTTATATTAACGAAGTATTCGAGGGGGAAATTAAAACATTGTGAATGCGGGAGATTGAATGATTTCGTGGAAAACCAATCAACATTTTACCAGATCGGGATCGAGGATTCATTGTGTTTTGGAAAGCGTGGTGCAAGGTTTTGAGTTCCAAGTCAAGTTTCGGTGGTGCGTTTCTTCCTCGCATGATGGACAGACAAAGAAGACTATCCAAATTCTTGAGAATAAATTGCGTGTTGTGTGATGGATTTCGTTTCAACTTGAGAAGTTATTTAACCTTGATGAGATTGCGTATATTAGTGGTTTTCACCCCGTATTAAGTGGTATTGTATGAAGTATTGTATGGAAAGTTGTCCTTAAAATTCCTCATGTGTGCGGAGTTCTTCAACTAATGATGATTTAACGGGTTTGGTTTATGTGAGGGAATGGTTGAGAGTTACTAAAATCGTAAGTCCGAAATTAAACTTTGAGAGTATTAGGGTTGTGGAAAATGGGTATAATAATAATACTTTGAGAAAACTATTTGGAAGTGTAATTTGATTGTGGGAAGGTTAACTTCTTTAATTTATCATTAAGATAAGTCTTTTTAAAATTCGGGTCGAATTTTCTTTAAGGGAGTGAGTGTGACGACCCCAACCCTAGGCACTCAATTTTTAATATTTAATTATATGCTTTTAATATTATGTTGACTTTATGTGTTCAATTTTATCTTTAAATTCTTGAGTTAGGATAAATTGGGTGAAAAGTAAATTAAGGAGCTTATAAGAATTTATTGGACATTAAATAAAGAAACTAAGGGAAATGATACAAAATGGAAATTTAATAAATAGATAAATATGTGGGGAGGTTAAATGAGTAGGATGAATTAATGGGATAAGGTTTATTTTAAATTAATGGGAGTAGGGTGAAAGCCTTGGATTAAGTTGTAGGAGGGGCCAACTTTCTTACTCTTCCATGCCTTGCCAAGTGTCCTCTTCCCATCACCTCCTCTTACTACCCCTCCCTTCTCCCTCATTTCTCATTCATCTTCAACCTAGAGAATTAGAGAGAACCTCCATGGAAGCCCCAAGTTCCAAACCTTGAAGCCAAGAATTTCTTCACCAAATTCAAGTCCAAGAGCACCTTTGAAGTTGGATCGCCTAGAGAAACTCATCTAGCTAAATAGATCAACCTTCCATTTCAATCCCAAAGGTGAGTTGTTATGACCTCCTTTCATCTATGTGCTCATAATCTATCTATTGTTGTTCTTAGTGTTGTGATTGTTATTATATGCTTTGGAAATCTTCTTGGAGTTAGAAAATGGATTAATGGCTTAAAAGATAGTGGTTCATGGAGTTGATTTAGATTTTTAAGGAATGGATAGAATTTGAAATTGTTGAAGTTAGGGTTCAATGAAGATGAGTTAAAAGGGTTGAAATGGGTAGAAATAGTAGTGATAAATAATCTAGGGTTACTTGGTTTTGAAGTTTACATGTTTGTTTGGGATTTGGTGAAATGAAGGTGTTCTTGGGTGTTCTTGAATAATCAATGGTTGAGGGAAGGAAGAACTAGGGTTAAAGGGGTTAAAAACCTAAGTTTGGGCCGGGCAGGAGGCTTGGGCGGTCGCCCGAGGGCCGAGCGGCCGCCCATGCCGGCGTAAACTCACATTTCCTTGAAAACCCTCTTGGGCGGTCGCCCAAGAGGTTTGGGCGGTCGCCCAAGACCCCAGAAATCCTAACTTCAATTCCGAACCGTAATTCGTTTAGCAATCTTGTGATGGTCATAACTTAATCATATTAAATCGGAATTGGATGGTTCTTGGGTCTAAATTGGGTGTTTTTCTGAGTACTTTCTGAATGTGATGGTTTCATAGCTAAAGAAGTTATCCTTATGTCCCAAAAATCTGATTTGGTTACAGCAGGTAGTATTGTACGTTAGAAGTTGAGTGGAAATTGAATAAATCATAGTTAATTCATACGGACTCGAAATTGGATGGTTCAAGAGTCCAAATTGAGTATTTTTAGGTGATCTCTCAAATGGAATTGGTTTTATAAACTAAATATGTAATGATCATTTCCAGATATTCTATTTTACCATGTGACTATATTGTTTATCCCCTTTGGATTATTTGGCAAGTGTTATGTGGCTCCCCAAGTGTGGAATATTTGACAAGTTGTTATGTTATCCCAATGTGTGGATATGTTTACTATGTAGTTGTATGGTTATTCCATTTGTGAATTTATTTGTTATCATTCATATTTGTTGATGATACTATGCATAGTGTATTACTTAAATGTTGCATTATGGCATTGATTGGCATGAGTATATTTTACCATGTGGTTATTTGCTATCCCGTTTGTGGATCATATTTCAAGTATCTATTATGTGCTTGAACGTGTTGATATTTTATGTGAATGGGGGGTATAATGGATTTCAATCGCTTATTGATTTGTTCTCTAAGTGATTGAAGATTCATCATACCCGTGACCTCTCCCCTCTCGCGGCCACGATCGGGGTTCGGCTTCTATGGATATGTGCAAATTTCGGCTCATAGGAATGCCGATGTCTTATATTTTCCCCGGAAAACGGGTTTTATAAGATGTGAATATGCCTAAGCAGCTCACGGAGATGAGTTATAAGCATAACTGTCTCGCTTACATGGTATGGGATCCGGTGAATATGCATTCACGGATGTAGTGGAGTATTGATACCCACAGCTATACGACTTATTGTTCGCACGGGAAAGGTAAACCAAGGTAACTAATGTGTTTACCGCTTTCCTAGTGTGTTATGTGCTACCATGCTATGTGTTGCACTTTGTTTGGCATCTTGCCGCATATCATAATAGCTCATTGAGATTTATTCTCACCCCTCTCCCTTTAATGTTTTAGATCCCGAGACAAAGTGACCGGCCAAGTGAGGACGGAAAGGAGTTGGTACGTGGTATTTTGGGATTTGTCGTGGTACGTATAGGTTGGTGTAAAGAATGTATTTTGGTATAATTCCTTTATGGAGTTTATGAGTATAAAACTTAGTTTGTACGTTATAACTAAAGTCTTTGTAATTAAAACAGGTTGTTACTTTTCAAAGTTAGTTATCTCCTCCTCCGATGTGGAGTAGAGTGGAGTTAGTTTGAAATGTTATATTATTAATGTTTATGTTTGAAAGTCAAAGTAAAGTTTTAAAAGTTTAGTGTTTTCGGGTTAGTTTGAGGGCGCTCCAACTCGGAACACGTGTAGGTTCCGGGTCGGGGTCCTCACAGTGGAGGCGTCCTGGGTGACCGTATAGGTCGATGGTAAGGACGTGGAGGCGTCCTGGGTGACCGTATAGGTCGGTGGTAAGGACGTGGAGGCATCCTGGGTGACCGTATAGGTCGGTGGTAAGGACGTGGAGGCATCCCGAGTGACCGTATGTGTCGGTGGTAAGGGCGTGACGCGAGGCGCCCCCGCGACCGTATAGGTCGACGGTGGTAAGCGTGAGGCGTCTGGGTGACCGTATAGGTCGGTGGTAAGGACGTGAGGCGTCTCCCGGGTGACCGTATAGGTCGGTGGTGCGGACGTGGAGTGCGTCGCGACCGTATAGGTCGGTGGTAGTGACGCTGGTGCATCCCTGCGACCGTATAGTCGGTGGTAAGGACGCGGAGGCATCCCGGGTGACCGTATAGTCGGTAGTAAGTGACGCAGAGGCGTCCCGGGTGACCGTATAGGTCGGTGGTAGGACGGAGGCGTCCCGTGACCGTATAGCTCTGGGTGGTGGGACGCGAGGCGTATTGCCGACCGTATGTCGGTGGTAAGGACGTGGAGGCATCCCGGTGACCGTGATAGGTCGGTGGTGCGGACGTGGAGGCATCACTGCGACCGTGATAAAGTCGGTGGTAAGGACGTGAGGCGTCACAGTGGCCGTATAGTTCGGTGGTAAGGGCGTGGAGGCGCCCGGGGTGACCGTATATAGGTCGGTGGTGGACGTGGAGGCGTCCCGGGTGACCGTATAAGTCGGTGGTAAGGACGCGGAGGCATCCCCGGTGACCGTACAGGTCGGTGGTAAGGACGTGGAGGCATCCCGGGTGGCCGTATAGGTCGGTGGTGGGGACGTGAGGCGTCCCGGCGACCGTATAGTCGGTGGTAGTGACGTGGAGGCGTCCCAGCGAGCGTATAGGTCGGTGGTAAGGACGTGAGGCATCCCGGGCGATCGTATAGGTCGGTGGTAAGACGCGTGGAGCGTCTGGGTGACCGTATAGGTCGATGGTAAGGACGCTGGAGGCGTCTGTGACCGTATAGGTCGTTGGTAAGTGACGCGGAGGCGTCCTAGGTGACCGTATAGGTCGGTGGTAAGGATGTGGAGGCATCCTGGGTGACCGTATAGGTCGGTGGTAAGGATGTGAAGGCATCCTGGGTGACCGTATAGGTCAGTGGTAAGGACGTGGAGGCGTCCTGGGTGACCGTATAGGTCGATGCAGGGCGTGGACGCGGAGGCGTCCCGCGACCGTATAGTCGGTGGTAAGGACGTGGGCGTCTGCGACCGTGAGCAGGTCGGTGGTAAGGACGTGGAGGCGTCCTGGGTGACCGTATAGGTCGGTGGTAAGGACGTGGAGGCATCCTTGGTGATCGTATAGGTCGATGGTAAGGACATAGAGGCGTCCTGGGTGACCGTATAGGTCGATGGTAAGGACGTGGAGGCGTCCTGTGTGTTCAATCTTACTAGAAGATGGGTAATCTTACGAGAAGATGGGTAATCTTATGAGAAGATCGGTAATCTTACGAGAAGATGGGTAATCTTACTAGAAGATCGGTAATCTTACGAGAAGATGGTTTGTGGTGTAGGAGGGCGTGTCCCGTCCTAAGATGATGTTTTGGGACATTTATGCTGTCTTCCGGACCGAGTGGTTTAGAGCCTTTCGGGCTGGAGATAGTGATGTGGGAGGTTTATACGGTCTTCCGGACCGAGTGGTTTAAAGCCTTCCGGGCTGGAGATAGTGATGTGGGAGGTTTATACGGTCTTCCGGACCGAGTGGTTTAAAGCCTTCCGGGCTGGAGATAGTGATGTGGGAGGTTTATACGATCTTTCGGACCGAGTGGTTTAAAGCCTTCTGGGCTGGAGGTATGTCATGTATGAGGACTTGATTCGTCATCTGACTGCAGGTGTGTCATGTATGAGGACTTGATTCGTCTTCTGACTTGCGGTTGTGTCATGTATGAGGACTTGATTCGTCTTCTGACTGCGGTTGGCAGAGGTGTGGCTGCCTTGTGCTTCGATTGTGAGAGGTGTGGATGCCTCACGTTTTGTCCGCTGGGGAAAAGGTTAGACTTACGATGACTGCCGGTGTCCGTCTGCTGGGGATATGTGGCCTCGTAGGGGCTTTTTCCGCTGAGGAGGTGGCTTCGGGCTTACTTTGATGGCCGGTGGTTGATTCATCGTTTGGCATTTTGGAGGCGTTTTGTGCCTTGAGATTTGTGCTTGGAGGGGCTGGCTCCTTTTGCGCTTGCTTTACCGTTTAGTGGGCGAGGTTCGGGCTTACGATGACAGCCGGTGGTTGAGTTGCCGTTTAGTGGGCGAAATCCGGGCTTACGATGACTACCGGTGGTTGCGTTGCAGTTTAGTGGGCGAATTCCGAGCTTACGATGACGTCCGGTGTTTGAGTTGCCGTTTAGTGGGCGAAATCCGGGCTTACGATGACGGCCGGTGTTTGAGTTGCCGTTTAGTGGGCGAAATCCGGGCTTACGATGACGGCCGGTGTTTGAGTTGCCGCTTGTAGCGGGCGAAACCGGCTTACACGATGACTACGGCCGGTGTTTGAGTTGCCGTTTAGCGGGCGAAATCCGGCTTACGATGACGGCTTGTTTGAGTTGCCGCTAGCGGGCGAAACTGGCTTACGATGACGACCGGTGCCTGAGTTGCCGTTTAGTGGGCGAAATCCGAGCTACGATGACTACGGCCGGTGTTGGTTTTGTTTGGTTAAGGACCAAACCGCATCAATCGCCGAAATAGGCCTTTGGACAGCCAGGGGCAAAGATTATAAGGGCAAAAAAGTAATTTGGCCTTATGTTGCAAGAAGGTCCGTACGGATCTTCTCTCTCTCTGCAAAGAGGTCCGTACGGACCAATGTTGATTTTTACAGTTCCCAGGTTTTGACCAGCTTCAGAACCGAGGCATTTCCCCATTCTTCTTCTTCCAGCTTCGTGAACCACCGAGAGAGAGAAGGAGAAAACTCCATTTTTGTCCCAAAATCCTTAGAAAATCCTCCATATTTAGCTTGAATTGCTTGTCAATGGCGAAAAGATCAAGGAGAGGTCGTCGTCAACGGAGCCAAGAGGCGATCGAGTAAAGGGCGGAGCTTCAAAGGAATTGCACTTCCTTCGCGCCTTCGTCGAGAAACCCGGATGTGTTGTATCCGAATCCGGAGGTGCACACTAGGCGAGCTAGGAACGTCGGGGAGGTAAGAAATCAATTTCGTCTTGATTCCTTGCTTGAATTGTTGAATGCTAGAACTAGGCTTTAGTTTTTCGCATATTTGGGGCTTTTGTTGTTTGCCCTGCTTTTTGTGAAATTCGTGATGAATTGTTGAAATTGAGCATGTAAAAATTGTGGGTATGTGATTTTTGTGCAAAAATGTGTAGATTGGCTCTTATTTGTAAAAATAAAGTGCCTCTCTTTGAAATGCATGCTTTGGTGTTTTGTGCCTTATGCTATTTTTGTGTGTACATTGTGAGAAAAATTGCCATGTAGGGACAAATTTTGTGAAAAATATGACATGTGCCGTGTTTTGTGACGGGTTTTTGTCTGAAAGTATGTGCCGTGTAGTGACGGACTTTTCTGAAAATGTGTAATGTAGGGTGTGCCGTGTTTTTGGTGACGGACTTTGTGGGGAGTTTATGTGTAATATGTGCCGTGTTTTGTGACGGATTTTTTTTTTTTTGAAAATGTGTCGTGTAGGGCTTAATCCCTCTGTTGAGAAAATTTGTACATTGTGTGCCGTGTTTTGTGACGGACTGCATGGGAAAAACTATGTGCAATGCATGCCGTGTTTTGTGACGGGTTACATGTGAAAATTGTGTGCAATGTGTGCCGTGTTTTGTGACGGACTTCTTTTTTTTTCTTTATGCTTTGGTTTTTTTGTATTTTGCATTAAGTAATGTGACTGACGTACCTTTGCTGTGTTTACCTGCAGGATGAGGGGCTTTTGTTTGGGAAAGCCAAAAAGATGAAGTCTCGAGGGTCGCTCGAGGCTGTAGTGGAGTTGTGGCAAAGCTGCCTGGACATCTCTAGGGAGGGCAGGCCGAGCCCTAAGAGGCTGGTTTATGGTTCCGGCTTGGGCGCGTTCGTGGAGAACTTGGCCGAGATTTCTGATACGAGGAAGAACAAGAGCATCTTCCTAGGCTTGTCCGAGTATTGGTGGGATACCACCCACACCTTCCATTTGAGCTCGGGCGAGGTGACGGTGACTCCCACCGATTTTGCTATTATCACCGGGCTTTCCTTCAAAGGAGGGCCAGTGCGGTGGAGGGACAGGATATACGATGGGGTGCCGGGCCGAGCCGTGGGCTTTCGCCTCTTCCTCGCAGGCCCGGGCATGCCGCATGCTGATGTAGAGATACGGATTTCGGCCAATATTGGGGACTATCGCCGTGGTACCGGTCTGGTGACGGCGGAGCAGCTGGCACGCTCCTTCATGTGGTTTGCCCTCTCCGAGACTCTATTCTCGAATCACGCGACTGCGGCTCCTTTCGCTCTGCTGGAGAGTCTGATTGATTTGGAGAGGGTTGGCGAGATAGCTTGGGGCGAGGCGGGCCTGGCTGAGCTTTATTTTTCTTTGGACCGGTTTAGCCGAGGCGTGGCCAGTTCTTTGGGCTGCTTTGATTTTGCTTTAGAGGTATGAGTTTATTGCTGTTTTTGATTTAGCAATTTGTCATTTCTCTGTTTTCTTTTGCACTGAGCATTTTCTGCTTTTGTCGCAGGTGTGGTTCTATGAGATCTTCCGGTGCTTCCCGTGGGATCGAGATGCTGAGGCCATAGCGGCCTATCCTGCTTTGTTGGGCTGGGCCCGTCTGGCGAGAAGGAGGAGGACGAGTAGGGGGAAGCTCACCATTGCCTACGGGGAGGTGCAGGAGTACCTGGGGAGAGATAGCCCGGCGGAGTTTGCTCTGTACCCCTGGGCTCGATATGGGGATGACGAGTTTGAGGGCGGTCCCGTGGTGACGGCGCAGAGGAAGATGCTGCGGGGCCTGACCTGCGATGTCATGTATTTGGGAGAGAGGGTCTACTGGCAGCATGGCTCGAGTATGCTCCCCCTGGCTCCGAGGGACCCGCCTTTTGGGATGATGGATTCCCGTGATATGGACGTGCTGGAGTTTGAGAGATATCTTGGCGGCGTGAGTGCCGATGAGTTTGTTTTGTATGGAGAGGAGTATGGGGCCTTCGTGAGGAGGAAGCTGAGGACGCCACAGGTGTTGGCGAGGGAGAGGCAGGATGGCCCACCAGGTCCCCCAGAGGTTCCGGTGCCTGGGCCGGATTTCACATATGTTCGTGGGGATTCGTCGAGGCGGAGGATGTCGGTACCCGTCCCTGAACAGGCTCCTGCTGCCTATCAGGTTGACCCTAATATGCCGGTGAGTGTGCTTCCTCTTTTCTATCTTGGTATCTTTTCTGTATTTTTCTCCTTTTCGTATGCCTGCATCTCTTTAGCTGAGCGTTTCTTTGGCTGTTTGTTTGTGCAGGTCTCGGGGAGAGCCTTTGACACGCTGACCCGCCGTTATGTGGCGATGCGGTCTTTTGCGAAGAAGATGGCGGGGAAGCTGTCTTGCAGGTCTTCGCGGCGTGTGCCGGCATACGAGCCGATGCCTTCGAGGCATTCTGTGGACGTTCCTCCGCCGAGGGCTGAGCCGGGGCAGCAGTTGGAGGGACCCTCTCGGGGGCGGCATAGCATGGATGCCGGGACGTCTTCGGGAGTCCAGAGGCAGCCGGTCTTTCACCGCTCCTGCCTTCGCAGGAGGCACCGGGAGAGAGTTCGTCTGAGCCCGCCTTCTTCGATCCTTTTGCCGGGTTTGACCCTTCGTAGTATTTTGAGTACCCACCCCTGTGAGGGGGTTCAAGATTCTCGATGACGAGGGTGTGGGCCGGCGAGTTTGTCGAGGTGCCTGACTTCTCGCTTGGTGATTGTGATGATGAAGAGTCGGATTAGGGCTCATTTACTTTCCCTCTTTCCATATCTCCTTTTTTTTTTGTTTAGCAACAGACATTATGTGTACCTGTAATAAAACATTCGCATTTGCACCGCAAAATATTTTATTTTAAGATGTAATGCCGTATTTTGTGATTCCCTAGAATTATCCTAGGAATTGTTGCTATTTTATTATTTGTGCATGCCACGTGAGCTAGGAGTGCGTTTGTGGGTAGTGTATGCTTGCCGGAAATGGCTTTGGCCAGAATTTGGGCAGTTTGGAGCAGGGTCCTACTGAGAACAGTGGTTGTTGTACTGTTTGCTGGGAAAGTGGGGCCATGATGCAACAAGGTCCGTACGGACCATCTTGGGATGCAAAGAGGTCCGTACGGATCACCTTTGCTTTTGGGAAGGGATAAATGCTTTCCGGATGTCTGGACTTTCCCCACTTCCCATTTGTAGCCATTTTCGAGCTTTCTTCCTCATTTTTTCTAGTAACCTCCATTTTTGCCATGGATTCTTCGTACGTTCCACGAATTTTGCCGAGGCTTTCGAAAGAGCGGCAAGCATACTTCCTTGAGCGGCTGAAAATGTGGATGCGACACCGTATGAGGCATCAGAGGCGGGCTTTCGAGGTAAGGTTTCGACTTCGCTCGATTTGGTCCCTTAAGGAGTTGGTTCCTGATTGGGAATTGTTGCGGGCTGCCGCGAAGTTCTGGGATGTTAGGAGGCATGTGTTTGCTTCTCCTACAATGAAATGGTGCCCACCTTTGAGGATTTTCGGGCTTTGATTGGAGGACCGGAGGTGGAGGCCATCTCGCTTCCTTTGATTGGCGGCGCTGCCGTGAGCGTGAAGCTTGCATGCTTTCTTCGGACTTCGTTGGGAGAAGTGCATGGCATGATCCTTGATTCGGGTCATATTGACATTTCTGCGCTGCCGGAGCGATTTATGATTGATGATGAGAGTGATGTCTCATGGGATGCATTTGCCTTGTGCGTGATAGCAACGCTTTTCATGGTCGCCTCCCTGGGTTTGCGATGGCGCTTGCTAGATGTGGTTGGGCACCGCAGAGCCGGAGAGGATATTGTCCCGTTGGTGCCGGGGGAGACTCTTCATGGTATTGACCGTCCGGCGACCGGGGATCGGTTCATGAGAGGGGGAAGCCCCGCTTTGCTCACCTTGTGGCCGCGAGAGAGACTTCAGCCATGCCCGAGGCTCCGACGTCGTTTAGCCCGTGGTCATTTGCTCGGCGACCTCTTGTGTTGGATATGGATCACCCGCCCGGGAGAGATGGATGGCACGGCTTGGTACGCATCGATCCGTTGGTGGGTTCCGCACCGGGGATTGAGACTAGGAGGGCCTTTCAGAAGGGTCCTATGTGGTCGAGTTCCAGGTTTGTCTTGGTCCTCCTTCTATATTCCGTCGCTTGTTTCCTAGTTTGGGATGAAGCAGAGCCTTTGTTGGGCCGGGATGACCTTGCTACCGCGGAGGTAGCTCCTCTTTGTATGGCAGCCCTGTGTGCTCTTTTGTATTTTCTCGAGGGTATGGAAGTATTCCGCTTCCCTCCCGCGGTGCTCCTTAGACGTCGGGAGAGTGTCGTATTGACGACCCAAGACTCCGGCTTGGTATGAGCAGCGTGTTGGGCAGTCCCAAGTGGCTTTGGGAGCAGCGTGAAGCGATTCTGGGGCCTGATTGCCATAGTAGCTATTGCCTTAGGAGTGCCGAATCCTGGTCTGACCCTCAGGATGTTATGGGAGACACTTTGTTTGACTACGAGACTAGAGTTGACCTACTGACGGGGAGAGGTCCTCTTTGCGCACTCGCAGGAGGAGATCCGAGCCGAAGCACGGCGAATGAAGCCCCGAGAGCCGCCGGATTGTTTGACTCTACGGGGAGGACCCCTAATCTCGGACTGAGAGACGCAGAGTTGGCTCGCGTGGAGCGAAAGAAGACTCGCCGGGGACGAGGGAAGAAAGGGAAGAATGGCGAGGGGACAAGCGCAGATGGCGCGGAATGACCTCCTAGGTATCCATTCATTGCATTGCAAACACATTATTTGTTAAATGTATTAAGCTGTCTTTTAGCATGTTGTGAACTTGAGAGTAGACCGTGCTTGAACTCATCAAGAAATGTTGTAATCGTTAGTGATTTGTGATTTACTTTTAAAGCTTTGTCGAGACGCAAGATCTCTTGTTTGCTTTTGTTTCTTTTGTGAACCTTCGCGGTGTCCATCTTTGGACTTTTCTGTTGCATTTGCGTACTGAAGCAGCCTGGGCTTTGACGGCAATCCCTTTTGCTTGGGCTTTGTGTTTGGCTGAGAGGTTGGATGATCCCCTGACAAGTCATTTTGACGGTCTTTTCCGTAGCTTCCTTGCCTCTTGCTCGTTGGCGTCGGGCTCTTGACCTCTTTTGTAGCTTCTGCTTGAGCTTATTATTTTTTTTGAGAGCCTTTTGCTCGAGCTCTTTTTTTTTTTGAAGCGCGTGAGGGCGAAGACAAGCCCCCGGCTCGAAGTTGACATGGGTCAGTCGATTGACGCAGAGTGACCTTCGGATGTCCTTTGATGTTTCCGCCTTCGTTTGACTTGGTCAAGGTGATGGTGGGGGCATGCTCTTGGAAAGTGTGTAGCTTGATGGAGGTCTTGGTTGACATTCAAACTTTTGACTTTTTTGTGTGTTTTTAGGCCAGACCAATTAAGGTTGCCTACGTTCCCCTGACTAGAGGGCTCAGTCCGCGTAGTTCGACACTACATGGAGTGCCAAGAGATGCACAGCTTGTTCTTCTTTAGGCGAAGTATCTCGCGAAGTTTGCTTCCGTTGACCGGATTCATGAAGGGATTGCCGTCTAGGTCCTGTCGCCTTCATGGCACCTCCGAGAAGATCTTTTGAACCACGAAAGGGCCGATCCATGTTGGTTCCCATTTTCCCAAAGCTGGTGGTTCGAGCGGGAGGCTTTTCTTTGAGTACTAGATCGCCTTCCCTGATGTCTCAGGACTTGACTTTCTTGTCGAAAGCTCTAGCCATCCTGCTTTGGTAGGCTCAGACGTGTTCCATGGCCTTTAGTCGTCGCTCGTCTAGCAGAGCCAATTCGTCGTGTCGGCTTCGGAGCCATTCGACTTCGTTGATTTCATTTTCCAAAGAAGACTGTGAGTGAGGGAATTTCCAATTCAATGGGAAGGACTGCTTCCATCCCGTATGTCGTGGCGAATGGAGTTTCTCCCGTGGTCGTTTCCGACCGATGTTCGGTAGCCCCAAAGTGCAAGGTGCAACTTCTGCCAATCTCGTCCTCGGGTGGTCATTTTTCGGATGATCCGTTCGAGGGTTTTGTTTGCTGCTTCTACGGCGCCATTCGTTTGTGGCCGGTAGGGAGAAGACTTGTGGCGTGTGATCTTGAACTCGGCCAACAGTCTGTCGCATTCTCCTTCGAAGTGTGAGCCGTTGTCTGATATGACTTCTCGGGATGCCGTATCGGCAGATGATGTCTTCCTTGAGGAAATGCGCGACTTTCTTGGAGGTGAGCACCTTGTAGACTTGGCTTCGACCCATTTGGTGAAGTAG
Organism: Adenophora triphylla var. japonica; assembly: GCA_022495995.1. Taxonomy (NCBI): domain Eukaryota; kingdom Viridiplantae; phylum Streptophyta; class Magnoliopsida; order Asterales; family Campanulaceae; genus Adenophora; species Adenophora triphylla. The sequence continues at coordinate 493,387 of JAFEMH010000713.1, forward strand.
TCGATGGCTACCAAGACGAACTCGTGGCCGTTGCTACTCGGGCGGAGCGATTTTCCCGATGACGTCGATTCCCCACGTGGCGAAGGGCCGTGGCGTAGTCATGCAAGAGAGATCGTGAGGAGGTAGATGATTGAGGTTGGAGAACCGTTGACACTTGTCGCAGCCTTTCGGACAAAGTGGATGCAAGCCTCGCCTCCATGGAGATCCAAGAGTAGCCCATTCGAAGAATGATTTGCATCGTGGCTCGGGCGTTCATGTGGGAACCGCAAGCCCCATTGTGGACTTCGTTCATGAGCTCGCTTTCTTCTACCTGGCTGATGCAGCGTAGGAGTGGTCCTTGGTAGCGTTTTTTGTATAGCATGTGCCCATGGATGAAAAAGTGAGAGGCGAGGCATTTTAGGGCCATGATGCTCTTGGCTCTGACTCCTTCCCTGCGTTGACCTTCCTTGTCCATGAAGGCGGTTTCCCTGTTTTTGAGGTATTGGAAGATCTGATTATACCATGGCTCATTGATGGGCTTGGGTTCTGGTTCGATCTCGCAGCAGTAGGTAGGAATTTCTTTTCGTCCAACTTTGAAGGGCTTGATTACTTTTCCCTCGGGGATTTCCACGAGTGAAGCCAAAGTGGCTAAGGCGTCTGCAAACCGATTTCGGTCTCTCGGCAAGTAGTGGAAGGTGACCTCTTCGAATTATGTGATGAGGTCCTCCATACAGGCGTTGTATTTTTGCAAGCCTGGGTCTATGGTTTTCCACTTGTTGGAAACTTGGTTGATGATCACGGCTGAGTCCCTATAGACCTCGAGTTTCTGGACGTTCCTTTCGAGTGCGGCCTGTAGACCGGCGGCGCAGCTTCGTATTCGGCGGCATTGTTGGTTACCTCGAAATTGTGCTTTATGGCGATTAGGGTGTGCTCGTCCTTGGGATCGACCAAGAGCATACCGATGCCGTTTCCTTTTTTGTTGGCTGCTCCATCGAAGAACAAATGCCATCGATTTTCGCCTTCGAGTGCGAAGATTCCTTCGTCCGGAAATTGTGGTTCGGGGCCTCGAGCCTCGCTCGCTGGGAAGTCACCACTGCTCGGCCATTGCCCGTCCCTTGATTGACTTTTGGTTCACGTACTTGATGTCAAATTCCGCTAGGAAGAAAGACCATTTGGCGAGCCTCATTGACAGAGATGGTTTGTCGAAGAGGTACTGATCGGGTCCATTTTGGAAACCAAGTGCACCGTGTGCGATCGCATGTAGTGTCGTAATTTTCCGACGACCCATACTAGAGCCGCGCAGTTTTCTCGAGGGCCGAGTAGCCGAGTTCGCCGCCTTGAAACTTTCCGACCGACGAAGTAGATGGCGTTCGACTCGTGACTCTTTCTTTTCTTGACAGAGCATGGCTCCAACCGCGGTGTCGGCCACAGCTAGGTATAGCAACAAGGGCTTCTCCTCGTGGGGAGGACAGAGAATCGGAGGACTCACAAGGTACGCCTTTATTTCTTCAAAGGCATCTTGGCATTCTGAGTTCCATTCGACGTCGGCATTCTTCTTCATTAGTTTGAAGATTGGCTCGCACATGGAGGTCAATTGATTGACAAAGCGGCTGATATACTGCAGGCGGCCCATGAAGCTTTTCACCTCTGTTTGAGTTTGCGGTGGTCTCATTTCGATGATGGCCTTGATCTTTTGAGGATTAACCTCGATGCCTCGCTCGGTGACCATATATCCCAAGACTTTGCTCTACCGACCCCAAATGTGCATTTGGGCAGGTTTAACCTCATCGAGTGTTTTCGGAGGCGGTCGAAGAACTTTCTCAGGTCTGTGAGGTGTTGTCCATCTGATCCCTTTGAGTGGACGATCATGTCATCGACGTACACTTCGATCTCTTTGTGGATCATGTCGTGGAAGAGGGCGGTTGCTGCCCGTTGGTAGGTAGCCCCAGCGTTCTTTAGTCCGAACGGCATCACTGTGTAGCAGTAGGTTCCCCAGGGGGTTGTGAAGGCTGTTTTTTCTTGATCTTCTTCGGCCATCTTGATTTGATTGTAACCGGCAAACCCGTCCACGAAGGACTTGACCTCGAAATTGGCTGTAGTGTCCACCAACATGTCGATGTTCGGTAGTGGAAAATCGTCCTTGGGACTTGCTTTGTTGAGATCTCGGAAGTCCACGCAGCAGCGCACTTTTCCGTTGGCCTTGGTGACCGTGACTATGTTGGAGAGCCAAGTAGGGTACTCGATCACCCTGATGAAGCCGACGCGGAGCATCTTCTCGATCTCTTCCTTGACTTGTAAAGACCATTCTGGCTTGATTCGGCGTAGCTTTTGCTTGATGGGCTTAGCCTCGGGATTCAAGGGGATCCGATGTTCTACAATGTTTGGATCTAATCCGGGCATGTCTCGGTAAGACCAAGCGAACACGTCCACGAACTCTTTGAGCAAAGGCAACAATGCGTTTTGCTCGCGCCGTGAAGAAACTTCCGATTTGCGTCTCTTTTCGCTCTTCAAATAGCTTCCCACATTCACTTTGGTTAAAACATCCTCGGCAGCTTGGGCCCGGTTTTTCTCTCGTTTGACAACATGCTTAAAGATGTGCTTAATGTATTGTTCGTTTAATGTGTCTGCTTCTTTATCAAGTGAATCGTTATTAACTCGTTTGTGTGTTAGTTAATTTATCGCTGTTAAAGATGCAATGAGAGGATACTGAAAGATCGAAGCATTCATTAAGAGCATACGGGAATACATTATTGGCAATGAGTTCGTAATCTTCGGCGCGAGGCCATCGATGACTCGAGAGACTCAAATTCAAAGATAATGGACTCGTGGATGGGTTTTGACACCGGACTCTAGGACTCGAGGGTCGACCAAGTTGTTCGATCATGTCCTTTTGGCCGGCGCGGGTCCGAGAAGGTGGCCCAGTTATTGAGTGGCAATGAGCTTGATAGGAGGCGGGGTTTGAAAGGCTTTGTGTCACCGTTCCCGATCATGGTTATCATAGAGTTATCAGAAACAAAATTGATTAGGTCTGGCATCTCGATTTCTTCGTTGAAGAGCAGGTGGAGTAGGGGCTCGTCCCAAGCATTTTCTGCGGAGTCTTTCGCTATTGTCTTGGGTATTGCTAGCTCGAATGTTGACTCGTCCCACTTGATGGGGGCAAGGGTGTTGACAGAGAGTTTTTCGAGTTCTTCTGCTAAAGAGGGGGTTTTCCCGAACCAGAATTCATTGTGAATTGTGGTGGTCGTGGGTCCCGGCAGAGGTGGTGTATCGAGAAATTCTCTTCTGACGGGATTTGGCTTGAGGCCTTTGAATCTTGCCAGGTTCCGCTGGAGCTTGTCCATGGTTGTCGGCCAGCTTTGTTTGGCGTTGATCAGCTCTGTTCCCTTTTCTGTGTCTTCGTTCAAACTGTCGACTTTCTTTGTGAAGTACCTGGTCATGTCGAAGCTGTAAGGGCGGAGATCAGAGATTGCGTGCAAGCCTCTTTTGCCATTGGCGGAGCATTTCCGTGCAGCTTTTCTATCTTCCGCAGCGTCTTCGGGAGTAGGAATGTATCCCAGGCCATGGAGGGTATTTTGCTCTTTGATATTGATGATTTGTTGGGTACCCTGATGGCGTTTTCCCAAACCAAGCCCCGGGATGTAGTTCATGCGCTTCATCATTTTCATCGGGGGAGGGATCTGGTCCCAGATCAAAGGCAGGTCTATGTGGCACACCTGGGCCTTCGGGCTTTCGATGGTGAACCCTGTCAGCATCATGCCATCATTGTCGTGTTTGATCTCTAGGACCGGGACGCCGTTTGTGTCGGTCCCTTCGGTGACTATGCTATCACCGTAGATGATGGTAAGGTCTGTTCCTTGGACGAACTTGACACATTGGTGGAGGGTGGATGCCACCCCATTGATCTGGTGTAACCAAGGGCGTCCCAGGATGGCAGTGAATGTGATCGGGATGTCGATGACTTGGAAGTCGGTCGGGACCATCTGCTTTCCGAACCACGTATTCAAGGTGGCTATTCCCAAGACCGAGCGAGATGTCGAATCGTATGCCTTGATTGTCTCGAGTTGAGGGTTTCGCATCGCTGGTCTTGATCCCGAGCGCATCCATCATTTTGGATGGAAGAACGTTCATGGCCGATCCCCCATCTACCAAGACCCGAGGGAGACGGCGCTCGTCAAGTTGAACCGTTATGTAGAGAGGCTCATTGTGGTCGCCCCAAATTTTGGGAGGTCGAGCTCCGTGAAAGTGATGATGTTGCTGTAATAAACGTTGCCGATCATCTGAACCGCTTCATCAGGTGTCACGGTGATGGGAACCATGGTCTGAGCTAGGCTTTCCTCCAACTAGAGTTTGTGCGGGTAAGAGGAAGTGAGTAAGGACCAGAGTGAGATGTTAGCCTCGAGTACGCTTGAGCCGAGTTAAGACAGATCTTCACTCTTCGGGTCAAGGGTTTCGGCTTCTTTGGCGTAGGGCCCCTTTTCGCCCGTGGCTCGTGTATGGCCGGCCTTTTGTCCGCCCGTGGAGGATTCATCGGGATTTGACCGAACGTGTCGAACGTTCACCTCTCGGTTTTGCCGCTTTGCTCGTCTCTCCTATTTCGTAATGAGAGGGCCTTGGTTGGCGAAGGGCCATACCGCGCATTTCGCTCGTTTACCGTCATTATTTTTGTCGAAGCATCAACAGTGGCTTTGAGATCTTCCCAAGACAGGGTTGAGGTATCTCGGACCCTGGCCATCGGTGGCGGTGCGGAGCTCGTCCCAGCTGATCATGGAGCAGACGTTGCCAGGGTCTTGTGCAGAGCTAGGCTGAGGAGATTTGCTGGAGTAGATGACGTAGTAGTCAAACTTTCCTGATGGTTCTCCAAGGGTTCCGACTGTGGGGTCGCCGGATTCGTATCTCTTTTTCAGTTTTTGTTGAGAAGAGGGTTTCTTCTTCCTTCGATAGCGACCATCGTTCATTTCATCTTGGAAATCCCTTTCCAACAAGCAAAGGCAATCGCACGTCCCACCGTATGTGTTCGTTGTTCGGCGGTGGTATCGGGACCTCGTGATGTTGACCGGACATGTCCCTTCCCTGTGGGGTCTTGTGGCTTTATGTCGTAATCGCATGGCTCGTATGAGGGCAACAGTTGACTTCGGGAGACCATGAGAGACGTTAGAAGCCGCAGGAGCAGTGCATGTCTTTGGAAGCCCTGTAGTTGGGGGCGGCTAATGTTCCGAAGTGGTGCATGGCACCTTCGATCCAGGCTTGTTGTTCGCCTTGGCGTTTCTCAAGAGCCATGATTACTTGCCAAACTTCCTCCAATGTTAGGAAATTTTTCGGGGGTAAGGTCCTATTTTCTTCGCTGTTATCCACTGACTTGGCCACGGGAGTCGACGGACCGCCCTAGTAACTCGCCGGGAAGGATGTTGGACCTTGCGGCTTTGACATAGGGAGAGTAGTTCCCGGGTATTCTCGATCACTATTGGTTCACCGGAGGAGGGTGACGGACAAGGTTTAGACACGGGAAGGCCGTTCGGGGAAAAAGGGGAAAGCTCACGTGACATGCGGTTTCCGCTTCTTTTATTTTTTTTGTTGTTTTAATTTACTTAAAACGTGTTTTCTCAGAGTCCTAGGTAGGTTGGAAAAGATTTCTCTCCTTTTTCGCAACTATGCTAGATCCCGGGTCCGGAGACCATCTCGTGCGGCTATAAGCCCCTCGTTTTGCACCCGTATTTCGACATCCCAGCGGATGGACTCGGCGAGGGTCCTATAGGGCAAGCGGTTTCCACCGGCCTAAAAGAAAAATCGAACCTAAGGACCGAGCCTCGCATGTTCGTTTTAATGCGTTAGCCATGTGAATAGTGAGCCGAGCCGGCACCTAAGTCAAGATCGGGTCAAGAGTTCGGCATGACCTTCTTTACTTGCTTGCTTGCGCAAGGGATCTCGTGACGTTAGGCGTTGGGCCGGGTCATATCGTCATGGCCGACGTATTAAAGGCTTGATGACATGGTGTCATGTGGGCATGGATGTATATCCGGACGGAACATCGTCCTGGGTGTAGCTTCGAAATCAAGATCGTGTCAAGATTTTAGCATGACCTTTCATCGCTTTGCTTGCGCAAGGGATCTTGAGTTCCGAGCTTCGACTCGTAAAATGGCCGGCATGGGATATGTATCCAGCCGTATGACACGGACCGGGTAAAACCAACCGAGTCCGGACAGAGTGTGACTCAAGACTCAAACGTGCAGGGTTGACGCTTGGCTAGGATGGGATGTTTGGAATGATCATGTGCGCATCCGAGAGGCGTAGGAAGGCCAAACGAACTGCAACTAAGACCACCCCGGGTTAAGGGTTGTAGTGTGCAGTGTATCCGAGGCAACAAGTGCGCGTAGCGTGCGGTGTACCGAGGCAGCAGTGCGAGTAGCGTGCGGTGTACCGAGGCAAAGAAGGCGAGTAGTGTGCGGTCTCTAAAATTCTTTTTCCGAGTAAAACAGTTTTTGAAGAATTTTAAATATATGTACACGTATGTATATTGATGCATTTTTTTTTTGTATTTTTATTTTTTTTTGTAAAATAAAAAGTAAAGCACATGCACACACACACAACAATTAAAGAAAAGGGGTAAAATGAAAGTTTGACCCTCATCATCGTTTTTAAAAAATCTTTTGTTTTGTTTAAAAGTTTTTTTAAAACAAAATTGTCCCCAAACAGAGTCGCCAACCGAAATTACCCGGATCCGGCTCGCGCGCGAGCCCCGGCCATCTCGCATTTGTGCGTCGCCAGAAAGTCGCCCGGATCCGAGAGGCAGCGCGATCACGCCCTAAGATCCGGCTTATTCCGTTTGCGGTTGGAGGTGTCTCGCCGTGTTTTTGCTTGTAGAGTCGCCACGCCGTTTTTATTAAGCCCAAAACATTGAAAAGGGCATCGCTTAAAAATAAACTGTTTTTGTGTGATGAGATTTTGAGTTCTGAGGTCGATGACTCCTCGGGAAGAGAATATTAGAATATTAGAGCTCACCCGAGTCGCCTCGTAAAACGAGTCTTTCGGTACCCCTTATATTCTTTAACCTGTTGTGTGTGTGTGTATGTGCTTTTAAAAATGCATGTCAGATCGGATGTCTACATTGTACACTGCTTATTGAAATGTATTGAAATAGTGTAGGAAGGAAGCCTTACCAATGTTGGTTCGTGTCTATCTTCCGCGGGGGAATAGTGTTTGAGGACGGAATAGTGTTCCTGGACGGACCGGGATTGCTTCGAGATGAGCCGGTTGTCTCATGGACGTAGTTTCGGCGTGCGTCGGGATCGCAGTGGATCACTCGGGCAGAGGTTCGGCGTGCGTTGGGATCGCAGGATCACTCGGGCGCAGGTTCGGCGTGCGTTGGGATCTGGGATCACCGCAGGTTCTGGCGTGGGCCGAAATCGCCGGCTTGACTCGAAAGAGCCGGACGCCTGAAAGACTGTGCAAGGCCTCTGAGTACCACGAGGGGCCTCAAAGTACCTCGAGAGTGCCTCGGGCAGCGCGGAGCGTCGCGGAGCGCTCTGGGAGGCTTCTGAGCACCACAAGGGAGCTCGAAAGGCCTCAAGGATCCGAAAGGGGCCGGGATTGCCTCGAGAGGACTTAGAGGGGTGCCGTAAGGCCGGGGGAGAGGAGAGAAGAGGGAGATGTGTGAAATGAGGGAGGGGGAGCCCTCTATTTATAGTGCCAGATTAGGTGCAAGAAGGTCCGTACGGACCTTCTAGGTAATCCAACTTTTTGGTTTTCCTCGATTTGAGGGAATAATGTGGACTTTAAGAGGATTCAAATGAAATGATGATGTCTGGTAGCAAGAAGGTCCGTACGGACCTCCTTGCATGCATAAAGGTCCGTACGGACCTCCCATGATGCTGAGTAATTATTACTTCCGATATTTGAGGGAATATATTGGACTTTAAGAGGATTCAGTAATCATGGCAACAAAGAGGTCCGTACGGACCATATTTGCTTTTCTAATTTCTGAAAAATTCCTAAAAAATCCTTTTGTCCCTTTTTGTCCCAGAAAAGGTCCCTCCCTTAGTTTGGTTGGGGGTTTTGAGGTTTTTGAGTGTCACGGGTCTTCGAGACTGCGTTTGTGTGAGTCTGCGGTGTTTCCCGTGTGTTCGGAAGAGGGTGATCCAGATTGGGGTACTTACAATAATGGCTTGCTAGAGACCACTTATGACTTGGGGGATCGATGTTTCGACTCACTACCAACATAAAATATAATTCCTATAGGGTCACACACAAAGAACGGATTGAAAAATGGCTTAAATCTGGAGGAGTCTGATGTGCACGGGCGAGCATGTAATTCGACACGGCCGTGCAGCCTGGCGTGCACGGGCGTACTGTTTTGAACACACGACCGTGCAGCATGGCGTGCACGGACGTGCTGTTTTGAACACACGGCCGTGCCAATGCTGGAATCCGATTTTGACTTGGAAAAGGGTTTTCTCCCTAAAAAATAGAAATATTTATAAAGTATAAATATAACCCTTTTGCCTCAGCCAAAAAGAGACGAAAATTAGGGTTTGAAAAATACTAATTGGTTGATCTTGATTACGAATCAAATATTAAAACTCTCCAAATTGATTCATTCCATAACAGCCATTGATTGTTGAAAAGAGTTTCAACAGTAGAGGATTATCTAGCAATCCAACAAGTTATAGATCCTGGTTCGTTCACGTGTGGATTACCAATAGAGGGTGATTGCTTTATCACCTAAAGCTTGAAGATCTACCATTGTTGATTCATCACCAAGGAAGAACAAGGAGAAGATCAAAGTTTCGTCAACGGTTCAATGATTCGATTTTGAAGATCCGTACACGAAAGACAAAATCGCAACAAATGTTAAGGTATGTAAATCTATTTCATAAGTTTTAATCTATTCGTGTTAAATGGATTCAAGGCTAGGGTTTTATGTTATTTGATAAAGACTTTCGCTACGTTTGTAACCCCAAAACCCAACAGTGGTATCAAAGCCGCGTTTTATCATGATTATGTTAAAATTGGCATGCTAGATTTAATTTGATTAAATGCTTTACATGCTATATAAAATAGATCTATGATTTTATGTGTGTTATTTTGAGAAAACAATTATATAATATATAACATGATTATGATTAATAGTTGATTAATATGTTAATCTTCTACATGGGTATTGATCTGTTTAATTTGATTAATTAAGATTAATAAATTCTCAGATTTGAAACAAATTGTTTGTTTATAATATTTTGTGAAGTCCTATTATCATGATTATGTACACATAAGTTTCATGATACAACCTTGCGATATTTGTTACTATGTGTAAAGCCTTCTAAATGTTTAAAGTTTTATGCCACCCCTTGATTAGAACACTTGTGAAATTTTAGGACATTTTGATGTAGTTTCTACTCAGTTGGATGCATCATTATATTTTAATTTGTGATCAAGATAAGATAATAGTTGATGTAGTTTTGACTCAGTTAGGTGCATTGTTCCGTGTCTCATACGTTTGAAAGAGGTTTTAACTTAATTGGTGCTTTCAAATGAGATTTGACACAAGGCATAGATGAGATTAAAACATGTATTGACATATGATGTCTAGAAATCTCATAAAAAGATCTAAGTGTCATATATGATATGATTGATGTTATCAACCTAAATAGCTTAATTTCGAGCATTGACTCAGTTAAACCAAAATTAAGTGAAATATGGATCTTAGCCCATAATGATTATATGATACATGCTTGTATTTGAAGGTGTATAATTTAGTGGGAGTATTTATGAAATACATTATTTGCTCTTAGATGGTAAATGCGTTAATACTTATATGTTTTATTGTTTGTATATCTTATTGTAGTAATGGCAACTCATAATAATCAACCCATGTCACTACGATCCGTCCTTGAGAAGGACAAGCTCGAAGAGAACGATACAAACTATTATGATTGGATCAGAAGCCTAAGAATTGTTTTAAGGCAAGAGAAGAAACTGTACGTTCTTGACGAACCCATTCCACCTCCACCTACTGCCAATGTTGTAAGGGCAGATAAGGATGCACATAAGAAACATGTTGATGATTCTAATGATGTTGCATGCCTTATGCTTGCCACCATGTGTAAGGCTCTTCATAAGGAACTTGAACACATGGAAGCTGCTTTTGATCTAGCTGAGTGCTTAAAGAAAATGTTCCAAGTGCATGCTAGGCAAGAGAGGTATGATGTGGTAAAAGCCCTGAATGCATGCAAGATGCAAGAGGGGCAGTCGGTTGGTGCTCATATCCTTAAGATGAAAGGACATATTGAGTGCCTAGAAAGGCTTGAAAATCCTATGAGTTTGGAACTCGCTACGGATATGATATTGAACTCATTGCCTGAAAGTTATGGTCATTTCATTATGTCACATGAGTGGCATGGATAAGAATCTGTTAGAATTGCATGCAATGCTTAAGACTGCAGAGAAGAATATCAAGAAGTCTGGTACGGCAAATGTGTTAATGGTTAATAAGGGAAAAGAGTTCAAAAAGGAAGGCAAAGGTAAAGCAATTATTGCTAAACCTAAGGCAAAAGTTGCCAATGCCGGAGAGGCAACACCCAAAGTATCTAAAAAGAATGCGATTTGCTATCATTGATGATGTGGTGGATTTTACTATATTTTATTCCTATATTTTCATTCGTTTCATATTATTTTTGAGGTATTTTTAGACTAGATTGATGTATTTATGATTTATTATGTAATGAGAGACTTTTTGTGAGAAGTAGTGTATTCGAGGGTATTTTAGTAATTTTGATTATGTAACCGAATATGTTACTCTTCAAGAAGTCAAAGTCAGGATCATTCAAGAGGTCAAAGTCAACAAAAAGGCAAACAAGTCAAGAAAGGGAAGAAAAAGTGAAAGTTAGAACTTCAAGGACTCACGAAGAATGTACTGAAGCTCAAGGATTGAAGTGCAGAGTGTGAAAACTAAGTGACTAATCTGCTATTTACTGAAGTTACAAGACATGTTGAAAATTATCTGAAAGCTGAAGACTGTTCTGGAATTTTAAGAATTTGGAGGGGCAAATTGTCAATATTTGAAGCTTCAGGGACTTTAGTGCAAATTTGACATCTAGCTTTTTGTGGAGAAAAGGAATCTGCAGTCACGTGGATATCTTTATTTTTTCTTTTAGGAGTTGATTATTTTATTTTCCTTATTTGATGTTTTTATTTTTGGAAAAAGAGAAAATGGCTGCTAGGTTTTTTGTTGGAGTTTTGGGAAGGGCTTGAGGATTATTATCAACTGGAGGCAGCCGTGGACTAAAGGAGGCCAAGGAAGAACAAGCAACATTATTCCTTTGTCTTATTTTTATTACGATCCGAATTCAGGTTTTTATGTTTATTTATTTTAATTTTGTGATTTTTAGTATGAGTATGAGTAGCTAAGTTTTTATTGATTTGCGGATTGGGAAAAACATTACATGATTTTTATGCTATAGTTTTTAATTATTAATTCAATTTCTTTCTAGAATGGTAAAATAGTTTTAATCCGTTCTAGGGTCTCAGATTTATGTTAAGATATTTTTGGCTCTAGAATTTGTGGGTATCCATTGCTACGGTAACTCGGGTATAAATACATGATCGTTATTTTACTACTTAAACCGAATTGAGGACGTAACTGAAATCAATTGGTTTAGGTTCAATTATTCTTTTGTTCTTCATGAGTTCTTTGATTATTATATATACGTAACTGGAAGTATAATAAAAGAAGAATATTTGAGTTGCAAATCCCACACCAAATCGTCCCAACTCATGATTTTGTGAATGAACCCTAGAATGAAATTGATGTCTTCTTTAAGTGATAAAATAGCATAAGTGAATGTATTGTGAAACCCAATTCGTGAATCCTGTTGTCATTCTTGATTTCAATCATTTGCTTTATTTTCATTATTTTAATTTATTTGTTTTTTCAATATTAGTTCAATCAAATCATAATCAAACCCCCCCCCTTGGTTACTTTTTGCACTAATTAAATCAACTTGTTATTCACACAAGTCTCTGTGGTTTGATCCTTGCTTGTGCATACTACTACAACGGTAGCTAGTACACTTGCTAGGTATTTATTACAAGAGGATTTTCTCCATCAATTGCCAAGAAATTGGTCATTGGAAGTGTAATTACAAGGCTTGTAAGGAAGGCCTAAAGGCGAAGAAGGGCAATGCGATTGCTACTGATTCAGGTATCTATGTGATAGATATTTTTCTTTCTATTTCTAGTTCATGGGTATTAGATACCGGATGTGGATCTCACATTTGTTTAAATGTGCAGGGACTAAGGAATAGGAAGCTACTCAAAGAAGGTGAAGTAGACCTACGTGTGGAGAATGGAGCAAGAGTTGATGCATTAGCCGTAGGAACATATGATGTAACTTAGCCTAGTGTAGTACTTGTTTTGAACAATTGTTATTACAATTCGGATTTGAGTAGGAATATTATTTCTATTTCTTGTTTGGATAATGAAGAATTTAGTTTTCTTATTGAGAATAAGAATTTTCTATTTATTTAAATGATATGCTCTATTGTATTGCAAATTTATTTAATGGCCTTTATGTTCTTGATGTTGAGAAGCAAAATGATGTTGAAGATATTTATCATGTAAACAAGAAATCTAAACCAAATGATGTGAACAACACGTTCATGTGGCACTGCCGGCTTGGTCATATAAATGAAAAACGCATATCTAAACTCCATAAGGATGGACTTTTAGACTCACATGATTATGAATCATATGAGGTATGTGAATCTTGCTTATTGGGAAAAATGACCAAACCACCCTATACTAAGAGTAGTGAAAGGGCTAGTGACTTATTGGCCCTAGTACATACAGATGTATGTGGACCATTAAGCAACATTGCTAGGGGAGGATTTTGGTATTTCATTACATTCACTGATGACTTATCTAGATATAGCTATGTCAATCTGATAAAGTCCAAAAGTGAATCGTTTGAGATGTTTAGAACATTTCAAAATGAAGTACAAAATCAACTTGGCAAAACTATTAAAGCACTTCAATCCAATCGTGGTGGTGAATATTTAAGCTAAGAGTTTGACAACCATCTCAAAAACTGTGGAATTGTTTCAGAGTTGACTCCACCCGAAACACCACAATGGAATGGTGTGTCCGAGATAAGGAATAGAACCCTATTAGACATGGTTCATTTGATGATGAGTCAAAGTTGACCTTCCTATTTTCTTTTGGGGACATGCATTAGAGACTGCTGCGTTCACACTGAACAGAGTCCCTACTAAATCGACTCCTACGACACCACATGAGATGTGGCATGAAAGAAAACCTAGTTTATCTTTCATGAAGATTTGGGGTTGTGAAGCTTATGTGAAGAGACTTGTCTCTGATAAGTTAGCACCTAAATCTGACAAAGTTATTTTTGTTGGTTATCCTAAGGAAACCAAAGGATATTACTTTTACAACCGTAATGAGAACAAAGTGTTTGTTGCTCAATATAGTACTTTTCTTGAGAAACGGTTTCTCAATAAAGCATCTAGCGGGAGTAAAATTGATCTTGAATAAATTTAAGAACCCTAAAATAACATGGAACCAATAGTAGAGATGGAACCAAGTTAACAAGAAATTGTGGAATCGGTTCAAGATCCAGAAGTCCATTGTAGATTGGATAGAGTACGATCCGAACCCGAGAGATATGGATTTATCATTTCGGAAAGTAGTGAAGTGGAAGTCATTGAGAATGACGAACCTACTTCCTATCAAGAGGCGATGTCCACTCCTGATTTGGATAAATGGTTGGAAGCCATGGAATCCGAATTACAATCCATGTCGGATAATCATGCTTGGAACTTGATTGAGCCACCTGAAGGTGTAAAAACCATAGGGTGCAAGTGGGTCTTCAAGAAGAAGACTGACATGGATGGGAAGGTGCATACTTACAAGGCTAGGCTTGTAGCAAAGGGATATAGGCAGATTCATGGTGTAGACTATGATGAAACCTTTTCGCCTGTTGCAATGCTTAAGTCTGTTAGAATATTAATTGCCATAGCTGCGTATTACGACTATGAGATATGGAAAATGGATGTCAAAACAGCTTTCCTAAATGGGAAGTTACTTGAGGATGTGTATATGACACAACCCGAAGGTTTTGTCGATCCAAGAAATTCTAACAAAGTATGCAAGTTGTAAAGATTCATATATGGGTTAAAGCAAGATTCTAGGAGTTGGAATCGTTGTTTTGATGAAAAGATCAAAGAGTTTGGTTTTATCAAGAACCAAGATGAATCTTGTGTATACATGAAATTCAGTGGGCGCACAGTAATATTTCTAATATTGTATGTCGATGATATCTTACTCATTGGAAACGATATTCCTGCACTTCAGACTGTCAAGTCTTGGTTAGGGAAATGTTTCTCAATGAAAGATATGGGTGAAGCCGCTTACATCCTTGGCATCAAGATCTATAGAGATAGATCTAAAAGGATAATTGGTTTAAGTCAAAGTACTTACATTGACAAGGTTCTTAGAAGATTCAAGATGGAAAATTCTAAGAGAGGTAACTTGCCAATGGGTCATGGTGTTACTCTTAGCAAGACTCAGTGTCCTAAGACAACAGGTGAGCGAAAGAGGATGAATGAAGTTTCATATGTTTCGGCTATTGGATCTATCATGTATGCCATGATTTGTACTAGACCAGACGTCTTGTATGCTCTAAGCATGATGAGTCGATATAATTTGATCCTGGTGAAAACCATTTGATGGCAGTTAAGACGATCCTTAAGTACTTAAGAAGGACTAAGGATGCGTTCTTGATCTTTGGAGGAATGGAAGATGATCTAGTTGTAAGAGGTTACACAGATGCAAGCTTCCAAACTGACAAAGATGATTTCTGAACGCAGTCGAGATTTGTGTTTATGCTTAACGAAGGTGCGATATGTTGAAAGAGTTCCAAGCAGAGTACTATAGCCGATTCTACAACTGAGGCCGGATATATAGCAACATCTGATGCAGCTAAGGAGGCAGTTTGGATTAAAAAGTTCATTAGTGATCTGGAAGTTGTTCCAAGAATCATTAATCCGATGGAACTTTATTGTGACAATAATGGTGCCATTGCGCAAGCAAAGGAACCAAGGTCACATCAGTGATCCAAACACATACTTAGACGTTTCCACCTCTTTTGAGAGTTCATTGATAGAGGAGACGTTAATATATGCAAAGTATCAACCGATGATAACATAGGGGATCCGCTTACAAAGCCCCTCGCACAAGCAAATCATGATGGTCATGTTAGGTCTATGGGTATACGATACATAGAAGATGGAGCCTAGTGCAAGTGGGAGATTGTTGGTGTAAAGCCCTAGGCGTTTAGTTATGTTTGACTTATAACTTAATACCGCTATGTAATTGTCTTTACAATTTACTATAGAGAATGTTTACTTGGTTTATTATACGTTTATCATGTTTATTATAATAACATGCATCCCTAGTTATTGTGATAACTAGTATAAGTTGGTAATTGATAATCATAGAGATGATTATATACATGGGATGCACATTACACTTATGGGTACTTGTTAGAGAACAAGGTACAGGACATGACCTACCTACGAGATTTATGACATGGTCTATAGTCATATATGTCATGATTAAATCTCATAATAGTCGTGTCATTAGAATCCTTTGTACCTGAGATTATCATCGTATTCTATATGATGAACATTGTGTTTGATGTAGTCTAACACTATCTTTAATAGGATAGAAATAAGGGCTATGTTGGCACGATTGGATTCTTGTAGGGAAGAATGATAAGTCAAAATGGGATTTGTCCCTCTCAATCGAGAAAGAGAGATGTTTGTTTGGGCTCCTCGATGAATGATGTTTATGAAATGTGTGGCCACACTCAAGAGATTTGATAAAGATCAAATGGACTTGGATTATCAACATATTCGGAATCGAGAAAGCATTGAACAATGTAAGTTGATGTGGACCATGACTTATGTTCAATATACATAGTGTGACAAAGGGATTGTGACATTGATCTATCAAGGAATCAAGCTTTGATGTTATATTTAATTGGGTGGATATAATGACTTGCTAGAGATCACTTATGTCTTGTGAGGTTAATATTTCAACTCACTACCAACATAAAATATATTTTCTAAAGGGTCACGCACAAAGAACGGATTGAAAATGGCTCAAATATGAAATCTGGGGTCACGGGACGACTCGTCCCCAAATGTACTAACTATTCCCCATAAGGGGGACAAGTGTATCAGGATGCTGCCAATAGGGGATGACTCATCCCCAGGGGGATGACTCGTCCCGACTGTGCTGGAAGGCCCTTTTTGACTTGGAAAATTAGGGTTTCTTTCTAAAAGTTAGAAATATTTATAAAGTATAAATAGACCCTTTGTCCTTGGTCAAAACACACGAAAATTAGGGTTTGAGAAACACTAATTGATTGATTTTGATTATGAATCAAAGATCAAAAACTCCATAGATTCATTCCATAACAGCCATTGATTGTTGAAAAGAGTTTCAACAATAGAGGATCATCTAGCAATCCAACAAGATATAGATCTTGGTTCGTTCACGTGTAGATTACCAATAGAGGGTGATTGCTTTATAACCTAAAGCTTGAAGATCTACCATTGTTGATTCATCACCAAGGAAGAACAAGGAGAAGATCAAAGTTTCGTCAACGGTTCAAAGATTCGATTTTGAAGATTCGTTTCGAACAACAAATCGTTGTTAAGGTATGTAAATCTATTTCATAAGTTTTAATCTATTCGTGTTAAACGGATTCAAGGCTAGGGTTTTGTGATATTTGATAAATACTTTCACTGCGTTTGTAACCCCAAAACCCAAGTAAGATGCACAAGAGTTGCTTACCTCACAAAAACGATCGTACGTTTCTCTGAGGGACTCACTTGGGTTCTTCTTGAAGAACTCGAACTCAGCTACACTCTTGTACAGCCGGTTGTCCTTTGCCACTTGATCTCCTTCAAAGTATCTTAGGATACTTTGCCAAACTAGCTGAGCAGTCTCATAATTCTGTACTTGTTTGTACAGCATATCATATAGACCAGAGGTCAGAATGTGCGTAGCCTTTTTATCAAGGGCTACACATATCTTATCCTCTTCGGTCTATTCTTCACGAGACTTAGGAACAATAGTTTCATAATCTTCAAACTCTTGATCCGATGATCTATCGGCGTGATCCATGAGAGGAGTTTTGGGTGCTCTTGGCATAGTATTGACTTTGATCGAAATGATGGGACCATCTCTAACTACAGTCATTAATCTGTCGTCAATTGAATCCATGTATCGCATGATTTTGTTTTTCCATACTGGAAATTCATTTTCGTTTAACATGGGTATGGTTGCCATGTTCCATGTTTGCATGAGTTTTCTTGCCATTTTGGAATCGGAAATTCAAGCTGTGAAGCTTGGAAAAATATTTTTCAAAAATCGAAAGCTCGAATACCAATTATTAGGCCCAATTGGTAGTAAAACAAGCTAGATGAGGGGTGAATAGCCTATTTAAACTTATTTTCTAAAACCTTTATAAAATAGCCAAGTAACTTATCACAAGCTAAACCAATAGTAACGAGTTACACAGCGGATAAAATATTACTGGTTTACTCACACAAAAGTGATCGTTTAAGTAAAGAAGTTTCAAATGAAAGTAAGTTAAAATATCATGCAAGTTATATTCCAATGAAAAAGACAAACAAGTAGTTGAAGGATTCAAAGGTTGTAATCGGTGATAGAATTCAACCAGTTACAAGGACAAGAAATAATGAGCAAACAAACAAACAAAGGGACACGGTTATTTGGAGAGGTTCACATTATTAAATAACTACTACGTCCTCTACCAAGTTTGGTCAAAATTTGGATTTGTGAAAAGGTGCACAATTAGTATCACTAGTCTATTACAAGTTGCAAGCTTTATGATTGAAAGCTACCTAAAGGAAAGTGATCACTAATGGATCGTGATACAAGATTTGACCAAGTGTTTCAAGAGATGTGTTCACAAATTGAAGGGTGTGTAGTGTGATCAATCAATGTGTTCCAGACATAGTCTTGTTGGGGAACACTTATAAAATTGATTGAGTGTGCACAATGTATGTCCTAACAAATAATCTAGTGAATATAAGGACTGATTACTTTGAACTTCAATGCTTGACCACTTGCAGTTCTTGACAATCTCACTCTCAAAGTCTTTAATGCACCAACCCTCTTCAATGCTCTA
This sequence comes from Adenophora triphylla var. japonica, assembly GCA_022495995.1. Taxonomy (NCBI): domain Eukaryota; kingdom Viridiplantae; phylum Streptophyta; class Magnoliopsida; order Asterales; family Campanulaceae; genus Adenophora; species Adenophora triphylla. Next base: position 511,595 of record JAFEMH010000713.1, read on the forward strand.
AGGAAGGTATTTATAGTGACTACATGGAAGAGTTGTTGTCTTTGAAGGGGTTGAAGGGATGACTTGTACTGACAAGCATTTAATTCTGCATTGAATGCTTGAGATTTGACGTACAATCATATAAATGTTACATGAGGTTTATGCATGCTTTTAGCTCAGGCTCCCCATGATGTGACCGTCATATTTTAGCGAATTGCAGAGTGGGGTGAACCAACTTTCGAGAGACCAGCGATAAAGATGGCCGACATCCATCCATAGTGTGAGTCCCCGGGTTAAAAAAGGGTTATATAGTGCAATGCAAACAGTTAATTACGAGTACATGTGAGTGTGAAGTTAAATTTAAGTGTTATGAAATCTTTTTTGAAAGAGAAACAAATAATGGCTGCACCAGTTGCCTACGTTTCCCCTCTTGGTAGAGACTTATGCCAACATAGTTCACACATAAGAATGAAAGAGAAGAGGAGATTTAATTAAACAATTACAAAGCCCAAGTCAACCAGCGACCGATAATTAAATAAAACCAATCTCAAACGCATGCATTTATATAGTATTTAATCATTATAATCCTGCAAAAGCATAGTTAGCACAAGAAAACAATGATTGGGTTCGAGTCTCTCATCATTAGGAAGGTCTTAAGATGGATAAACTATGCAAATATTGAATCTGGGATCCCCCTTGCATGTATAAACCAAGTTAAGAACTCCTTTTTCAGAACAAGGAAAATTTATTTCGATTTTTTACAGAAAATTCGAATAAAATAGTAACACCTGAAATGCAAGTCTAACCCTCTTAATAATTAGTCTCCACCAGAGTCGCAACCGTGGGAATGATGAAAAGCATTCTAAGTTTACCTATCTCTTTTTAATTTATATTCGAGCCGAAATTATGTTATCTCATGTAGCATAAACCAAATCCATATTTTAGAGGGCTTGAGGATTATGTTATGGAAATGAAAGGTTGTGAAGCACCAATTCCACCCAATCTTATGATTGCTATTGCTTAGGCATTATCGATTTATTCGAATAATCAAATTAATTAGTTAAATTAATTAAGAATGTCAAATTATATGCCTCGAGACCATATTCATGGATTGAAGATGCTCTTAGCTAAATCCTTTTATGGGATTACACTACTTTAAACACAATCATTTAAAGAAATTAAAAAGGGTTCGGAGGAAGTGTACCTTAAAACCTTGAGCAATTCAATGAATAACCTTGACAAAGGATTAAAATAAAAAAGAAAGTCTTCTATCATCGAGCTTTTAGGAGGATTTTGAGAGTATTTTGTGTATTATGTCAGGGAGAGAATGCAACAAAATGTGTCGTAGAAACAATGAGAAGGATCCCTCTATTCATACTCATCCATGACTTAATGACCAAGACAAGTCATAAATCGAGGAGGAATCAAAGAGTTGGCTTAGAGAGATTTGATTAGGAGTCTAATCAGTCTAGAAGGTTCTAGTAAGTCACAAATCTTATGGAATCCCAGATTAGAGAAGTAACGATGAAGAAAGAGATCGAAACGAACAAGGAAAGAAAATCAACCAACCTCTGGAGAGGTTGTATCGTACGAGGCAAGAATCACAAAATCTCTATTTTTACCTCTCCAATCATCTCGTTAGCCAGTTAAGTAAAAAAATAACGAAGTTAGTTGGAGACTTAACGAAACATGACGAAAGTATGAGTCTTCATTCCAAAATAAAAAATGCGAGACTAGAGTAGTGTAATCATGTTTTAATAATTCAGAATGAGGTGTCTACTATTGGGTTTTGGGGTTACAAACGCAGCGGAAGATTTAATTTTAACATCAAAACCCTAGCCCTAAGATCCGTCTAGCAAGAAGAGATTAGAAATTAATATGAGATAGAATTTACATACCTTGAATGCGATGAAGTTTAACTTGAATTCAAATCTGAAAAAACCGAATCTCAAATCGAATATCAAAACTGTTGATGAAGGTTTTGATCTTCTCATTGTTCTTCAATGTGATGAATTGATCCAAGCCTTAAGTGATAACGTAACCACCTGTAGCGTTGTGAGAAAGAAATTCTGGTTCTTTTTATTTTTATGAGTCGCCACCTATATTATTTGATTGGAAACATAGAAAAACCATTTGAGAGATTTGGGTTCGGGGCTTAGGTTATGAAATGGGTAGGTTTAGAAGGCATCCATTTCACCCAATCCGGAGATCGGTCTTGCTAAAGAAAAGAGAGGTTTTTCAAAAGAAGAAGTAAAAAACGAATTCAAATACTACAAATAAAGGTCCATTTGACGAGGTCAAACGGAATGTAGAATCGATTGCTTCAAGACCGTCTCCATGATTTGGAGAGGCTCTAGGCCGATCCTAGATTCTATGGACTTATACCACTCTAACAATCAATTAGAAGGAAGATTAGGAATTACCTTGCGTGAGGTGATTTGGGCAGAGTTTCGGCTCAAGTTTAGAGTCGACCCTTCACACGGACAGAGCTTCGCCTTGGTCCTTGGTTTGGAGATTGATGCTTGTTTATCAACAAGGTTGACAAACAAACTATGAGGTGAGTTTTAGGGTGATTTTGAAGGATTCTTTCAGGGAAAGAAAACGACAAAATGTGTGTGTGTTGTGTAAATTTGCGGTCTGGGACCTTCGACCTCTTGAGCCTTGGAAGTCACCAAGTATTTATAGAGGTTGGATATGAAGAAGTGGAGAGTTAAAACCCTATCAGATGGTTCTAGACCTCCTCTCCCATTGGTTGGCCGGAGAGATAAAGTTTTATCCCGAAAAGAGGTTGAAATCGACGAGGAGGCGTCATGCAATCTGCGAGAGGAGATATCTCGCGCGAGACACGCCATCTCGCGGCGAGATATTGCTCTGTGGACGGTTTTGTCCTTTCCTCGTTATCTCGTATGCGGTTTAGTCCCAAACTAACGGTAGTTAGTCAAAACTTAACGAAACATGACGAAATGGTGGATTTCTACTTCTTGACTCAGCGAGACTTAGAGTGGTATAAGTATGATCCGATGTGTTCGAATGGGGTGTCTACAGAGCCCCTCGGCGACAAGTCTTATGAAAGAAGTCATGTCGACGATAGAAAAGACATCATTCGAACATTGGGATGGTCGTGCCGCACATGCCTACGTATCTCTATCGGAGAATCGAGACCATAACGTAGTTCGACTCCAAAACACGAAAAGGTTGCTTTAGGTATTTTGAAAAACGTTTTTTTGAAAATCGAGGAGATTTTATTTTTGAAAAGGCAAATTCATGCGAGGAATCAAATCAAGACCCAGTTACGAATATACCATGCATGCAGAAGATTCGCACATGCAGGCTCCGAACCTGCGGGAAATATGTTAGAAAACAAAGGCTTACTGTCCGGTCCTGCGAGTCCTGTCATTTTGTGACGATTCGCCGTTACGGGCTCCGAATCGGGCTTTTCTTGTTGGGGATGACGATTCACCTGCTTGGGCGTTGAATCGGGCTTTTGGTTCGACGATCCACCTGTCTGGGCGTTGGACCGGGCTTTTTGATGACGATCCACCTATTTGGGCGTTGGACCGAGCTTTTTGATGATGATCCACCTGTCTGGGCGTTGGACCGGGCTTTTTGATGACGATCCACCTGTCTGGGCATTGGACCGGGCTTTTGATGACGATCCACCTGCAGGCGTTGGGCCGAGCTTTTTGATGACGATCCACCTGTCTGGGCGTTGGACCGAGCTTTTAATGTGATGATTCACCTTTCTGGGCTCTGAATCATGTGGATTGAGGTGATCTTTGGACCACTCGGTTCTCGGGCGACTGGTGCCGTACCGGGCGATTGTGCGCATGTCACGTTTGACTCGTTCCGTGACTTGCGGTACCGGTTTTTCCACGTTTCCTTGCTAGTTTATCATTTCCAAGGGTAAATGTGTCAAAATTTTGAACTTTGACGTTGCGTAGACGCTTATTGTCGAGGATAATTTTGTCCTTTTCCAAAAGGTTTATCTCGCGGCGGGATAAGATATACCGCGCGAGATATGTACTGTCGGGGCATATAAACAGCAGCTCTAGCTTATTTTGAAAATATCCTTTTCAAAATTTCCCTCCCTAGCTCGAGCCAAGGTCGCCTTTTCTGTGATTTTTCGTGGATTTGCTTGGAGATTCTCCCCTCTAATCCATTCTCAATCCCTCCTTCCTCCATAATCCATGGCTCAAGAACAAGGAAATCCGATTTTGCGAAGCTATTTGCTAGGGAAAGATTATCCTCGCGATGATCTTACTTTTGATAGGAACGCGCATATCTCTACCGTCGTTCGGGAGGGCTTGGTAAGAACTCTATCTTCACCCCTTGTTTCTTGTATTGCATTGATTTGAATCCCCTTTTCCTTGAATTCAAAATTCCTTCAATGGCCTTTGTTCATGTTTGTGCTTAGAACTAGGTTCCCCTTGCATGCTTTGATTTTGTGCATTTTCTTTGGATGTTTGTTGTTGCATCGTGTATGTATGAGCCTCCTACACATCATGGATTGTAGGAGAGGTTGATTCGGATTATGATTGACATCCTTGGGCAAGCTTTTCTTGTACGCACGCCAAGTGTTCGATGAAATGCCCCAATGAAAAATTTTCTTCTATTTCATTGATTTCTTGACATGGAATGATTTCTAATGTTACCCTCTCTGTTTTTCCTCTGTTTTGCAGTCGTATAAGCCAATTAAGAACTGTCGGGGGAGTCCAAAAATGGCTAAGGCGGTTTGGGACAAGATCAAGGATCTTGACGGCGTCCGAGCTAGGGTGGCCCAAACGGGTTTATTGACTTTTGTTGACAATCTTAGGGGAATTAGGCGGACCCCCCAAGTTCTCCAGGCTATTCGGGAGAGGTGGTGGGACACTACCCACACGGTCCATTTGCGCTTCGGGGAAGCGACTATGACCCCGACTGACTTTCTGGCCATCACGGGACTAGAGTTCATTGGCGATCCCCTGCCGAAGTTTCCGAATTTCAAGCTGCGAGTCCGGCGGCGTGGAGCGGTTGATTGGTTTCGTCCCTAACAAGGTTAAGGGATTTCTTCTTGAGTTGACTCCCCTCCGTCGAGATTGAGGATTATCTTTGAGAAGCCGAAATGCGATCACGGATCGGCGGTGAGGGTGCCCTACGGTATATCCTTTCCGAGACTATTTTTGCGAACCATTCTTCTACGGCCCGTCTTTCTGTTACGTTTGTTGGTTGATCTGGATGAGGTGAGCGGCTACGATTGGGGCTCGGCGGGGCGGCCTTCTGCTACCACGCCATGGATGAGGCGTGTAGGCACACCAAGGATACTCTGTCGGGGTATTCTTATGCACAGGAGGTATGCCTCTTAATTCCGTTTACGCTCTTTGTACGTATGCTCTGTATGTGTTACCTTATTGAATACATTACATGTTTTCTTGTGCGAGATATGGGGCTACACTTGTCCTTGGGCTGTATAGGTTTGAGTTGGAGAGCCGGGCCCCTTTGTTTCCGGATATCGGGAGGTGGAGCCACCCCAATCGGAGCGTTGATGAGGAGGAGGACCGGGATTGGACCACGGACGGTTGCGGAGGCACGGGCCATCTTGGACACCTTTGAGTACGAGAGGCGGGCCTGTATCCTTGGACCTGTTAGAGCTGGAGGTGCATCGAGCTTGGGATGCTACCGGGATGCGAGAGGATCTTTGGCGTCTTTGGAGGGAGATACCATGTATCTCGGTGAGCGGAGTCTTCCCACGGCATGGCGGGGTAGACTATCATACGAGGGTGCCGGCGGATCCGCCGAGTCGATGTATCCCACCCACTCTATTCCGGAGGATGATTATGCTAGTCTTTTGGTGGGTGATGCGGCGACGGCTTGCGTGATCCCGGGGCTTCTTATGCGGAGTTTACGCCTCGGTTGATGGGTCCCCTCACGGTGGGGGATAGGCGATCACATGCTCGTGGCTCCACCTCTGCCTTCTGCCCGGGTTCTTCGGCCCTAGCACTTCCTCCCGAGCTACCGGTTCTCTGCCTTTTGCCCCGGACTACGGCCCTGAGCTACACGTATATGATGGGGAGCATGCCGATGATGGGGCACATCCCGTCTCTGATCGATTCGAGGGTTACCGCCTCCCGGCGATGTCTCTTCGGTATGTTTTGTTTGTCTTGTTTCTCGTATTCGTCCATATAAGTGTATATGTCCGACTCCATCGAGCATCTTCTTTTCTTTGATTGTCGGAGTCACCATATCCGCGGCCGATTACAACCGTGGAGCGACCAAGATGGCTGGGTTGATGGCTTTGGTGTCGGACTGTCAGAGGAATTCCCGAAGGCTTCTTCGGCGGCCTCGACGGTGGCCTCGGCTATGACCCCTACTTGCGGAGCCAAGAGGTCGAGGAGGATGGTAGCCCCCTGGTGGTGATGGCGGAGGTGCTTTGGCGGCTCGAGCGACTTGATGGCGTGATCCCTCCCCTTTTCTTTATCGATTATACGTACATATTGGCCGTGTGGGCCCGGACAATTTTTCTTTCTTTTAAATTTTTGTTAGGAACACGTAGGTAGCACAAACAATGGTTTTTCTTAATCCCTAATCCTAGGTCTAATTAGTTAGTTAATTAACTTTCTCGACTTTCCATGTTTTCGGAAATGGAATGGCCGTTAGGCCGCAATTTTGAGCACAGTATGGTGTTTTATTGCATGTTATGAAGCTACACGCGGGTTTTCGAGACTTGCTTTGTCAAGTCGGGGCTAGATTGTTGTTTGAATAGAACTGCTGTTGCTTTGCCGTAGGGATATCTCGCGCGAGATAAAGTGTCTCGCACGAGACACGCTACCGAGCGAGAAATCTCTTCCTTTTCGAACGGGATTTTGACGGTTTTCCCTATAAAATCACCACTGTAGTCCGGCCGGATAACTCATTCTAGCCTTTCAAACTCTAGAGATATCTGTTAGGGTGAAACTCTTGTCTTCTTCTTCAACCACGTGATCCATGGCTTCCAAGGAGATTGCCCCAGCGTCCATGATTGTCGATGATTTTTCTTTGTCCTCTGAAGTGATTGCATCTTTCAAGCAAGCATCAAGGGATTTTGTAAGGTCGTTTCGCAACCGGTCTCGCAATAAGTTTATCGCAGAATTCGGATTTAGAATTCTTTTCACTTTGAAGAACCTCCAACCGGATTGGAAGTTATTGCAGGGTCTTTGCTCGATTTTGGGATCCCTCTATTCATCTTTTCAATTTTTCTTTGAATGAGATGGTGCCTCTTGTGGAGGAATTCGCCATTATCTTGGATATGCCTTTGGTAGTAAGATTCTTTGTTCCTAAGTATCATAGGAATCATTCGGAGGCTTTGAGCGAATTGTTAGGGATCCCCCTTGATACTTGCTATGGGTTGGTTCACCGCAAGTGGGTTGATTGCTCTTCTTTTCGGGACGCTTCGGTGATTACGATGATGACGCTTTTCATGTCCATAAGCGGAACTTTCGGCTCTTTCTCTTTTCGGAGATGTTTTGTTTACGTGCGGGGACGGCTTGGTCGATTCCCAGCGGGTGGAAGTTGTTACGCGAGGCTAGGAAACGTTCTAGGAACATTATTCCGCTAATCTTGGGTGAGACCCTTCATGGTCTTGATGAGCTGCATAAGGGCGCGTCATGACTCGAGGAGTCCCCTCACTGTTGACTATTTGGCTTAGGGAGCATCTCAAGTTGATAGGTCCCCGTTGGAATATTCTCCTTTTACATATCATACGCGAAAGTTGTTGATCAAAGATCTTTCGGCGGATGAATGAAGGCTGAGTTGATTGCGAAGACCGAAAGCGCCGATATTCTCTGGTGTCCACCTTATTGGAGGTTGAACAAGTATGTTGCCAATACCAAGGGTTTTGACGGGGTTGTTCTTAGGGTTTGCGAGATTCCTCCTTTTACTTTCCCAGCGGGTGCTCAGTCGGTTTGGTCGGCGGCGGGACACTTATCTTTTCGAAGGAGCTTCTCGTGTAGTGTCTTATATTGGTGTAGAGTTTGCGCGGGTGCTAGCTCAAGCATGGGGTGAAGGAACTAATCGGGACCGTTGGTCGAACCTTCGGACTTTTAATGCAAGCATCTTCTGTCGACAAATATTTGGATTGGTTCCTCCATACCGGTCATCCTAGTGCGAGAGAAGATTGATGATTTGCGGCTTTTCTTTGCTAAGAGATTCTTTTGTAGCTAGCGGTATCTTGCGAAGGAGCGAGGCTCGAGTCGATCCTGCTAATGTGCGGCTGATCCAACTCGGGATTTTCTTGATGGGGATTGGTACGAGGCGAGGCAAGGGAATGCACGGAAAGACGCAAGCTTTGGATAGGCCTCATGTCTTCAAGAGATTGTCGGAATCTGTCTTTGATCGTCTCGACTACATTTTGACCGTCTCGAGGATGTTACGCTTTGAGAGGCTCAAAGCGCAAGGAGGATCACGACGACGGTGGAGACCATGTCCGCCGGCCAACCAAGTCAATGAAAGGCTAGATCTTTAGGAGTACCAAGAGATTGCTTTGATAGATCAATTGTTTCCGCTTTATTAGTATTATTTTTTTTCAAGTTTGTTAGCTTAGCAAATTAGTCGTTGTGGTTAGGATTTCCCTATTGTCATTAATGAAACGCATTCGATTAATAAAAGGGACAACTTTGATTTATTTATTTGATTAGACCGAACCCGAAGGCTGCCTACGTTCCTCTTTTACGGCAATTAAACAAGAGGCTCGGGTCAACGTAGTTCATTTTTGAGAAAAGGACAAAATATGGCTCAGGGCCGTGGGGTAATCTCGCGCGAGATAAGGCCCCCCCTTTTTTTTTTTTTTATGCACACCCTTTCTTTTGCCTAGACCGCCCCTTCGGGTTTTCAATCTAGCGGGCTTCTTTTCTTGTGCTAGCTCTAATTTTTGCCTAAGTTGTCCTTTCGGGATTTTCAACCTAGCGAGCGATTTGTTCTTAAGGAGGCCAAGTCACGCGAAGTACTTCTTGAGCTTGTCCATGTTGGCCAGAAGCCGGTAGTTGATCTCCGTCTAAGTCTACCGGTGAAGGGCTCCCCCAGAGAATATCTTCTTCACAATGTAGGGTCCTATCCACCTTGGTCCCCACTTGCCTAACGGGTTGAAAGGTCAGGGACGATGCTCACGGAGCACCAGTCGCCTACTCGATGTTCCTTGTCTTGACCTTTTTGTTGAAAGCTCTTGCCATTCTTCTTTGGTAAGCTTGAGTGTGTTCGGCCGCTTTCAACCTTCTTTCGTCAGCAGGGGCTAGCTCTTCGTATACGCTTTCTAGCCGATCGACTTCATTCACTTGGTTTTCTAGGAGAACCCTTAGTGATGGTATTTCCAATTCTATCGGTAAGACTGGCCTCCATCCCGAATGTGAGGGCGTAGGGAGTTTCTCCTGTAGGCTGTTCGGACTGAAGTGCGGTACCCCATAGTGCGAATGGTAGCTTGTCGGGCCAGTCTTTTCCGGATGGCTGCCATTTTCGATGATAGTCTCGATTGTTTTGTTCGCGGCTTCAAGCTGCTCCGTTTGTTTGAGGCCTATAAGGAGATGACTTGTGTCTCGTGATTTTGTACTCGGTCGGTGGCGATCGGTTTCCTTCTCGAAGTGTGACCCATTATCGGATATCATCTCTTGTGGAACCCCATATCGGCGAGATGATGTTGTGCTTGATGAATTACGCAACCTTTCGGCATTCGAACTTTGTAGGAGGCGGCCTCGACCCATTTAGTGAAATAGTCGATGGCTACTAGGACGAAAGCTTGATGTCAGATTGGCTCTGCAGTGTGATCTTTCCAATCACGTCTATCCCCCATGTAGAGAACGGCCAAGGTGAAGTCATTGGGTACAGCAAGGAAGGCGGTGCATCTTTGAAGATTGGCGTGTATCGACACTTGTGGCACTTCTTGACCATTTTGGTACGGTCGGCTTCCATGGTCGGCCAAAAGTACCCTTGTCGATGATCTTTTTGGCGAGCATGTTTCCGCTCATGTGGGTTCCACATATGCCTTGATGAACATGGTCCATTATTTCTGGGCCTCTTCCTCGGTGGCGCGAGGAGGTTTCCTTGGGAATGTTTCTTGAATAGACGGCCGGCGGTGATGACGTAATTGGCGGCCAACCTTTTAAGGGCGACACGAGTCTTGGTCTGTCTCGAGCGGTATGGTTCCATCTAGGATGAAATACCAAATGTCGTGGTACCATGGTTTCCCTTCGGAGTTTTCAACGGCGGCACCTTTGGATAACCATTTGTCTTTGCGATCGTGAAGATCTATAACGGCGCGGTATGCGGGAGTTGCACGTCGTGTTATTTTGAAGGGTTTAATACTTTTCCTTTAGGGATTTCGACCAAAGAAGCAAGTGTGGCTAATGCGTCCGCAAACCGATTTTTGTCTGGGAGATAGTGGAATGAGACATCCTGAAATTGTTGCGCCAATTCTTGGAGGTGGGCCTTTGTATCTTTGAAGGGTTGGATCTTGGACCCTCCACTTCTTCAATGTCGATTGATGATCAATTGGGAATCCCCGAATACCTCGAGTTCGGTCACGTTGCGTTCTAGGGCTGCCTCGAAGCCCCGCTATGCAAGCCTCGTATTCTGCGGTATTGTTGGTGGCGTCAAAGTCGAGACGTCTTGCTAGTGGAGTGTAGATGTCGTTAGGGTCTACCAATAACATTCCGATGCCAAACCCTCTCTTGTTGGCTGCGCCATCGAAAAATAATTGCCACTTATTTTCTTCTATGCTTAGGATGTCCTCATCGGGGAATCGCGGGTCTTCCCCCTTCACTTCGTCGCAAGGAAATTCGGCCAGCGATCTGCGAATACACTCCCTCGACGGATTTACGAGTGACGTAAGTGATATCATACCCGCGAGCATGAAGTACCATTTGGCTAGTCTCGAAGACAAATTTGATTTGTCTAGGATATATTTCGGTGGATCCATCTTTGCGATGAGACGGGTGGAAAGGCTTCCATATAGTGCTTTAGCCTTTGTGATACCCAGGACGAGAGCGGCGCATGACTTGTCGAGTGGAGAGTAGTTGATTTCACTGCCTTGGAATGCTGCGGTGACAAAGTAGATGGCATTTTACGTGTGCGAAGGCATTTGTTCTTGAGCAAGCATAGCCCCTAATGCGTTGTGCTGTGATCGTGAGGTACAACTTCAAGGGCTTCTCCTTGTGTGGTGGAACCGGGATAGGTGGGGAAGTCAAGTAGTGCTTAACTTCCTCGAATGCTTCTTGACATTCTTCGGTCCATTCTTGAGGTGCGTTTTTCTTAAGCGGCTTAAAGATGGGGTCGCACATTGTAGTCAGTTGATTAATGAATCGGCGATATATTGGAAATCTGCCCATGAATCCCTTTACTTCTTTACGTGTCTGGGTGGAGGCATGTACGTAATGGCCTTTATCTTGGCGGGATGCGCTTCTATGCCGCGTTACGTGACCATGTATCCCAAGACTTTCCCTTTGACTACTCCGAATGAGCATTTGGCGGGGTTGAGTCTCATTTTGTCTTTGTCTCGGTCGATTGAAGAATTTTACGAGATCTACGAAGTGTTGGCCATCTGTCCCCTTTGAGTGGATAATCATGTCGTCCACATACACCTCTATTTCTTTATGGATCATGTCGTGGAATAGTGTTGTGGCGCCCTTTGGTAGAGTAGCCCGGCGTTCTTGAGACCAAACGGCATGGCCAGGTGTAGCGAACGTTCCCAAGGTGTGGTGAATGCTTTGTTTTGTCTTTGGTCCTCTTACGCCATGAGGATTTGGTTATACCACACGAACCCGTCGACGAATGAGCGGACCTCGTATCTTCTTTGTGGCATCGACCAACATGTCTATGTTTGGTAGCGGGAAGTCATCTTTAGGGGATGCCTTGTTCAAGTCTCTGAAATCAACACGAGACTCGTATTTTCCCGTTCGACTTGGCTACTTGCACCGTGTTTGCTAACCATTCCGGATATTCAATCACTTTGATGAACCCTACATTCAAGAGTTTCATGATTTCCTCTTTCACTTGCATTGACCATTAGGCTTGATTCTGCGTAGTTTACGCTTGGCGGCTTGGCGTTGGGTAGCGGCGGTATCTTGTGTTCTACAAGCGGCGGATTCAACCCGGGCATATCTTTGTAGGACCAAGCGAAGACGTCGACATATTCTGCGAGGAGGCTGGGTCAAGGTTTCTCTGTCTTCCCCCTTGAAGAAGCTGCCGATCTTTGTTTCTCTGGGGTCTTCCGTTGTCCCAAGATTAAGCATTTGCATTTCCTCGTCGTCAACGGGGCCATTCTTTCCACAACGACCTACTTGCTTAGCTAATTCTTTTAAGATTTGTTCGTTTTCTTGATCTATCTCATCGTATGATTCATTATTAACGTGTTCGTTATATTGATTATTATTAGTTAATTCATCATTTACGATGTTAGCAATCTCGGGGTACTCGGAAAGATCAAAGTTTTCATTAAGGAAGTAAGGGAATACATGTTCGGCCACCGCCTCGATTTCCTCTTGAGTGAGTTCATCGGAGGTGGAGCACACTTCTAATGTAAAAGTTGTAGGGCCTATCTTCTGCGAGGGTGGGGAGTGCAACCAAGCTCTTTGATCATGAAGTCTTCATCGACAAGCTGGTCCCCGGTGACGTGCCGGTTTAGAATTGGCTCATCACATTTACGTATTAGTCTTGTGTAGTCGGTAGTTGGAGCGTCCCCCTTGGATATTGCATGGATGCAGTCTTCTAGCAGGCGGAGGTCTTGGAAGCTGTCGCGGCATGTCTTCTCCCAACACAAAGTCCCATTCGCTTGTCATTTACGCCTTCGTGCCCCACAAATCATTAGGGATCGGTGGGACGGATTACATTTCATACGGAGAAGCATCGCGATCGAAGATTTCAAAGCCCGGTTGGCGCTTTCCTTTATCATCGATCCATGGTTACGAAAAGATAAAGTAGGGAATACTTTCCCCTTCTCGAACAAAGTAGCCATTGAGTGTCTTTCGATATGGTTTGAGGTTGCAATCCTTGGACTTTGGGTCATTGCGGCCTTTGTACGAGGTTCCTTCCCACTTGATTTGAGTGAAGCCCCACTCTTCTATGTCATCTTCATCGTGGATGGAGATGTCGTATCCTAGTCCATGCTTTGTGTGAGGCGGGGGACCGGTGGTGGTTCCGTTATTCCTTGTAAGTGCTTTCCAAGCCCCAATCCAGGAAAGTACCCTTTTGCTAGCATCATTCTCCAGGACGGGAAGGCTTAGGAAAACCTAAGTGCCTTTGAGTAGTCGTTCTCGTTGTAAGTGTCTATGACATTCACGGTGCTTTCTCTCTCAATCTCAAAGTATTAATCGGAATCGAAAAGGAAATCTTGACTAACTATTATTGAAAAGCAAACTTGGTACTCTTGCCCACAAATGAAGTCTTTAGGCAAGTAGTACCCGACTAAACTAAACTAGGCTACTAACCGTTTCTTTTGCAACTAAAAGTAAATAAGCTGAAATGAAAAGAGACTCCTCATTTGTTTGAACTCATCCAAACTATTCCACCACTTGGGCAAATTACGATGGCGTCGTTGTCAATCAAGTCTTGGACTGCATTTTTCGGAGTTGAAGCAATCATTGGTGTGATGGCCATTGCATTGATGGTAGTAGCAATAGAGGTGTGGAGATCGACCTTCCCTCTTAGGTTGGTAGCCTTCTATTGGCTTGACTTTCCGTCCTTGTGAAGACTTACGAAGAGATGACCAAGAGTGATGTTTCCGATGTCGGAGAAAATCCTCCCCTTCCTTCGCTTAGCCATTTGGTTATGGAGGTCTCGGATATGGTTCTCGTAGTGTTGCACAAAGACGAGGTGGCGAGCTTTGATATTCTTCCTCCATTTGCTCTTTGAGGTCACGGTAGAGGGTATTGAGGAAAAACTTGACCCTCTCATCCATGTCATCTTCAATGTGGGCTTCAAGGTTGATGCACTTTTGGGTCATAGTTTCAAGTTCGCTCTTGACTTCCTCGAGCTCTTCAATCAACATCTTTGTCTTTTCGGCTTGGATGGATTCTTCCATGTGATGCCACGAGTCATTGTCATTAATTTGCTTTGCGGGGCTTTGGCAAGTTGAGTTTTGATGTCACTTAGCTCCTCTTGCACGGATGATCGCCCCTTTGTCGGAATCACTTTCCATCTTCCGAAAATCCCTAGCAATGCGAGTGGCGGGCAAATCAAAAGCTTCTCTCCAACCTTCCACGTGTTCCATTTCGGCGACAAGAGACTTGGTCAAATCTTGGAGAGTGGGTTGTTCACGGCTTTCCTTGGTCATGGCATGCTTTCCGGTAGACATTGTGTTGGGAGTCTTGGAGTTGAGTAGCTTCGGAAGCGACGAGAAGAGATGCGAGATATCGAGGATCTAGCCCCAACGAGTCGGAAGCGAGGCTTAAATGGCTCGAGGCTCAAATTCGGCAAACGAAGCATTATCCCGTGCGAGATAAGTAATCCCGCGCGAGATAATCACACGGAAAGTCGATTTTTATTTAGCCCTAATTTTTGGTCGGAACGGAAAGTCCGTTTTGAGGGGTTTCTAAGGCCTTTATCGAGAACCTAACGACTAAGCAATCAATCCGATTTTTGTAAAACAAAGCCATGTAAGATTGTTTTTTTGAAGGATTATATGCACATTTTTCTTGAAGGGACATCCGAAAGGGACTTTTTCGAAGGGACTTTTTCGAAGGGACTTTTTCCGAATCCTTTCTTATTGTCAATTTTACATGGCTTTGTTTTGATCAAAAACAAGAAAAGATCACCGAGTCAAAACCGGCCGGTCACGGAGTGATCCTAAAAGTCAATCTACATGAGAATGTGGCGATGCGGGGAGTGGAAGGCTAGGCTCCCCGCGATATGACAATCTAAGTGGATTGAATACGCGGAGTGGGATTGTCCCAACTTCGGAGAGACCGGCGACTAGGTGGTTACCGTCATCCGTCCTTAGTGTGGGTCCCGGGTTTATAGAGGGTATGCGGTGCAATGACAGTTATAGTATGATGTGCGCGTGTGTGATAGTCAATCTATGTGATAGAGTAAAATAGAAAGTTTTATTTTTTGAAAGTTAAAAAGAAAACGAGATAGTGGCCGCACCAAGTGGTTGCCTACGTTTCTCCCAATCTAGGAAGACTCGGGCCGTCGTAGTTCCACATAAAGAGAGATAAAGAGAGATAAATAATTTAATTTACAACTCCCGAATCCCCAATGGACCGGACTTTAATTAAATAAAACCCAATCACACGCAGTTCATAAATAATAATCAATTATTTAAGGAAAATAAAGGTCGAGTTCTACACCTTAAGGGAGGCCTTAAGATGCGGGAACTCTGCGGATAATGAATTGCAGGATCCCCCTTGCATGTTCGGCTCTCGTCTTGGATTACGAGCGAAACGGGAGAAACCAAAAAACAATCGGATTGGAAGCCCTATCTCGCGCGAGATAATGATATCTCGTGCGAGATATCTCCATACGAGAACGAGAAAAATTCGAATTTTACAAAATAGATTGAAAAACCTCTCTTTTAATTTTTGACGCAAGTTTAAGCCTCTTAATTTTCGGTCCCCGGCGGAGTCGCCCTTTGTAGCGTTGTGAGAAAGAAATTACGGTTCTTTTTATTTTTATGGGTCGCCACCTATATTATTTGATTGGAAACATAGAAAAACCATTTGAGAGATTTGAGTTCGGGGCTTAGGTTATGAAATGGGTAGGTTTAGAAGGCATCCATTTCACCCAATCCGGAGATCGGTCTTGCTAAAGAAAAGAGGTTTTTCAAAGAAGAAGTAAAAACGAATTCAAATACTACAAATAAAGGTCCATTTGACGAGGTCAAACGGAATGTAGAATCGATTGCTTCGAGACCGTCTCCATGATTTGGAGAGGCTCTAGGCCGATCCTAGATTCTATGGACTTATACCACTCTAACAATCAATTAGAAGGAAGATTAGGAATTACCTTGCGTGAGGTGATTTGGGCGAGTTTCGGCTCAAGTTTAGAGTCGACCCTTCACACGGACAGAGCTTCGCCTTGGTCCTTGGTTTGGAGATTGATGCTTGTTTATCAACAAGGTTGACAAACAAACTATGAGGTGAGTTTTAGGGTGATTTTGAAGGATTCTTTCGGGAAAGAAAACGACAAAATGTGTGTGTGTTGTGTAAATTCGCGGTTTGGCAGGACCTTCGACCTCTTGAGCTCTTGGAAGTCACCAAGTATTTATAGAGGTTGGATATGAAGAAGTGGAGAGTTAAAACCCTATCGAGATGGTTCTAGACCTCCTCTCCCATTGGTTGGCCGGAGAGATAAAGTTTTATCCCGGAAAGAGGTTGAAATCGATGAGGAAGCTGTAAATGCAATCTGCGAGAGGGAGATATCTCGCGCGAGACACGCCATCTCGCGGCGAGATATTGCTCCTGTGGACAGTTTTGTCCTTTCCTCGTTATCTCGTATGCGGTTTAGTCCCAAACTAACGGTAGTTAGTTAAAACTTAACGAAACATGACGAAATGGTGGATTTCTACTTCTTGACTCAAAGCGAGACTTAGAGTGGTATAAGTATGATCCGATGTGTTCAGAATGGGGTGTCTACAGTTGGCTACATTATCATGGTCCTCCGGCGTAAGGCCATTGGATGACTCAGAGGAGTGGACTCTGACTAGGACTGACTCAGAGGGTTTGAGACCGGGTTTAGGGAGATTTGGGTGCAGGCCCAGCTTGTCTTCCAGTTCTGCCTGGCTTGCCCTTGGTCCAGTGAAAGTTACCCAATTCTTCAGTGGCATTGATGGATGCTTGATGTGTTGGGTTTTACGGGTCCATGCGCAGCGGAATTAAGCATTAAAAACATAAAACCCAAGAATCCCTAGGATCCGTTCTATACAATTAATTTAAATTCCTATGAGATAGAATTATACCAACCTCGAACGCTTTCCGTTCTTGAGCTATCGAACGATTTGATTATGTGATATCGAATCACAAACTTCGTTCTTCAACTTGATTGAACTCTAGGCCTTGATCGATGAACGAGCGAAGACCCTCTTTCGGTATCCACACCTTTTGAATGAATTCAAGAACTATTTCTTGGTGATTGCTAGATCTAAACCTTGAAGAATATTGAGAGTATTGTATTGTGAATTTTCCTTGAAAATTTCGGCTAGGGAATTAGGTCTGACAGACCTCTCATATTTATACTACAATAGCATGAATATGTCTCCTAATCGTATTAGGAGACCAATCCAAAAATACCTCTGTACGGGCTTAATATGTCGCGTGGGTATATGAGTCACATGGACTAGTATGTCGCGTGACATATGTAGCCGGACATAGAGTTTCTTAATCATTCTTCCTCTGGTTTATTTCAATTCATTCTAGTTGTGTGTGACCCAATAGGATTACATTATGTTGGCAATGTGTTCGATCATATCAGAACCTCATAAGACATAAGCGGACTCTAGCAAGCCATTATGTCTACCCAAATAATATAACGTAAGAGTTCACGTTTCCATTGGTGTACTTCCATTTCTCCCTTTGTCTCACGATGTTATATTGAACACAAGTCATGGTCCTCGTCAACTTGTTATTGTTCAATGCTTTCTCGATTCTTGAGTATAATGATAATTCCAATCATATTGGGGTACGACCATACACTTTCATCATTATCACTCATCGAGGGGCCCAAGCAACACATCTCTCTTCCGAGGGACAAATTCCTTCTTGACTTATCATCCTTCCCATCATGAATCCGATCATGCCAAAGATAGTCTTTATAGATATCGTGTTAAGATATCGTTTGACTAAAATCAAACATGACTTTCATCATATGTAAGGTCATGATAATCTCAGGTCTAGGGACTAAATGAAGTAACCGTATGAGATTTAATTATGACATTTGACCATGACATAAATCTCATGCGGGTCATGTCCAGTCACTTGTTCTCTAACAAGTACCCATAATTTCAATGTGCATCTCTATGCATATAATCATCACATGATTATCCATTGACAATTATACTAATTATTCTCTTAATAATTAGGGACGGAGATTATTATAAACAAATATACAAAAACATATAATAATCAAATGATAAACATCTCATATAATAATAAATAATGTCAACACATAAGTCTATCAATCATAGGCCTAGGGAATAACACCAACAGTCTCCCACTTGCACTAGGCCCAATCTACCATGTATCGAATACCCATGGACCTAACATGACCATCATGTTTAGCTTGCGGGAGAGCCTTAGTTAATGGGTCCGCCACGTTGTCATCAGTGTCTACTCTGCATATCTTAACGTCTTCCCTTTCACATATCTCACGGATAATGTGGAAACGTCCAAGTATGTGTTTGGATCTCTGGTGTGAACTTGGTTCCTTTGCTTGTGCAATGGCACCATTGTTATCACAGTAAAGTTCAATAGGGTCTCTGATGCTTGGAACGACTTCCAAATCACTAATGAACTTCTATCCAAACTGCTTCCTTAGCTGCATCGGATGCCGCTATGTACTCAGCTTCGGTTGTAGAATCAGCGACGGTACTTTGCTTGGAACTTTTCCAACTCACAGTGCCTCCATTAAGCGTAAACAAAAATCCAGACTGCGATCTGAAATCATCTTTGTCGGTTTGGAAGCTTGCATCTGTGTAGCCTTTGACTACAAGATCTTCTTCCATTCCTCCAAAGACCAAGAATACATCCTTAGTTCTTCGTAAGTACTTAAGGATATTCTTGACTGCTATCCAATGTGGTTCGCTGGGATCCGATTGGTACCTACTCGTCATACTTAGAGCACACGAGACATCGGGTCTAGTACATAACATAGCATACATGATAGACCCAATTGCCGAAGCATATGGAATACCATTCATTCTCTTTCGCTCATCATTAGTCTTAGGACTTTGACTCTTGCTAAGAGATATACCATGCAACATTGGCAAGTTTCCCCTTTTAGAATTTTCCATTTGGAATCTTCTAAGGACTTTGTCAATGTAAGTACTTTGACTTAAACCAATCATCCTCTTGGATCTATCTCTATAGATCTTGATACCAAGGATATATGCGGCTTCGCCCATATCTTTCATTGAAAAACACTTTCCTAACCAAGACTTAACAGTCTGTAGTGCATAAACGTCATTTCCAATGAGTAAGATATCGTCGACATACAACACTAAAAATAGTGCTACGCTCCCACTAATTTTCTTGTATACACAAGGTTCATCTTCGTTTTTGATAAAGCCAAATTCCTTGATTGCTTCATCAAAACGTAGATTCCAACTCCTAGAAGCTTGCTTCAATCCATAAATGGATTTCTGCAACTTACACACCTTGTTAGAATTTTCTGGACTGACAAAACCTTCAGGTTGTATCATGTATACATCTTCAAGCAACTTCCCATTAAGGAAAGCTGTTTTGACATCCATTTGCCATATCTCATAGTCATAATATGCGGCTATGGCAAGTAAAATTCTAATAGACTTAAGCATAGCTACAGGCGAGAAGGTTTCATCATAGTCTATGCCATGAATCTGCCTATATCCCTTAGCTACTAGCCTAGCCTTATAGGTGTGCACCTTCCCATCCATGTCGGTCTTCTTCTTGAAGACCCATTTGCACCCTATAGTTTTTACACCTTCGGGTGGATTAATCAAGTTCCAAACTTGATTATCAGCCATGGATTGTAATTCGGACTTCATGGCCTCTTGCCATTTTTCCGAATCAGGAGCGGACATTGCTTCTTGATAGCAAGTGGGTTCATCGTTTTCGATTAACTCCACTTCATCACTTTCCGTAACGAGAAATCCATATCTCTCGGGTTCGGATCGTGACCTACCACTTCGGCGAAGAACTTGTGCATCTTGAACCGGTTCCACAATGGTTTGTGAACTTTGTTCAGTTTCTACCATTGGTTCAATGTTTTTTTCGGGTTCTCGAATTTCTTCGAGATCTATTTTACTCCCACTGGTTCCTTTGCGAAGAAACTCTTTTTCTAAG
Source organism: Adenophora triphylla var. japonica (assembly GCA_022495995.1). Lineage (NCBI taxonomy): Eukaryota > Viridiplantae > Streptophyta > Magnoliopsida > Asterales > Campanulaceae > Adenophora > Adenophora triphylla. Next base: position 531,544 of record JAFEMH010000713.1, read on the forward strand.
AAAGTACCATTTCGAGCAACAAACACTTTGTTCTCGTTTCGGTTATAGAAATAGTATCCTTTGGTTTCCTTAGGATATCCCACGAAAACACATTTATCAGATTTTGGTGCTAGCTTGTCAGAAGTTAACTTCTTGACATATGCATCGCAACCCCAAATCTTCATGAAAGACAAACTAGGTTTTCTTCCATGCCACATCTCATATGGGGTCTTTTGAACCAATTTCGTAGGAACTCTGTTTATAGTGAAAGCAGCAGTTTCTAGTGCATGTCCCCAAAAGGATAAAGGAAGCTCAACTTGACTCATCATAGAACGAACCATGTCCAACAAAGTTCTATTCCTCCTTTCAGACACACCATTCCATTGTGGTGTTCCGGGTGGAGAGAGTTCTGAAACGATTCCACAACTCTTAAGATGATTGTCAAATTCTTGGCTCAAATATTCACCACCTCGATCGGATCGAAGTACCTTAATAGTTTTGCCAAGTTGATTTTGCACCTCATTTTGAAATATTCGAAATATCTCAAACGATTCACTTTTATGTTTCATTAGATAAACATATCCAAATCTACTATAATCATCAGTGAATGTTATGAAGTACCGAAATCCTCCCCTAGCATCGCTACTCATAGGCCCACATACATCGGTATGTATGAGTCCTAATAAGTCGCCCGCCCTTTCACCGGTTTTGGTAAATGGGTCCTTGGTCATCTTGCCAAGTAAACAAGATTCGCATGTCTCATATGATTCATAATCATGTGAGTCCAAAAATCCATCTTTGTGGAGTTTAGAAATGCGTTTCTCGTTTATGTGGCCAAGACAACAATGCCATAAGTAAGTGTGGTTTACATTATTGGGTTTAGATCTCTTGTTAATGTTATAGACATCATTATCGCGATTTTCAACATGAAGAATATAAAGGCCATTGAATGAAACAGCAGTACAATAATGCATATCACTCTTATAAATGGAAAATTTCTTATCACATATAAGAAAATTAAAACCTTCATTATCCAAAACTGAAATCGAAATAATATTCCTACTTAAATCTGGAACGTAATAACAATTTTTCAAAACAAGTATTAGTCCACTAGGTAAAGTAACTTCATAAGTTTCTACGGCTAATGCAGCAACTCTTGCTCCATTCCCCACACGTAGGTCCACTTCACCTTCCTTAAGCATCCTTCTGTTCTTTAGACCCTGCACATTTAAACAAATGTGAGTTCCACATCCGGTATCCAATACCCAAGAACTAGAAGTAGATAGGAATATATCTATAACAAAGATACCTGAAGTCGAAGCAACTCCTTTGCTCTTCTTCAGTGCTTCCTTGTATTTTGCACAGTTTCTCCTCCAATGTCCAATCTCATTGCAATGGAAGCAGATTGCGTCCTCTTGGGACTTGGGCTCAGCCTCTTTAGGCTTGGAAGCCTCTTTGGGTTTGGCAACTTTTGTCTTAGGATTAGCAACCTTTGCCTTTCCTTTACCCTTGAAACCCTTCCCCTTGTTAACCATTAGCACTTGGTCGGTTTTCTTCTCCACAATATTGGTTTCCGCAGTGTTCAACATTTGAACTAACTCGGAAAGGTTTTTATTCATTCCACCCATGTTATAGTGCATTATGAAATGACTAAAACTTTTAAGTAATGAATTCAATATTATGTCGGTAGCCAACTCTTGGCTAATTGGAAAACCGAGCCTTTCAAGATGCTCAATGTGGCCCTTCAACTTGAGAGCATGGGGACCAACAGCTTGTCCTTCACTTATCTTGCATGAAGTCAAGACAGCAACTGTGTTGTACCTTTCTTGCCTAGCTTGAACTTGGAACATTTCCATCAGCCGATTGTTTAAGTCGACTGTCCCCAAGTGCTCAAGATCCTTCTGAAGGTTCTTGCACATGGCGGAGAGCATAAGGCAACCAACATCTGTAGAGTCAAGCTTGTGCTTCAGATATTGTTCTCTTATAGCCCTAGTAGCATTGGCAGCAGGTTCAGGTGGAATAGGTTCATCGAGAACGTACAGTTTCTCCTCTTGTTTGAGAACAATTCTCAAACTACGGATCCAATCCATATAGTTTGTACCATTCTCTTCCAACTTTTCCTTCTCAAGGACAGATCGCAGTGAATAGTGATTATTGTTTGATGCCATTTATTCTACAAAAAGATATACATAAAATATGAACACATATAAGTAAACATATTATATGAGAAGTATAATGCATTTAAATAAATGCTCCCACTAAATTATACACCTTCAAATGCAAATGAGCATAATATACATTTAATGGGCTAAGATCCAACTTTAATTCAATTTCAAGTTTGCTATGGCAAACCGCTCAAAATTAAATTAATTAGGTAGAAAACATCAATCATATCACATATATGACTCTTAGATCTTTTATGAGATTCATTCAAGACATCATATGTCTAGGCATATTTTAATCTCATCTTATGCCTTGGGTCCAAAACCATTTTGATAACCCAATTAAGTTCATTCACTTTAAAACGTATAGGAACCACCATTTCCTCATCTTGCTCGCATTCGAATAGAATCAAAGCACCTTGCTATGGCAAGCTCACCCAAAACTATCCGAATGGTCTCAAGTGTTTTTAATCATGAATTGGCATAAAGAACTTAAAAGTTAAATGAAGGTTCTTCAAAGGTAGATTATAAGCATATCAGAAAGATAGTCAAAATCATGCACCAGGTAAGTTCCCAGGAAGATAGGTGAGCCACAAGGACTTCTTAAGTACCAACTCTTCCTTAGACAGAACTCTCCTAGACATGCACAATCAGAAATCAACTCTGATTTAGCAACATAATCACTTCCTTTTATAAACAATCAGTTTCCTTTTAAATTTCGCGTATTTATGACTCGTTTCCATAAACAATCATAAGATCCAAAATTTACAATGTCTAAATCTAAACATATTAGGAAACTAAATATCATGTTTCAACTAAACATCTAATTAAAAAAAATTCTTAGCATGTAAGAACAAATAAACACATGCATCGCAATAATTATTAAAATCACATTTTAATCAATTAATCATGCATATCAATGAATCAATCTAGCATGGCCTTATAAACTCAATTTTATAACATCCAGATTTTCATATGAACATATCAGATTGTAAACACAATCACAAAATAGCGAAAAATTGAATAAACCGATTCTCGCCCCTTGCACTGGCTTATTATGTCGCGTGACAACATCGGCCCGGAGGCTAGGTTTGTCGCGTGACATAACTAGCCGATTACAGATTTCCTTACGAGGCTCGCTATGTCGCGCGACCTAGCGGCCGGTTACGGGATTTCAGATTCAAATCAATTCAGATCACATGCAATTAAATCACATAAAACAACCCTTTTACAGATTTAATTCAGCATAATTCGAAAACGATTTTCACATTGTTTCACATAAACAATTAAAAATTCTATCGCATACAAAACATGCAATAAGCATATAAACAATTTATATCTTAAATCTAGCATGTTAATTCAAACTTAATCATACGAACGGGGCTCTGATACCACTGTTGGGTTTTACGGGTCTATGCGTAGCGGAATTAAGCATTAAAAACATAAAACCCAAGAAGCCCTATGATCCGTTCTATACAATTAATTTAAATTCCTATGAGATAGAATTATACCAACCTCGAACGCTTTCCGTTCTTGAGCTATCGAACGATTTGATTATGTGATATCGAATCACAAACTTCGTTCTTCAACTTGATTGAACTCTAGGCCTTGATCGATGAACGAGCGAAGACCCTCTTTCGGTATCCACACCTTTTGAATGAATTCAAGAACTATTTCTTGGTGATTGCTAGATCTAAACCTTGAAGAATATTGAGAGTATTGTATTGTGAATTTTCCTTGAAAATTTCGGCTAGGGAATTAGGTCTGACAGACCTCTCATATTTATACTACAATAGCATGAATATGTCTCCTAATCGTATTAGGAGAACAGGCTGTCAAAACCACGTACGGGCTTAATATGTCGCGCGGTATATTAAGCCAATGGCTTAGTATGTCGCGTGACATATGTAGCCAGATACAGAAACTCTCAATCATTCTTCCTCTGGTTTAACCAATTCATTCTAGTTGTGTGTGACGCAATAGGATTACATTATGTTGGCAATGAGTTCGATCATATCGAACCTCATAAGACATAAGCGGACTCTAGCAAGCCATTATGTCTACCCAAATAATATAACGTAAGAGTTCACGTTTCCATTGGTGTACTTCCATTTCTCCCTTTGTCTCACGATGTTATATTGAACACAAGTCATGGTCCTCGTCAACTTGTTATTGTTCAATGCTTTCTCGATTCTTGAGTATAATGATAATTCCAATCATATTGGGGTACGGCCATACACTTTCATCATTATCACTCATCGAGGGGCCCAAGCAAAACATCTCTCTTCATAAGAGGGACAAATTCCTTCTTGACTTATCATCCTTCCCATCATGAATCCGATCATGCCAAAGATAGTCTTTATAGATATTGTGTTAAGATATCGTTTGACTAAAATCAAACATGACTTTCATCATATGTAAGGTCATGATAATCTCAGGTCTAGGGACTAAATGAAGTAACCGTATGAGATTTAATTATGACATTTGACCATGACATAAATCTCATGCGGGTCATGTCCAGTCACTTATTCTCTAACAAGTACCCATAATTTCAATGTGCATCTCTATGCATATAATCATCACATGATTATCCATTGACAATTATACTAATTATTCTCTTAATAATTAGGGACGGAGATTATTATAAACAAATATACAAAAACATATAATAATCAAATGATAAACATCTCATATAATAATAAATAATGTCAACATATAAGTCTATCAATCATAGGCCTAGGGCATAACAACAACATGATGAGGTTGCGGGGATCGAGAGGCTTGGCTTCTGCTGTCCCAATCATGGCGATCATGCTGTTTTCGGAGCCCAGGTCAATTAGGTTCGGCACCTCCATGACTTCTTCAAAAAGACTCTGTAGAGCTGGTCTACTGAGAGCGTCTTCTATAAATTCTGGTTCCTTCTGCTTTGGAGCTACTGTCTCGAATGTGGCCTCGGCGGCTGATCCGAACAATCTGTTTCCCATGGAGAGTACCTTGAGTTGCGCCTCCAAGTCTGGGATTCCCTTGAATGTGTACTCGTGTTGGACTGTGGTGGCCGTTGGTCCAGGTAGAGCCGTGATGTCGAGGAACGCTCCCCTTATCGGATTAGCTTTGAGTCCTCTGAAACGCTTGAGGTCCCGTGCTAGCTGTTCTATCCTTTCTGTAGTCTCGGTGCTGACTATCCCTGCTTCTTTCTCATCTTCATCAGTTTCACTGTCGGTCCCCTCAGTTCTGCTGTCGGTCCCCTCAGTTTTGCTGTCGGTTCCGCTATCGGTCCCCTCAGTTCTGCTGTTGGTTCCCCTGTCGGTCCCCTCAGTTCTGCTGTTGGTTCCCTTGGTAATGTAATGAGCGAGGTCGAAACTATAAGTTCGAAGGTTGGGTGTGCCGTCGGAGGTTCCCCTTTTGCGGGCTGCTGCCTTGGTGTGGGCGAGCCTTTTGTTTTCCTTGATGTCAGTCGGTGTTGGCACATAGCTAAGCCCCTGGACCGTGGTGTGGTCCTTGACTTCGATGACTTGGCATTGGCCTTGTAACCTTTTGCCGAGCCCCAGTCATGGGATTAAGTTCATGAGTTTCATCATCTTCATGGCAGGAGGGATCTTGTCGTGAGACAGTGGAAGGTCCACATTGCATATTTGGATCTTGGAGGTCTCAAGAGTGAATCTGGTTAATGCCATGTCGTCATTATGCTTGATTTCTAACACTGGGATGTCGTTGGTGCTGGTCCCCTCGGTGGTGACGCTGTCGCCGTAGACTGTGGTTAGCTCATTGCCTTGCATGAACTTGAGGCACTGATGAAGGGTGGATGCCACGCCATTTATCTGATGCAGCCAGGGTCGCCCCAGGATGGCTGTGAAAGTGATTGGAATGTCCAACACTTGGAATTCGGTGGGAATCATCCGCTTGCCGAACCAAATATTAAGAGTAGCAACCCCGAGAACCGTACGGGAAGTAGAGTCATAGGCCTTGACAGTGTGGGTGAAGGCTTCGGATCTGTGGGCTTGATGTCAAGCGGAGTCCATCATCTTGGCGAGCAAGACATTCATTCCAGGAACCTCCGTCTACCAACACGCGGGAAGGCGACGCTCGTCCACTGGGATGTGATGTAGAGTGGCTCATTGTGATCGGCCCCAAATTTTGGAAGGTCCAAATACGTGAAGGTGATAATGTTGCCATAGTGGATGTTGCCGATCATCCTGAATGACTTCGTGCAGGGTTGCGTCCACGGGGACCATGAGTACGGGCCAGGCTTTCCTCTAGCTTGAGCTTGTGAGGATAAGGGGATATGAGCAGGACCAAAGGGAAATGTTCGCCCGGGTCCACTTGAGCGAGTGAGGATCGGGTCCTATTTCACGGAACTTGTGTCTTCGGGCGGCGGGTTGCGGTTACGGCTCCGCAGCTTTTTAGTGGCCTTAGGTGGTAATGCTTGGATTTGACCCGATCGGGTTAGAACGCCGACATCGGGTTTGGTTCCTTCGAATAGGGTGCTCGAGTTGAGCCATAGTTAGAGGAGGATTCCTCGTAACATAGGGCCATATGTCTTTCCTCAACTCATTGACCGTAGACGTATTCCTGGAGCTTGACACTTGGACGGATTTCTGTCCCGTGATACTGGCTTCGGGTGCCTCTGCGGGAGGTAGTTTACGGATTGCCGCAGTGTTCGAACGTCGGTGCACAACAATGGTTGCCTCGACCGGGAACGTGCGTTGCGACCCTCTGGGGAGTTTGGAGAGTTCTCGGCTCAAGCGAACGGTCTCCTTGATCTCTTCACGTATATCGCGTTCCTTTCCTTCTTCTTGAGCATACTCGGGGCATTCTCCCGGGAGTTGGGTCCCGGCGATATTCATGGTTTGCTAATTTTCCTCCGCTCTTGGCCCGGATCAACTTTCTTGCGGCGGAGCCTGCGTCGAGAGTTAGTGCTGCGTTTCCTCCCATGTGAGAATAGCCGGTGCTTCCTTGAGCTGCGTGCGGCGGTCTAGGTAAACCTCCATCGGGGAGAGTTTTCCCTTACGCTTTATCCGAGTGGCGGGTATGTCGGAAGGTGAGTACATGGCTTCCCGAACATGCGCCCATGTGACTGGTTGCTTTGTCCCGATTGATCGTTTCGTAAACGAATGCCGCGATCGTGGAATTTCCCGAGTAGTTGCTCGAGACGCAATTTCCATCTTCCTCTTTGTTTTTAAATAGACCTTCCTCCCTAAGTTGGCCTTTAAGTTTGAGTGCGGAAATGATCCATCCCCATCCTCCCAGGACCCTTGGGATTCCAGTTTTGTTGACCTCATGCCCGGCTTGGAAGAGAATGGTTTTATCATCTTCGTCGTCGCTTTCATGGAGAACTTGCTTTCCTCGGGGAGGTAAGCGCTGAGATTTGTTCTGCCATGCCATTCCATCTCCTAGGTCATCGGGACCATTGACCACCCTCGCCTGGCAGAGGGGGTTGGATGAGAACAAACGGTAGTTGATGAAGTTGCCGTGAGCAAAACCCCTGAGGTCGAACTGGTCTAGAGTGGCCTCTAGCTTTCTGTCTGAAGCTGCTTGTGACACTTTAAGGGCTCGGTCCCTGTCGGTCTTTTGAGCTTGGTTTTCGTCCCAGAGACGGTTCTCTTGAGCAGCTAGTTCCATGAGGGCTTTCCTTGCGAGGGCTAAACAGTCTTCGTAGGTACGCACCGTCTGGCTAGTGTCCAGAACTGTGATCACATCCAAATCTCCGAATGGCGGAAACACTTGGATGATGTAGACGAAGGAAGTCGGACTGGGACATTCCATGCGGCCTTCCTTGATCTCGGTTACAAAGAAATTTGCCCATATCTGCTTGATTGAACACACAGGAGTGTTGAATTCTGCAATGTTGATTGTCTCGTGATCTCGCTCGGTCGCCAAGTCTATCAAAGCTAGTAGTCTGCTGGCGGGATGTCTGAATTCGCGGCCGTGACGACTGGGAGCAGAATCGAACTGGAGCATGTTGATGCAGAGGTGGTCATTTCCCGCATCGGAAGCTGACTCTGTTTTGCGGGGAAGACCTTTAGAGATGTTTTCGGGGTGGCTGCCGAAAGCGTTCCCGAGGTTGATCTGTCTTGTGACAGGGTGAGGAGCTTGGTCTCCTTCGCTGTTGCCCTTAGCCTTGACGGCACTTGTGGCTTTAAGCTTGACTGACGGCACGGGCTGGTTGCCACTAGGGCTGGTACTCGGAAGTGATGATGAGCTCTGAGCTCGGTTAGCCAGGGTCTCGTTTACCATGAGCAGGCAGTCGTCGAGGGTAACTTTGGCGTTACAGAATCTGATGATAAGGACCAGATCCTTGGTATCATCAGGATATCTAGAATAGATGATGTTGACGAAGTCGTCGTCAGTCACTTGATCAGAGGGATTCTTCGTCGTGTCAACCAATAGTTTCCAATTGTCGGATAGCCGCCTGTAGTGGACGTTGAGCTTGACAATCTCCATGGTATTGGAGTCTTGGTCATAGGTGACCTGATCGGAACGGGTGCCGTCCTCGAAACAGAGCATGTGAATGCAGAGGTCTGCCCGCGGGTCTGCCGCGTCCTCGACTCCGGAGAGTCCTGATTCGTCGTCGTCGATGTCTTAACCCAAACGTAGGGACGTATTGCATCCGGTGCGTTGCTGGAGCCGCTAGAAAAACATCATGCCCTTCATTTGGAGAAGAGGGGGCGCAAAGCCGGGTAGTTCCTCATGGAGGACATCCCATACGACTTCCATGCATTCATCACGAGTGTGACGATGCTTATTGACCTTTATCACGAAGATCTCTTCGCCTGGCGGGGCCAGAGAGTTGGCTTGAAGAATGCGACGAATCTCCGATTGGAGACGGGGTTTACGTGCCCGCATCATGGCGATGCTCGGGGTCTCTTTCCAATACGCCTCCAAATGTTGGAAACGACAGTTGAACTTGATGTATCGGACTCGCTTCGTGGTCTCGCCCGCTCGAGTACGTTTACATAGTTAGCATCTCCAGGACTCGAGGGATTCGATGAGATTTGCCCGATAGTCCCACAGTCGGTTTGAAGGAGGTAGCCCGGTGCACATTTGCGGGCACGCAGCTCTTGTCTCGGCCGTTTCCTATGAGGAAAGCTGTCCTCTCGATGACTTCAAGATCTCCCCGCCGGTTAATGAACTTAACGCACCGATGGAGAGTGGAAGCTATGGCTTTCATGTGATGCGGCAGGGCGTCCCTAACAGAGCCGTGAATTCGGATGGAATGTCCATCACGTGGAATTTTGCTTTGGCACCATTTGGGTTTCGAACCCGAGTTCGAGTCACCGTCCCCGGGATGGGACGAGACGTCTTGTCGTAGGCCTTGATAGTCGGGCCGACGGAATCGATGGCTTTCGTTGATGCGCAAGGCTCGCGTCATCTTTGAGAGGAAGGACGTTAACAGCTGACCCGTTATCCACCAATACTCCGGGGAGTGTTATGCTGTTGAGCTTGAGAGTGATGTACAGAGCTTCATTGTGCCCCAAGGCATCTCTCGGTAGGTCTTCGTCACATAACGTGATCATGCTGCCGTACAGTCGGGAATCGTAGATCTGGTCTCTATCCGGAGAAGGAGAGTCATCAAGCCATCTGTTTCCTGTCTTCCTCTTGCGAGGTAAAGCCTTTGCTGGAGCCTCGAGATTGTGTTGAGGCCATTTGTGGCGGTTTCCGCCCTTGGTTAACACGTTGATCGAGTGCGAGTGCTAAGATGACTTTGATCTTCCTTTGTCGGTCCGGGCTCAGAAGCTGGACAAATTGAATCTTAGCTGATACCGCGGGGGGATAGGCTTCTGACTGGCAGTGAGATTGCCAAGATCTGAGGTATTCCGGTGTCCCAAGGTCTGAACTCTGGTGTCAGCAGGACTTTTCGGCTTTCCCACCCCTGTCTGCTCTAAAGTTGCATGGCCTGGAGGAAGGGAGGACTGGCAGGAGTAGAGTACGTAATATTCAAACTTCCCGGATGGCTCTCCGAGTGTACCCACACTGGTGTCTCCAGCTTCATACCTTTCTCTCAGTTGCTGTTGAGAGGACTTCTTCTTCTGTTTTCTCGGAGGATTGCTTCGGACCATGTCTTGGGACTCGTACTCTAGGCAGGCAGAGCAGTCACAAACATCGTAGCTGATATGGACACTTGATGAGGACCCGGCTGGAAGAGGTGGAGGAACTGGCTCTGCGGCAATCTTCTTGGGCACCCACTCAATGGAATTCACACTGTTGTTGTTGTTCGGAAAAGGGTTTCCGACTTTATTGGGCCCACGTGGGCGCTCCAACTTTCCTTCCTCAATCAAGTTCTGAATTTTGTATCGTAACCCCATGCAGTTGTCGGTGGTATGGCCGTGATACTGATGGAAGGCGCAGTACTTGCTCTTGTCAGCGTTGACTACGGGATTCTTGGGTTTGTAATTTGCAACGGGTTTAAGGAGACCTTCCTTAATTAACCGCTTCCAAAGCATCTTGCTCGATGGCATGTCCAACTTGTCGAAGTGTACGGCAGTCGTTTCGAGTAGAATTGTTGCTTTGTGGGGCTGGGTTTACATTGCCCGATTGTCCCCGATGGATGTATTTGACGGACGTATCTTTCCCTTTCTTGGGGCCGGTGCGGGATTGAATGCAAGCTGCGAGCTGGTATACGTATGGCCGTGCAGTAGCTTGACTTTTCCTTGAGATCCTTCTCGAAGCGTGAGCCGGCATTGACCATGGCGGGAGATCCAGGAAGAAATGATGAGTGATGAGAGTTCGATGGACGGTCTTAAGCAGGACTTGAAGATCCGCATCTGTTCATCCTTGGAGAGTGGCACCATGATCTCGGAGAGTTTCCAACTCCACCTCTTATAGAATTCTCCGACGCTTTCATCCGCTTTCTGCTCAGTGGTGATTAAGTCCTCGCGACTCGTTTCCCACTCTAAGTTGGATCGGTACTGTTCCAAGAAGATGTTACTGATCAGATCCCAGGTGTGGCGATCGGCAGGCTTGACCCTCAGAAACCATCGTAATGCTGAACTTTTGAGTGTATGCTGGAAGTGGTCGGCCATATGCTGGAGGGTTGCTCCTTTTGCTCTCATACCGAGAACGTAGGTGTCGACATGCGTTTGAGGACATTCGGTTCCGTCGAATCGGTCCATCTCCGGCATTCTGAACTTGGCAGGGAGAGGCGTGACCATTCCCGAATCCGTGGATTTGAGCGTTTCCTGCTTTGAGCTGCTCATGGTGGCTTTCAGGTCTTTCATCTGTTCGACCATCCAGGCCAAGGTTGGGTCCAGTGGTGGACTGTGAGGCTCGGCGCCGGGTGCTACCACGTGAGCGGTAGCAATTGGAGGTGGAAGGCTTGATATATGAGAATATATGGGGGCCTTTTCTGAACTGTATCGGGGTTTGTCCCGGGTGTTTTGAGATTCGTGTATAGGCAACGGGACGAACCCGGGAGGGTATTGAAGGATATTGGCATCTGTCTGAGATGGTCCAGCGGTGCACTGGTGGTATTGAGTGATGGGAGAAGCACTGGCCTGGCCAAATATGACAGGGTTGCCCTGGGAGGTGGCAACGTGAAGCCTAGATCGGCTGTTTCCTTGGTTCGAAGGAATCCCGTAAGTTGGCGGGGGAGGAACCTGGTTGAAGGTTTGAGGAACTGGTTTTGGGGAATCGTCATCCTCGATCAGGACAAAAGTACCGTCTGACTGGGGGATAGCTGCTATACCTCGGTCATTCAGAAGTTGTACCACGAAATTCTGCTGATCTTCTTTCTGCCTCTTGTGAACCTCACATGCCCGGATGGCTTCTTCCAATGTCATATCTGTTACCGGTGGCGGGGTCCTTCCCCGTCACGATTTCTCGGTGAGCTAGACATGTCGGAAATTCTGGCTGAGGGAACTGAAGGAACCGAAGAACTGTCTGACGGTGCCGTAACGGTGATTCTGGCAAGGCGCTGACCCGGATATCTGAACCACTTTCTGCTCGCTGCAGGGAACGAAAGGCAGGGTTTATGCTTCAGAAAAAAGGGATTTGGATCAAGGTTTCGGGCTTGTGCAATGTGCAGTTACCGATTAATGTTTACTTAAAGCGCGTTTTCTTAGAGTCCTAATTGGTTGGAAAAGAGCAAGTCTTCTTTTTCGCAACTAATCTTAGAGCTCTAATCAGTGGATCTCGTCACTACGCTTATAAGCCCCTCGTTTCCATTTGTAGATCATCTTTCTCGGGATGGACTATCCCGAGCGAGGTCCTATAAGGCAAGCGAGTTCCACCGACAAAGGAAAAAGTGAACTTAAGGCTAGCTGATCACGCAAACTTCCAACGTATGTGACGCACGGGCCACAGTCGAAGTCAACGTCCTTAAGTTAAGGCGGGGATCGTGCCAAAATTTCGGCATGACCTCTCCTGACTCGCTTGCGCGAGGGACCTTAGCTTTTGGCGTTGGCCAAGTTGTGGCTGGCACGGTACATACGGTGAGGTTTGGTGACACGGTGTCACATTGAACCTTCGGGTATATTTTTCGGCAGAGCTCCACGTCAAAGTCAAGGCTGAAAAGCTCAAGACTTCGGGTCGGGAACGACCTTCGGTCTCAACTTCTCGAGCTTGACTCGGGGCGGAACCCGGCGTAAAAAACATACACTTAGGCTTTATGACACGAACTAAGCCAAAAACCAACCGGGGTCTTGGACGAAGTGTGACACAAAGAGTGCATGGCTTACACGGGCTAGGATGGGATGTTTGGGATGACCCCGTGCGCCCTCGAAAGGTGTCACGCGAGACCAGCGAGGTGCAGCGATAAGGCCATCCCGGGTTACGGGTCATAGTGTGCGATGTACCGAGGCGGCAAGTGCACGTGGAGTGCGGTGTGTGCAGGGCGGACAAGTGTGAGTAGTGTGCGGTCACTAAAATTCTTTTTTTCTGAGTAAAACAGAGATTTTTCAGAATGTGTCTTAAAGCATTATGATGCGCAGTTCAAAAGACAGCAATGAAAATCAAACATGAATGGGGATGCACAAACATGGTATGATTTTGAAAAGATGACAAAGTAATGCCCTTGAAAAAACCGTTCGAGGTTTAAAGTAACACACGCACACGAAAACGAGGAAGGGTAAACGAAAGTTTGACCCACGGAAGGATTTTTAGAAAACAACGGCAGTTTTGAAAAAAGTATCCTTTTCCCCAGCGGAGTCGCCAACTGAAATTACTCGGGATTTCGCGCGAACGCGAAACGCGGTTGTCTTTCGCGGAGGGTTGGTGTCTGAGACCTCGCTTCATGGGAAGGAAATGAGGAGTCGCCACGCGGTTTTGTATTTTGAGCCCAAACGTTGAGAAACGGCTATTGTGAAAATGGTGTCATTTTTATTGGTAGCAAAAACTTAGGAAAAGGCTTTGAAAACAAGGGATCATTTATATTGGTAGCAAAAACGAGTAAAAAGCTATTTAGTACCAGAGATTGTTAGGTTCGGAGGTCACGTTACGTTTCGGGAAGAGTATTACGAGATCACCCGAAACGCCTCGTATGACGAGTCTTTCTACCTTTCTCGAAATCATGTGTGTGTGTGTGTGTGTGTGTGTTTTGAAATGGGGGGCTTGAACGACAAGCTTAATCCTGGTTTGAATGTCAAACGTTGATTAGGTGACTTTGTTTGAAAAGACGAGCGTTTGAATGACAAACGTCGGTTTGAGTCGGAAATGAGCGTTTGCGTGGCAAACGTCGATTTTGAGTTTGAAATGCGCGTTTGCGTGGCAAACGTCGATTTTGAACTTTTTGAAAAGGAGTTCGAAGGTCGAACTCCGGTTTTTTGAACCGAGCGAGTCATTGTTAACGATTTTTACGGGAAAAAGCGTATTAAATGATTTTGAACTTCAAAAGTCGGCTTTTAGTTTGAAGATGAGCGTTTGGATGCCAAACATCATTTCGCGCGTTTTTTGAAATAGAGTTCGAAGGACGAACTCCGGTTTTGAATCGGGCATTACATTGTTAACGATTTTTATGGAAAAAAGCGTATTAAATGATTTGCAATCAACGAATCGGGTTGCGACTCGGACTTTGAAAAGTAAATACTATCACGATCCAAACGGGTCGGACTTGTAAATGACAGTATTTAAATGCGGTATTGACGGAATCGAACGATCCGGAATCGTAAATGACGATCGACGAGCCAAACGACTCGGAATTGTAAATGACAATCGACGAGCCAAAACGGCTCGGAGTGGTAAAGTTGCATGAAATGTAAAGGACGTTCGACGGATCAAACGGTCCGGAATTGTAAATAATAGAAAAGTAAATGACGATCGACGGATCGATCGATCCAGAGTGGTAAATGACAAAAAAGTAAACGGAACGGGGTCGGAACGCCATTTTAACCCGTGATTACTTCTCTTACGGGAAGAGAAGAGGATCGAGGGGCTAAAACGTATCGAACCCCGTTAGACGGAGGCGTCTACATTTCAATAACGTTGTTCGAAACGGTTGTAGCGACTGGCGCGTAAACCGAGACGAAATGAGAGATTAGAGAGATTAGAGTTATACCTATGGCTAGGGTCGACTCATTTGGCTCGGGGGTGTACACGGGATACGGAAAGTAGTTTGGAACGGTGTTTTGGAGTGGTGAGGGGCGTATTTGATCGAAATACGGAAGTTTCACGCGAATCGAGACGAAACGGGAGCTCAGTAAGGGGTGAAACTCAGTTGGGCTGTGGCTATGGTGAAAATGGAGAGTAATTTTGTTGTTACAAATGGCTTTGACAGCCTCTCTATTTATAGGTGAATTTTCAGTAGGAGTCCGGCCGGACTTAGACTGAAATCCAGGGGGTTTTGTGGTATTTTAGAATTTTGAGGGACTTGTTGGCAATTTCTGAAAGTCTGCAAAGGGAGTCTGGTCGGACTGAGACTGTATACTAGGGGTATTTTAGTCTTTTGGCCTTGATTTTTGATTGAAAGGTGACTAGAGGGAGGGGCATGCTTGCCACGTGTCCTGTGAGTCACCAGCCATGTGGGAGTTCGTTCCCGGGTCCCGATTTTGTCCGTTTTTTAAAATAACAGTCCGGAAAATGTCCGAAACGCCCCCAAAAAGTGCCGAAAAGTGCCGAAAAGTGCGTTTTTCAAGGAAAGCCGTACTTTCACGTGCGATGACGTGTGTCAAGTACGTTTCGATGTCGAGATGCACGGGACAGTCCCGGGACGTCTCGTTGGCATGGCAATGGAGAGTTTAACTAGTTCCGGTTAACCTGGAGCGGGCCAGTTAACGGATTTCGGTTAACTTTCTGATGGATTTTGACGATCCGGATTTGGGTACTTACAACGATGACAACGACATCATGGAATAATAAGTGTTGCTCATCATTAAATGATTGGTCCCATATCGACAATAAGTTAGGGGCTTTTCCTTCTCCCTCATGTGCATCAAGCAAGTTCAAGCAGGGGATTCAAAAAAAAAAGAAAAATAAAGAGCCAAGGACCCAGCATTGCTAGTCAGAAGCTCAACGGAGGAAGGCAAAGGCAAAAGCATATCATAAGTCCTTAAGCTATATTCAAATTCTTTATCTTCCCGTGAGAGCAATAATCAAGAATCAATGGAATCATTTAAGTAGCCGTCAAATACGACTTGTCAAGGAATCACCTCAAGGCCCGAGCCTCATCATTCAACCTTCCGTCCAAGCCTTTTCGCCAAAGGTTGCACAAATATTCATGCCCTTGCCCCAAATTCAAACACGGTTCGGCCCCAAACTACGGCGATCTGAGCTCCTTGTCTTAAGGGGAACGTAGGCAACTAGAAATGGTCTGATCATAAACACATACAAATCCACTAACCCGGTCTCACCAATGAACTCTCCTATACACAAACCATCTCTCACACCTGACCCAAATCTCCTTGATACCGGTTGACTTTCTCCTCATGATTAATCAAGCATATCAAGTTTAATTGTTGAATAACCCGAACATCAACAAAGGGTTCTAAGCAAACATGTGATCATTGTGAACAAATCAAGTTTTCAGATGTCTCGACAAGTCTTCTTATTATAAAGAATAGGAAAAATAGAGCTAAACACTGATTTTCTGTCAACAAGGGCTTACATACCCTTTTACAAGCTTTTCAGTGCTCATACTCTCTCAAAAGAGTCAAACCAAAAAGCATATTTTTGTGCCTACATTAAATAAGGCATTCACACAAAAAGGGAAAGGTTCCCACCTTTTCAAAAAATAATATATACGCCCATACGAGTGTACATTACAAGTCATTTCTTTCGCATTTTTGGTTGACTAATTGATTAAAAAAATACAAAGGTGTTGAATAACATGCTCAGCTAGATTGAAAACCCTAAAAGGACATTCTAGGCAAAATTAGGGTTGCACCATTCTCCCCCTTTTCTGTCTCCCTCTTCTCTCATAAAAGAAGGTCGAACTACGGGGACCTGAGCCCCTCAGCCCGGGGGAATGTAGGCAACCTTCATTGGTTTGGTCTAAAAACATACAAAATTCCAAAAATTGGATGCCATCAAGGCTCAGACAAGAAGCAAGAAAGAGATTTTTCGTCTCGATAAAGCTTTAAAGTAAATCACAAATTATTACAGTTAAAACACTTCTTGATGAGTTCAAGCACGGTCTACTCTCGACTCACAACATGCTAAGACAACATAAAAAATCTAGTAATTAATGTGTCTGCAATGACAATGAATGGATACTTAGAGTTCAGAAGGTCATTCCATGCCGCTCGCGCTTGTCCTTTCGTCATTCTTTCCTTTCTTCCCTCGTCCCCAATGAGTCTTCTTTCATTCCACGTAAACTACATCTGTCTCCCTGCTTCCAAGATCAGGAGTCCTCCCTGTTGTGTCAAGCAATCCAGTCGCTCTCAAAGCTTCATTTATCCATGTCTCGGCTCGGATCTCCTCTCTACGAGTTTGCAAAATGATACCTCTCTCTGCCAGCCTGTCAACTCTAGTCTCGTAGTCAAAACAAAGCGACTCCCGTGATATCTTGAGGTTCCGCCATATCCTCATTTTCTGAAGCAGAGGCGCTACCATATCCTCATCATTTCAGCAGAGGCCCCACCACATCCTCATTATTTCAGCCAGAGGTACCACCACGTCCTCATAATTACAGCCAGAGGCGCCACCACATCCTCATTATTTCAGGCCAAGATGCCTTAAGGAATAGTCTCAACTCAGGCCGAGATGCCTCAAGGAATAGTCTCAACTCAGGCCGAGGCGCCTCAAGGAATAGTCTCAACTCAGGCCGAGGCCCCTCAGAATTTCCCTCACACTCGAACTACGATTGGCTTGATTCCCACTCATGATACGTAGGAATCCTATCAAAGGGTCCAACCATTCGATCGACATGGTCATTTATCTCTTACTCCCGACGAGCAGTCTAGATCAAGATTCTTATTTTTATAGATGACCCCACTTTCTTCATAAGTGCCGTCGTCGAGGGGCTCTGTAAGTACCCCAATTCGGACCGCTCTCCATCCGAGCATACGGAAAATACAATGGGCGAACTTCCGGAGGACATAACTTCTTCATACGGACTCCGATTGAGACGTCCCATATATGGTTGCAAATCTCTCGATGAGTACTATCTAATGGTAATAGAAGCTCTGAAAAACTAACAAGTTGATGGTATATCCATACGGACATATGTGTAAATATAGTCCAACACGCCAAAAACCCCTAAATCCAGGAAATGAGAGATCAAATCCAATCCATACGGACCTCTTTGTTGCATGATAGTTCCGTACGGACATGTTTGACAACACGCTAAAAATCCCCAAAATCCCTCAAATCCAGGAAAGGACAGATCAAACCCAATCCGTATGGACCACCTTGCAAAGCAAGATCAATCTGTCCAGACCTGTTTGTCCAGTTTATGAGCCTATAAATAGCAGCCTCCCTGAGCTCATTTATCATCAACAAAATCCTTCTCAGCCCTTCCATTTCATCCCACAGCAGTTTCCAGCCATTCCAAGGCATTCCGAGGCATCCCAAGCCATCCTGAGGCATCCCGAAGCCATCCCGAGGCAATCTTGGTCCATCCCGATCCGTCCCAATCGACCTCCCGACGTCCCATAAACCCTATTCATCCTCAATCAACCTACACCCACTCACCAAACTCTAAACGCCCAAAAACAACTAAAAAAGGGTCAAAATTCGTGAGTTCAACGAGTACGAAACGAGAGTCAACTAGGGGAGGTTCTGCTCGAGCGAGTGCAGAATTTCACTCCTCTTTAAACCATCCCAAATCAACCACATTCCCCGAGGAAGATAGAAACAAACCAACAATTGTGAGATCTCCTTCCAAACTTTAAATAAACTGCTTTAATTTTCAAATCTTTAAACATTACTGTTTAAATACATCATTTACAATGTAGACATTTATTTATTTTCAAATGTATTTTATTTCCAAAAACACACAAACACACACATACACACACACAATTTTCAAAGAAAGGTTTAGAAAGACTCATGTATATGAGGCGCGTTGGGTGAGCTCAGAATCTCTTCCTGAGGCGTAACCTGATCTCCGAACTCAAAAATCTCATCACACAACAAAAGCCTTTTTTCAATGTTTTGGGCATAATCTAAACGGCGTGGCGACTCTACTTTTTCAAACGAAAACCATCCTTGCCGGATCAGGTAATTTCAATAGCATGTTTTGAGTTTGGGGATAGATATCTTTCCGAGTTTGTGGGTTTGTAGGGGAGTGTATATAGTGTCACCCTTCAAAAAATATAAAAAATTAAAATTTTTGTTCTTTTCATATTTTGGGTTGTTGGCAAGAGTCCATGATGATTTGAGAGTTCATAATTTTAAAATCTTAAGTATTATTATCAATATGGGGATATAATTGCATTGAAGCATGTAAAGTATGATTACTCCACCTTTCACTTCTATATTATTTTTCTTGATTATTGTTACCAATTTAGGAGACCTTTATAGGATCACTTTGGCATTCTTGGGGTCCCTAGAACATGTTTGCATGACTGTCAATAACACATCAATTAGGCTATCCGAGAAGTGATATTTGGCTATTTTCTTTGAACCCTATTTTGTGAGCCTTTAACTTTCTAGTCACTTATAAAATTTTCCGCTAGAACCTCTTTTGAGCTTTAAAAAGAATGGAATCTCTCACAACGTGGGAGGTTATCTTAGACCACTATTCGCCTTCTTTTGTACCCTCATTGTCCTACCCTTTTAACTTAAACACTATTTTCTCACCTTTTCAACAAAGTGAAACTAGGGAATGAATGGGAATTGTGGGTGCGTTTGGAAAATAAAGGATGGAAAGTGGTCATGAAAAGAAAGAAAAGGGTATGAATGTATTGAAAAGAGGGGCTTGAGCAAAATATTGAATGCACATTCTTCGTGATATATTTGTGAAAAAAAAAGAGAGAAAAAAAAATCTGAAAAATCTTGCCCTCTCTAATGTTGAAGTAGAAAGGGTCCAAAAAGAAAGAAAGGTGATCAATCCCAACTGTGAA
This sequence comes from Adenophora triphylla var. japonica, assembly GCA_022495995.1. NCBI lineage: Eukaryota > Viridiplantae > Streptophyta > Magnoliopsida > Asterales > Campanulaceae > Adenophora > Adenophora triphylla. Next base: position 551,117 of record JAFEMH010000713.1, read on the forward strand.
GTATGCAAAATTATAAGTTTGGGGGTTGAATCAATAGGTTGGCATGGAGTGGAGTGATAAATTTCAAAGTGAGGATGTACGATGAAGACATTTTAGTTTCACTACTTGACTTCATATGTCCTAATCTTCTTTTGTAATCGTGAAGCTAACCCGCGATTGTCGCGATACGTTACAAGCTATAAGCCATATTTGATCCCTAAAGAGTAGCCGGGTTGACAGTTTTGTTTAAACATGCATATGAGTGTCCTTGTGAAATTTCATCTTATTATTATTGATTTAGAGCATGACATAAGTGACCCTATAAATTATCTTATTTCGATAACATTGATCTTTCATTTTTCATTCATATTATCATTATGTGATGGATAATTGTAAGTTAGATGCATCCATGTAAATATAATCCAATGTTCATAATAATGCTTGTAGATTATGGGTGTTGTAAAGATCTGAGACGTGTTGTACCAACAACTTATTATATGAATTGAATAATTCAAAAAAAATTTATTTGTTTTAATTAGTTAGTTAGTTTTTATTTTGTTTTAGTTTTTGTTTTACTCGAGGACGAGCAAAAGATAAGTTTGGGGGTATTTGATGGATGTGGTTTTACCCATCCAAAAGATATGTTTTCAAACTTATTTTCTGTTCAAACCTTGAGAATTTAATGTGTGTTGTTAGTGTTTTGAAAGTTCAGGGGCTAAAATGCAAAATATTGAAAAAGGAGAGACCAAAGTGCAAAAGAGTAAAGTTCAGGGACCAAAGTGCAAACTAGGAAGTTGGAAAGGAATGACTAGTGTTGGAAGGCACAACTTGTGTTAATTGAAACGACTCGTGCCAAAAAGACTGACTCGTGATATGTTGGTTTGTACAGTAATTATATTCAGAACGACTTGAAGAAAAGGAACGACTCGTGCCTATTCCGTTTGATGAAGTCAGCCACTTTTGCAAGTTATTATTTTGAAACGTTTTTTTTATTTATTTTTTTCCTTATTGTATTAGGTTATTGGGGAAAGTATAAATACTTCCTTTGAAAATATTATTAGGATTCACTTTTTACTTTTCTTTGGAGATTTCAAGCCCTAGCAAGAATTGAAATTTTTATTATCAAAATTTCAGATTTTATTATTTTAATTTAATATTTTTGATTGATATCATGAATATGCTTGGCTAATTTCTTTGTTGACGGATTGGGTATAAACGGTGTCAAAGTTTCATACTAAAAACCTAATTTTAATTAATTTCTTGTTCTTCATAATATTTAGGGTTTTTATTAGATCATTAACGTGAGTAATAATTACCGAATTAAACTTTGTGGATTAGATTTAATCGGTTACGTAACTGTATCGAGACAATCTAGGTTCTTATATTCCTTGAATTTTTTAATGCAATCTTAAATTATTGAGTGACGTAACTGAAAACTTAGTAATTGAGATTAGAATGGTTGCAAATCGCACACCAAACTGTCCCAACTCTTAGACTATTGAATGAACCCTTGAAATTGATTTAATATCATCTTTTATTAATAGCATATTACTGCGACACTGTGAAACCCCAATCCGTGAATTCTCTTTAATCTGGTAAAACCCTTCAATTATTTGTTTCCTTTTGTTACTTGCTCATTTAAATTATTGTCCTTAGATGTTAAGTAAATTCAAATCATAACCTATCATTGGCTCAATATGCTCGTTCTCATCCGGTCTCTGTGAATTCGACCATTACTGTTGTATACTACTACAACGGTAGCTTGTATGCTTGCGAGGAATTTTAACTGAGAGAAATATTCATCAAGTTTTTGGATCCTCTACCGCTATGGTAAAAGAAGTTAAAAAAAAAGTAGCAATAAATAAATAAGATAAAATATTGATGGATGGATTTGAACTCATTCTTTTTTTTTTTTTTTCTTTCTTTCCTCCTCTTACATTTTTAAGACACCCCTTTTCAACTTATAATTTATAGCATTTTTTAAGACAATCTTTATTATTTAAGTGATTTATATTTAACTTACCAAACAAGATTAACTTTTTAATCTCTTAAAATATTTCAAATTAAAAGATTAATTGGGTTACAAAATAGGCCTAGATAAAGATAGGATACGAGTTCAAATCCATTCATCAATATATTTTATTTGTTTATTGCTACTTTCTTTTGTTGAAGTATTTAATTTTTTCATATTAATTATAATTGACCAAAGAGTTACTAAAATATAATAATTCGTATATAAAAAATATTAATATTTTTAATAATGTATCATAGTTAAATTTTCTTCAAATTTTGTCATAGTTCAATGAAGTTGACCAAATTATCATTAAAAAGGTTATTAATTTTTGGCACATAAGATTTTACCATGAATGATAATTTACTTATTTTGAAGAAAAGTATTTGTTAGAGAATAAACTAAAATAAATCGAGTCAGAAGAAAGGAGACTATTTCTCCTTCTTCTTTGTAAATTACAACAAATAAACTACACAAAAAAATCTGGGGAGAAACGCGTTTCTCCGTCGCGTATGGAGAAACGGGGCTTAGTTTGTCGCGCGACATACTTAGCCACAACAACTGGATATCCTTTCCAAAGCTTCTGGATATCCAGAAGCTTGAATATGGATATCCAGAAGCTTTGGAAAGGATATCCAGAAACCAAATATTTTTTCTGGATATCCTTTCCAAAGCTTCTGGATATCCATATTCAAGCTTCTGGATATCCAGAAGCTTTGGAAAGGATATCCAGAAAAAATATTTGGTTTCTGGATATCCTTTCCAAAGCTTCTGGATATCCATATTCAAGCTTCTGGATATCCAGAAGCTTTGGAAAGGATATCCAGAAAAAATATTTGGTTTCTGGATATCCTTTCCAAAGCTTCTGGATATCCATATTCAAGCTTCTGGATATCCAGAAGCTTTGAAAAGGATATCCAGAAACTGGCTAAGTATGTCGCGCGACAAACATAGCCCCGTTTCTCCACACGCGACGGAGAAATGCGTTTCTCAGCAGACGTACTCAATAAACTATGTTACAAACTCAAATTTTTAAATTGACTACAACAATATATAAATAAAATATTTCAGCTAGTTATTGTGCTAGCAAGCGAGGAAAATTATAAAAAACATGATGCAATTATGATAATGTTGACATATACGTAAATTGTGATTTTATTTTACTACACAATCATTGAGTTATTCAAAAAAAAAAAAAAAATACGTGTTCAATTGAAATTTTAATTAAACTCAAATGTATGCGATTTGTCGTTATCAACCAAATTAAAATCTTAAAATTAAATAATTTAATAATTTTAGCTCTAAATTTTAGATTTATATTTTCAGAGCTTAATTTTTATTTTTATCAAATAGACCCTTACTTAGGGTGTGTTTGTTAACCAAATTAATCTCTAAATTCTGAACATTTTAAGAGATTATGAGATTAAGATTGTTTGATACATAAATATCAAATCACACTACAAGAAAAACAGATTTTAGCGACGGAAAAATCCGTCGCTAAAAGTCAAAAATCCGTCGCTAAAACGATTTACCGACGGATTACCGACGGATTTATTCCGTCGCTAAAAACCTCGTCGCTATTGTTTAACGACGGATTTTCATGTTCCTCGGTAATTTAACGACGGATTTATCCCTCGCTAAATGATTCCAAACCGTCGCTAATAATATGGATGGGACGACGAATTTATGACATTTTGCGACGGAATAATCCGTCGTTATTGTTTAAAATCCGTCGCTAAAATTTATAACATATTTTCACAATTTTATTAATTTTTTTAAATTTTCTTTTTTCAATATTTTTTATTTTTGATATACCAAATTACCGACGGATATTTCCGTCGCTAATTTGATATTTTTTATTAAAAAAATTATATATATATATATATATATATATATATAAATATATATTTATTCTCAAATCAATCCCTCAATTTTTTTTATTCTCAAATTAATCCCTCAACTTTTTTTATTCTCAAATCAGTCCCTTACTATTTTTTATTCTCAAATCAGTCCCTTAATATTTTTTATTCTCAAATCAGTCCCTAAACGTTTTTTATTCTCAAATCAGTCCTAACATTTTTCAAAATTTCACTTTGCTCCACCACCATCCACCACCATCCACAACCAACCCAAATCAAGCAAAAATACGATAAAATGAACAAATCTGTATCGAAATCGAAATGAAAATTCGAGATAAAGCCACAAATCAACGCCGGCCGGTTGGGGAAGAAGAAAGGGGAGAGAGAGAGAGAGAGACGCAGAGGGGAGAGAGAGAGGGGAAAGAGGGTAGAGCGACGGCAGGGGAGGTGGAGGGGCGGCGACGGAGGAGGAAGACGGCGAGATCTGATGAAGGAGAGCCATCGTTGCCGTCGTCAGATCTGAGGGAGAGACCGCTAGGGGTTGAAATCAATGGGTCAAAATCAAAAGAGAGAGAGACAGAGAGAGACGGAGCCACCTTGTCGCCGCCGGAGACGATGAAGGGGAGGGAGAGAGAGAGAGACGGTAGGGGTTGAAATCAATGGTCGAAGGAGTGAAGAAGGGGACGGAGCCACCTTGTCGCAGATCCAAGAGTGTTTACGATCCTTCCACTCCGAGCAGCCATGGGTGATGAAGATGATAGTAGTGATGAAGAAGAAGGCATTCTTTGAAGGGGAAGAGGAAGAAGGAGTGAAGAAGGGGTGGGCATGTTTTGGGTGTGGAGAGGATTGAAGGAGAAGGAGAGATGAGGGAGGCGATCAAATGAAATCTGAAAAGAAAAGATGCGAGTGGGTTTGCTTCAAGAAAGAGGAGGGGTTTGTTTAGGGTTAGGGAAAGTGGGTGAATTAGGGCCATTGGATTCTAGTGTGAAATTAATGGTGTAGATTGATTTATTAGTAATCTATGTGAACATTAATGAACCAATCAAAGAAAAATGTAGTTTTATTTTTATGGGATGAATTTGGACCATTGGATGTAATGTATTTAATGGTGAAGATATTGTTTTAGGCTAGTGATCCAAGTAAATATTTGTGTGTCCAATGAAGTATTGCCACTTCTTATATTTATTTGTATTTCACAAAAAAAAATCATCATAATTATAAAATAATATTATCTCATAATAATAATTGAAAAGAATAAAAATATTAAATAATTATAAAATTAATAGTAATAGTAATTAGTAATAAAATAAGTAAATATCTAGAAAAAGGGTCATTACTAATATTATAAATTATTAATAATAAGTAATAATTGAATAATACATGTTAGAAATAATAATAATAATAATAATAATAATAATAATAATAATAATAATAATAATAGGGTATAGGGTATGCCATATAGGGTATACCCTATAGGGTATAGGGTATAGGGTATACCCTATACCCTATAGGGTATAGGGTATAGGGTATACCCTAAAACCTATAGGGTATACCTTATACCCTATACCCTATGGGGTATACCCTATAGGGTATAGGGTATACCCTATACCCTATAGAGTATACCCCATAGGGTATAGGGTATATGGTATACCACATACCATATATATACTATACCACTATGCCTATAGGGTATACCACATACATGCTACATAGGGTATACCACATAGGGTATAGGGTATAGGGTATAGGGTATACCACATAGAGGCGTAGAATTATAGGGTATAGGGTATACCACATAGAGTATAGGAGTATAGGGTATAGGGTATACCACATAGAGGCGTAGGGTATAGGGTATGCCACATAGGGTATATATAATATAGGGTATAGGGTATGCCACATAGGGTATAGGAGTATGCCACATAGGGTATAGGGTATACCCATAATATTATAAGTATTCTACTATACCACATATGCCTATAGGGTATACCACATACCTATAGGGTATAGGGTATAGGGTATGCCACATAGGAGTATACTATAGGGTATAGGGTATACCACATACCCTATAGGGTATACCTAAAACCTATAGGGTATACCATTTATAGGGTATAGGGTATGCCACATAGGAGTATACTACATAGGGTATAGGGTATAGGGTATACCACATAGGGTATACCACACAAAACTTTATAGGGTATACCACTATAGGGTATAGGAGTATGCCACATAGGGTATACCTATAGGGTATAGGGTATAGGGTATACCACATAGGGTATAGGGTATAGGGTATAGGGTATACCATACCTATAAGAGTATAGGGTATAGGGTATACCACATAGGGTATAGGGTATAGGGTATACCACTAAAACACATAGGGTATACCACATACCCTATACCCTATGGGGTATACCCTATAGGGTATAGGGTATAGGGTATACCCTATAGGGTATACCCTATAGGGTATAGGGTATAGGGTATACCCTATGCCCTATAGGGTATACCCTATACCCTATACCCTATACTCTATAGGGTATACCCTATAGGGTATAGGGTATAGGGTATAGGGTATAGGGTATACCCTATAGGGCATAGGGTATAGGGTATACCCTATAGAGTATAGGGTATAGGGTATAGGGTATACCCTATAGGGCATAGGGTATAGGGTATGCCCTATAGGGTATAGGGTATACCCTATAGGGTATAGGGTATAGGGTATGCCCTATAGGGTATACCCTATAGGGTATAGGGTATAGGGTATACCCTATAGGGTATAGGGTATACCCTATAGGGTATAGGGTATGCCCTATAGGGTATAGGGTATAGGATATGCCCTATAGGGTATAGGGTATAGGGTATATGGTATACCCTATAGGGTGTATCCTATAGGGTATAGGGTATAGGGTATACCCTAAAGGGTATAGGGTATATGGTATAGGGTATTGGGTATAAGGTATACCCTATAGGGTATATGGTATACCCTATAGGGTGTATCCTATAGGGTATAGGGTATACCCTATATGGTATAGGGTATACCCTATAGGGTATAGGGTATAGGGTATACCCTATAGGGTATAGGGTATACCCTATAGGGTATTGGGTATAGGGTATAGGGTATAGGGTATAGGATATAGGGTATAGGGTATAGGGTATAGGGTATGCCCTATAGGGTATAGGGTATAGGGTATATGGTATATCCTATAGGGTGTATCCTATAGGGTATAGGGTATAGGGTATACCCTATAGGGTATAGGGTATAAAAGTTATATAAAAAAAGTTAGAAAAAAATAAACAAATGAAAGTATAATAAAGAAATCAGAGACGGGTAAAATTTTTAATTTTATTATATATCCAATATTTTTGTATTTATAAAAAAATAAGTAAATAAAAGAAAAAAAGAGTGACGGACAATAGCATGTATTTTTTTTTTAATTTTTTATGGCTTAGTAATATATTTGAGATGTTTGTTAGTAGTGATTTTTTTTTTAAAAAAAAAGTTAAGAATTTTTATTTAAAAATATATATTTTATATAATTTTATCATATTTGGCCTTACATCATTTACATTTGAGGTAAACTTAAAAATTATGTATTAATAAACATGCATTAAATTGTATCATTTAAAAAAAAAAAAAAAAAAAAAAAAAATCCGTCGGTAATCCCTCGTTAATCCGTCGCTAAAAGAAATTGAAATAATATATTTTTTATTTTTCTAATTATATAGCGACGAAATGCATCGCGTCGGTAAAAATCTCAAATCCTCGCTAATCCGTCGGTAATTAATAAGAAATAATATTTATTTATTTTTTACTTTATATAAGCGACGGAAGTTATCCGTCGTTATATTATTTTCAAAATTCCGTCGTTAATCAAATGCTAAATGAAAATAAAATAATATTTTTTATTTTTTAGTTCTATAGCGACGAAATACATCCGTCGGTAAAAAAAATTGCAATCCCTCGTTAATCCGTCGGTAAACCGTCGGTAAAAAGAGGCGCAATTTTTTGGCGCCAATTTTACGACGAAATAGTGAGGGAATAGTGTCCGTCGTTAAATCCGTCGTTAAATCCAGTTGTCGTTTTCAGTTTTTTATTTTTTATTTTTTATCCCTCACTATTCCCTCGCTAATCCGTCGCTATTAGCGACGGATTTGTATCCGTCGCTAAAATCCGTCGCTAAATGACAGTTTTCTTGTAGTGTCACTTAAAACACTAAAAATGTCATAAAAATAGCTATTAATTTTACGTAAAATTTGGGGAGAAACGCGTTTCTCCATAATTTATGGAGAAATCGGCCTGACTTGTCGCGCGACAATGCACGACTCTTTTTTCTGGATATCCGTCCCAAGGCTTCTGGATATCCAGAACCTTATGAAAGTGATATCCAGAATCAGAAATTTGGCCTTGGCCTTTGCCCCAAATCTTTTTTTCTGAATATCAGTTCCAAAGCTTCTAGATATCAATATTCAATGTTCTGGATATCCAGAAATTTTGTATTCATTTGTGAATATTTTCTGGATATCATTTTGAAAGTTTCTGGATATTCATTTGCGTAGTTCTGGATATGCATTTTATAGTTTCTGGATATTCATTTGTATGTTTACATTTGCGTAGTTTCTGGATATTCATTTTGAAAGTTTCTGGATATTCATTTGTGTAGTTTCTGGATATGCATTTTGATAGTTTCTGGATATTCATTTGTATGTTTCTGGAGATATTCATTTGTGGATATTTTCTGGATATCATTTTGAAAATTTTTGGATATTCATTTGTGTAGTTTCTGAATATGCATTTTATAATTTCTGGATATTCATTTGTATGCTTTTGGATATTCAATTGTGTAGTTTCTGGATAGTACATTTTATACATTTTGGAAAAACACGTTTCTCCATAACTTATGAAGAAACGTGTTTCTCCGCGGAGACCTACTCTTAATTTTAAGTTGAGTATGTGAGTTTTAAAAATAGCTCTTAACAAGGTAAGAGGGAAAAATGTGTAGAAAAGAAAATGTGTTCGAATTCATCTATCAACATATTTGATTTATTTATGTTTTGTTATATCTAAAACTTCTTTTATTTAAATACTTCTTTATAAATGATAATTTATTTATTTTATAATTTTCAAGCTATTGAAATATTATATTTGTTATTTTTAAGAAATATAACTATTTATTTAAGAAAATATGGAAAACAAATATAATTGAGAAAAAAATAACTAAAGCAATTTTTTTAAGTGTTAGTTGAAATTTTAATTAAATTAAGATATAAATAACTTGTTATTATCAAACAAATTTAAACTCTTATAATTTAGAAACTTAATAATTTCAGCTTTACTTTTCATAGCTTAATTTTAAATTTTATTAAACATGCCCTTATCTACCATTTGATGGAATACACTTTCCTAAAATAGAACAACTTTTTCATTTTTAGACCTCTCCTCGCAAAAAGATTAAATATTTTAAATTATTTTTGTGTATTATATTATGTATCATTAATGTCAAATCAATTATGAATTATAAAAGTTGACTTTTTAATGAATTATCAGTGATAAGTAAATAACCGGTTGAATTATTAATCAAACACCAAAGTGGCTTACAAAAGTACAAAAAATAAAATAAAAAATGATCGAGCTCCGAAAGTGGCATTAACATAAAAAGAAATCATTTATCAAAAAATTATTCTTCTTGAGATAGAAGAAGGTTTTGTCAAAAAAAAAAAAATTTTGTTGAAGGACATTTTGCAACATTGTTTTTAAACAATTTTATATGTTTGTTAAATAATGAATTTGGACCAACGCAACAACAAGACCGCTCTTATAGTGTTCAAATGCTCCTGCTCAAGCACATGGAGATTTGGCCTGCTGACTTGAGCTCATGGCTTTCAACTTGGAGGTTATGGGTTCGATTCCCCCAGAAATTAGAGGGAAAGCTTTCTCTCCCTATAATTTATCTCATAGGCGCTTCTATGCGTGCATGTGTGTGTGTGAGTAGCGGAAAAAAAAGAGAGGATAATAACAAAAAAAAAAAAAATGCTCCTGCTCAAATTCATGTAAAATAGGGAGACGCCAAAAATTGACTGTTTGTCATAGAGGGGTCTTGTCTATGAACAAAACAAAATTAATAAATACCCCTCCCTCCGTGCATGACGCAAACACAAGCCCCTTTTGAACTCATTGCATTGTACAGAGTTTAGGATCCTTGTTCGCATAAAGCTAATTTTGGGAAATGATTTTTCATAAAATAATTTTCGAAAAATGAAAGTTTTTTTTTAAAAATGACGTAAACATGTTTTTGACTTTTTGATAAGAAAAATGTTTTACGAAAAATATTTTTCATGTGTTTAATAAATTAAAAAAAAATATTATTCAATAAAAACAAAATATAAAATAAGTTGAAAGAGATAGAGTGAGGTAGGGTGATGAAGGTGGGGTGATAGGGTAGGAGGTGGGGATTAGTAGGGGTGAGGTGTGTGGGTGTGGGGTAGGGTAGGGGTAAGGTAGGGTGGTGGGGAAAATGTAAAAGGTAAAATGATGGTAGGCTAGGGTGGCGATGGGTAGGACTGTAAACGAGTCGAGCCTAGTCGAGCTTTTGGTGTTTCGAGCTCGAGCACGTTTATTTTTAAACGAGCTCGAGCTTTTCTCGAGCTTGATCCCAAAATGCTTGTTCGAGCTCGGATCGAACCAAGTTTCGAGCCGGCTCGCGAGCTGCTCGTGCTCGAGCTTTAATTTATTATTTATTATTAATTGAAATAATCCTAAGTCACGGCCAACGCACGCCCTAGGCCACGGCCGGCCAATGGCCAAGCCAGCCAATATCAAGGCATAACACCTTTGGCTTAAGTCTCCTTATATAACCAAGGCAAGCCTAAAACTTCTGTTTTTTATCCATGTGGGATAAAATGCCAAGGCCATGGCCAAGGCAAGGCCAACCAAGGCCAAGGCCAAGGCCGGCCGAGCCAAGGCAAGGCCAAGGCCAAGGCCAAGACCCATTTCCTACATCGAAAGAAAACGATCCTTGGCCTTGGTATATAATGATTCATTATATACTTGGTTTATAATGAGTCATTATATACCAAAGCAACCCATTTTACTTTGATGTTTTTTTCCATGTGCGATAAAATTTTTTTTTTTATTATTTTTCAATTAAAAATTAATTTTTCAAAATGACCCTTGTTTTTAATAGTCATTAAAAAAAATAAAGTATCTCTTTAATGTGACAAGTTAAAAATTAAGAAAATTAAGTGGGTATACTCTTTCATTACTAATAAAATAATATTTTATCATAATAATAATTTGTCTTCCAAAAAATAATAATTGTATAATATATAATACATAAAAATTGTGATAATAATATAGAAAAAATATTTAAAACAACATATATGTGGATATATATAAATATATATACACATATGTGTGTGTGTATCAATGAATACACATATATGTGTGTGTGTATCAATGCATACATTGATAGATACATGCATTGATACACATATATGTGTGTGTGTCGATGAATACACATATGTGTGTGTGTATCAATGCATACATAGATAGATACATGCATACACATACATGCATTGATACATATATATGTGTGTGTATCAATAAATACACATATATATGTGTGTGTATCAATGAATACATACATATATATATATATATATACATATATATATATATATATATACATATATATATATATATATACATATATATATATATATATACATATATATATATATATATATATATCAATGCATACATAGATAGATACATGTATTGATACACATATATGTGTGTGTATCGATGAATACACATATATGTGTGTGTGTATCAATGCATACATAGATAGATACATACATACACATACATGCATTGATACATATATATGTGTGTGTATCAATGAATACACATCTGAATCATTCGTCCCCCTTAAGGGCACGACCTGTCACGACTTGATCTTCCCAGGTCACGACTCGTGCTCTAGGGCACGAGTCGTGCCTTAGCCCAGAATTGTTGCTAATGTGCAACATCAGCAGCAACCATGACTCCAAACTCCATTTTCACTTCACCCAGCTGAGCCATATCAACCAAAACCCAGTCTATACTTCCATTTCAACATATAACAACACTCAATTCATACTATAGAACATCTATTCAACATCTATCACATGGCCACCCCAACTATTCCATTACCCTTTTTCCATATTCTTTCACTAACCCTTTCTAGTCAATTTCCAAGCTAAGAAATGAAGCAAACAAGTTCCAAAACTAGTTTATAACACTTTTCCAATCCGTAAATACTCATATTCTCAACATAGAAAGGAAATCATAATAACTTACTTTGGAAATATGGAAAATAACAAGTTGATTTATCCGGATAGATGAATTCCTCTTGCCGCCGCGATCAATAATCCGTAATCACCTAGAAGAACGGATTACCGGATGATTTTCTAGGGTTTTAGGAAGAGAGCTAGGGTTTTGGAACTTCTAGACTGATGAAGGAGATGAAAAAGAGTGGGGAAGAGTATGGATTATGGAGAGGCTTTATTTAAAAGGATAAACATTAACATCTTTCACTAAGGTCCTCCAAGTCTCAACTACTACAACTAAACCCCTACACTTCTAATTACTTTAAAGCCCCTACTACTTTATAATCCCTTTCCTTCCAAAGTTAATTTATGATATCCTTCCCACTTTAATTCTCCACTTTAAGTCTCAACTACTACAACTAAAGTTTATATAATAAAATGAATTCTTACCATCATAAACACATAAGCTATGGAATTAAGTAAATAATTAATCACAACATATACCAAGACCATGAAATGCACCAAAATAACATATACATATATATATATATATATATATATATATATATATGTATTCATCGATACACACACATATATGTGTATCAATACATGTATCTATGTGTATGTATGTATCTATCTATGTATGCATTGATACACACACACATATATGTGTATTCATCGATACACACACATATATGTGTATCAATACATGTATCTATCTATGTATATATATATATATATATATATATATATATATATATATATATATATCAATGCATATATATATATATATATATATATATATATATATATATATACATAGATAGATACATGTATTGATACACATATATGTGTGTGTATCGATGAATACACATATATGTGTGTGTGTATCAATGCATACATAGATAGATACATACATACACATACATGCATTGATACATATATATGTGTGTGTATCAATGAATACACATCTGAATCATTCGTCCCCCTTAAGGGCACGACCTGTCACGACTTGATCTTCCCAGGTCACGACTCGTGCTCCAGGGCACGAGTCGTGCCTTAGCCCAGAATTGTTGCTAATGTGCAACATCAGCAGCAACCATGACTCCAAACTCCATTTTCACTACACCCAGCTGAGCCATATCAACCAAAACCCAGTCTATACTTCCATTTCAACATATAACAACACTCAATTCATACTATAGAACATCTATTCAACATCTATCACATGGCCACCCCAACTATTCCATTACCCTTTTTCCATATTCTTTCACCAACCCTTTCTAGTCAATTTCCAAGCTAAGAAATGAAGCAAACAAGTTCCAAAACTAGTTTATAACACTTTTCCAATCCGCAAATACTCATATTCTCAACATAGAAAGGAAATCATAATAACTTACTTTGGAAATATGGAAAATAACAAGTTGATTTATCCGGATAGATGAATTCCTCTTGCCGCCGCGATCAATAATCCGTAATCACCTAGAAGAACGGATTACCGGATGATTTTCTAGGGTTTTAGGAAGAGAGCTAGGGTTTTGGAACTTCTAGACTGATGAAGGAGATGAAAAAGAGTGGGGAAGAGTATGGATTATGGAGAGGCTTTATTTAAAAGGATAAACATTAACATCTTTCACTAAGGTCCTCCAAGTCTCAACTACTACAACTAAACCCCTACACTTCTAATTACTTTAAAGCCCCTACTACTTTATAATCCCTTTCCTTTCAAAGTTAATTTATGATATCCTTCCCACTTTAATTCTCCACTTTAAGTCTCAACTACTACAACTAAAGTTTATATAATAAAATGAATTCTTACCATCATAAACACATAAGCTATGGAATTAAGTAAATAATTAATCACAACATATACCAAGACCATGAAATGCACCAAAATAACATATAATGCATCATATAAAATGAGGTGCAACCCCACTCCCCCGTGCTCCACGTGTGCCTAAACAGTGCCTAGGGTTAGGGTCGTGGCTTGATTATAAGCGAGAAATAAGACTTGGAATGTCTTAGTGAGTTGTGTGTTTAGGGTTTAGACAATGAGGCTTACAAATGATAATTTGGCACTTACCTTGTCCATGGGGAGAAATGTTGATATTTATAGTATGAGTGAGCTGCTTGATGATGTCAGCCATGGAGAATATAGTTATCTTTGACCTAGGACACGTGTCCGCGCCTGGTGGACTCTGCAATAAAGCAAGATTTATTGCAGAGGGATGTCACTGTAAAGACAGATACAAAGGATAGTTGGCGCTGCGCCTTATATCCATAGTGGGCGCCTGCTACCATTTAATGCGATGTGTACAAGCCGGATTATTGGTGTCAGCGTAGGTACATGCTTTTGTCTGACTAGCTTTGGCTTTAACTGGGAGTCTGGTGAAATAACTGGGAGTCTGATATGAGACCGCAGTCAATATTTATTAGGCGCAGTCAACATGGTTGGCACGGGCATGGCGATCGCGCAGTCGCGGTTAGCACGATCATCTTGGTGACGGTCTAGCTGCCCGCGGTCTTGACCCGGATGGTCTTATGAGATCGCGGTCTTGATTCTAGCGCTCTAGATGTCTGCGGTCTTGACTCTGGCGGTCTTTAGGAGATCGCGGTCTTGACTCTGGCGGTCTAGGATATGTCACATCATATGGCCTTTGGACCAGATCGAGCTTTGGGCCCGGTCCGATAGATCTGGGCTCATCAGTGGCCCCTAGATTTGAGCGAGGACTCATTTATGGTCTGAGCGAGGAGCTACATATGCTAAGCTCGGTCTTCGGTCAGATCGCTTACGCGGTCACAAGTGTTGTGTTTTTTTGCTGGTCGTTGCTTAGACTCCCTTGCGTATGGCACATGTGAGGAGCACGTGAGGGGAATTTGGTAGAAGCTGGTAGAAGCTTTAGGGCTGCTTCTCGGTTAATATTGAGTGGGCCCCTTGACTGTTGAAGCACGAACGTATGCCAGGTACGAAAATGACGTGTCCCGAATATCAAGGGGCGCCATAAATGCCGGCCGACAATAATTCAAAATTTAATCCTTTGCGCCGGTTCATGATTCGAGAGAGGCGGTTTGTGGGCTAATTAATACGGGTCGACCCGTATATGTAGGCCTATAAATATTAAACCCCTCCCCCTTCATTCTCTTTTTTCATCTTCATTGCTTGAAAATACCTTTAGTGAGAGAAAATATTTGCTCAGCTTTCCTAAGAGATTTCTTCCTTCGGTCCTTTTCCGTAAGTGATTTTTATTTTCATATTTCTCTTCATCTCTTTGCTCCTTCTGTTTCTAGGATGACTTATAGGATGGAGCGCCCCTTAGAGTTGGGTAATGGCACCACTCCTGATACCTTCGCCGTTTGAAGGAAATCGGGTGGAATCTATAGGACGGTGGCCACCTCTTAGATTGGTTATCCTTAGAGGCTTTTAAATATTTCTCGATCAGGTGTGACTGGGGAAATTGGGTCCCACCCCGGTTTTGGGAAGCCAAGAAATGGATGTTTTTGTCCGGTGATATGTTGGTATTGGGGGATGTAAGCCATTTGAGGAATTTTATAATGGCAGTGTTGTGCAGGTTTCCCCGAGAGAGAGATCAGGCGTTGAACGCTGTTGAACTGGTGAGGATAGCTATTGTAGACCCTACTGCCCGAGTGATAACTGATTGGGAAAAGGTCCCTCTGATAGATGAGACTGAGGTGAATGTGGCCCCTGATGCCACTGGTGTGCCCGCAGTTGACTTGAATGAGCCTATGGAGGTAGAACCCTTATCCGCGGTGACCCCTGCTGCCCAATAAGTGGCCCAGCCTATAACGGTGGTGAACTTGGATAGCATTGATGATGAGTTCATAAATATGGACGTGCATGAAACCGGAGTGGTGCCATCACTGGGATCATCCACCGGTCTCTTTGGCTTTGATGGCTCGAAGATCGAGGTAGATGACCACGAGAATGCAGATTGCATGGCGGCGGGCACAATTCAGCGGGCAGTTTAGATAGTCAATACCTTTGCTGAGGGCCCGGAGGAGGAGGCTGCTGCCCGCGGCAAGAGTCATGTCGGAGCCTCCACTTCTGGACGAGGCCAGAAGAAGAAGAGCGCGCCTTGCCCCTACTGGGAGATGGAAATTTATACCACATATGGTGTTGACCCAAATTCCTTCCATGTCCGTGAGATGCAAGTAGTGGAGGTGAAGGGAAAGTTGAGGCCTGAAACTGTGGCCGATGTCCGCGGGGACAATAAAGCTTGCATCTTTTTCGGGGTCCAATTCAAGAATGGACGGAGGCTTCCTCTAGACCCTTTCATCGCCCGCTTCCTTGAATTTAATAGATGCCTCCCTATGCACCTAACCCCAAACATTATTCGAGCCCTAGTCTCCTTTATTATGGTGTGTAGAGTTCTTGGCTTTGAACCTTCTCTTTTTGGACTTTATGCCTTCTATTCAAATCAAATAACCAATGGCCATCTCGGTCTGAAAACAAAGAATAATTATGACCGCACCTTTTCCCCTCCAACAAATGAATTTGACCAATGGAATCAAAAGAACATTCTGGTCGTTGAGAGTAGGTTTGGGTGGAATTTCCCAAGGCCAGAAGGCGCGAATCCTATTATGGTTTTCTCCAGTTCTTACCCTAGCCCGTCCAAATCTGAGGCCCTTCAAGTTGCTATTGCTATATATCTGGCTCAGTTCGTGACCGAGAGGGTTCAGCCTGTTTTTGATGTGGGCGCGATCATAGACAGCGAGCCATTGCTGAACTTTGCGGGGGTGGAACCTAGAAGAGAAGGTAGCTACTATGACCCCAGGGTTGTTATGGAGCCCCAACTTCGTGATCCCGATTGGAGGGTTCATGAGTTGTTTGATTTTGAGTCCAAATGCGGGACGTGCATGATGGGCGCGGTCTGCGAGCCTCCAGCTTGGATCGATATCTATTTTCATCCTTGTTTGAACTGTTTCTTATTTTTGCTTTTTGACTTTCTTTGACCTACGATCTAATCAGTTGCTTCTTTTTTTCAAATGTAGATCCAGCAGATCCTACCATGGCCCTTAAGCTATCTAAGAATGCAATCAAGGCATCCAGAGCGCGTGCAAGGGATACAGAGGAGCAGGACAGGCAAGGGGCTTTGAATAAAACTGCTGCCCCCGAGGTCTCACTGCCCGTGGTGGATAAAAATACTGGCAGTCTGCTGTCCAGTGCCCGCAGAATTCCTACGAGCAAGGAGTTGCCTCCCCGCCCACAATCTGCCCGTGACCGCAGCCCAGCTCCTGATCGCAGCACTTCAACCGCTCCTTCCGATCGATCAAGGAAGAGGTGACATGGCTCAGAGGGTGAGGCCGCTAGGAAAGACAAACAATGTCGGGTCCAGCGGCCTGAGGCGGTCATCACTCCTACCCCCAACTCACCAGCCCGAGGGAGGACCATTTGTGCAAGCGTATATCCCATTTTGCCAAATGATATCCGCGAGCCTACGTGGAGCTTGAGCAATAAGCTCAGGGAGGTGCCTCCGGTATAAGGGGTAGATCCATATTTCCATGGAGGTTACAACTCAGTCATAGGGCTTGGGCTTCTGAATAGGCTCTATGCTCTTGACTTCTACGGGAATGTGGTGAGAAAGCAGAATGACTCTGCTTTGGCGGGCAATATTGGCTTAATGGCCACGGAGGTAACTTCTTATTCTTTTTCTTTCAATTTATGTACTTTTCTTTTGATGACCGTTGATCGCTGATCGAGTCTTTTTCTTGCTCTACAGATGGCCATTAAAGCTATGAGGTTCAGGGATCTCTTCGATGAGGCCAACATTGCTTTGACGGAGAGAACAAAGGCATGGGCGAAGGCCATGGAGGAGAACAAAGCTTTGAACCTCTCCTTGAGGGATAAAGAGAGTTACCTAAAACACTTATGGAAAAAACATGACGAGGCACTCAAATCTCTGGCGAAGGCAAAGGGTCAAAGGGATGAGTTCCGCAGGCACAAGGAGGTGCTAGATAAGTGGGTGGAGGAGTACGCGAGAAAGTTGGTGGCCTCCGAAAAGACTATCTTGGCTTTGGAGGCTCAGGTTGATAAACAATCTGAAGAGCTGCATCCTTTGAGGTAGTTCCAACTGGAGAAAGATGCCCAAATTCTCGCTGCTCGCAAGGAAGGTGATGAGGAGTTTAGGAACTCCCAAGAGTATAAAGATGAGCTCTTGGCGGAATCCACCGCTCAGTTTGAGGCTGCCAGCAAGACGCAGCTAAGGAACTTTGCTGCCACGGGCAAATTTACTGTGGAACAATTAGCCATAATTGGCTCTTTGACTGCCACTGATTTGGAGTTCTTGCCCGGGCATACTTTGGTCCCTCTGGCTCCAGAAGACTTTGAAAACTTGGATGCACCAGCAGCCTCCACCTTGCCTTCCGTTTCTGCGGTCACTGCCCCCAGCCTCATCGACCAGATTGATACTCTCTGGTGGGGTAAAGAGCAGCTATCTCTAGATGCCGCTACTGCTCGCCTATTTCCTAATGGGCCTACGGTTAGCGAGCTATTCTTGCCGCTGTCAACTGATGCTCCTTCGCAAGTTTCTGCTTCAACTGATTCTCTTCCTTCTCCTACTCCTGCCTCTGAAGCCCAAGCGCTCCACGAGCACCTTTCAACCAACATTTTAGGATTTTTCTTTTTGATTTTTTGTAATAGATTTTTAGGAATTATGTAATCTTTTTATCCATTTAATCAAAAATTTGATCCAAATTATGTTTTATTACTTTATGAGTGTTTAGCAATTGTTCGAACACTTTTATAAGACTGGAAGGTTTGTATGACTTCGTGAATAAATTTTGAAAACTCAATGCCTTGGCCGTAGGCAATGTAATGCCTGCTGACCACATTTATGAGTTAGTAACTCTTATTTAAAAAACCCTTAGTTTTAATCGTTTGAGTTAACCTTTTTCTCTATGATCACAGTTTATTGTGGTCTTTTTTGACTTTGAGGTTTTAGCCTCTACTTGTCTTGTGGGCTTTTACTGTGCATCACTCTCGCCCGTTAACTTTAAGTGATGTACGCTTGTCTTGACTTTTAAGTCCGTAGCGTATTTCAAAAGAGCCAAGGAAAGCTACTTTCATGCGGGAATGCAGAATGTGGCCGTGAGGCTAGTCTGTGCATCAGCAGGTGTAACCAATGTTGGCTTCCATATCCATTTTGTAGATGGTTCATGCGTTTTGGACTCCTTGAGTCTTGTGGCGATCGTGTACGGGCTCAATTTTGGCCTTTGTATATACGGGCATGCGATCAATGGCCAATGAGGCCTACGCGCATCAGCAGGTTTTGTGCCGTGCTGGCTTCTATATCCATTATTTTGAAGGTTTACGCGTTTGGACTCTATGAGTCTTGTTGGCGATCGAGTACGGGCACAATTTTGGCCTTTGTTCATATTGGCGTGTGGTCAATAGCCAATAAGGCCTCCACGCATCATTATGTTTGTGAGCGTATGCTGGCATCCTTGCAGGCATGTGGTCTGCGATCAAGGAGATCACCACACATCAGTAGGTTTGTGACCGGTGCTGGCATCCGATTTTTATTTTACTTTTTTTTTGGGCATTCACTTGCAGCTTTGCTAATGAGGATATCACTTTCGTGCATTTCTAAGTTACAATAGTATGCAAAAATGTCTTGCCTTTGATACATTTGTTACCTCTATCATCCTTTTACAATACAACGATTAAAAATAGTACATTCTAAGGTGATCGCTATTCCAAGCATTTTTGAGGTCTTTTCCTTCTCTTGTCCGCAGCTTGTAGGTTCCCTCATTGATGATTTGGGTAACTTGATACGGACCTTTCCATTTTGGGGAGAGTTTGTGGAAGCCGGGTTGGGTCCCTTGTACCTCTACATTTCTTAACAACCAATCTCTTACTAAAAAGCTTCTTTTGCTGTCTCTTTTGTCATGAAGCTTTTTGGCCTTTTGTTTGTAGTTAACCATTTTTTCCCTTGCCCAAATTCACTTTTCTTCGAGATCATCTAGATCGCACCTTCTGGCGGCCTCATTTTGTGTCTCACCGAAGTAAGTGACTCTGTATGAGGGGAGGGCTACTTCTACTGGTGCTACCGCTTCTGATCCTTAAGTGATCGTTTCCTTGAGGATAGGATATTGTGGACTGGCGATGTTGGACTTTCATTCTCTCGCACTCAGCTATGAATATTGCATCAAACTGAGTGCCATTGTCCGAAACTATTGCTCTTGGTACTCCAAATTGACACTAGATGTGATCGTGGACGAAATTCATGATAATATCCTTCGAAATAGTGGCTAAGGCTTTGGCTTTTGTCCATTTTGTGAAATAGTCCACGACCACTACTACGTATTTGATACTTCCTCTGGAGGTTGGGAACGGTCTTATTAGATCAATCCCCCAAGTATCAAACGGCCATGATGGTACAACCAAAGTTTGCTCTATTGATGGGAGTCTACGGATGTCCGCAAATCGCTGGCACTTGTCGCATTTTCTTACGTACTCCTCAGCGTCCCTCCTCATGGTTAGCCAATAGACTCTTGAAATTTAATCTTGTCTGAGAGGGTGCAAGCACCTGGATGGCCGCCACAAACTCCTTCGTGGACTTCATAGAGTAAATTGGTGACAATGTGAGTTTTTACACATCTGAGCAAAGGTTTGGTGAATGATCGCCGATATAGTATTCCATCTATGATCGTGTATTTTGCGGACACCTTTTTTATGAGTCTAGCCTTTGCTTGATCCTCAGGGAGTGCTTCTTACTCGATGTAATCTCGGATTTCATCTACCCAATCCCTTTCTTGGTCCTCTATGTTGTTAATCTGAATTCGATCGATGGCAGGCATTTCTACGAATTCGATTTGGCATTTCGCGTTTAGCTCTTCTATCTCTTGCTCGGTGATTCTGGAGAGGAGGTCCGCTTCTGTATTGCCTTCCCTCATAATTTTTTTCAGATCATAATATTTGAAGTTTTTGAGAAGGGATTTTGCTAGACCACAGTACTTAGCTAGGACTGGGTTATTTGTGTCATACTCCCCCTTTATTTGATTTACTATGAGCTGGGAGTCACTATTTATTTCAATACTTAGAACCCCCATATCTCTGGCCAACTCCATGCCTGCTATGATTGCTTCATACTCGGCCTGATTGTTTGATGCTTCAAACTTGAATCTCAATGCTCTTTCGTATTTCTCGCCGCATGGTGCGATCAGAAGTATGCCCGCGATGCTTAATAGCTTGATCGCAGATCCGTCCATGAATAGAGTCCATACTTCTTCTGGTTGCTCTTTGGTTAGATATGTGTTTGACTCAGAACTTTCTTGGGTTTCTTGGAGTTCTACCCTCTTTCTTTTCCTCAGCTCGCTTTCCACAAGGTTAAATGATGTTTCTGCCACAAAATCAGCTAAGGCTTGCGCTTTGATGGACCTTCTGGGAGAGTAGGTGATCTAGAACTCAATGAGCTCTATAGACCATGCTAGCATCCTCCCTGAAGACTCTGGTTTATGCAAACCCATTCTAAGCGGTGCTTCTGTAAATACAGTTATAAGGTGTGCAGAAAAGTAAGCTCGTAATTTTCGAGAATCTACAAGCAAGGCATACACTAACTTCTCCATATTTAGATAGCGAACTTCTATGGCAGACAACGTCTTTGATAGATAGTACACTGGTTTTTGGGAGTTATTTTCCTTCCTTACAAGAACAGCGATTCTTGCCCGGTTCGATTCTTTGCTAAAAACAGAAAAAGATCTTCCCCGGGCACCGGGCTGCTGAGGAGAGGGGGCTGCCCGAGGTATTTCTTGACTTATTCAAAAGCTAGATTGCAGTCCTCATTCCATGCGAATTCTCTAGCTTTCTTCCCCCCTTTAAGAGTTTTGAAGAGGGGGAGGCATCTCTCCGGAGACCGCGATATGAAGCGGCCAAGTGCAGTGATGCGCCCATTAATCTTTTGTATGTCTTTTACACACGCAGGAGGTTTCATGTCTAAGAGCGCTTGGATTTTTTCAGGGTTTGCCTCTATTCCACGCTGATTGACCATGAATCCTAGAAACTTGCCCGCTTTTACCCCAAAGGCACATTAGAGGGGGTTAAGCTTCATCTTATTGCGGTACAAGTTGGAGAAAGTTTCTACCATGTTGAGCTCGTGGGCATTCTTTTTCGTCTTTATGATCATATCATCTATGTAGGCCTCAAGATTTCTGCCCAATTGGTCTTTGAAGACGATATTAACCATTCTTTGGTAGGTGGCTCCTGCGTTTTTAAGCCCAAAGGGCATCATTGGACGATATTAACCATTCTTTGGTAGGTGGCTCCTGCATTTTTAAGCCCAAAGGGCATCATTGTATAACAGTAGGTTTTGCCCACAGCGATGAAAACTATGGAGGAAAAATCTTCAGGAGCCATTTTAATTTGGTGGTAACCAGAATATGCATCGATGAAGCTCAAAACTTTGTGCCCGACTATAGAATCTACCAGGCAATCAATTCGAGGAAGAGGGAGACAAGCCTTGTTGAGGTATGTGAAGTCAATACACATCCTCCATTTTCCATTGGATTTTTTGACCATAACAACATTGGCCAGCCAGTTGGGATATGATACTTCTTTAATTATCCCCGCTTTAAGTAGCTTCTCTACTTCTTCCTTGATCGCGATCTCCTTTTCTGGAGAAAAGAATCTTGATTTTTGGTTTATGCGCTTGAAGGTGGAGTTATCATTGAGTTTGTGGACGATCACGTCCTCGCTTATGCCTTGAATATCCTCCACTCTCCATACGAACACATCACAATTACTTTTGAGGAATTAGATCAAGATCTTTCTTTCATTTGGGTGAATTTCCAAACCAACCTTAACTATTTGCTCGGGATAGTAGATATTAATTACCACCTACTCGAGCTCATCGTTAGGCCGGAGATCGCTAATTTCACGGTTATAGAGAGAGTTAATAATGATTACTGGTGGGGTGGATCTTGCTCCTGGGAGAGTGGACATGGAATATATGATTTCTCGGTCTATGTCTCCCAAGATCCCACTATCAACATAACCTTCGTCAATAGGAGCCATTCTCTTTGCCTTCCTGCTCTTTTTGAACTCTATTTTGGTGAAATGGAAGGGGAGCATACCCACAAACTCGAACAGTGGGCATTTAACTTTGCCTTTGCTCCGCTTTGCTTCCTCATCCAACTATGACCAGGAGGCTTCATTTTTCTTCTTTCATTTCTCCTTTAATGTCCGGAGAAACCTCTCGGGCTGGTTTTTTATGACCGCAATTCCGCCCGGAGTGTTGAATTTTACCTTTTGATGGGGGATAGATGCTACAATTCCTAATGCGACCTGAGCGGTTACGCCAAGTATGGCGTTTTATTGGGATTGTAGATCCATGGCCATGAAAGTGACCTTGGCTGTTTTTTGTAGGGGTTTTTCCCCTATGGTCACTTCAAAGTCAATCATCCCTTTTACGCGGACAATGTGATTAGTAAATCCCTCGAGCAAGCCGGCATAAGGAGTGAGGTGAGCTTCGGACATTTTCATCTCTGCCAAGGTATGTGATAAGTGACTATTATATAGTAATTTATTCTATATTTTCATAGAAAAATCCTTAATTTTATTATCATTTAGATTGCATTTTAATCTATTTTCAGCTTCTTTTATATTTATCTTCGATTTTACGCTTTCGGTGTATATTATGCATTTTAGACAGGTTTTTGGAGACAATTTTATGATCAAAGAATGCTTGGACATCTTATCGCAAAGGCATGAAAGAACAACAAGCAAACCAAGCACACAAGCCTAAATTCAGCCAGAGCGGCCGTGCACTTGGCCATGTCCGGGCCATTTTTGGCCCCAAAACATAGAGTGGCCGTGTCTTGAAAATAGCTTGGCTGTGCTACCTTCCAGAGAGGCCATGCAGCAAACACGGAGCGGCGGTGCAAATTGCCCAAGTTCAAATCCAAAACTGGCGCCAAGAGGGAGCGGCCGTGCAACTTCCTTAGCTCGGCCGTGCAAATGGTGTCTGCAAATTTAAAAGGCACCTTTAGAAGGCACCACCTTGAAGAGTCTCCTCCATATTATAAATAGACCTCTTGTAAATAGTCTAGGATATCGAAAAATCATCAGAAATTGTTAGAGATTAGTATAGCAAAAGTTACAAGTACATCATACATTGATTTCCAAAGATTTTTGAAGATTCAAGTCCATTTTTGTTCTTGAAGCTTCCTTTGGAAAAGAAGCAATAAAAGTTTAAGTATTATTCCAGCCATTCGTCTCTCAATAATCATAAGTTTTTCTTACTCTATCTTTTATTATTGTTATTGTTATTTACTTTTACATGGCTAGCAAGTAATCCCCATTGTTCTTGGGGTTGGAAACTCAAAGCATATATTGTTCATCACCTTAAATATGAAAGTCTTGTCTTTTATCTTCATCTAAAACAATTTCTTTATATCAATCTCAAAATGACTTACATTTTGAAGACGTCCAACTTGTATGATTCAGTCAATCGAGAGAAGTACCTAGCGGAGAATCTCGATTGACGGAACCATATAGAGAAACTAGGTTTCATTGATCACGAGATTAGTTCAATGGCCTAGGGATGTTCCTTTAATGGAAAGTATGTTGACTCTCATTCTTAATGGATCCTTACTAATTATGGTCAGCTTGAGATAAGCCGGAATACCCGTTTGTGACAGGGCGGGAGTACCATAAATGGAAATCTCAAACAGTTAGGACATAATTAGTGAAGGATACAACGCTACTGTCTTGACCGTGGGAAGTAGTGTAAGCCTAATGTACCATCCTTGATTTTCATGAAAACCTATATTTTCTAAGACAACGACTATATGATGAACAAATTGTGTAAATGATTTCCAATCCCGAGAATTCTTCGTTTATAAGAGTTTTATTTAAAGTATTTTCTGCGTATGTTTCATTCTCTTCCTAAAAACAATATTTATTTCTCCCAATCTCTTTTACAATCATAGTAAAAACAATTTCATTTAAAAGTAATCCCTGTCCCTGTGTGATCGACTCGTACTAGCACCCGCTATATTTCAATAGCCCGTGCGCTTGCGGATTTTAAAATAAACCGTTAGGTTTCGACCGAACAAGTTTTTGGCGCCGTTGCAGGGGACAACAATTTACTTTTTGTTTTTGTCTTTACTACATAATTTTTTTTGTTTTTATATTGTTTTGTCTTTACTTCCGATAATCTGTTACGTTTAATCGCTTTTTGAGTGTTTTTCTTATAGTGTATGAAACGGGCTCGGACATTCTTTGACAATTTTGATCCAGAACCCGAACGAAGCTTTCACGAAAGATTAAGGAAACTCAAAGAGAAACTAAACAAGCATATGGTGGACGGAGAGCCACAAACACCTCCTAGGACCCTACGGGACTTTGTAAATCTAAGTACCCCGGAAACCAGATCCCCTATAGTTGTGCCAAATGCCAGAGCGGCACACTTTGAGATAAAGCCGCAACTTTTGCCTTTGGTTATGAATAACCAATATAGCAGCACTCCTTTCGAAGACCCTCATCTCCACATCCAAACATTCTTGGAATACTGTGACACCACACGTATTCAGAATGTTACCCCGGAAGCAATTCAGATGCGCCTTTTTCCTTTCTCTCTTAAGGATAAGGCGAAGAAATGTTTAAACTCGGTCCCCCAAAATTCATTAACAACATGGGACCAAGTTCAAGAAGCATTCCTTGGGCGTTTCTTCCCACCAAGCAAAACAGCCCAAATTCGCACGAAGATCACTAAATTCTGTCAAATGGATAGTGAAACTTTGTATGACGCATGGGAGCGGTTCAAGGAACTTCTCATAATGTGCTCCCACCACGGGCTCGAAAAGTGATTAATTGTTCACACCTTCTACAACGGTCTCATATTTAAGACAAGAGAGACCATTGATACCGCTGCAGGAGGAGCATTGATGAACAAGGGAGTCGATGAGGCATATGACCTTATAGAAAATATTGCATTGAACCATTACCAATGGTCAAACGAGAGGGATCAACAACAAGGTATGCCTGGTAAATATAATGTTGATGCAGTTACTCTTCTCTCTTCTAAGGTTGACATGCTTTTGAAAAAATTTGAAAATCTTAATGTCAATCCGTGGCAAATATAAATGTTTTATTTGAACTATGTGGGTCTAACTCACATAGTACAGATAATTTCGAGTTGCTTGACATTAGCTCTAATGATCAAGTGAACTTTGTAAATTCTTTTGGACAGAAGGGAGGGATGTATTCTAATACATACAATCCCGAGTGGAGGAATCACCCCAACTTCTCCTGTAAGAATAACAATGTTCTAAACCCGCAACCATCTACACAACCTCCGGGATTTGCACCTAAGAATTTCAATAACAATGCAAATACCTTTCCTCCTAAATCAAAATTGGTTCTTTTAATGGATTTCGTAGTAGAAAATAAAAATTCTTAAGAAAAGATCAATAATGAATTTAGGGAATGTTTTAAACTTTTAAATGCTAGGTTTGATAACTTAGCATCGCATAATAAGATGCTAGAAACTCAACAAGCTCAACAGGCCATCCCAACGAATAGACCACAAGGGAGTCTTCCCGGTCAACCTCAAAGGCCAAATGAGCATGTGAATATGGTAAATACTAGGGATGAACGTGAAATGCTAAATGAATGCCCTAGAAAAATTGATTATAGTCCAATCCCACCTATGATTGAGACTAATTCGGGGATGGAATCCCCTAGGAAAGAAGACAAGGATTATAGTGAACTTCTTGAGAACCTAGATGCCATTAATATCAACATTCCATATTTCAAAAAATTTGAAGATATGCCTTTATCAGTTAAACCTTTAAAGCAATTGATTTTTGAAAAAGAAAGGCTAGAAGAATATGAAAATGCTATGTTAGCGGAGGAAGTGAGCGTTGTCTTGCAAAATAAAACTCCTCCAAAATTAAAGGATCCAGGCACTTTTACAATTCCTTGTTGTGTTGGTAGAATTAATATCGATAACGCTGTGCTTGACTTAGGAGCTAGCGTAAGTTTGATGACATTATCGGTAAGTGAGAAACTTGGTATAGGGGAACTCAAACACACTACCATATCACTCCAATTGGCAGACCGTTCCATTCAATACCCCGTTGGTATTATGGAAAACATGCCATGTCGAGTAGGGAATTTAATTATCCCTGTCGACTTTGTGATCCTTGATATGGCGGAAGATCATCAAATTTTCGTCATTTTAGGAAGACCATTTCTTGCCACTGCTGAGGCAATTGTACATTTTCCCTAAATGTTGGGAAAGAAAAATTCGAACTTGATGTGAAAAATCCGAGGATCCCTATTTAGAGACCTACACCCCAAGTGAAGAATATGAGATGTGTGAGGATTGCAATCAAAGGAAGAAATAGAAAATGATCCAATAAAGAATGAACCTTTGAATTGCAATAATAATATTGATGCAATAGATATTTCTGCTTGTCCCAAAACTAACAATACAGTGAAAGAATCAAAAAGAACAAAGAAGAAGGGCACTACGAATTTTCGAAGATGCAAGGACTATAGGTCGCTTGTTCTACCAAAGAAGTCGGGATGGAAAAAATGTCTACCACAGAAAATATTGATTACTCCGGAAGGAATGCACTGGCAAATTGTCAATGACAAAAGGCCATCAAAATATCACACATTACCTACTACCGGAAAGGGGTCGAGCTAAAGAACTAAAACAAGCATCATCGGGATGGTAACCGATGGATTATTTTTTTATTTTATTTTATTTTATTTTATAATATTTAATTTAATTTTATTTTTATATTTTATCATTATTATTATTAACTTGTGCTAACTTTGTTTTATAGGTATATAAAAATAAGAGAAAAAGAAAAATTAAATGGTGAACAGTGGTTAGCACGACCGTGCACTATGCCTTAGAGCGACCGTGCAGTTCATATCGAGTCAGGTTTGAGTTGACTCAACGAGTGGGAGCGGTCATGCTATATCCTTGTCTCGGCCGTGCAAGTCGCCTGGGTAGTTGTGTCGTTTCAGTCAAAAGACCTGACTCCTCTATCTCTCCCTCATTATTTCATCTTCTTCACTTCTCTCTCTATACCTCCGCCCCACCCACCTTAAATACCTCCATATCCACCATTTAAACTCACAAATTCAACCTTAATCCTCCACAAATCCATCAGCCAAACATCCTTTCATCATAAAAATCCTCTCAAAACCCCTTTAAAAACCCAAATTCCGAAAATTCAAAAAAACCTTCACCCATTTCATAAGTTTGAAGGGATTACTCTGGATTCAAGGTGCAAGAAGGAAGCTTTTGGGTAATCTAAGGCTGGGCAACAAGTATTTCAAGGTCTTAATCATTGATTTCTTTGGGTAAAATTTTCTCATTTCTCTTGTCTTTCAAACTTTCTTGGGTTTTTGTTAAAATGAGTTCAAAAGGCAAAGGAAAGGCTGCAGAAAGGGTTACAAAAAGGTCTCGGAAGGAGCAAGCCTCTTCCTCTAAATTGAATCCGACCCTCAATACCTTGGGGATTGAATTCAGAAGTACCAGGGAAACGACACGTTTCATTGCCCTTAGTTCCAAAAGAATTAGAGCAACCCAATTTCCTGATAGACCTGCCCTTAGATCATTAGGAATTTATGGGGATGTTTTAACTTTGCATATGGGGTTAAGATCCGAGGGAATTCTCCAACTCCATGAGAAGACCTATGAAAATCTTACCCTAGAATTTTTTAGCACGGTGAAGAGCCGGATTGTGGAGGAGACTTGTAGATTAACAGGAAGAACTTTTAATCAGTTCCATTGTTTGCAAAGCATTTTGATTTTGTGGTACCTGATGATTGGGTTGAGGTAAGGGGATCAATGAAGTTGGACATTCCAACTCTTCGGACTATGCAGCTCATTTCGGAGAGGGGAAATAGAGAGTACAACTGGTTAGTAGGGACAGGAAAAATACCCTATATTGTGCTCCCAAACAACAATCTACCCACCATCCGAATCAGAGAGCCCGAGACTTGGATTTTTCCAAATGCTATTCAAGGAGAAGGCCAAGAGGGCCAAGAAGAAAAAGAAGAGGAGCAAGCCCCACCAAACCAAATGCTGCCCAACTTCTACCAAAGGTTCAACCAATTGTCCGTCCAACAAACCCAACTGCTTCAACAAAATGCCCAAACTCTTCAACATCTCGGCCAAATGGATGGTCGTATTCAACATGTTCAAGGAAGAATTGATGACGTTTACAACTATGGGACAAGACATTGGGACAATTTTCCACCACCACCACCATTTCAGTAAGTTTCTCTTTACCCTCCCGGGATTGACGTTGTTCCTTGAAACATTGTGGACAATGTTCATTTCAAGTGTGGGGGGGTATATCTATCTTTATTTTTACTTGTTTTCTAGATTAAATTTACTTGCTTTCTAGTATAGATTTACATGCTTTCTAGTTTAAAATTTTTCTTTTTTTTTTTTTTTTTAACTTAGTTGCATTTTCTTTTCTTTTTATGCATATCTAGTATATATATAAAAAAAAATCTCTATGATGATCCATATTATTATTTTTTTTATGCTTACTATTTGCCTCAAAATAATGCCTTTAATTTTTCTCTCATATTTTCTATAAACTTAAAAATTAATAAGAAGAAAAATATAGGGATATATTTAGGAAATAAATTAGAGCCTCATAAGTTAATATAGCAAAATATAGGGTTTTGTCATGAAAAAAGCATTTGATTAGATTGAGTCTTTATTGATCATCTTTATTTACTTGGTTGTTTTTATGAAAAATTTTGAAAATATTTCTTTAAATGTACATTTCGAATTGGATTAATGCTTATTCCCTTATTAGAAGCATTTATTTTGTTTTGCATCTCTTGAATCACATCTCTTCATTAAAATCCCATCTTTTCATTTCCACTAATCGAATCAAGGCTAGGCATTTTATCTTATTGCTAAAAGAGTGACTTAGTCACCAAATCTTAAAAGCAAAATGAAATCTATTGCTTCCTAAGTAACTCGGGGCATGGCGTTCACTGCGACGATGCTTTCTTGCCAAATAGAAGTAATATCCAAAGTATTCTTGATCTAAGTATTAGGAACATGGGGTTCGCAGCAACAATGTCTCCTACTTGAAAGGATCGGAAATTACTAAGGTCTTTTACAAAAATTTAACACGTGTAAAAATAAGATAAATTGTTGAAACCTTGATAAGATTTTTCCACTATCATCCATTTTTCACCCATGTGATTCAAAAATGCAATTCAAATCTATGAAAGATTCTAGTTTGTGAATAAATGTTCATGTTTTATTTGTACATTTTTAAGCAATAAAATTCATTTTCTCAAAATCACTCAAAAAGAGTGAAGCTTCTATTTTTACCAAGTTTATGATCTAAGATTCATCATTCTAGCATGCTTTGCTTGATCAATTCCTATATATGCTATATTAGGTTATTATCTTAAAATTGTTTCTTTGAAATATCCCCAAAATACTTCTTTCTAATAATTTTTAAAGGTATACAAAATATGACTAGAAAGATAAAGACAATATTCAAAAGGCAATAGGCTTGCTACTATAAAATTTCTGAAGGTTCATTCATGTTTTGTTTTGCATTCTTTTCTCCCTCTCCATTTTTTCATCTTAAACTTGCTTGGGGACAAGCAAGAGCTTAGTGTGGGGAATTTTGATAAGTGACTATTATATAGTCATTTATCCTATATTTTCATATCAAATTCCATAATTTTGTTATCATTTAGATTGCAATTTAATCTATTTTTAGCTTCTTTTATATTTATCTTCGATTTTACGCTTTTGGTGTATATTATGCATTTTAGACAGGTTTTTGGAGACTATTTTATGATCAAAGGATGCTTGGACCTCTTATCGCAAAGGCATGAAAGAACAACAAGCAAACCAAGCACACAAGCCAAAATTCAGCCAGAGCGGCCGTGTACTTGGCCATGTCCGGGCCATTTTTGGCCCCAAAACATAGAGTGGTCGTGTCTTGTAAATGACTTG
Organism: Adenophora triphylla var. japonica; assembly: GCA_022495995.1. Classification (NCBI taxonomy): domain Eukaryota; kingdom Viridiplantae; phylum Streptophyta; class Magnoliopsida; order Asterales; family Campanulaceae; genus Adenophora; species Adenophora triphylla. The sequence goes on from JAFEMH010000713.1 coordinate 582,250, forward strand.
GCGGTGCTACCTTCCAGAGCGGCCATGCAGCAAACACGGAGTGCCCGTTCAAATTGCCCAAGTTCAAATCCAAAACTGGCGCCAAGAGGGAGCGATCGTGCAACTTCCTTAGCTCGACCGTGCAAATGGTGTCTGCAAATTTAAAAGGCACCTTTAGAAGGCACCACCTTGAAGAGTCTCCTCCTTATTATAAATAGACCTCTTGTAATCAGTATAGGATATCGAAAAATCATCAGAAATTGTTAGAGATTTGATGCTGCAGGAATTGTGCTTATCAATCTTCCTCCACGTGGCAGGACAAATCACCTGGCTCCTTAACCTGAAATCAGAACCCACGACTAGCCGGATGTGTCTCCGGCGAAGACGCTCGGGCGTGAGAGTAAGATCACAGTTGTATATAGCACAAAATGTATTGAATACTGAATTCCAATAACAAAATGGCAGTTACCTTTCACCGTTTGGTAGTGATGGAGTATTTATAGACAAAAGTGATGTATTTTTGGGGAGGCGACATGTGCTCCGTGATTGTAGCGGCGGTTATTGGTAATGGGAACGTGTCTATAACGGCCCCTGATTTGTAGGGATGTGGTTATGAGAATAGTTCAACCAAATACGCCAGCAAGTGTCAAGTCGTCACTTGTTGTTTAGGTCGAGGTCACCATTCGAGGAATGGTCGACCTGACTGTCGGGTAGAGCATGGTTCGTACCCGAGTTGTAATACGGATTCTGAAGTTGGACTAAGTTAAGTCGGGGCCTGGTGGGCCGAACCATGGGCTTAGTCGACTGATCCTTGAGATGGGCTTTGGGCCCTGTTTTAGTTGGGTCAGCCTCAGTGAGAATGTGAGAGCCAAGGCTGCCTGTGATTGGGCTTTATTCGTATGGCCCAACTCGACACTTTTGGTATGTTCAGTGGCCCCCAACTTTCGAGTTGACTTTGTCGACTTGAAAGTTAAATGATGAAAAATAGTTACTACTCGCAGGTCGCTACTCGTTTCTGAGGTTTAGTCAACTTGAGATGACGTGGCACAATCCTGGACGTCGGCGATGAACGGTCGGAGATGAAGGAGCGCCGGATTTTGTCATCATTGCTACTCTGACGCTTGGAACTCCTTCTCGAAAACCGCTTCGGCTTTTAATTTTGGAAAATCAATTTTGATTTTCTTTTCTCCTTTCCCAATTTAGGAAAATATAAATACTCAGAATTCTTCTCAGATACGAATTCTTACCGTCTTCAAATTCTGAGAATCTCCGGCGAAAATAGCGAAGAAGCAGTTGAGTTAAATTGGGATTCCGTCTTCGGCAACAGCTTCCTATTCCGACATTTGCAAAGGTATTTCTCTTCCATTCTTTCTTTAGGGCTTTAATTTCTACTCTGTCTTTATTTCTGCCATGGCTAGGACCTTTAGTAGCGAACCAGGGGCATGGTATGGTTACTGCACTATTAACCGTAGGGTATACAAGAATGTGAACAGTGAGTGGAGAGAACTGTCCCTGGATGAATGTACCTCCATTTTAACCAAGTGGGAATTGAATTTTAGTGAGATAGGTTTGCCCATTGTAGGGGACGTTGAAAACTTGGTAGTTGATGATTCAAATATCGTCACTTTCCATCTATTCCATGAACTGCTCGACCATATTACCTTGTTCTACGTTAGGGATGTCCACAAACCCTCCTTCCTTAGGAATAGGATAGGTTTTCCAGGGGAGTCTAGGTCGTCCTTAGGTAGGTCGACTGAACATGATCATAGGACTGACTCCCCTGTTTCCTCTTTTGTTTGTACAGATATGGCAACTCAAGAAGGAAATGCTGCCTCGACTTCTTCAGGTCCCAGGATTGTGAACGCATTTGATGACTCAGTTGTGCCGGGGAAAAATGAAAGGGGTTATGTTCCCCAAGGGCCATTGCGTGGCAATAAGAACTTGCCCTCTAGGTATAGTGTGATCAGGGAATTTTGTGAAGTCAGCAAAGAGGACTACCAAGTGACCATCTATACTCAAAAGGAGTTCATGAAACAGTTTAGGTCGTCCTTCACCAAGGATGCTACCAGGGTCGCCTTCTTTTATGGTCAGTTTGTTGCTGGCCTCAGGTTGCCTCTTGATCCCTTTATAAATGAGTTTTTAGAATGTGCCAATGCCCTTCCCCTTCAGCTCGGAGCCAATACTTGTAGGGTCCTTGTGTGCTTTGCTATGGTTTGTAGATTTTTAGGATATGAACCCTGTATGAGGGTATTTAAAGAATTTTTCAGTATTAAGTATAGTGGGGAGGATCTGAGCATCAGTACTCCTTCTAAACCTAAATCTCCCAAACTCTTCACCAACCTCCCTAGTAAGCATAGTGGCTGGAACTCGCATGTTGTTGTGGTAGAGAGTAGATTAGGATGGGAATTCCCATTGCCCAATGATGAAACAGAAGCCACAGATGAGGGGGACTATTGGGAGCCAACCTGGCATCTTAACTTGTATAGGGCTTTATGTCGACTAGTTGAGAGGAGGCCCATCAGCTGGGAGAGTCTGCTCACCACCAAGTATAACTTCATCCAGGCTGGGATGATGTCTGGAGATGGCGTGGTGGAACCCCTTATTCCTGTTCCGAGAGGCCAAGTATATCCAGACTGGGTTACTCATTCCCTGGGTAAATTTGGAGATATGTGTAAACTCTGCAAGAAGACCGCGAACTATTGCAAGAATAATGGGGAACATGCTGGTGGTAAGATATCTCTGTTCAGCTTTTCTTTACTTGCCCTTCATTGAATAACTGGTATGAATGATCAATTTGTCTAGAGCGAGTTAGTTAGTTATAAATTTGGACACGTAGTTCGTATATAGCTAGTTCACACATAGCATTCTGCATGTAGAATAATCAGCTCATCCATAATTAGCTCGCAGCTTGTTAACTCGCTCGTAGGATGCTCAAGTCATTCATAATGTGCTCGTACATAGAACTTTTGCTCGTATGTCGATTTAACACTTTTCCACTTTAATCTTGTTGCAGTTCTGACTCCTGAACAAGAAGCTAACATGGGTCGTATCGTTGGCGTTTCTGACAAGAAGAAAGCGAGGAAAGACCATGGAAAAGCTAATGCTCGAGCTCACAGGCAGAGGGAGGCCACGGTAAGGACCAGCCTGCTTTCCAAGGACAATACTGGGATGGTGCCAATGGAAGGGGTTGAGGAGGAGGATCCTCTAGGGAGTGGTACCCAGTCTGTGGACGCCAATGATGGAGGCGACGAGTCCACTAGGTCGGCTAGAGTAAGTTTAAGCTCCGACCTACCTCAAGAGGTTGATGCTGTGACCTCTGGAGCTGAGATTGCAGGGGCTAGTCCCTTAAACGTTGTGATTGTTGAGGATGACAACATGGAGGTCGATGCAGATGAGCAGCCTTTGAATTCGAGAAAGAGGTTGCGCTCTGAGAAAGGGAAGTCGATTACTTCGAGTCAAACGCCTCCTCCCATCTCTCCTCCCCCCCACCAAAGAGTCTCTTGAGGACCAGATGACGAGGTTAAGTGATGTCCCTCCTCTTGAAGGGGTCAATTGTCTGAGCCGCCGCTACCCAGATATGAACTTGGGTCAGGTGATAGTGAGAAGAGCTGTGGATGTGGGTCTGCTGGCTCACTTTGCTGATAAGGGCATAACGCCTGAAGAATTCTCAGCTCGATCTGGGATGGCTCATTGCGAGGTAACTTCCCATTTTCTCTTTCTTTCTAGTCGCTTATTCTTTTACTCGATCAACTGAAATTACATGCTAACACTTCCTTGATTTCTCTGGAATAGAGAATCTCACCATGGTCGAGCAAGTTAAGAGCTCCTGGAGGGCCTCCATTGAGAGGGAGAGGCAAGCCCTTCGAGATTATTCCAAAAAGGCTAAAGAGCTTGCGGATATGAAGGAGAAGTACAACGATCTGGACAATTCGTACGAGGCCAATGAAGCAGTGAAGACTAAGGCCCTGTCCGACCTTGAGGCAGCCAAATCCAAGCTCCAGGAGGTTGAGACAGAGAAGAATGCTGAGAAGAAAGAACTCGAGAACGCCAAGACTGAGCTGGCAACAGTTAACAAGCTTCTGAAGGATAAAGATACCTTCTTGGTCGAGCTGAATGAAGATCATCGGCGAGCAAGGGTTAAGTGGGAAAAAGACCTTCAAGCTGCTATTGCTACTGCTACCAAGGATGCTGCTGAGGCTGCAGTTGATAAGTTTAAAGAGGGGGATGAGTACTATAATGCCATCGTGGCCAAGGCCCAGGACTTTCTTGAGGTCGGCAAGAGGCACATGGCTCGTCGAGCACTGGTGGATCCAACAGCTACAGTTACCATCGAGTAATTAGCTCGTTGGTTTTCTGAGTCCCAGTACGACATGGCAGCTCGTCGGGGCCACTCGCTCGTTCCCTATCTTGAGAATGACTTGGCTTTTATTGCCCAGGAAGATGAAGAAGATAGTTGTGAGAAGTGGGAAGCTCCCTCTGTTGTCGATAGGAATTTTGATGTGGTTCTACAAGAGCTTGAGGATGCCGCCACTAGTCAAAATTCAAAATTTTGACACATTTACCCTTGGAAGTAACACACTAGCAAGGAAACGTGGAAAAATCGGCACCACAAGTCACGAAAAGAGCCGAACGTGGCACCCGCATGACCGCCCGATACGGCACCAGTCGCCCGAAAATGATTGATCCAGAGATCAACTCATTCCACACGATTAAGAGCCCATACAGGTGGATCGTCAAATCCAAAGCCCGATCCAACGCCCAGACAGGTGGATCGTCAAAATCCAAAGCCCGATCCAACGCCCAGACAGGTGGATAGACAAAATCAAAAGCCCGATCCAACGCCCAGACAGGTGGACCGTCGAAAGAAAAGCCCGATCCAATGCCCAGATAGGTGGATCGTCAAATCAAAAGCCAAGTTCAATGCCCAGACAGGTGAACCGTCATCACAAAAGCCCGATTCAACGCCCAAACAGGTGAATCATCATCCTCAATAAGAAAAATCCCGATTCAGATCCCAAACAGGAGAATCGTCACAAAACCGACATGACTCAAAGGACCGGACAGGTAAGCCTTTGTTTTCTAACATATTTCCCCACAGGTTCGGAGCCCAGACAGGCGAATCTTCAGACAGACAGGTATATTCAGTTCAGAATTGGGTCATGATTTGATTCCTCAATATGAACTTACCTTTTCAAAATAAAATCTCCTCGATTTTCAAAATAATTTTCAAAATACCTAAAGCAGCCTTTTCGTGTTTTGGAGTCAAACTATGTTATGGTCTGATTCTCCGATAGAGATACGTAGGAAACCGTGCGGCCTGACCATCCCGATATTCAGAATAATGTCTTTTATATCGTTGACATGACTTCTTCCATAAGACTTGTCGATGAGGGGCTCTGTAGACACCCCATTCTGAACCCATCAGATCACATTTATATCGCTCTAAGTCTAACATTGAGTCAAGAAGTAGAAATCCACCATTTCATCATGTTTCGTTAAATTTTGGCTAACCACCATTAGTTTGGACTAAACTGCATACGAGATAACGAGGGAGGGACATAATTGTCCACAGACTGCCTTATATCTCACGGAATAGCATATCTCGCATGAGATAAAGGAGTCCTGTAGACTGCAGATGGCAGTTTCCTCGTCGATTTTAACCTCTTTCGGGATAAAACTTCATCCATCCGGCCAGCCAATGAATTTTGGATTCTGGAACCTTCCCAAGGTGTTTGATCTCATCTTCAACACCTCTCTAACACCTATAAATACCTAAAGACTTTCAGTATTTCTGATCCCTGAAAATCCCAAGTAAAAACCCCACATTTATTGGTTTCTCTCCCTGAAAGATTCCTGTAAATCACCCCTAAAATCACCTAAAGTTTGTTTGTCAACCTTGTTGATAAACAAACATCGAAGCTCGAGTCAAGGGCTGAAGCGAAGCTCTGTCCGTGTCAAGGTTTGACACTAAACTTGAGTCGAAACTCTGCCCGAATTACCTCACGCAAGGTAACCCTTCTTTCCTTTCTAATTGATTGTTAGAGTGGTATAAATACATCGAATCTAGGATCAGCCTAGAGCCTCCCCAAATTATGGGGATGGTTTCGAAGCTATCGATCCTATATTTCGTTTAACCCCGTTAAATGGATCTTTATTTTATTTATTTTTGAAACCTTCTCTCTCTTTGAAAACCTCTCTTTTCTTTAGCAAGACCGATCTCCGGATTGGGTGGAATGGGTGCTCCTTGACCTTCCCATTCCATAACCTAAGCCCCGAACCCAAAATCTATTTCAAAATGGTTTTTCTATGTTTTCAAACGAATAATATATTTGGCGACTCAAAATATGTTAAAATGGGAAAAATTCACGCATCGCTACACTAGTGACTTATTGTTCCTAGTACATACAGATGTATGTGGACCATTAAGTGGCATTGCTAGGGGAGGATTTTGGTATTTCATTACATTCACTGATGACTTACCTAGATATGGCTATGTCTATCTGATGAAGTCCAAAAGTGAATCGTTTGAGATATTTAGAATATTTCAAAATGAAGTACAAAATCAACTTGGCAAAACTATTAAAGTACTTCAATCTGATCGAGGTGGTGAATATTTAAGCCAAGATTTTGACAACCATCTCAAAAACTGTGGAATAGTTTCAGAGTTGACTCCACCCAGAACAACACAATGGAATGGTGTGTCTGAGAGGAGGAATAGAACTTTGTTGGACATGGTTCGTTCGATGATGATTCAAGTTGACCTTCCTATTTCCTTTTGGAGGCATGCATTAGAGACTGTTATGTTTACACTGAACAGAGTCCCTACTAAATCAGCTCCTAAGACCCCACATGAGATGTTATTGAGAATGACAAACCTACTTTCTATCAAGAGGCGATGTCCACTCCTGATTCAGATAAATGGCTAGGAGCCATGGAATCCGAATTACAATCCATGCATAATAATCAAGTTTGGAACTTGATTGATCCACCAGAAGGTGTAAAACCATAGGGTGCAAGTGGGTCTTCAAGAAGAAGATCGACATGGATGGGAAGGTGCATACTTACAAGGCTAGGCTTGTAGCAAAGGGATATAGGAAAATTCATGGTGTAGACTATGATGAAACCTTTTCTCTAGTTGCAATGCTTAAGTCTGTTAGAATTTTAATTGCCATAGCCACATATTATGACTATGAGATATGGCAAATGGATGTCAAAACAGCTTTCCTAAATGGAAAGTTACTTGAGGATGTGTATTTGACACAGCCTGAAGGGTTTGTCGATCCAAGAAATTCTAATAAAGTATGCAAGTTGCAAAGATCCATAAATGGGTTGAAACAAGCTTCAAGGAGTTGGAATCTTCATTTTGATGAATCGATCAAAGAGTTTGGCTTCATCAAGAATGAAGATGAACCATGTGTATACATGAAGTTCAGTGGGAGAGTAATACTATTTATAATATTGTATGTCGATGATATCAAACTTATTGGAAATGACATTCCTGCACTTTAGACTGTCAAGTCTTGGTTAGGGAAGTGTTTCTCAATGAAAGATATGGGTGAAGTCGCCTACATCCTTGGCATCAAGATCTATAGAGATTGATCTAAAAGGATGATTGGTTTGAGTCAAAGTACTTACATTGACAAAGTTCTTAGAAGATTCAAGATGGAAAATCAAAGTGTGAAAACTTGCCAATGGGTCATGGTTTTACTCTTAGTAAGACTCAGTGTCCTAAGACAAATGGTGAGCGAAAGAGACTGTATGAGATTCCATACGCTTCATCCATTGGATCTATCATGTATGCAATGATTTGTACTAGACCTGATGTCTCGTATGCTCTAAGCATGACGAGTCGATACCAATCTGATCCTGGTGAAAACCATTGGATGGCAATTAAAATGATCCTTAAGTACTTAAGAAGGACTAAAGATGCATTCTTGGTCTTTGGAGGGATGGAAGATGATCTTGTTGTAAACGGTTACACAGATGCAAGAGTCCAAACTGACAAAGATGATATCGGTGTTTGTGTTTATGCTTAACGGAGGTGCGATTTGTTGGAAGAGTTCCAAGAAGAGTACCATAGCCGATTCTACAACTGAGGCCGAATATATAGTGGCATCCGATGCAGCTAAAGAGGCATCTTGGATCAAGAAGTTCATTAGTGATTTGGAAGTCATTCCAAGTATCACTAATTCGGTGGAACTTTATTGTGAAAATAATGGTGCCATTGCCCAAGCAAAGGAACCAAGGTCACATCAATGATCCAAACACATACTTAGACGTTTCCACCTCATTTGAGAATTCATATAAAGAGGAGACATTAAGATATGCAAAGTATCAACCGATGATAACATAGGGGATCCGCTTACAAAACCCCTCACACAAGCGAAGCATGATGGTCATGTTAGGTCCATGGGTATACGATACATATGAGATTGGGCCTAGTGCAAGTGGGAGATTGTTGGTGTTATGCCCTAGGCATATAACTATTTTGACTCGTAGTTAATACAGTTATGTAATCGTCTTTACCATTTATAATAGAGAATGTTTATCTTGAGTATTATATGTTTTACATGTTTATTATAATATTCTGTGTCCCTAGTTATTGTGAATAACTATTATAAGTTGGTAATGGATAATCATAGAGATAATTATATGCATGGGAATGCACATTACACTTATGGGTACTTGTTAGAGAACAAGGTACTGGACTGACCCATCTATGAGATTTATGAAATGGTCTATGGTCATATATCTCATGATAGTCCTGTCATTAGAATCCTTAGTACATGATATTATCATCATCTTCCACATGATGAACATTGTGTTTAATGTAGTCTAACACTATGTTTAATAGGATAGCAATAATGGATTTGTTGACACGAATGGATTCTTATAGGGAAGAATGATAAGTCAAGATGGGATTTGTCCCTCATAAAGAGAGATGTCTGCTTGGGCCCCTCGATGAATAGTGTTGATGAAATGTGTGACCACACTCAAGAGATTTGATAGAGATCAAATGCACTTGGATTATCAACATATTCGGAGTCGAGAAAGCATTAACCAATATACGTGGACCATGACTTATGTTCAATATGACATCGTGTGACAAAGGGATATTGTGACAATGATCTATCAAGGAATCAAGCTTTGTGTTATATTAATTGGGTGGACATAATGGCTTGCTAGAAACTACTTATGTCTTATGAGGATCGATGTTTTGACTCACTACCAACATAAATATAATTCCTTTAGGGTCACACACAATGAACGGATTGAAAAATGTCTCAAATCTGGAAAGGGAATTCTGGGGCTGTTGCACGGCTGTGCAGATTAAAGGACACGCCCGTGCAAAGAGGTTACACGGCCGTGCATTATAATATGCACACCCGTGCAAAAAGGCTGGAGCGGCCATGCAAGTTTAAGGGCACGCCCGTGCTAGTGGTTGCACGGCCATGCATAGCGGCAGATCAGCAGATTCATTTTTGGCTTAGATTAGGGTTCTTCTCCCTAAAGGTTAGGGATATTTATAAAGTATAAATAGCCCCCTTCTCCTCAGCCAAGACACACAAATTTTAGGGCCTGAGAAACACAAATCTCTTTATTTTTATTACAAATTAAAGATCAAAACACCCTAGATTCAATTCCATATTAGCCATAGATTGTTGAAAAGAGTTTCAACAATCGGGGATCATCTACCAATCCAACAAGTTTTAACCTTGGTTCATTCGCGTGTGGATTACTGATAGAGGGTGATTGCTTTATCACCTAAAGCTTGAAGGCCTAGCATTGTTGATTCATCACAAGGAAGAACAATGAAGAAGATCAAAGTTTCGTCTACGATTCAAGGTGAATTACGATTCGTGTACGAAAGACAAACTCGCAACAAAGGTTAGTAAATCTATATTCATAGTTTTAATCCCTTCATGTTATACGGATTCATGGCTAGGATTTTGTGTTTATATTCCAAGTCTTCCGCTGCGTATGTTATCCCAAAACCCAACATTATATGTATAGTGGGCGCCTGAGCCACCATTTAATGCGATGGGTACAAGCCGACTTATTGGTGTCAGCGTAGGTACAGGCTATCGTCTGACTAGCTTGGCTTTAACTAGGAGTCTGGTGAAATAACTGGGAGTCTGATATGAGACCACAGTCAATATTTATTGGGCGCACTCAACATGGTTGGCGCGGGCATGGATATCACGGTCACGGTTGGCGCGGTCATCTTGTTGATAGTCTAGCTGCCCGTAGTCTTGACCCGGATGGTCTTATGAGATCGCGGTCTTGATTCTAGTGCTCTAGCTGTCTGCGGTCTTGACTCTGGCGGTCATTAGGAGATCGCAGTCTTGACTCTGGCGGTCTAGGATATGCCACATCATATTTGGCCTTTGAACCAGATCTAGCTTTGCGCCAGCTCCGATAGATCCGGGCTCATCAATTGGTGTGCGTCATGGTGGTTATAGTGTTTGTGGTGTCTGCAATAATGGTGGTTTAATTTGTGTGTATGTTCAGATTTGCGTTGTTTTCGTCATTTAATTAAGTATTTATTTTGCTTTTTGGGTTTAGTCAAATTTTTATGTGGATGTGTTGGTATAATCTGGGGTTTAATGGAAATAGGATTTTGGCTCGTTGATTGTGTTGGAAATATTGGTTTGACCAATATTTGACCGAAATTAAATGTATTTTCATTTTGTCTAAATGAAAAATAAATTACATATGGAAATATTGGTTTGATCAATATTTGACCGAAATTAAATGTATATTCATTTTGTGTAAATGAAAAATAAATTACATATTTATAATCTACATTTGGAGTAGATTAACGTGATATATTTATTTTCTCAAAACCAAATTGTGGTGAATGAGAAATTAATGCTCAAAGTATGTAATTTGAAATGGGATTATGAAGAGTTTGTGAATATGGAATGCCATATCTCACATTGCCTAGAAACCAAAATGTAGGAGAGTTTTTTAACTCATCCACTTGAAGGAGGTAACAATCAAGTGGTATTCTCCTTACCATGCAACCTAGTGGAGCATTGGGCCAACCATGCAAGTATTGACCCAATTATGCTAATTTTGGACTAGCCCAAAATTACTCCACAATCGCGAAGCGGCGCGAAGGGCGTATAGGGCGTATAGGGCATTTTAGGGCGTACTTTGCACGTGCACATCGTCGCTAGGAGCTATTGGAGCCTTAAAATTTTGACGGAAGTTGGTTCGGTTCGTGGGATGGTTCGGTCAGATTGGGTTGGACCGGGTTTGGTGTGGGATTGACTCGGCTAGGACGAGTTTAGGGCTGGTTCGGGTCCGATCCGCGAATTGGATCCGTATATGAATCTAGTTGGTTTGTGACCCATCATACAGGTACTGGTCGGTACGGATGTACCCATTGGTACTGGTTTGGGCCGAGCGCTGAACCTGGTTCATCGATCAGGTATGATCGGACGGCCCAGATTCACCCGGATCAAATTATGCCTATTACCCAATAGGTACCTGTGACTCTTCGAAAACTATAAATAGACCCTAGAAAGTCAGGTTACATCATCCAAATCATTCAAGCATTCAAGTATTAGAGAGTTCAGTTAGTTGAAAGCATATTGTTGCATTCTCCTCCCTCCAAGTTCAGAAATTCCGAACATCGTTAGTTCGTAGGTTTCATAATTTGAAGTGCTTCCATCAAGATTCAAAAATTCATTTCATCTTTCTAGAGGATTTCCATTTCAACCGTTAGCACCAGTGCGGGGCAAATTCTTCTTACGGAGATTGTGTTTTCACAAGACTCGACTTAGTCCTGTTAATTCTATTCCGTTAATTTTTCCAGTTATCTTTTTCCATCTCTTCTTCTTCTTCTTGTTTTCTAATTTTCCATTTTCAAGAAATTATTCTATTTTGAAATTATATCAATTTTCGAAATACTTTCGATAACAATCGTAAGAAGAATTTCTTGGATTTAAACAAAAAGTTTTCTTGAGAATCGCTAATGAAAAAGAGTCATCCCAATCTTCTAAAGGCTACTCCCAACCTAAACCCCAATGCAACTACCCAGATTGTTGCACCTGCTCCTGCTCTGACACACCCGACACATGGTGAGAAACCAGCAAAGTTAACTGGGGTGGACTTCAAAAGATGGCAGCAAAAGATGTTGTTTTATCTTACGAGCCATAGTTTGCAAAAGTTTTTACAAGAGGACCCCCCTGTAATTGCTATTGATGATCTTGACCAGCCAAGATGGATTGCCAAGGAGGCATGGGATCATGGTAATTTCTTGTGCATAAATTACATTCTGAATGGACTAGATGATGCACTATACATTGTGTATTGTCTGGTTGCAATGGCCAAAGAGTTATGGAACACTTTGAAGCGAAAGTACAAAATCGAAGATGCCAGTTCAAAGAAGTTTGTAGTAGGCTAATAAATGGCTATTTTATAGTCATTTATAGCATTTTAATTACATCATTTACTTAGATTTGGTTATCATTTAATCTATTTTTATTTATTTTATTTTATATTTCATATTTTATGTTTGGTTAGTATTTTTATGTAATTTTACAGGGTTAAGGTACATATTTTGAAGTATAAGGGGGCTTATGATCATTTTTTGAAGTACAAGGGACATAAAGTGAAGCTTATGGAAGTAGAATGATCAAATCTGAAAAATTGAAGAAGTCAGCCTAAGTCAGCTGATCCTCGGTCGAGCACCTCATATGCCTCGGCCGAGCAGAAAGGATCAGAAGGAAGCGTTCTGCTGGAAGGCCTTGCTTGGCCGAGCATCTCCTTGACTCGGTCGAGCACCTGTTGATCAGCCAAAATGGTGCATTTTTTGAAGAGATCCGACCCTTAGCCTAAATGCCTATATAAAGGGCCCTTGTAATCAGTTGTAAATATGTAAAAAAAAATACCAGAAAATACCTAGAATTGATAGCGAAATACTCTAGCATTATATTTACTATTTCCAAATACAAATTTCTCGAAGATTCATCAATCGTTCTTGAAGATTGAAGCAATAATATATTGAAGTTTATTCTCGGCCTTTGTTTTCTTTCTACAAGTGTTAAGAATAAGTATCTTTATTCTCTACTTTCATTATGTCTTATTTGTATTTAACCCTCGTAGTTTTTGCTATGGCTTGTGAGTAATCCCCAAGTTCTTGGGGTTGGAAACTCAACACTTTTGTTCATCATTTTTAATCATGCCATCTCCCTTCTCTTCATCTTAACAATTCTCTTCATATCAATCTTAAAAAGACTTACATTTTGGAGACGTCCAAACTTGTATGATTTCAGTTAATTGAGAGAAGTACTTAGCCGTGAATCTCGATTAACGGAACCATATAAAGTGAACTAGGTTTCCATAATCACGAGAGTAGATAAATTTCCTAGGGATGTTCCTTGAATGGAAAGTACGTGGATTTTATAAACTTAACGGATTCTTACTAATTTAGGGGCCATCGAGAGATAGGGCATAATTAGTGAAGAATACAAATATTACTTGCTTGACCGTGAGAAGTAGTATAGGCTCAATGTACCATCCTTGATTTTGATGAAAACTTTTATTCAAAGGCATGACTATTTGATGAATAAATGATTGTTCGAGTCTCAATCCCGAGAATATCTTCATCTTATAAGAGTTCAATTAAATTAGAGTAGTTTGCATTGTTCTAGTTATTCAACAAAAACCATTTTTCTCCCAATCTTATTTTTATATTATTATTATAAAAGCAACTATTATTCGAAGTAAACCCTGTCTTCGTGGAATCGACCTGCATTTGCCTTTACTATACTATTAATAACCCATGCACTTGGGATATAAACCAAGACGTGTATTTCGGCCTGACATTAGCAAGTACCTTGATTTCATGATGGTTGACTCGAAGACCGTTGCCAGCCAAGTTGATGAGTTTCAGTTGATTCTGCATGGATTAAATGCTGAAGGATTTGTTATGAATGAACCATTTAAGGGCTTCAATCATTGAGAAATTGCCACCTGCCTGGAAGGACTTCAAGAACTATCTCAAGCATAAGCGCAAGGAGATGGGACTAGAATACCTAATAATTCGTCTTCAAATTGAGGAGAACAACAGGAAGAATGAGGCTAAGGCTGAAGCCAAGGCTAACAAAGGCAAAATGGAAGCAAAAGTCAATCTTGTTGAAACTAGCACAAGCAATAACAAGAAGAGGAAGCATTCAGGGAATGCTAGGAAGATGCCGACCAAGAAGCTGATAAGAGATTTCTATAACTGTTGCAAACCTAGCCATATAGCAAAGGACTACCGTCACCCAAGAAGGGAAGACCAAAGAGGCAACAGAAATCAAGCCAACGTAGTTGATGACATGGATCTTGACTTTGCTACTATGGTGTTTGAAGCCAATTTGGCTAAGTTGGATGACAATCCAAAGGAATGGTGGATAGATACAGTTCTACCTGCCATATTTGTGTAGATAAGGAGAGCTTCTCGTCCTACACTCCCATTTCCGAAAGGAAGCTGTATATGGGAAACTCTGCTACTTCCAATGTTGTGGGCATTGGAAAAGTTGTGTTAAAGATGACTTCAGGCAAAGAGTTCACTTTACAGGATGTGTTGCATGTCCCAGACATCCGTAAGAACCTGGTTTTCGGCGCTCTATTGAGCAAGGCCGGTTTTAGATTAGTGTTTGAATCCGACAAGTTTGTGTTGACCAAAAATGGTCTATTCCTTAGAAAAAGTTACCTCGAGAAGGGCCATTTCAAGATGAATGTAATGAACGTAATCCGCCCTGAGGTGAAGAATAAAAGTGTTGTTTCTTATGTTTACTTGTTGGATAGTCCTAGCTTATGGCATGATAGATTAGGACACGTAAATTTTAACACAATTAAGAAGTTAGTGAATCAAGATTTAATTCAGATGTCTAAATCCGATTCGACTGACAATTGTGAAATTTGCGTTGAGGCAAAAATGAGTAAGGCACCATTTAATGCAGTAATAAGAAACACAATACCTCTTGAATTGATTCACACAGATATTTGTGATCTAAAGTTAGTGCAAACTCAAGGTGGGAAAAAGTATTTTATTATATTTATAGACGATTGCACAAAATATTGTTATGTATATCTATTGAAAAGTAAGAATGAAGCTTTAAGGGCTTTTCAAACATATAAGAATGAAGTTGAAAATCAACTTGATGTAAAAATTAAGAATATTTGAAGTGATAGAGGAGGAGAATACGTTGCTCCGTTTGAAGACTTATGCTGGAAATCTGACATAACATCAAATGACAGCACCATATACACCTCAGTCTAATGGAGTAGATGAACGCAAAAATCGTACTATTAAGGAGATGATGAATGCAATGTTGATAAGCTCTATCTTACTCGATAACTTGTGGGGGGAAGCCATACTCTATTCCAACAACATTCTTAATAAGATATCTAATAAAGGAATTAATAAGACTCCTTACGAATTATGGCATAATCGTAAGCCTTCTTATAAATACCTCAAAGTGTAGGGGTGTTTGGCTAAGGTTGAAGTACCTAAGCCTAAAAAAGTCAAGATCGGACCTAAGTGTGATTATCCCCGATCCGATTTGGGCCCGCCAACTTGGAGTTTCCAAGTGACTAATGAACTCGGGACAATCTAGCAGACTTTAATGTTCAAACGGAGTCGCCACGCCATTTTAGTTTAGGGCCAAAACTTTGAAAAAAAGCCCGTAAAAGAGAAAAAGGGTTCAGAGGTCACGTTACACTCCGGAAAGAACGATTAGCACATTCACCCGAAATGCCTCGTAGACGAGTCTTCCAAACTTGAAACCATTTGTATGTGTGTGTGTTTGTGTTTTGCAAAAGGTTTGACTTAAAAGGGACTTTCAGGGAATAAAAAGTTTTGACTGAACTGAACTGAAATTAATTCTGAAAAAGTGATGAATCTGTGAAGAAAACAGTCAACTGGAAATGTCTAGCAAGTGACTCTTATGTCCGCGCGGATTAGGATGTCTTTCAATCCTGTCCGTGCGGATAAGGCAGTAAGGCTCTCTTTTGGCAGCTTTCCAGTCTGATTCTGTAATTTCCAGAAAGTTAACTGGATTTACATAATCAGAACTGGAGTTGCAACAGAAAATGTAAAGTAAAGGGATCTTTGAATTTTGCATCCATACTTGTCCCCACTTTCCTTAGGCTTTGATTAGTGATCACTAAACATGATTAATAGTGATATACTAGATCAAGCCATCATGAGGGTACATTAGGACTTAGGAGCATTTCATTTGCTTGGGATGGGGAGTTTGACATATAAATAGAAGGTGTTTAAGATAAAGATTAATACATGAAAATGGAATTTAGGTTAAAAGTGTATCAACTTTAGAGTGGATCTCTAAGGTGGTCC
This sequence comes from Adenophora triphylla var. japonica, assembly GCA_022495995.1. NCBI lineage: Eukaryota > Viridiplantae > Streptophyta > Magnoliopsida > Asterales > Campanulaceae > Adenophora > Adenophora triphylla. The sequence continues at coordinate 598,586 of JAFEMH010000713.1, forward strand.
TTAGGATGACCATCTTCAAGATCTTTAAACTCCATGTATCAACTACACCTTTTGTCAACCTAGAAACCTTAGTGATCTTCATCCATGGAAATTGTTCCAAGGTGGAGATCTTAGGCTTTAATAGAGTATTATCACAAGAAAATAAGATGTTGACCACTAAGATGATCACCATGGAGATTAAGCTCCAAGATGACCATGCTTAGGTCAAATAATACAAGTGCTAGTAAGAAAAGGAGAAATAAAGATTAACATAAATGTAAAGATTTAGATCTTTATGGAAGATCATCCATGGAGATGAACTCCATGGAGACCTTCCTAGATCCAAGGACAAAGAGGGAGTAAGCTTAACAAGTAACAATTAAGTAACAAGATAAACAAGATTTAATAAGTAGTTAAGCAAGATTTATAATAAGCAAAGTGAGATAACAATATTACTTCATACTAAACATGAGATGAATGCTTAAAGATGAGAGATTAAGGTAAGGAGAAGGAGGGTTTACCAATGGTTGTACCCTATCTTCTTTGGTTTGTGTCTAGGGATTGAAGATTATCAAGGCTTATGTGTGGATTTGTGTTTAGGTTTAGTGTTTGGATGAGTGTTTGTGGTTGTGTTTAGGCTGTTTTCTGGAGTAATTTTGACAATGTAACAGTAGGGTCGAAAAGAGATCATGTCTAAACTGAGAGAGAAGGGCTCTATTTATAGGCTGGATTAGGGTTCAACCCTATCCGCGCGGATAAGGGTGAGGTCCTCCATTCTGTCCGCGCGAATGAGAGAGAAGGCATGCCTGACTTTTCAGAATAGCAGTTTTGGCTGTTTGCAATAATTCAATCTGGTCAACTTTCTTGGAGGCCACTCCTTCCAGCGAGATCCAGTCCACATTTGTTGTTCCCTTAAGGTCCTTCCTCGCTTAAAAACCCTCGGAAAGTGACCAAAATGCCCTTAAATGTTTATTCGATGTGAAAATCGTTAAATTGGGCTAAATGAGTGTTGGTTGTTCAGATTGGGACACTTACAGTAGCCCGTCGGCGATGGTACTTTCGGGGGAAGTGGGGTCGTCGATAAAAGTGAGGTCCCAATCACCGCTGGGGAGAAGAGGATAACCATTTTGGTCTGATGGCTGAACCTATGGTAGGCTACCTACGTATCCTTAAGAGGAATCAAGCCGGTCGTAGTTTGGGTCTTTCGACTATCTTCAGACGTCGACCCTAGAGTGACTATTTTAGGGTGTCAACCTGGTAATGATTTCAGTTTGTCGAATCAGAAGATGATTGTGGTTAATGATTGCATTTTATCGAATCGGAAGGCGATTGTGGTTTATTGAATCAGAAGACGATTGCGGTTTATCGAATCGAAAGGTGATTGCGGTTTATCGAATCAGAAGATAATTGCGGTTTATCGAATCGAAAGGCGATTTCGGTTTATTGAATCAGAAGAAAATTGCGGTTTATCGAATTGAAAGGTGATTGCGGTTTATCAAATCAGAAGACGATTGCAATTTATCGAATCGAAAGGCAATTGTGGTTTATTGAATCAGAAGACGATTGCAGTTTATCGAATCGAAAGGTGATTGCGGTTTATCGCTTTCCTCATATTTTGTCGGCAATCTTTTGTGTCGAAAATGTCTTCTTTTGATGATTTGCTGTATCGGAACAGTCTTCTTTCGTGTTTCATCGTATCGGAACGGTCTTCGTAACGTGTGGCTGTTTCAAACCGAAGTGATAGCATTTAGGTGCCTCAAGCCTTAGTGATAGCGTTTAGGTGCCTCAAGCCTTAGCGAATGATGATCCGGAGGTATCAGCCTAATGAGTATTTACCATTTTGAAATGGTCTCCTTCGACGGTTCATATCCTTATGTTGAGGACGGACTCTGTGGGGATAGACAGTCTTTTGGTGGACTTCGTTTGAAGGGATCGGACTTATATTTGCTGCCGTAGATGGAAACGAGGAAAGAAACAGGATTTCATTAGCTTTCGTCGGGTAAATCGGGCTTACGTTTTACTGCCGTAGATGGAAACGAGGAAAGAAACAGGATTCCGTTAGCTTTCGTCGGAGAAATCGGGCTTACGTTTTACTGCCGTAGATGGAAACGAGGAAAGAAACGGGATTCCGTTAGCTTTCGTCGGAGAAATCGGGCTTACGTTTTACTGCCGTAGATAGAAATGAGGAAAGAAACGGGATTCCATTAGCTTTCGTCGGAGAAATTGGTCTTACATTTTACTGCCGTAGATGGAAATGAGGAAAGAAACGGGATTCCGTTAGCTTTCATCGGGGAAATCGGGCTTACGTTTTACTGCCGTAGATGGAAACGAGGAAAGAAACGGAATTCCGTTAGCTTTCGTCCGAGAAATTGGGCTTACGTTTAACTGCCATAGATGGAAACGAGGAAAGAAACGGGATTCCGTTAGCTTTCGTCGGGGAAATTGGGCTTACGTTTTACTGCCGTAGAGTTATTTTAAAAGGGGACTAACTTGGGTCAACTTTGGTTATCATTAGTTAATTCCTAGTTTAGTTTGCAAAGTTCTGGAATTTTAAAGGGCAAAACAGGGATTTAACCCTTCAATCCTGTCCGCGCGGGCAAGGATGATGAGGCGACAGGCCCTAAAAGGCCGTAGCCTTTTCTTCTTCCTCTTTCACCTTTCTGTTTACAGGGAACGCCATTGTTGCTCCAAAAAGCTTCGAAATCCTTTGATTTTATTCAATTTGTGAGTCATGGAGCAAGGGGAAGGAGCCATCCAAGGTCAAGGACGCGGCCCAATCGCAGAAAAGAGACTGGAGCTTGTGAGGATGCGGAGGCATTATTCACTCTCGCAATCGATGGTGGAGGAATCGTACCCCGATATGTGGCAACACTGGTCCACTGATCCCGATCTTCACACGGTATACTTTGAATCCCTCTGATCTTGTTTGTTTTTGTCGATTTTTGTTCGAACTGTCATCGTGCTAAAAATAGGATTTTAATTTTAGAAAAATTAGAAGATCCATATTCCTGCGACTGAAATCCAAAATTAATGATTTGCATGCTTTGTTGAGTATACGGGTAATTTAAATATGCATTTTGTTTGAAACAAGAATTGGCGATTTGCCATTTTTGAAAGATGAGGTGACGGGAATTTGCCGGATCCGGGACGGACCTTTGCATGTGGGATTTTTGCAATGAGATGATGTTTTTGTGAATGAGATGAATGGACGTAAAGAATTGTTCATGCGTGCCATTTTGTGAAAATAGGATTTTGTGTGAAAACTGTGCGAGAACTTCATGAAATGGGACGGAATTTTGTTTATGTTGACTTCCTGTCATTGACATGTCCCTTTATGAATGAATGAATGTTAAAGAGTGGTTGTAATTGCTAAAATCTCAAAAGTTTTGTCTTTTGTGCAAGAAAAGTGGGGTTGAGTTCATCACATGCCGTTATGCTGTCGAAATTCCTTCAAGACTTTATGCCTATGATGCTTGTATATGCTTTTACATACAAATGCAATTATTTATTGACATTTTGTTCTTCAATTGCAGGGTGGTGATCGATTCGTACAGGATCAGCTGAATAAACTGAAGACCCGGGGATCGGTCGAGGCAGTGATTAGCCTGTGGGACCAGCTTCCGATTTTGGGCAGAGGAGGGCTGATGAGTCCGAGACAGATTGTGATTGACACGGGGTTATATGAGTTTGTCGAGTGTCTGAGGGGGTTGGTCAAGTTGCCAAAGAGTAAGGGGTTGACCTTTGCCCTGGCAGAGCATTGGTGGGATGTGACCCACACCTTCCATTTTTTCTGGGGGGAGGCTACAGTCACGCCGTCTAATTATGCTGCAATTATGAGTCTGTCCTTTAAGGGGTGCAATATCGAGTGGCGGGACGGTTATACTGACCGAGAGTTGCTGGATCTTCTTTGTTTTGTTCCCAGTCCTAAGAAGGGGATGGGGATGGAGTATGCGATGATCCACGGGAAGATCGTGGAGAGCATAGCGAGATATGAAGGTGGTGATGAGAGGGTATCGGCTGAGCACGTTGGCCGGTCTTTCTTGTGGTTTGCTTTCTCGAGTACCCTGTTTGGGCATGCCGAGGGGACGGCGATGTTTGCTTTGTTGAGGACTTTGACTGACGTTGAGAGAGCCGGAGAGGTGGCTTGGGGGGAGGCTGGGCTAGCGGAGCTTTATTTTGCTCTTGACAGGTATAGCCGGAAGGCTGTGAGTTCTCTCACGTGCTTCGAGTTCCCACTAGAGGTATAAGCTTCTGCTTTTTTCTTTCCTTATACACGTATCGTTTCGGTCCGAGCTTAACTGATGTAATCTTCTCCTTTTGCAGGTGTAGGCTTTGGAGTTCTTTCGTTGCACGATGTGGCAGCAGCCGGAGGAGCACGTCGGGGCGTACCCGGCTATGCTTTCCTGGACCAGGCAGGCTAGGGTGAAGAGGGGTGCTCGGGGACGCACGACTCTCAAGTATAAGGAGTGTCGGCCCCTAGTGAGAGCGGAGACGGAGGCGGGGATTCAGTTCTACCCCTGGAGTCGCTTTGATGTTGAGCAGCTGAAGGGAGCTGAGAGGTGGACGGTGGACAGGAGGATTTTGAGGGGGCTGTCTTGTGATGTCTATTATTTGGGGGACAGGGTGACGCGCCAGCATGGCGAAGGCGCGGTTTTGTTGGCACCGATGGAGCCTCCTGCCGATATGTTGAGTCCGACCGAGGGTTCAGAGACTTGGGCTTACTACAGAGGTGGCCAGCACTTCTCTGGATTTGTGACGGATGAGTCGTATCCAGTATTTGTGATGAGGACGCTGAGGATGCCTCAAGTTCTTGAGAGAGAGGGGATCCCGGTTGTGCGGCTCCCTCGATCGGACTTTTCATATGTCCAAGATGGGATTAGGATGTGGGTGCACATTGCCCTCCCTGAGAGGACTCCCCGAGCTTTCCGGCCTCGTCCAAATATGAGGGTATGCCTCTTTATTGTTTCTGTCTTTTTGGTCTTATTATTTTTTTATCTTTTTTTTTTGCTTCGGGTATTTCTGATGCCTTTGTTTTTGTGCAGTTCCCGGCCGTGGTCGTTGACAAGCTGATGCGACAGGTCATTGGGGCCAAGAGATTCATCAGGCGGCTCATCACCTGTGGGGTCGCTCGGGGCCGAGAAAGACGGGCACAGTCGGCGCCTGTAGAGCAAGAGCCCTCTCATACGCCATCCAGAGAGCCTACTCCTTCTGAGCATTCCACGGATATTCCCATTTCTCCTTTTATGGATTCCAGCAGGGAGTTGCCTTCAGACCACGTCATTCTTGGAGATTTGCATGGTCTAGGGCACGTTTGGCACCAGGGGGGTCATCTTCGCAGGGCCGAGGATCCGATGCATTTGCGTTTGGATATGATTTCTTTGCGGATCTCGGCCTACCCTATCATGGTGTACCAACTGATCCGGACGAGACTCTTTCTGGGGATGAAGATGATGATCCAGAGCCTGAGGCGGTCATGACTGCGGAGGGGACAAACGCGAGTCACAAGAGGGCCCGAGGCAAGGCGACAGCTTCTGGTGGTTCCGATGATTGATTTTGGGGTTGTGCCTGTTTCGACAGATATACTTTATGTTTCAAGCACACTTTCTCCCTTCTTTTTTTTTGGAATGTAATAACCTAGGATTATTGTTACTATCATTTTTTTTTATTTATCATGCATATGGATACGATGTTGCACGAGCCCAGTTTTGTGGCAAGGATGTGGATGTTTAGTATATGAATGGTTCTCAAGTGTGTTTGTGCAGTGTTTCGAGCTACGAGATGAAATATTCCTTCATGGGTACAGCAGTTGAAACTGCTGCAGATTTTTTTCTGGTGGGGATCATTCTTGTCCGCGCGGGCTAGGGTGAGGGGCTCATTTCTGTCCGCGCGGATAAGGATGAGGCCTGACACTGTCATTTAATTTTTGCTTTGGATCTGGTTTTCCCCTCCTCTTTTAATTCAAACATTCTCTTCAACTGCCTGTTCAGTCTGTAATTTCGGAGAGGAAGAGAGAAAATCTATGGAGAATTTTGTGAGCATGAAAAATCCATCAAAATTGTCCCAAGAATCTCAAATGTCCTTCTTCAACAAGTTCAAAGAGTGGTCCCGGGAGATCATGCATGAGAAGAGGTCATTTTTTGAAGAGAGGTACAAGGTAAGATGCTTGTGGTCCCTCAAGGAGTTGATTCCGGATTATGATCTTTTGAGGGCCTCCGCTTCATTTTGGGATACAAGAAGACATGTCTTTTGTTTTTCCTACAATGAGGTGGTCCCGACCGTTGAAGAATATCGAGCTTTGCTTGGTGGTCCCGAGGTGGAAGACATTGCGGTCCCCTTGCCCGGAGGAGCTACCTTTGTTGATAAGTTGTGCAACCTTCTTCATCTTTCCCCGGAGGAAGCACAAGGTATGATTCGTGGTTCCGATCATTTCGACATTTCCGGTCTCCCAGATAGGTTTAGGAGTTTAGGCTTGGTTGATGAGGCATATTGGGATGCTTTTGCACTTTGCATGTTTGGGACTTTATTCATGGTTTACTCTTTCGGGATTTGCCACCGAGCTTTGTTGGACGTGGTTGTCCACTGTCGTTTGGGCCGGGACGTTGTGCCATTGATCTTGGGGGAGACCCTTCATGCTCTCGACCGGTTGGCTACCGGGAGGCGGTATATGCACGGGGGAAGCCCGTTTTTGTTGACCATGTGGCTGATGGAGCGTTTGGGAGTCCTTCGTGAAACTTCTCATGCGGTCAAGCCTTGGACTTTTGCCAGGAGGGGAGTTACTGTGGATTTTGATGATCAGGGCTCATGGGAGCACTGGATGGCTTGTCGTCGTACTGAGGATATCAGGTGGTTGGTGCCGCATTGGCGGGTAGAGACTCGGAGAGTGCTTCAGGACGGGTCTTATGTGGTCATGCTTCCGGGGCTTTCTCACCCACTTCTTATATTCCGCTACGGTTCTTAGGCAGTTTGGCTTGGAGCAGACTCCTTTAGAGGGCTTTGAGGACATAGCTACCAGAGTGGTGGCTTCTGTTTCGATGGATGATCCTTCCGTGTTCTCGTTCCTTTCCCGAGCATGGAGGTATGACATCTTTCCTCCCAGGGTTATTCTCAGGCGTCCAGGGCACGTGTTTCTGACCACCTTGTACTTGGATTGGTACGAGAGACATCTGGGGGAGACACAAGTGGCTATTTTAAGGAGGCGTGAGGCCATTATTGGTTTGGAAGACATGACAGTTTCGGAGATGAGGAGGGCCGAGGCGAGGGCCAATCCTCACGATAAGAGTGGGGATGTTGTGGCGGACTACGAGGCTTATGTTAGGAGACAGAAGGGGAGGATTCCTATGTTGCCGACTCGAGTACAGGAGATGAGAGATGAGACTAGGGTGACTAGGGCCTTGACAGACGCTGGTTTGACGGATCCCGCCCTTGTACCAGAGCTTGGTAGGAGGAGGACCGACATTCTTCCTGTGCAGAGGAAGAGGACTCGAAGAGGAGGAAAGAAGAGAGGAGATGCTAGTACGAGTAGCTTGGAGTGATCTGAGGTTTCCGAGTATCCCCTGCTTGTCATAGCAGGCACATTAATTTGTTAGGTATTTTAGTTTCTTTTAGCAGGTTGTAAGTTGTAAGAGTGAACCGAGCTTAGACTCATCAAAAAGCTTTTAACTGTAATGAATATGCGAATTGCTTTAGAATTTTTCAATACGCCACTGTGGTGTGACAAAATGTGGTTTTGTTTTTTGTTTTATGTTTTAGACTGAACCGTTGCCGGTTGCCTACGTTTCCCTTGGACTAAGGGGCTCAGGTCTCCGTAGTTCGACTCAGTTAATTGTTGGATTTTTTTTTAGTGCAACCCTGTCTTTTACCTAGGCTGCCCTTTCGGGTTTTCAACCTAGTTGAGTATTACTCTTTTAGCACTTTCATTGGGAGATGACTCAGCGTTTATTTTAGTGCAACCCTGTCTTTTACCTAGGCCGCCCTTTCGGGTTTTCAACCTAGTTGGGTATTACTCACTTTCATTAGGGGATGACTCAGTGTTTATGCGTAGTATCTGCGGAGCTTGTCGCCGTTTACTGGGTGTACAAAAGGATTCCTATCGAGGTCTGCAAGTTGCATGGCTCCTCCGGAGAAGATTTTCTGAACAACGTAAGGTCCGACCCAGACAGGCTCCCATTTTCCAAGCGGGTTAATGCGGGCTAGAGGCTTCTCTTTCAAAACGAGGTCACCTTCCTTGATGTCCCGGCGTTTTACTTTCTTGTCAAAGGTTCTGGCCATCCTTCCTTGATAAGCTCGAATATATTCCATGGCTCTTAATCGACGTTCGTCCAGCAAGGCCAATTCATCATGGCGACTCTGGAGCCATTCGACTTCGTTGATCTGACTTTCTAGTAGCACACGGAGTGAAGGAATCTCTAGCTCGACTGGGAGCATGGCTTCCATTCCGTAGGTGAGAGCAAACGGTGTTTCCCGGTTCGCTTCGACGGATGTTCTGATCCCCAGAGAGCAAGGTGAAGCTTGTCGCCAATCTCTCGCCTGACAGCCATTTTCCGAATGATGTTTTCCAGGGTCTTGTTTGCTGCTTCGACATCTCCGTTAGTTTGGGGCCTATAGGGAGATGACTTGTGACGGGTTATTCTGAATTCTGCTAGCAGCCTGTCGCATTCCCCTTCAAAGTGGGATCCATTGTCTGAGATAATTTCGGCTGGCAACCCATATCTGCATATGATGTTCTCTTTGATGAAGAGGGCTACTTTTTTCGAGTTAAGGACTTTGTAGGATTTAGCTTCAACCCATTTGGTGAAATAGTCTACTGCTACCAGAACAAATTCGTGGCCGTTGCTGCCTGATGGTGTGATTTTGCCTATGACATCAATTCCCCAAGTGACGAAAGGCCAAGGAGTTGTCATGCAGTAGAGATCGTGTGGAGGCAAGTGGTTGAGGTTTGAGTACCGCTGGCATTTGTCGCAGCTTCTGACGAACTGGATGCAGCCAGTTTCTATGGAGATCTAAAAATACCCCATTCTTAGTATGATTTGCATTAAAGCCCGAGCATTCATGTGGGGGCCACAGGTACCACCATGTATTTCTTTCATGAGTTCAGTAGCTTTCTGTTTGCTGATACACCGCAGGAGGGGGCCTTGATAACGCTTCTTGTACAGCATACTTCCCAAAAGAACATAGTGAGAGGCTAGTCGTTTCAGGGCTGAGAGGCTTTTCGCTTTGATTCCTTCTTTATATTCCCCGTCTTCATTTTTGAAAGAGGCTTCGCCGTTCTTCAAATACTGATAAATCTAGGTATACCAGGGATCATTGGCCGCCCGGCCTCCACTTCGATCTCAAAGCAATAAGCTGGGTTTTCTATTCTCCCGACTCTGAATGGTTTGACAGACTTTCCTTCAGGTATTTCAACGAGAGAGGCTAGTGTTGCCAGGGCATCTGCAAACCTGTTGCGATCTCTGGGAAAGTAATGAAATCTGATTTCCTTGAACTGAGTCGCTAGCTCTTCCATACAGGTGTGATATTTCTGCAGACCCGGGTCCACTATCTTCCATTTGTTAGAGACCTGGTTGATGATGAGGGCAGAGTCACCATACACTTCCAATTCTTTGATGTTTCTTTCAAGAGCGGCCTCCAATCCGTCTATGCAAGCTTCATATTCGGCAGCATTGTTGGTAACCTCGAAGTTCAATTTTATTGCTATGGGGGTATGCTCGTCGGTAGGATCGACCAGAAGCATTCCTATTCTGTTTCCCCTTTTGTTTGACGCCATGTCAAAGAAGAGCTGCCAACGATTTTCTCCTTCTAGAGCAAAGATTCCATCATCAGGGAATTGAGGTTCAGGTCCTCGGGATTCATCACTTGGGAAGTCGGCCAGCTGTTCTGCCATTATTCGCCCTTTCATGGATTTTCTCTTCACGTAAGTGATGTCATATTCAGCCACAAAGAACGACCACTTTGCCAACCTCATGGAGATGGAGGGTTTGTCAAACAAATATTTGATGGGGTCCAACTTTGAGACCAGATGTATCGGGTGAGACTGCATGTAGTGCTTCAACTTTCCCACTACCCAGACCAGGCCTGCACAAGTCTTTTCACAAGCAGAATAATTGAGTTCACTCCCTTGAAGCTTTCTTCTCACAAAGTAGATGGCATATTCAACCTTGGAATCTTTCTTCTCTTGAGCTAACGTAGCCCCAATTGATGTATCCGTGACAGTTAGATATAGCAATAGTGGCTTTTGCCGATGTGGCGGGCAAAGGATCTGGGGATTCACAAGATACGCCTTGATCTTTTCAAAAGCGAACTGGCATTCTGGAGTCCATTCCGTGTAGGCATTTTTCTTCATCAATTTAAAGATCGGCTCGCAGATTGAGGTCAGCTGATTTACAAAACGGCTTATGTACTGCAGTCTTCCCATGAAGGATTTTACTTCTGTCAGTGTCCGAGGTGGTTTCATTTCTACTATGGCCTTGATTTTCTGGGGGTCTGCTTCAATTCCCCGTTCCGTCACCATATACCCTAGCACCTTGCCCCGTCTAACGCTGAAGATGCATTTGGCCGGATTCACCTCATGCTGTGGTCTCGGAGGCGGCCGAAAAATTTTCTTAGATCAACGAAGTGTTGGCCATCTGATCCTTTGGAATGTATTATCATATCGTCCACATAGACCTCAATTTCTTTGTGTATCATGTCATGGAACAAGGCTGTAGCTGCCCTCTGGTAAGTAGCCCCGGCGTTATTCAGTCCGAACGACATAACCGTGTAGCAGTACGTTCCCCATGGGGTTGTGAAAGCTGTCTTGGCTTGGTCCTCTTCTGCCATTTTGATCTGGTTGTAGCCGGCAAAACCATCGACGAAGGATTTAACCTCATAATTGGCCGTGGTATCCACCAGCATGTCAATATTTGGTATGGGAAAATCATCCTTTGGACTAGCCTTGTTCAATTCTCTGAAGTCCACATAACATCGGATCTTCCATTGGCCTTGGTCACCGTTACTATGTTGGAAAGCCATGTCGGATATTCAATGACCCTGATAAATCCTGCTTTGAGCATATTTTCTATCTCCTCTTTCACCTGTAGAGACCATTCGGGCTTAATTCTCCCCAACTTCTGTATTACTGGCTTGACTTTCGGGTCGAGCGGTATATGGTGTTCAACTATGGAAGGGTCGAGGCCAGGCATATCCTTATAAGACCATGAACACATCCACGAATTCTCTCAGTAGCTCAATCAGAGTGTCCTTTTCAATTCCTTCGAAGAAGCTACCAATCTGCGTCTCTTTAGGCTCTTCCGCAGTTCCCAGATTCACATATGTCAAAACGTCTTCGGCAGCTTGGGCTCGATTTTCCTCTTTCTGAACAACCTCCTTAAAGATTTCTTTAATATATTGTTCATTTAATGTTTCTGCTTCTTTATCTAGTGAATCATTATTAATTGTTTTTAGGTTATTAGTTAATTTATCATCAGTTAAAGTGGCAATCAGGGGATACTCAGAAAGGTCCATCATCTCATTAAGAACAAAAGGGAATACAGCATTTGCTACAACCTCATAGTCTTCAGGCGTAAGGCCATCAGACGACTCTAGAGACTCGAACTCGAAAATAAGAGACTCATAGGACTTTACATAGGTTGACACAAGGGGACGGGGGACCAATCCAAGCTTTGTGATCATTTCTTCCTTGGTTGCGGACGGACCCGAGAGAGTTTCCCAATTCTTCAGTGGCATTGCTGTCGGCGGCATCATGACTCGGGAATCGAATTGTTTTTGTCCTCCTCTCTCAATCATTGCTACCATCTCCTTAACTGAACCAAAGTCAATCAGTCCGGCACTGACCTCCTCTCCGAATAATTGCTGCATAACAGACCATCCTGCACGTCCGAAAGGAACTCGCGGCTTTAGCTTTTGGCACCGTCACCAAACTCGCCTGGGCCTTCCTGGGCAATCGGAACCACGGCATTAAGTTTTTCGAACTGCTCTACTAAGACTGGCACGCCTTTGAATGTATACTTGCTCTCCATGGTGGTAGTAGCCCCAGGTATCTTGGGTAGATCGAGAAACATTCTACGGACCGGATTGGCTCGTTCCCCCGAACTTGCCGAGGTTATCCCGTAGTTTCAGCCATCCTCTCCGTAGGAGCGGGCTCTTTGACCGTGGCATTATCCCGCCGTGGAGCGCCTTTTACGAAGTAGTCACCGTATCAAGACTGAAAGGGAGGGATTTAGGACCGTCGACAGGGACCCCTCTTGTGACAGCTTCTCTCCTCTTCTGAGCAATTTCCTTTTCTTTCACAGTCTCCCCCGAGGTTGGCTCATATCCCAGGCCGTGGCGAGTCTTTTGTCCTTTCACCTCAATGACTTTGTGAGTCCCTTGCAGATGTTTCCCTAGACCTAGGCCAGGCAGGTAGTTCATCTTTCTCATCATCCTCAAGACTGGAGGGATTTTGTCCCGAGTGACTGTCAGATCCACATTGCAAACTTGGGCTTTAGGAGACTCGACTGTGAAACCCGTTAGCATGAGGCCGTCCTCATCATGTTTGATTTCCAGGATAGGTATTCCACCCGTATCAGTGCCTTCCAAAGTGACTAGGTCCCCATAAATGGTCGTTAGATCCCCATCTGAGATGAACTTTACACACTGATGAAGGCTCGAAGCGACCCCATTGACTTGGTGCAGCCAAGGTCTTCCCAACAGAGCGTTAAAGGTGATTGGGATATCAATGACCTGGAATTCCACGGGTATCATTTTCTTGCCAAACCATAGGTTCAAAGTAGCAACCCCAAGTACTGTACGAGATGTTGAGTCATATGCTTTAACTGTGAGGGAGGAAGGCTTCAGATCCGTAGACTTGACGCCGAGCAGACTCATGATCTTTGCTGGGAGGATGTTCATTCCGGACCCATTGTCAACTAAAACCCGAGGGAGACGCCGTTCATCTAGCTGGACCGTGATGAAGAGAGGCTCATTATGATCGGCTCCGAACTGAGGGAGATCAAGGTCTGTGAAGGTGATTATGTTCCCGTAGTGGATGTTCCCAATCAATTGCACCACGTCATCAGGGGTAGCATTGATAGGGACCAAAGCAGCGGGCTTTCTTCCAATTTTAGCTTGTGAGGATAAGATGAGGTGAGTAAGGACCACAAAGAGATGTTGGCCTGAGTCTGTTTCAACTGAGTGAGCACGGGATCCTCCTTTTCGGGTCAGGAGTTTCGGCTGTCTTGGCATAGGGGTTACGGTTCTCCCTAGGTGCTTGATCTGCTGTCTTCTTATCTGCCTTGGGATTACCCTGGTAGATCTGTCCGGATCTGGTCAACAGGTTAACTTCTCCCTCTGGCTTATCTGCTACCTCTTTACAGGATTTTTTCAATGCTGCCAGGGTCAACGGAGGAGCTTGCTTGGCAACTGGCCACTGATTCTGACTGATTCTGTTACAAGTATCTCGGAGCTTAGCAATGGTGAGGGGCTGAGCTTGGGGATATTGAGCTTTACTGGCTCCTACCTGGGCAGCCTTCCGGATTGCTTCCCAAGTTACGGGCTTCTGAACCTGGGATTGCGTTGTCGTTCCTTGGATGGCCCACAGAGCTAGGGCATCTTCCGATTCGTCTTCGTAATCATGGCTTACCTTGCCCATAGTTATCATACAGCAGGAGCTGCTACTCCCAGGGCTTGGTGGCTTTTCCTTTTCGTCTCCGGCATTATGCAGCAATCCTGGCTCCTTTTTGTAATACTCAGCGTTAGAGATGATTATGGCATTCTGTGTGGGAGGTGCATCAGGTATCATGCCAGTGTCCAGGACCTCTCTCAGAGCTAAGATGCATTCGGGAAAAGTGACCTCTTCTTTGGTAATCCTGACAAGGATTGTTGCTTTGCCTCTGGGCGGGTTTGATCTGACAATGGTTACTTTCTCATTGGGGAGGATAGGAGTCAGTCTCCCTTTTTCTAACAGATTTTCAACTATCTGCTTGGATCGGATGTTCGAGAATCCCTTCCCCAAAGTATGGTAAGCAGTGTTGAATTCCATGACATCTACATATTCAGCCCCAGGAAAATTCATGGCTTTCATGTCTTCGGTTACGTGGTCGTCCCCCGAAGTTTCTTCAATTTTCTGACTGTCGGCCTCCATCTCATCATACACCTTTTTCCTTTCGCTTTTGCAAATGGGGCAACCACAAGTGAAGGACAGACAATGCTCCTTTCCGCTGCTCGACGCAGTGGCTCGGTATATCTGAGTCCAGATGAGGAGTACCCGGGGTCCACCTTCAGGTACAGGAGCTATTAAGAAGGCGTCATGCGGGTCCATGGGTATGAAGGCAACTGGAGAGGCGTCTAGATCCATAACCCTCTTCAGTGATTCCATGCACTCGATGTGTTCGAGAGGTTCAACAGTGATCCTTACGCCGTGATGCCATCGCTCTAGGGGAGGAAGAAAGAGACCCAATGACATTTACAAATTCATCGTCTATCGGCTGCTGGAAACCCGCCTTTTCGACCAGCGCTTCAATGAAATTTCTCCATTCGCCCACTAGGTTTTTATAGGGAACATTGTGCTCCAGATTTCGATCCATATTGCTCTTCAAATGGACTCGTTGTCCTCATCCCCCGAAGTATTCGGCATCGACCACGCTGCATCTTGAGAGGAACTCCTCGTAGGGGTCCGTTTCCATTGGTATCTAATCCATATTTTCGGCGGCTCTTCGTCGTCACTAGCCGACAACCACCCATCAGGCTCGGCACCCATGAGGTCATTCCCGGCATGATTATTCCAAACCGATTCTCGATCTTGGGCCTCGCCGATTCTTCACTCGCCGTCATCATCGTCATCACTATTATCGTAATCGTCATTCCATACTACCCGAACTTCGGCTAGGAGAGAGCGCCGATCATATCTATTAGGGAGGATGGGTGCGTGCAACCACGTAAGTTGTCATAGGCCCCCAATGCCGGAAGCGGCAATCGCGACTCAGCCTTTTCCTCCCAGAACCGCGGGGAAGAGTGAGAGGGGGCGGCACGTATTTGACTCCAGGTGATATGGAAGCAATCCTCCTCCTCCGATTTTTCACCTTCACCGTCCTCAGATCGTACTCGGCTTCTCCCGAACCAATTTGCAGAAGTGTATTAATTCAAGGTGTGCTTCGGCCTCTTTACTAATAAGCCCCAACACACGTGCACCCGCCTAAAGCTTTCTTGTTCAATCCTTCTTGAGTGCTCTAGCCATCTCGTAAATGATTTTCTCATGATTTGATCTCGAATGTACCCCAGCTTTTCCAAAGGTCGCCTTTCTTTCTCTCGAGAAGTAGCGAGCTTCATATTCTCGCAAGAAACTACTAACGTGGGACCAGGGAGGATTGGTCTGTCCATCATTCTCAAGGCTGAGAGGGAATCCGAATTCAAGATTAATCATAGGTATTTGGGGATCTTCATCGGTTTCCACATTTCCCTTGGCATGTGAAGGCTCTCCGATTTCAATCATGTTCACTTGGTTATGGTTCCTTGGAAAAGGATTTTTGACTGTATTAGGCCCCTCGAAACTTCTAACTTTCCTTGCTCTATCAAACCTTGGATTGCCTTCTTCAGAGTAAAGCAATTATCTGTCAGATGTCCGTGGTATTGATGAAAAGCGCAATGCTTAGAGGTATCCAGGGGAACATTCGGATCCTTGGGCTGGAAGTTTTATAAAGGCCGCAGTAAACCTTCTCTCACCAATCCTCTAAAGATGTCGCTTAGAGACATTCCGAAGTTTTCAAGGTTTTGGAACCGAGGTTTGGGCTCAGCTGGTTTCTTGGGAACAAAAGAAGTGGCATTATTACAGTCCTGCCCCGCGTAATTGATCACCTCTTTACCCTTAGGATGGGCGGGAGCAATGTTGGAGGAAGAAGCCCTGTATCTATAGGCAGTGCAGAAACATTGCTGATTATAAGACTTTTCAAATTTAGCCCCGAGTTAACCATTGCACGTAAGTCCGGGTAGGGAAGTTGCCGAGGGAAGTTCTCAAATGCGGTTTTAGGCATGACCTGAAGATATCCAACAGTTCCTCTTCACAAGGAGGAATGGCCATCTCACTAAGTTTCAAATTCCACCGCTTGTAAAAATCTCCGATGTTCTCGTCGGGCGTTGTATCGTTGTCTGTGTCAACTCTATTTGTCTCCCATTCCGCATTAGCTTTGTATTTCTCAGAAAGCACTAGTGATCTGCTCCCATGTGGCCCCGGCCTCGGGCTTTAACCGAAAGAACCATTTCAAAGCACCGGATTTCAAAGAGAGGTCAAATAATCGGCCACCGGTTCATGCACCCTTTAGCTTTCATTGCCAAGGTGTATGTGTCCAGGTGGGTTTTTGGGCATGCAGTCCCATCAAACATGTCTAGATTAGGCATCACAAACTTGTGGGGTAAGGGCACAATAGAGTTCGGGTCCGTAGGCCGGAAGGAAGCTTTCTTAGCAGTCAATTCAGCAAGTTGTGCCTTCATTTCTTTCAGGCCGCTCCATAAACTGTGCCAAATGAGGGTCCAATGGCGAGGCAGAACGCCAAAGCCGACATTTGAGCTAGGAAGAGGATTAGCTGTTGGTGGTGCACTGTGGAAGGAATACCATATCCTGAGCATAGGTGTAAACATACCCTCGACTGTGATTGCCCCGAGGGGTAGGAGCCCGAACATGACGGTTGAGCCCGAAAGCTTGCCGTTGGTTTCCAAGGGGCAGAAGGTGGAGTGCACCCGAGGTAGCCGGGTAGCTCGGGTTTCCAGGTGAGACTCATAAGTAGGCTTAAATGCGGGCTACGGTCCCCGGTTGTTGAACCGCATGCCCGGGCCGTGGCGAGGGTGTATAACTGTGAGGGTACCGTAGTCCCGGTGATTCCGATGAGACCGAGATGGGGCTTGCTGGCCCATTGGACCTTGAGTGAGAAATGGGTTTGTGGAGCCGGCGAGGTGTTAGGGCCTGACCAACATCATTTGAGGGGAACACCCAACTGCTGCGAAAATTGCCGAATCGACCCAATCCCATTCCAAACCGTTGCCGAGGTTGCATTCCGTATTGAGAAGGTCCGGCCGACGGCTCAAACCGCGGCGGGATCCCAACTTGCCGCGGCATTCCAAGGTACCCCATCCACCATGGGAAGACATCCCGTGCCGATTTTGTCCGCCACCGAGGAACGACAACCGATTTGTCACCAAACCGCATGAGGCATTAAACTAAGGTCGAGAGCCGGGCTTCGACCCATAGATCGAGAAGCACGGGCTTCGGTAGTAGTACCATAGAGAGGCCGGGGTGGCATCCCTGGAGTAGTCAGGGCGACCAAGAGTGGGATTGGGGCCCTCCTCTTCTTCCACAGTGAACGTGCCAGCGGGATTAAGAATGGCGGCCAAACCATGGCTCCTAATAGCCTCTAAGGCTATTCATCTCGTGCTTCCCGTCGCAGCCTCATTTGTTCACCCAACCGATTCCACCGCCGTTCGTCCGAGGAGTCCCGGAGGCGGAGTGGTGTTGTCCTCATTGTTACCAGCTGATGCAGACATTCTGAAAATCGGAGTCGAAGCAAACGGTGAAGCTGACGATGCACTTGATTCTTCCCAACTGACAAGTCGATGTCCCGATACACGAAACCAAGCTTTGTGAGGAGCTGCAGGGGAAAGACACGAGGGTTTAGATATTTGGGAATGAAGGAGGGTAGGTGTTTGGGCTTTGGGCTCATGCAACATGCCATTATTTGTGTTTTATTTACTTAAAGCACGTTTTCTTAATCCTATACGGTTGTAAAAGATTGCTCTTCTTTTTCGCCGACTAGTCTAAGTCCTGGATCAGTGGATCCCATCACTACGCCACAGACCATCAACCTGTAACCTCGAACAAGGGTTCCGTAGGGCAAGCGGGTCCCACCGACCGAAAAGAAAAACGATCCTAAAGTCTGGCGGGTAATCGAGTCTTAACGCGTATTCAATGTAAATTACGGGCAAAGCTGACGTCAAAGGTCAAGATCATGTCGAGGGGCTCGACGAAAAGTCGGCATGGCCTTGACTGATAAATGTCCATAATTGATCTTGACCCGTCGTCAGTTAGGTCGTAATTAGACATGGTCTAATCGTTAATCCTTGATGACTCAGTGTCATGCCGGGAGTCGGTGCATAAGTTGTGCAAGTCAAAGTCAAAGTCAAGGCGCTAGTCAAGATCTGGTCAAAGTTCATGACGGAAAATCGGCATGACCTCGACTGATTAGGGTCTCCGAAGGATATTGACTTGGCGTGTCGACTAGGGTTTGACCGACACGGTGTATACACGGACAGGCATGACACGGACCAAACTAAAAACCAACCAGGTCTCGGACAAAGTGTGTCACGGAAAAGTGCATGGTCAATCACGAGGCTCCAAGGGATGTTTGGGTAGTCCCGTGCTCGCACCGAGAGGCGTAGTAAGGCCAAACGGGCTGCTACTGGGATTTTCCCGGGTTAAGGACGTAGTGTGCAGTGTAAGGTCAAGTGCGCGTAGTGTGCGGGCAGTCTAAATTATTTTTCTGAGTAAAATAGAAATTTTCACATGTGTCTTAAGAGCATGATGCATGCAAAAGATTTTGAAAATGATTTTTTTTTTTTGAAAATATTTTCGAAAATATTTTTGAAAGCAAGTAAGCACATAAGCACTTAAGCACATAAAATTCAAACAGTTAAGGAAACGGGTCCGACAGTCAAAATTTTAATTTTTCCGGGACGATCAAAACGATAACAACGCGAAATGGGGGAAACACACACACACAAGTGCTGGGACGGAAGTTTGACCCACAAAAGCTTTTTTTTTTTTTTTGAAATGATACCGATACGTGGCTTTGTTAGACCATAGTTTATCTCAGACTCGTGTTAGGAGGCGATAACGGGAAGCTTAATGGTTTCCACCTATATACCAAGTATCATTTTTTTATTTTTATTAAAAAAAACAAAGCTTATGGACTATCCCCAGCGGAGTCGCCACTGTGATTATCCCCGATCCGATTTGGACCCCCCAACTTGGAGTTTTCAAGTGACTAATGAACTCGGGTCAATCTAGCGGACTTTAATGTTCAAACGGAGTCGCCATGCCATTTTAGTTTAGGGCCAAAACTTTGAAAAAAAGCCCGTAAAAGAGAAAAAGGGTTCGGAGGTCACGTTACACTCCGGGAAGAACGATTAGCATGTTCACCCAGAATGTCTCGTAGACGAGTCTTCCAAACTTGAAACCATTAGTATGTGTGTGTGTGTGTGTGTTATGCAAAAGTTTGACTTAAAAGGGACTTTCAGGGAATAAAAAATTTTGACTGAACTGAACTGAACTGAAATTAATTCTGAAAAAGTGATGAATTTGTGAAGAAAACAGTCAACTGGAAATGTCTGCCAAGTGACTCTTATGTCCGCGCGGATTAGGATGACTTTCGATCCTGTCCGCGCGGATAAGGCAGTAAGGCTCTCTTTTGGCAACTTTCTAGTCTGATTCTGTAATTTCCAGAAAGTTAACTGGATTTACAGAATCAGAACTGGAGTTGCAACAGAAAATGTAAAGTAAAGGGATCTTTGAATTTTGTATCCATGCTTGTCCCCACTTTCCTTAGGCTTTGATTAGTGATCACTAAACATGATTAATAGTGATATACTAGATCAAGCCATCATGAGGGTACATTAGGACTTAGGAGCATTTCATTTGCTTGGGATGGGGGGTTTGACATATAAATAGAAGGTGTTTAAGATAAAGATTAATACATGAAAATGGAATTTAGGTTAAAAGTGTATCAACTTTAGAGTGGATCTCTAAGGTGGTCATTAGGATGACCATCTTCAAAATCTTTAAACTCCATGTATCAACTACACCTTTTGTCAACCTAGAAACCTTAGTGATCTTCATCCATGGAAATTATTCCAAGGTGGAGATCTTAGGCTTTAATAGAGTATTATCACAAGAAAATAAGATGTTGACCACTAAGATGATCACCATGGAGATTTAGCTCCAAGATGACCATGCTTAGGTCAAATGATACAAGTGCTGGTAAGAAAATGAGACATAAAGATTAACATAAATGTAATGATTTAGATCTTTGTGGAGGACCTCACCCGCACGGATAAGGGTGAGGTCCTCCATTTTGTCCGCGCGGATGAGAGAGAAGGCGTGCCTGACTTTTCAGAAAAGCAGTTTTGGCTATTTGCAATAATTCAAACTGGTCAACTTTCTTGGAGGCCACTCCTTCCAGCGAGATCCAGTCCACATTTGTTGTTCCCTTAAGGTCCTTCCTCGCTTAAAAACCCTCGAAAAGTGACCAAAATGCCCTTAAATGTTTATTCGATGTGAAAACTGTTAAATTGGGCTAAAGGAGTGTTGGTGGTTCAGATTGGGACACTTACACTAAGACAATTGACTGCATTTTCATAGGATATGCAAACAATAGTAGTGCATATCGATTTATAGTGCACAAATCAGACATTCCTGATATGAATGAAGGAATGACGATAGAATCAA
This sequence comes from Adenophora triphylla var. japonica, assembly GCA_022495995.1. Taxonomy (NCBI): domain Eukaryota; kingdom Viridiplantae; phylum Streptophyta; class Magnoliopsida; order Asterales; family Campanulaceae; genus Adenophora; species Adenophora triphylla. Next base: position 619,026 of record JAFEMH010000713.1, read on the forward strand.
AGAATGCTATATTCTTTGAAAATATCTTTCTTTCTAAGGAACGGAAAGAAATAAGTTCTAACAAGAGGAACTTATGAAACTGCGAATGGTTCTTCACAAGATAAAGAAGTAGTTGAAGAAGGACCCAGGCGCAGTAAGAGGTCAAGAGTTCAAAAATCTTTTGGTCCTGATTTTCTTTCTTTCATGTTAGAAAATGAACCTGCAATTGTTAAACAATCATTATCCAGTCCGGATGCCCCTTCCTAGAAAGAAGCTATTAATAGTGAAATAGAGTCCATTATGAACAATCATACTTAGGAGTTGGTTGATCTTCCTAAGGGATGCAAACCGTTGAGTTGCAAATGGATCCTTAAAATGAAGTATAAGGCTGATGGATCTATTGATAAGTTTAAAGCTTGATTGGTAGCCAAAGGGTTTAAACAAAAGGAGGGATATGATTTCTTCGATACATATTCCCCTGTTACGAGGATCACATCCATTCGTGTTCTCATTGCTATTCTTTGCCGCATAACCTTGAGATACATCAAATGGACGTGAAAACATATTTCTTGAATGGAGAGCTAGATGAAGAGATTTACATGGAACAACCTGAAGGGTTTGTTGCTCCTGGAAAAGAGCAAAAGGTGTGTAAACTTGTAAAGTCATTGTACAGACTAAAACAAGCACCTAAACAATGGCATGAGAAGTTTGATCGAAATGTTGTCAAATGGATTCAAGATAAATGAATGTGACAAGTGTGTCTACATTAAAGGGACATCTGAATCATTTGTAATAGTCTGTCTTTATGTAGATGACATGTTGATAATGGAAAGTACTCATGATTTGATCATGAATACTAAGACCATGTTAAAGAAAAACTTTGACATGAAGGATATGGGATTAGCTAATGTTATATTAGGAATAAAGATTTCTAGAGCATCAAAAGGAATAATCCTATCACAGTCCCATTATCTTAAAAATGTTCTTCGGAAATTTAATGCCATTGACAGTCCACCGGCTAAGACTCCAGTAAATATGAGTTTACACTTAGTCAAGAACATCGGTGAACCAGATTCTCAACTGTAATATGCTAGGATAATTGGAAGTCTAATGTACTTAACAAACTGTACACATCCAGACATCGCATATTCAGTGAGCAAACTGATTAGGTTCACAAGTAATCCCAGTAATGATCATTGGAAAGCCTTAACGAGATTTTTGAGGTATCTAAAATATACAAAGAATTGTGGGTTACTTTTTAGAAGATATCCAGCAGTATTAGAAGGATACTGTGATGCTAATGGATATCTGACACAAAAGATTCCAAGTCCACAAGTGGATATATTTTCACAATAGGTGGAGGAGAGTTGTCATGGAAATCTTCCAAACAAACTTGCATAGCTTGATCAACGATGAAATCTGAGTTTATAGCCCTAGAAAAAGCTGGAGAAGAAGTTGAGTGGCTAAAGAATTTTTTGGAAGATATTCCTTGTTGGAATAAACATGTGCCTCTTTGTACCAATGCATTGTGATAGTCAGTCAGCAATAGGAAGGGCACATAGTAGTATGTATAATGGTAAGTCTAGACATATACGTCGTAGACATAATACCATCAGACAATTGATCTCTAATGGAATTATCGATATTGATTATGTGAATTAATCTAGCGAATACGCTTACTAAAGGGATAAGCAGAGATCAAATGTTTACTGTTAAGAGGAATGGGTTTAAATGCCACATCAAAAGAAATTTCTTAGCGGACACTCTACCTTGAGAATTGGAGATCCCAACCCCTTGGTTCAAAGAGACAACTAAGTTTTGAGAGTTCAGTAGAAACACTTGGAACCTTTTCATACTCATTCCTAGAACAATCCAAGTGTATGCACCTACAGCAGTGGTGAGGTTAAGTTGAGAAAACTTTTAATGATTCCTATACATACGTGGTGGAGTAGCAAGATACTCTTTATAGGAGACCACCTATATAAGTGAGAAGTAATAAGGGCCGCTTCTAAATGAAACACTTAATTATGAATGAGATACCGTCCAGGGCCGAAATTGACAAAAACGTGAGAACAAAATGTGTTAGAGTTATTATTGTGTAAATACTATTGTATCGGTATACACTATACAGTCAAGTTGGTTCAAAGTATCGCGCTACTAAAAGTCTAGTATATCCGATAGTATCTTACTAGAGAAGATTCAAGGCCACAAGCTATCTATCCCAATGCAATAATAGTTCGTCGGGATTTCTGAATGAATCTGCATTCATGCATACATTAATTGTCATTCAGGTGGGGAATTGTTGAAAATATTGGTTTGACCAATATTTGACCGAAATTAAATGTATTTTCATTGTGTAAATGAAAAATAAATTACATATTAATAATCTACATTTGAAGTATATTAACGTGATATATTTATTTTCTAAAAACCAAATTAAGGTGAATGAGAAATTAATGCTCAAGGTATGTAATTTGAAATGAGTTTATTAAGAGTTTGTGAATATAGAATGCCATATCCCACATTGCCTAGAAACCAAAAGGTAGGAGAGTTTTTTAACTCATCCACTTAAGGAGGTAACAATCAAGTGGTATCCTCCTTACCATGAAACCTAGTGGAGCATTGGGCCAACCATGCAAGTATTGGCCCAATTATGCTAATTTTGGACTAGCCCAAAATTACTCCACAACCGCGAAGCGGCGTGAAGGGAATATTGGGCGTTTTAGGGCACACTTTTCACGTGCGCATCGTCGCTAGGATCTATTGGAGCCTTAAATTTTTGACGGAAGTTGGTTCGGTTCGTGGGATGGTTCGGTCAGATTGGGTTGGACCGGGTTCGGGTTCGATCCGCGGATTGGATCCGTACATGAATCTGGTTGGTTCATGACCCTTCGTTCAAGTGCGGGTCGGTACGGATGTACCCATTGGCACTGGTTCGGGCCGGTTTTTTTATCTGGTTCATCGATCAGGTACGATCGGACGTCCTAGATTCACCCGGATCAAATTATGCCTATTACCGAATAGGCACCTGTAACTCTTCGAAAACTATAAATAGATCCCCAGAATGTCAGTTTACATAATCCAAATCATTCAAGCAATCAAGTATTAGAGATTTCAGTTAGTTGAAAGCATATTGTTGCATTCTCCTCCTCCAAGTTCAGAAATTTCGAACATCGTTAGTTCATAGGTTTCCTAATTTGAAGTGCTTCCATCAAGATTCAAAAAGTCGTTTCATCTTACTAGAGGATTGCCGTTTCAACCATTAGCACCAGTGCGGGGCAAATTCTTCTTACGAAGATTGTGTTTTCACAAGAATCGACTTAGTCCTGTTAATTCTATTCCATTAATTTTTCCAGTTATATTTTTTCATCTCCTTCTTGTTTTTTAGATTTTTCATTTTCAAGAAATTATTTTATTTTGAAATTATTTCAATTTTCGAAACACTTTCGATAACAGATTATGAAACATAAGCGTTCAGTAATTGTTTTATTTTGTGTTTATGTTTATTAAATTGAGATATTCAAGGATTTTGAGGATTGTGGAGAAGCTGAAGGTTGATGGTGGTGGGTTGATGGTGGAGTTGGATATTGATGGTGGAGATAGATGTTGATGATGGAGATTTTTAATTGATGAAACTTATAAAATTAATTATTTAATTATTTCAGTAAAATATTTTTTTCAAGTATAAATGAAGGGGAGATAACATAATTTAAAATTAATAATTTAATTTTAATTTATAATATGAAAATAATATTTTATTAATTTTTTTTTGTACCCAATTATTATTTGTTTTGTTAAAATATCCAAATTAAATAATTAAAATATCCTCTCATATAAGTAAAAAAGAAATGTTTTTGTTCATATAGAAAGAAATATTTAAGTTTAGTATATGAATGTTTCAAAGAAAAGTTTCATTTTTTAATTCACAATTCTTTTACTAATGAAATTTTCAAAAAAAAAAAAAACCCCTTAAAAGAAAAATCAACTTTAAACTAACTGGTCTATTAAATTGTTAATTTACTAATTCGTTAATTTTATAATGGATGTTAAAAAAGTAGTCTAATTTAAATCAAAATTAAAGTATGCAGGTGAAATTTCATGTTTAGGAACTACATATTTGACATTAACTATCCCCATTTAGCACACATGACAATTTGACAATAAACTCGTTTTGTATGGTGCACTCTTGACTTGAGTATCACAATCATGTTTGGGTTATGTATCAAACCATGAGTGATATAACAAATTCATAAATATTGGTGCCATAATAAAAATTTCACAGAAATTCACGCTTAGCATTACCCCTAACCGTACGCTTATATACCCAAAGGTATAACAATAGAATTACTCTTATATATTGGTATAAAAGTATATTTTTTCACAATTTTTCACCTTTTCCTAAAATTAATAAAAAAGTCTCATATTTTATTAAACAATTCACTACTATACCTAAAGTTATAAGACTATAATTAGTCTTATACCTAGGTGTAAGAGTTTTTTTTTTTTACACAAATATTCACATTTTCTTAAAAAATAATAAAAAATTATACTCCCTCCGTCCCACCTCACTTGACACTTATTTTCATTTTGGGCCGTCCCACCTCACTTGACATTTCCCAAAATAGCCTACTTTTTATAATTTTATATTCACTCTACCCCACCACTCATTCTCTCTCTACATTTTCCACCACTCATTTTATTCAACCAACACTACTATTTATCCCACTCATTCTCTCTCTTCACTTTTTACCACGCATTTTTTTTATTTTATTCTTTTTCCTTAGTTTCCGTGCCCACCTCAAGGGTGTCAAGTGAGGTGGGACGGAGGGAGTATATTTTATTACACAATTCGATCTTATAGCTAAGGTATAAGACTATAATTACTCTTATACCTAGTTATAAAAGTAATTTTTTCTTTCACAAAGCTTCAACCCGTTCAAACCTAGGTTTTTACTCTTATACCTAGTTTTTTTTACCCGACTCTCAATATTTCCCACCGTAGTTGTCCCCTCCTCGGCCATACATAGATTGGCTCATCAGCATTGAGGTGCCTAGTCCCATCCCTACATCATAATCGGCAGTAGAGATTGATCGTCGTCATCAGTTGGTGGTGATAGGCTGTTACCGTTGCGTTTTGAAAAATTGAGGGATTAACAAGAGAAAATGAGGGATTGGCTGTAGAGAGAGAACCGGGGTGAGTGTGTTTCTGTGCGTGCAAATGCGTTTTATTTAGAGAGAGCGAGATGAGATTAAAAGGTTTTTGAGTTTATATGAAATTTTGATTTGTGCACACGGTTGCATGTGGGCTTTTGAAAATATTATGAATTTTTATAAAGAATGATTTGGGTTAACGGGGCTTTGTGTAATTATTCCAATCATGTTTAAGATTAGGGCGGACAAATTTGATTTGATACCTACCAACCTACGACCCAATTCACTAATTACTCGACCCCACTCAACCCGTTTGAGTTAGTGGGTTGAAACGGATTATCCGTCACAACCGTTAAGCATAACAGTAACAGGTTGACCCATCCCGTTTAACACGCGAAAACAAATAGTAAGAATTAATAAATTCAAGGTATCTAGGTTGATAAAATAAACCGGCAATTAATCTCAACCCACAAACTCGATCCATTTGACTTGTAGGTTGAACAGGTCAACTCGCTTTAATCCGATTACTTGTTTCAACCCCACCTGACCCAACCCAACTCAATTCTCAATTCTCAATTCAGCTCCCCATGTCTATTTGGATCACAGTAGAAATTGAATCACTCATCTTCTACATTATTTTACTTAATAAATAAATTAATTAATTAAACGTAATAAATTTCAATGCAAGGATAAAACTAAAATAAAGTTATTTTTAACGGAAAAACAGGGCTATTTTTCATCGGAGTGGGTATCTCTAACAAGGTTAGGCATTTACCAGATAAACCATTAATAATATTACTATTTGAGTTTGTTTTATACTCCCTTCATTCCAAAATATTTGTCCTATTTAACTTTTTTGTTGAACTTTGATCACAAATATATGACAATTTAATTATGTTCATGAAATTCTAAAAATTCCTATTGATTCACCATTAATAATATTATCAACAACAACTTTTAGAATTTCATGAACATGATTAATCTCTCATAAATTTGTGGTCAATGTTCAACAAAAAAGTCAAATGAGACAAACATTTTGAAACGGAGAGAGTAAAAAACTAGTTCTTTTCTTAGCGTAATGAAAATACATTTTTGTGTCACAGGCACTTAAACATACATACACTGACTTCCCTCGCTCTCCGTCTTCCCTACTAACACTTACACTGTTTTTACTAACACTGACACTCTTTTTATACTGACATTTTTTTACACTAACACTGATATTTTTTGATCTTAACATTGATAATTTTTTACACTGACACTTAATAATACATGTAATGACACTCTTTTACACTGATAATTTATTACACTAACACCGACACTTTACCCTAATACTGACACACTTTTACACTGTCACTTTTGTAAACATGCACTGATACTTTTTTAGACATGCACTGATACTTTTTTATACGTATACCGACATTTTTTTACATTAACATTGACACTTTTTTACCCTCAAAACACCACCCGTCTTATTATCATCCCGTAAGCCATTACAAAACCATTAATAATATTGCAATAGGCATAATATTGACAAAGATGGTGCAAATGCAAGACAAAAACGAGCAGTGTGTAATCACGGTAAGTAATCGCATCAATTAATACGAACTAGGTGTGCTTGGTTTAATTAATCTAGCAATATACCCATGCAATGCGATGCACGAAAAAAACATAATTTACCTTACACCAAAATTAGTACAACAATATATATAATCAAATATCAATTAAAATTAAAAAAATATAATATGAAATAGTGATATTTAACGTAAATATAGGAAAGTAAATAACATAGAAAACAACAACAGCAAATACGATTATGTAAATAATTTTCCTAACCAAAATTACTACAACAATACTCCCTCCGTCCCATCAAAACTGATACCAAATTTCTGGGCACGCGGATTAAGAAAAAGTAAAAGAGAAAAAGTGAAAGAAAATGTTGTGAGTATGAAGAATTAAATATGAGAGAGAATGAGTGGGATGAATAGTTAGGAGAGAGAATGTTGAGTGTAAAAGTGAAATAGGAGAGAGAATGAGTGGGGTAAATAGTAAAGATTCCCTTCCATTTTGGGAAGTATCAGTTTGGCAGGGACGGACCAAAAAGAAAATAAGTATCAGTTTGGGTGGGACGGAGGGAGTATATCTAATTAAATACCGATTAAAGTTAAATAATGTAATATGAGATAGTGATATTTAACGTAAATAGAGGAGAAATAATACGGAAAACAACAAAGAATACGATTATGTACACAATTTTCCTTAACCAAATAATATCTTGAATCGAAAATATTTAAGGACATTAAATACATATATATTAAACCAATCCGTATTAGTTTAGAAATAATAAACGGAAAAGGGAACCTAATTTTTTTAGACAACCCAAAATCCCAATTTTTCCATCCCCAGTAAACATCAAATTTTATTTCGTAAATTAATTTTTTTTTAATTTCTTTGTAACATATTCAAAATATTACAACTTTATCCCTATTTTGTAAACAAAGTTTATTACATCAATTAATAAAAAAATATCACCTAATAGTCTTTATCTTCATAATATATGTACAGAGTAATCTCATTTCACCCCTAAAATATTTCATATCTCTTCCCCATTTATTCAATTATACATATATAATTATTTTAATCATTTGAAAAGAAAAATATATTATGTATAAATCTAATAGTGATTTAAACAAATAAATAAATAAATATTTTTTTATTTGGAATGATTGAAACTCTATATATGTAGAGATATATATATATATATATATATATATATATATATATATATATATATATATATATATATATATATATATATATATATATATATATATATAAATCACAATTCAGAAAAATATCATTTCATTAATGTAACAACCAAATAATTAATTTTGTAAACAAAAAATTAAATATCATTTATTAGTATAGAACAATAGTAATAATAAATAAATATCATATTTGTTTACATTAACTCATCATGAACATAATTATAATATTCATTTCCAATTTAACTTATTTAATTTTGAGAAGAAAAATCAAAATCTTAAAATAACTAACAATTGTGTTAAATGAATTTTTTTTCCCCAAACAATCCACTCACTCATCAAACCCAACCCACTTCTTCATCTCCCTCTTTCAAAATATCAATTCATACTATCTTTATTTTTTAGAATATTGACATGAACTTCAAAGAAGATGATTTTTTTTTTTTGTGTCCAAATCGAATGAAAGTAATCTCTATTTTTGGAGGAATTTTTTTAATGATTTTTGGTGAAAAAAAATTAAAAAAATTATTATAACATACTCCCTCCGTCCCACGTGAATGCAAACTTATTTCTATTTTGGTTTGTCCCACGTAAATGCAAACTTCCCAAAATGGCAAAGAATATTCACTATTCCACCCACTCATTCTCTTTCCTACTTCACTTTTACACTCACAACATTCTCTCTCCTCACTATTCCTCCCACTCATTCTCTCTCCTATTTAATTTTTCATACTCACAATATTTAACTTTTTCTCTTTCTTACATCACTTTTCCTTAATTCTCACACCCAAAAAGTTAGTTTGCAATCACGTGGGACGGAGGAAGTATTTGATTTATATTCAAAAAAGAGGATTTTTTTAAATAAATATCATATTTGTTTACATTAACTCATCATGAACAAAATTATAATATTCTTTTACAATTTAACTTATTTAATTTTGAGAAGAAAAATCAAAATCCAAAAATAACTAACAATGTGTTAAATGAATTTTTTTCCCAAACACTACACTCCTTCATCAAACCCAGCCCACTTCTTCCTCTCCCTCTTTCAAATTACCTATTTATACTACATTTATTTTTTAGAATATTGACATGCACTTCAAAGAAGGAGATTTTTTTCTTTTGTATCTGAATTAAATGAAAGTAGTATCTATTTTTGGAGGAAATTTTTTAATGATTTTAGGTGGAAAAAAATTAAAAAAAAAAAAAATTTCTTATAACATATTTGATTTATATTCAAGAAAGAGGATTTTTTTTTCTGTTTCCGAATCAAATGAAATTACTCTCTATTTGTAGAGAAAAAAATTATGAATTTTGGTGTAAAAATATTTTTTAAATTAATTTATTATAAAATAATTGAGGTCAAAGAATTTGGGGGGAAAAAATTCGTAAATTTAGGCATCCAATCAAAAGCACTTGATGTTGATTTCAATGTCTAATATCTACATTTATGCCACGAACGTAAATAACTAAAATACCCTTAACATATTTTCAAATTTAACCACTTGATGTTGACGTTTTTTAGCACCAAATTACCATTTTGGCCACTTTCTTGCATTTAATATAGTATAGATTTTGTTGGAAAAAAAATTAAAAAAAAATAATTTCTTATAAAATATTTGATTTATATTCAAGAAAGAGGATTTTTTTCTGTGTTCGAATCAAATGAAATTAGTCTCTATTTGAAGAGGAAAAAAATTATGAATTTTGGTGTATTTTTTTTTAATTAATTTATTATAAAATAATTGAGGTCAAAGAATTTGGGGGAATTTTTTTTCGTAATTTAGGCATCCAGTCAAAAGCACTTGATGTTGATTTCAATGTCTAATATCTATATTTATGCCACGAACGTAAATGACTAAAATACCCTTGACAGATTTGCAAATTTAACCACTTGATGTTGACATTTTTAGCGTCAAATTTTCATTTTGACCACTTTCTTTCTTTTAATATAGTATAAATTGTTGTCAATATAAATCAGAATCAATTACTGCAATAAAGCCCAAATTGAGAAATTTGATTCGAAGAAAGATGTACCTTTAGGTTGGGAGTTGGTTCGATCAATCTGCTTTTTCGGAGGGAAAGAGGGTTAGTGTTGGCTTTTTCGGAGGGAGAGAGGGTTAGTGTTGGTTGTGTTGGTTAGATCCGTCTCTTCGAAGATGACGAGGAAGGCGTATTGACAGTAATTCTCACCAAAGGAGCTTCAATGCTCTGTCTTTTCTTTAATCTCGGAGGAGAAAGACGGGAAGTGCGGTTGTTTTAAAACCCATTTTTTTCATAGATTATGTAAAAACTGATTTTTTTCAAAATTTTGGCATTTTTTTTAAAGAAAGTATAATATTCATGTTTTAATAAGGGCATATGAATGAAAAAAAAAAAGAAGAGATAATAGTTAATTCAAGATGGTGCATTATGTACAACCTTAATATAAATTGAAAAGTAAAAAAGTAGATTTGAGAAGTGAGACAAACTTATTTAGAAAATTAAATGCACATTTTTTTTTTTTTGATTTCACTAAAGAATTTAATACTCCCTCCGTCCCACCAATTGCTTCACCATTTTCCTTGGGCACGGGAATTATGGTAATAGGAGGGAAAAAAAATGTTGTGAGTGTAATTTGAAAATAGGAGAGAGAATTAGTGGAGGGAATAATAAATTATAATGGTGTTGTGAGTATTAAAATAATGTAGGAGAGAGAATGAGTGAAGGAAATAATAATATTTTATGTCCAAAAAAGGAAAGGTGAAGTTTCTAACGGGACGCCCTTTTGGGTAATTGGTGAAGCTTTTATTGGGACGGAGGGAGTATGTCATGTGTGAAAAGAAAAAAAATTGATATTGAAAAAGAAAGAAGTGATTTCCCATTGGGGGACGAAAAACTTGGTCCTTGTAGACACTATTGTTCTGATAATGTGAATGTAGGTAAGAAAAGTGACAACACTAAAGCAGAGAGGACAATAGATCTCTTGTTAAAAGACAGACAGACCTTTTTTTATTTATCTCTTTTTACTCCAGGCTTAGGCTTGATATTGATGGTGATAGATGAGGGAGGGGCCATCAGCCATGGCATGGTATGGGCTTATGACTGACTCACCATTTTATTCACAAACAGTTACCATTTTAACAGTCAACATCTTGCATAGTGGCTTTGTCTAAATGGGGACATATAATAGGCTGCCTATGACCTCATCATCTTTCTGTCTTTTATACGGAACTGCTACATCTCGTAAAAAAGTGTTTTAACTTGATCAAAAATTTCTCAATTTTCGACCTTCCTTGATCCTTAGCTAACTTTAATACGATCCACTACTTATACACTCTCTGTCTAATAAAGGTACGAAGTCAGGTCGATCTCGAAAATTCAGGCGACCTCGACCAAACAACACGTGAGTCTACCCACGTCGTCATTTGTAACCGCGTCGTACAATCTCGGAGGCTGTTACTCCCCCATTATCTCCGTGATTTAAGTGATTCGAAAACATCCCTAAACAACAGTATATATACGAGACTACTACCAACGTAAAAAGGGAATGTCACTGGAACTATTTTTAGATTAAACAAGTTCAATACAATTTATTAGCATATAACTCTATATCTCATCATCACGCCGGAGGATAATAGTCGGAGGGGAGACCTTTTTCTGTCGTTGTTGCCTTCTGCCCCGTATCAAACCTACATCAGACCCTAGTGAGGGGAGGAACATCACTCAACTTCTCTACCAAGGTTTGTACCTCATCGGTACTCCTGGTAGGAGGAGCTTGGGCGGAAGGAAAGCTGGAGGCTGAACCCGGTGTCCTAGATGGGCTTTCATGTTCAGAAACTACTTCGACCCGAGACCTTTTTATAGTCCAGTTAAGAGGAGCTTGGGAAAAAGGAAAGCTGGTGGCAGTACATTTCTTATATACGCACTCCGGAATAGTCATAAACCCTAGACAGTAAGGAATTCCCGAAATAAGAATTTTGACCCAAATTTCAACCTTGTACCTGGCCGTGTCAAAGAATCAAGCATGCACGACCGTGTTATTTTTCTTTTTCACGGCCGAGTCACCAAGATTGCACAACCGTGTTGGCGGCACGACCATTACACACTTGTCGTGTTAACCCATTTTTTGTTTCTATTTTTAATCATTAATCAGTCTAGTACGTTGGTTGGACTCTATCCCAACATATACATACAATAGTGAGAAATTAAAGATCCAAATAGGTATGTGGATAAACCACTAAACCCTTGAATTCACTAAATAAGCTAGGGGGTTCTGAATGCAATAGTGAGTGGAGAGAAAGATGAACAACTTAATTAGCTTAGCTTAGCTTAGCAGAAGAAGGCAAACTGAAGAAAGAGAAAATATGAACAAGACAATTCAAGCTCTTAGCTCTCTCTCCGTATGATGCATCTTCTCAACTGTGTACTTCCTCCCACCTCTATTCAAATTTGCGAAACTACATTATGTCCAACGGAACAATCCCCCATCTAATAGAAACAATACTTCCTCCGTCCCAAATGGGTTAATGAATTAACTGTTCAAAAACATTTTTCATAATTTAATCAGATAAAAAATTAATCAAAAAATTAGTCAGACAAGTACTGTTTTATTCGTAATTCTTTAACTTTACGAAGACAAAATTGTTCAAAATATTATTCATTACAGTAAAAGGAAAATTTTAAATTAGAACATAAAGAAAAGTATAAACTTGAGACAAAAAAGAAAAGTATAAACTTGAGACGTAGAAAGTACTCCTTCCGTCCCTCTACAACCTTCTAAAACCTTCTAAGTTACTGTTTGCAAAAAAATAAAGAGAAAGTATAGTGTAATAATATGTGTTGTTAATATAAAAAGTGAGATATGAGATAAAAAGTGAGATAGGAAATAATAATTAAATTGTTGTTGTAAGTATGGCACGTGGGTCTCATTAGTATAAAAGTAATAAAATATTTTTATTTTATAAAGTGTGTAGTTTATAATGAGATACCAAATAATAAAATTATGTAGTTTGTAACAGAAAGGAGGGAGTATTATTTTAGTAGTGCAAATATTTTCTTAAAGAAGAGGTTTTAGTGCAATGTGAAGTTCTGCACGTTACACTGTAGAACTATTGCTCAAAAGTCAAAAATAAAATTTCATGCAAAAAAACATCATAATAAGTTGATAATGACCAATCATTCTTGTAACAGACTTCTATAATTTTCTAATCATATCTCTCTCTCTAAATGAATTTTAATCTTTTAATTCCAGGACTTTTTTAGCATGTTTGTTTTAAATGACTTAGCAGAAAATTATTATGCATAAATATATTTAGCATCAATTTTATTTTTTTATTACTTCCTCCGTCCCGGTTTAAGATTTTTATTTTGATTTGACACGGGAATTAAGAAAAAGTAAATGTTTTAAGTATGAAAAGTAAAGTAAGAGAGAGAAAGTGGGTAGAGAGTTTTTGTTTTGAAAATGACAAGTGTGTCTCATTGTCTGTTTTAGTTATTAAAACAAATAAGAACCTTAAAATAAATGGGACGGATAAAAAAAGAAAGTAAAAACATTCAACCGAAATGGGGGGAGTATTTTTGTTTTGTAAGTATACATTTATAGTATATGATAATATTAAATGTAAATTTTATTTGTGGAAAAATAAATAGAAAATTAATTATGAAGAAAAATACTCAAGATGAACACTGAATTAAGGACGACTTGAGTACAATTTAGAATACAAAGTATTATGATTAATTATAAGTATTTTAACATTCACCACGACTTCATCCTCTCAACTTTTTGGTTAGAATTTAGTACCCATGTCTTTAAATACATATACATGTTCAATTTTTATGTCTTAATTATAAAAAGGGTTATTCATCTTGAAATAAAGATACTGATACTTACCCATTCATTTCATGAAATTATCATATTTTCCATTTTGATTTATCTCAAAATATTATCACATTCTTAAATAAGAAAACAATTTTGATATAAGTTTACAATTAAACAATCAATAAATAAAAAAAGAAAAAAAAATGTAAACCATTCCCAACTCTTTAAAAAGTACAACAAGTCAACTGATATATTTATTTGGGATAGAGAAAATATTTATTTATTTTCACTCATGCACTTGTAACCATTCCCAACTCCTCTCCACCACTTACCTATTTATACCATATTTCAGTTTCCATAGAAAGCACAACCCAATCAAACAATCAAGAGTTAGAAAATAATAATGTCACCATCAAGTAGGTGGAGTCCAACACCAGAACAACTCATGATGTTGGAGGAAACCTATAGAGGAGGGATAAAGACACCCAATGCTACACAAATCCAGAAAATCACTGCCCAACTCTCTTTCTATGGCAAGATTGAAGGCAAAAATGTGTTCTATTGGTTTCAGAATCACAAAGCTAGAGACAGGCAGAAACTTAGAAGGAATTTACTACTCACTCAACAATTAATCCACCAACAACGACAACTACTATATCATCCTCCCAACTATCATCACCATTTTCTTCATCATGTCCCTTCTTCTCAGGCACTGCGTCGCCATAGCCTGCAGGTAAGTCTCACCTGTGATGATACTCGAACTTTTTGGTTTAGCCTGTCGTATCCATATCGGATACTTATATTTAACTAGCGTACGTTGACACAAGTACGGCGGGGTGAAACAAAGAGTACGAGCATCGTAAGGTCTTATAGTAATATGTTACACTTTTTCTAATGAAAATGCTACGTTACATTAGGGTATTTACTACTCCAACATAGTGATTTCATTAGAAAATACTCCCTCCGTCCTATAGAACATTACCCCTTTTGCTATTTTGGGCGTCCCTCTTTAAAGTCCCACTTTCCTAAAAAGGAAACCTTAAATCACTATTCTCTCCACTCATTCTCTCTCCTACATTATTTTAATACTCACAACATCATTATAATTTACTATTCTCTCCACTCATTCTCTCTCCTCCCACTCACAACACCTACTTTAATAACATTATTCCTTATTTTCCGTTCTCAATAGTAAACGTGTAATGTTCTATGGGACGGAGGGAGTATACTTTTAAAAAAATAACTGGGTTTTTTATTTTATTAGTAATAGATAAAATGTCACTTAGTCTATATCAGTTAACCTATAAATATAAATAGGTTAGCACATGTCCTTAATAAGATTCGAACTCTCTACCTCCATTATGAAAGCTAATACCGGATACCATAAGAACTATAGCTCTTTGGTTCATTAGAAAATATACAATGGTCTTGGATATGTTCATATCTGAACAAATATAATTAAGATATGAACAGATTCAAGACCATTATTTCTTGAAATCTAGATCAAGCATAACATTAAGAGTTTCACATGCATACATTTAGTTCCCACCTTATATAGATTGATATTTCATTTTGATATGAAATTACAATTAATATTGTTCCTGTTGCACCATGTGGTGGTTAATTAGGTTGGTGGACGACGAATTAACGTTGAAGATACATCAACAAGAGGTAAGAACTGCAAATGGAAGGGTGATATTTTTGAGAAGAGCAAGATTCAAAATGATTCCTCGTCGTTGACGATCAACAAAACACAGAACGATGATTGGAAGATGATTATGATGGATGTGTGTGAATCTCCAGCTCCGCGTCTTCCTCTTCGGGATAGGCCTCTTAAAACATTGCAACTCTTTCCAATCACATCCACCTGTCCATCTCCTTCTCCTCCTCCTCCTCCTCCTGCAAGCCCTATTAGCTCTGTCTTTCATTTAGATCTCTAGTTAGGGTTTGAAAAGTGGGTTAATTTAATAATTTTCTTTATTATTATGACAATAACAATTAGATCTTGGCTGTGTTTGAAAAGATCTGCATTGCATGTCTAATAGGTATTGATCACTAGCATTGCTACAAGATAGGTAGGGGTTGTAAAAAGTAATTGCTGTTTCAAGTTTGGATGCTTGCATGAACTATTGGAAATGTTGAAATTCAGAATTTACCATTTTCTGTTATTTATTTTTTCTTAAAGGTTGATGTGCACAAATAAAATGATATCCAAGTGTCAAGCCGCATACAATTAAAATGGATGACTCAGTAATAAAGTGATGGCCCACGGAATAATCTGTGATGGACCGAGCACAATACTTCACTACGAGCCAAGGGGGCCCAACGGGTCCACCAAAGGACCAACTACAAAGAATCATATCAAGATCGGGGTAAGGGCCCGTCCAACAACGGATGTCGGTCGTCGCCACTGAGCGACCAAGCCCATCCAAACGACGAGTCAATACACCTTTGAGCAAAGGTTTGGACCTTAGCCCGTCGATACGCCAGGAAGAGGCCGTCGCCAATGAGAGGCCGTCGCCAATGAGAGGCCGTCGCCAATGAGCCACGACCCACCTAACGACGAGCCTTCCAGTCGCGCCAAACTTATCTCCTCCGACAGTGAGCGTCATCATTGAACGACCTCCTCTCAATGCCGCACGCTCGTCGAATCATCTCTCAAGGAGACGGTCTAATTGGGCGTACAGCTCCAAGTCGTCTCTTCCATTAAGCTTCTTCAGTAAGCTTGATTAGTTAGCTGATTTGGGATAATGTCAGACCTACCATAGCGCCTTGTTACACGTGCAATCATGTAACCAGTAATAACAACAAAGGGCGTGCAGGTGTGATGATGTGTCGCCATTTCGCGGGAAAAAATTCGATTTTTCGCGTTTCTTTGAAAAAAACCAAATAAAACCCGGGAAAAAGAACGGAGTCGCCATGCCATTTTTGTTTTAAGGGCCAAAACTTTGAAAAATGCCCGGGATCAGAAATTTGGGTTCGGAGGTCATGTTACACGCCGGGAAGGACGTTAGTGTGCACCCGGAATGCCTCGTAAAACGAGTCTTCCAAGCTGAAAATTATTTTTGTGTGTGTGTGTGTGTGTGTTTTGGCCAAAATAATTTGAAACTCAGAAAAGTAAAAATTGGGATATCTTTTTAAGACTTTAAACTGATCCCATGATTTTTTGGAAGATTTTTGGATTGAGATTTGGTACTCAAAAGACCTTTTGAAGTTGAGAGCCACTTCTGCCAGAATGAAAAAGGCAGTGGACCTTTGATTTTGAAATGGATTCAAGGGTCTTAAAACTTCATAATCTGGATAAACTCAGAGAATGAAAGTTGTTCCAGACACCTTAAATAAGATTTGTGAGAAGGAATTTTCCATTTTGGAGAAGATTTGAGGGGTCAAAACCTTCTGGAAACCTCAGATATGAGATCTGGATTCCCAGAAGCTGATGAACTGGCCTCTGAAAGAAAATTTGAAAATAGGAGTTTTACTCACCCAAAAAATAAAGTAAAAATATGTATGGAAAGATCTGGATGTTGGCTACAAAAAGTGTTTTGTAGTCGACACCAAATTCCACATTTATATGTGTCCAAAAAATTAGACCATGGACTGAGGTCTGAGAAAATTGCTACTGGACAGCAACTTCCCATGAAAGAAAATATGATTTTAAAGGGGGTTTTGCATCCATGCTTGTCCCCATTTCCCTAGGTTTTGGTTAGTGATCACTTGACATTTTAGTGGTGAGTCAACTATACCAAACCATCCTTGGGGTACATTAGGACTAAGCACTTCATTTGCTTGGGAAGGGGATTTTTATCCTTTGAAAATGAGATTTGATGCTTGAAAATGTTTTTTAGGGTTTTGAAAATGTGTTTTCTTTGCAAGAAAGTAAGAGAACTTGAAAATAATGTTGATCCTTGTAGAAGATCATCCATGGAGATGAACTTCCATGGTGATCTTCTTGGATCTAAGACAAGAAGATGAATGAACTACATTTTGTAGTTTGAAGATGCATGCATGGATGAGAGATTTAGGGTAAGAAGAGGGAGGTTATACCTATCTTCCTTGAGTTTGTGTTTGAATAGGTTCAAGGCTTGAATGTGTTTAGGGTTTGAATTTGAGAGTGAGTGTGAGTTGGGAAAGATTCAAGAGAAAATGGTGACAATTCAAGTGAATTCTCACTGTTTTCTCTCTATATTTCGCCAGAGGTTCAGTGCAAATTGTGTTGTGGCTCCTTTTTTTTGTGACTGGAGGGCTCAATTTATAGCCCTCCTTAAATGACAAAGGTATCCGCGCGGACAAGGTTGGTAGCGTGCACTGTTCATTAAATGCAGCTCCAGGCTTTGGACAGGAAGAATAATCTTTTGAAAATTCAAATTAAACAGCCAGTTTATGTTCCAGCCACTTCTATTTTTGGTTTTTCTTATTTCTTTTGCTTTTTTGATTCCTTTCCTTGGTTTATCTTTTTTTGGTAATCCCTATTTTGCCCTCACTTTGTTAGAAAAGTTAGGAATGTTAGGAATTGTTAGAAATGTTATAACTTTCGTTAATTTTCTAACGAAAATTCTAACAAGCTCAAATTGGAGCACTTACAGTAGCCCCTCGGCGACGACGCTTTCGAAGGAAGCGGGGTCGTCGATAAGAGTAAGGCTCCATATTTGGCAGGATGATCGAGTGATCGGGTGGCTGAACCTATTCAATAGGCTACCTACGTATCCCGAATGGGAATCAAGCCAGTCGTAGTTCGGGTCTTTGACCCTGGAGATGATGGCGTTTTAGGTGCCTCGAACCTGATGAGCGAGTTACGCGGTCGGTTCTTTGGAGAGAAACTCTGCTGGGGGTAAGAGATGACCATTTTCGGTCTGATGGCTATCCGCTCTGCTGGGGATAGGAATGACCATTTTTGGTCTGATGGCTATCCGCTCTGCTGGGGATGATTGTGATTTATCGCTTTCCTAGTGATAGCGTCTTAGGTGCCTCGAACCTTGGAGATGATGGCTTTTTAGGTGCCTCGGACCTTGGAGATGGCGTTTTAGGTGCCTCGGACCTTGATGATGGCGTTTTAGGTGCCTCGAACCTTGGAGATGGCGTTTTAGGTGCCTCGGACCTTGGAGATGATGGCTTTTTAGGTGCCTCGGACCTTGATTGTGAAATGGCCTTTCGATGGACTTTGTCTGCTGCCGAAGGAGAGGGTGACCGTTTTGGTCGAGGGGCTGGACCTAAAGATAGGCTACCTACGTATCCCTAGCGGGGAATCAAGCCCTTTCATAGTTCGAGATCTACTCGAGATTCCGTTGGCTTTTGGGATTCTGTTAACTTTGCTGGGGATTTTGTTAGCCTTTGCTGGGGAAACATCAGACGTATTCGTCGGGGAAATCGGTCTTACGTTTTACTGTCGTTGATGATTTTGATGAAAGATACGGGATCTCGTTATCTTTCTTGGGGAGATCGGACTTACGTTTGACTGCCGTTGGATGATTTTGATGAAAGATACGGGATCTCGTTATCTTTCTCGGGGAGATCGGTCTTACGTTTGACTGCCGTTGATGATTTTGATGAAAGATACGGGATCTCGTTATCTTTATCGGGGAGATCGGACTTACGTTTGACTGCCGTTTGATGATTTTGATGAAAGATACGGGATCTCGTTATCGGTCTTACGTTTGACTGCCGGGGGATGATTTTGATGAAAGATACGGGATCTCGTTATCTTTCTCGGGGAAATCGGTCTTACGTTTGACTGCCGTTTGATGATTTTGATGAAAGATACGGGATCTCGTTATCTTTCTCGGGGAGATCGGTCTTACGTTTGGCTAGCAGGGAATGATTTTGATGAAAGATACGGGATCTCGTTATCTTTCTCGGGAAATCGGTCTTACGTTTGGCTAGTTGGATGATTTTGATGAAAGATACGGGATCTCGTTATCTTTCTCGGGGAAATCGGTCTTACGTTTGACTGCCGGGGGATGATTTTGATGAAAGATACGGGATTCCGTTATCTTTCTCGGAGAGATCGGTCTTACGTTTAACTGCCGTTTGATGATTTTGATGAAAGATACAGGATCTCGTTATCTTTTTCGGGGAAATTGGTCTTACGTTTGACTGCTGAATGATTTTGATGAAAGATACGGGATCTAGTTATCTTTCTCGGGAAATCGGTCTTACGTTTGGCTAGTTTGATGATTTTGATGAAAGATACGTGATCTCGTTATCTTTCTCGGGAAATCGGTCTTACGTTTGGCTCGCCGTTTGATGATTTTGATGAAAGATACGGGATCTCGTTATCTTTCTTGGGGAGATCGGACTTACGTTTGGCTAGTTGGATGATTTTGATGAAAGATACGGGATCTCGTTATCTTTCTCGGGGAAATCAGTCTTACGTTTGGCCGTTGATGATTTTGATGAAAGATACGGGATCTCGTTATCTTTATCGGGAGATCGGACTTACGTTTGGCTGCCGTTTGATGATTTTGATGAAAGATACGGGATCTCGTTATCGGTCTTACGTTTGACTGCCGGGGGATGATTTTGATGAAAGATACGGGATTCCGTTATCTTTCTCGGAGAAGATCGGTCTTACGTTTGGCTAGTTGGATGATTTTGATGAAAGATACGGGATTAGTTATCTTTCTCGGGGAGATCGATCTTACGTTTATTTGCTTAGGGGAATGATTTTGATGAAAGATACGGGATCTCGTTATCTTTCTCGGGAAATCGGTCTTACGTTTGGCTTTGCCGTTTGATGATTTTGATGAAAGATATGGGATCTCGTTATCTTTCTCGGGAAATCGGTCTTACGTTTGGCTAGTTTGATGATTTTGATGAAAGATACGGGATCTCGTTATCTTTCTCGGGAGATCGGTCTTACGTTTTCTGCTTAGTTGGATGATTTTGATGAAAGATACGGGATCTCGTTATCTTTCTCGGGAAATCGGTCTTACGTTTGGCTAGTTTGATGATTTTGATGAAAGATACGGGATCTCGTTATCTTTCTCGGGAAATCGGTCTTACGTTTGGCTAGTTTGATGATTTTGATGAAAGATACGGGATCTCGTTATCTTTCTCGGGAAATCGGTCTTACGTTTGACTCGCCGTTTGATGATTTTGATGAAAGATACGGGATCTCGTTATCTTTCTCGGGGAGATCGGTCTTACGTTTGGTGTCGGGAAGATTTTGATGAAAGATACGGGATCTCGTTATCTTTCTCGGGAAATCGGTCTTACGTTTGGCTAGTTGGATGATTTTGATGAAAGATACGGGATCTCGTTATCTTTCTCGGGAAATCGGTCTTACGTTTGACTAGCTTAGGGGATGATTTTGATGAAAGATACGGGATTCCGTTATCTTTCTCGGAGAGATCGGTCTTACGTTTGACTGCCGTTTGATGATTTTGATGAAAGATACAGGATCTCGTTATCTTTTTCGGGGAAATTGGTCTTACGTTTGACTGCGGGGGAATGATTTTGATGAAAGAAACGGGATTCCGTTATCTTTCTCGGGGAAATCGGTCTTACGTTTGACTGCCGTTTGATGATTTTGATGAAAGATACGGGATCTCGTTATCTTTCTCGGGGAAATCGGTCTTACGTTTGACTGCCGTTTGATGATTTTGATGAAAGATACGGGATCTCGTTATCTTTCTTGGGGAGATCGGACTTACGTTTGACTGCCGTTGGATGATTTTGATGAAAGATACGGGATCTCGTTATCTTTCTCGGGGAGATCGGTCTTACGTTTGACTGCCGTTGATGATTTTGATGAAAGATACGGGATCTCGTTATCTTTATCGGGGAGATCGGACTTACGTTTGACTGCCGTTTGATGATTTTGATGAAAGATACGGGATCTCGTTATCGGTCTTACGTTTGACTGCCGGGGGATGATTTTGATGAAAGATACGGGATTCCGTTATCTTTCTCGGAGAGATCGGTCTTACGTTTGACTGCCGTTGGATGATTTTGATGAAAGATACGGGATTCCGTTATCTTTCTCGGGGAGATCGGTCTTACGTTTGACTGCCGGGGAATGATTTTGATGAAAGATACGGGATCTCGTTATCTTTCTCGGGGAAATCGGTCTTACGTTTGACTGCCGTTTGATGATTTTGATGAAAGATATGGGATCTCGTTATCTTTCTCGGGGAAATCGGTCTTACGTTTGACTGCCGTTTGATGATTTTGATGAAAGATACGGGATCTCGTTATCTTTCTCGGGGAGATCGGTCTTACGTTTGGCTAGTTTGATGATTTTGATGAAAGATACGGGATCTCGTTATCTTTCTCGGGGAAATCGGTCTTACGTTTGACTGCCGTTTGATGATTTTGATGAAAGATACGGGATCTCGTTATCTTTCTCGGGGAAATCGGTCTTACGTTTGATCGCCGTTTGATGATTTTGATGAAAGATACGGGATCTCGTTATCTTTCTCGGGAAATCGGTCTTACGTTTGGCCGTTTGATGATTTTGATGAAAGATACGGGATCTCGTTATCTTTCTCGGGAGATCGGTCTTACGTTTGACTACGCCGGGAAGATTTTGATGAAAGATACGGGATCTCGTTATCTTTCTCGGGAAATCGGTCTTACGTTTGGCTAGTTGGATGATTTTGATGAAAGATACGGGATCTCGTTATCTTTCTCGGGGAAATCGGTCTTACGTTTGACTGCCGGGGGATGATTTTGATGAAAGATACGGGATTCCGTTATCTTTCTCGGAGAGATCGGTCTTACGTTTGACTGCCGTTTGATGATTTTGATGAAAGATACAGGATCTCGTTATCTTTCTCGGGGAAATCGGTCTTACGTTTGACTGCGGGGGAATGATTTTGATGAAAGAAACGGGATTCCGTTATCTTTCTCGGGGAAATCGGTCTTACGTTTGACTGCCGTTTGATGATTTTGATGAAAGATACGGGATCTCGTTATCTTTCTCGGGGAAATCGGTCTTACGTTTGACTGCCGTTTGATGATTTCCTTGAAAGGGGGTTGACTTTGTCAAGTTGGGGACTGAACTGCAGAGTTCCAGATTTTTAAAGGGCAAAAGGGTCATTTTGACCCTGACAATCCTATCCGCGCGGAGAGGACTTGAAAGTCAGGGGGTATTAATGAGGGCCAACGCCCTTCCTCTTCCCCATTCAGTTTTTTCAGAATTACGAGAGCAGAGGGAGAGAAACCAGCAATTCCGCCATTGTTGCTCAAAAAACTTGAAAATTCTTCCGTTTTTCTTCGATTTTTAAGCAATGGAACACGGGGAAGGTGCTTTTCAAGGCCAAGGACGTGGCCCGGTAGCGGAGAGACGATTGGAGCTCGTCCGGATGAGGAGGCACTATACCCTTTCGCAATCGATTGCGGAGGAGCCCTACCCCGATGCTTGGCAACATTGGGCTTCTGATCCGAGTCTCCGAACGGTATACTTCGAATCTTTTCATTCCCTTTGTTGATTTCTTGCTTGAGATTGAATTTTGGGTGATTTTTGAATTTTTTTTTTTTTTGAAAATTCGAACGATTGATGTTCTTGGCTTTGAATCTTGATCTTGATGCTTTGCATGTTGTAATGAGTATATGAGTAACCTAAAATGTGCATTTTGCTTGGGAAAAAGAATTGGCATTTTCGCCATTTTTTTTTTTGGTATCTTTTTTTTTTTGAAATTTGAATATTGATTTTTGACGATATGCATGTTGCAATGAATTTGTTGGTGTTCCAAAATGTGCATTTTTCTTGAGAAAAGAATTGGCATTTTGCCAACATGGGATGTATGATTTTTGATTTTTTTTTTTTTTGAAAAGTGGGACGGATTTTTCCTCCCGTTGATTGAATGCATGTTATGTATGCATGTTATTTTATGAAAATGGGACGGAGTTTTTACTTCCGTAAGATGTAGGATTTTTTTTTTTTGAGATGATGAATGATATGCGTGCATGCATAGGAACTTTTTTTTTTTTGAAAATGGGACGGAGTTTTTACTTCCGTAGGAATGCATTTTTTTTGATGAATGCATTGGGATTTGCTGAAAGCTGTTCTTTTTTTTTTTGTGCGAGAAAAATGGGGTTATGCTCATTGTATGCTGTTATGCTATCGAATTTTCTTTGAAATTTCATGATGCATATGTATGCTTTGCTTTCTTTTTTTTTGTGCAAATGCAAATGCAATTTTTTTTTTACATTTTCTCTTTTTTTTTTGTTTTATTGCAGGGTGGAAACAACTACGTTACGGAGCAGCTGAACAAGATGAAGACTCGAGGATCGGTGGAGTCTGTGGTTGACTTGTGGGACCGGCTTCCGAATGCGGGCCGAGGAGCTTTGCCGAGTCCGAGACAGATTGTTGTTGAGACCGGGCTTTGGGAGTTTGTTGAGTGCTTGAGGGGACTGGTCAAGTTCCCTAAGAGCAAGGGCTTGATGTTTGCTTTAGCGCAAAGACGGTGGGATGCGACCCACACGTTTCACTTCTTCGGGGCGAGGCTACGGTTACGCCTTCCGACTATCTTTGCGATCACGGGTTTGTCCTTCAATGGACGCGGCATTGAGTGGCGGGACGGCTATAGTGATGCGGATCTGCGGCTCTTACGGGATTTTCCCTATTCCCAAAAAGGGGATGGGGATGGAGTATGCGGTGGTCTATGGGAAGATCGTGGAGACCATTGTGAGCTATGATTTGCCGGGAGGAGAGGATAGGCGCCGATCGATTGCCGGGGCCTTCTTGTGGTTTGCTTTTTCGAGCACCCTCTTTGGGCATGCTTTGAGGGGACGGCAGCCTTTGCCTTGCCGAGGTCCTTGGAGGACATGGAGATGGCTGGAGATGTCTCTGGGGAGAAGCGGGCCGACGAGCTTTACTTTGCTCTCGATAGGTACGGCGGAAAGGCTGTGAGCTCCTTATCTTGCTTTGAGTTTGCCCCTGGAGGTATAAGCTCTCTCTTTGCTTTCCCTTTCTTCTTGAGCACACACTTTTCTTTTCAGACCTTTGGATTGATTGGATTTTTACCTTTCGCAGTATGGGCGTTGGAGTTTTTCCACGTCACGATGTGGCGGCAGCCGGCGGAGTACGTCGGGCGTATCCGGCCATGCATTCTTGGTCCAAGCATGCCCGGGAGAAGATAAGCTCCGGGCGTACGACTCTCGTGTACGCGTATTGCCTTCCTTTAACGGAGGCCGAGACGGACGAGAGGATGATATTTTTATCCTTGGGATCGTTTCGAGGTGGCGCACTGAAGGGCGCCGAGATTTGGACTGTGCGGCGGAGGATTACGAGAGGTCCGACTGCGATGCCTATTATGCGGGAGAGAGGGTGACGCGCCGGCATGGCGTGGGTCGCCTTTGAGGACACCGGTGGAGCCTCCCGCCGATATGATGCACCCGAGTGACAGATCTGTGACTGGGATGATTACGTGGCCGGCCAAGACTTCTCGGCATTTGTAGCGATTGAGCCATACCCCGTATTTGTTTTGAGGAGGCCGAGGATGCCCTGTGTTACTGGATAGAGAGGGGCTTGGGATCCCGTGGTACCCTCGGACGGATTTTTCATATATCCGGGATGGGGTCCGATTGAGGGTGCAGATCCCTCGGCTGAGCGGCTTCCACGAGCTTTCCGGCCTCGTCAGGAGTATGAAGGTATGGCTTCTCTTTCTTTTTTTTTTTTTTACTTTTGTCTTTTCTTTTCTTTCTGTCATCATTTCTCGCTTCAAGCTTTACGACGCTTTCGCTTTTGTGCAGTTTTCGGAGGTGGTCGTCGAGAAGCTAACGAAGCAAGTGATCGGAGCTAAGAGATTCATCAGGAGGATGGTCGCTTGCGGGGCTCCTCAGGCTAGAGCGAGGCGACCACGGCCGGCGCCTGTTAGGCGGGAGGCTTCTCCTATTCGCTCAGAGACCTCTTCCGAGACTCCTCTGTCTCCTCTCTCATTGATCCCCGCGCGGTGCCGCTTGAACACGTCATTCTCGGGGATCCACACGGGCGAGGACACGTGCGCGGCATGGTGGGTCGTCTTCGTACGTCCAGGAGTCTGACGCCTTCACCTTCGGATATGATTTTTTCGCAGATCTTGGCTTGCCTTATCAGAGCGTGCCGGTTGGTCCTGACGAGCCTCTTTCTGGAGACGAGGATGATTCTGAGCCCGAGATTTTCAGGGCTCCTGAGGAGGCGGGCCCGAGTCGCAAGAGGGACCGGGGACAGACGTCGGGCGCTAGGGATTCTGATTGATTACCCCCCCTCCCCCTGATTTTCTGAGATTTTGAGATTGAGATTTGAGACTGGGATTGAGATTTGTACAGCTTATGCACACATTTTTTTTTTGCTCTTTTCTCTTTTTTTTGGATGTAATAATTTAGGATTATTGATGTTTGTTTGTTTTTTTTTTTTATGCACACTCTTTTTCTTTTTTCTTTTTTTTTGAATGTAATAATTTAGGATTTTATTTTATGAATGCAATGCGGTATGAATGCAATGTTGCATGAGCCTTGTTTTTTTTTTGGCAAGGGTGTTAGTGTTTGGTATATGGACTGGTTTGGGGAGGTTTTTGCACAGGTTTCGAGCAACCGGGACGGAATATTCCTCTTTTGGTGTAGCAGGCTTGACATGTTGCAGATTTTTCGATGAATGACAATCATGTCCGTGCGGAGGAGTCCTGCATCTGACATTGTCCTTCAATTTTGCTTCAGATCTGGTCTCACTTTATTTCAAATTCAAATATCCTCTTCAACCTCCAGTCCAAACAGCCATTTTCGGGGAGAAAGAGAGAAAACCCATGGAAAACCTTAGAAAAGCTCCATCAAAATTGTCCCAAGAATCCCAAATGTCATTCTTCAACAAGTTCAAGGATTGGTCCCGGGAGATCATGCATGAGAGGAGGTCCTTCTTTGAAGAAAGGTACAAGGTGAAGTGCTTATGGTCTCTCAAGGAATTGATTCCGGATTATGGTCTTTTGAGGGCTTCTTCCTCATTTTGGGATACTAGGAGGCATGTCTTTTGCCTTTCCTTCAACGAGATTGTTCCGACTGTCGAAGAATTTAGGGCCTTGCTTGGTGGTCCGGAGGTGGAAGAGATAGCGGTTCCTTTGCCCGGAGGGGCTTCTTTCGTTGACAGATTGTGCAACCTCCTTCATCTTTCCCCGGAGGAAGCGCAAGGTATGATCTGTGGTCCCGATCATTTTGATATTTCCGGTCTCTCTGATAGATTTAGGGGCTTAGGATTGCTTGACGATGCCTATTGGGATGCCTTTGCACTTTGCATGTTTGGGACCCTGTTCATGGTTTATTCTTTCGGGATCTGTCATCGATCTCTGCTGGATGTAGTCGTTCATTGTCGCTTGGGCAGAGATGTTGTACCTTTGATCTTGGGGGAGACTTTCCATGCTCTCGATAGGGCGCTACGGAGACGGTATATGCACGGGGGCAGCCCGTTCCTCTTGACTCTATGGGCGATGGAGCGCTTGGGGATTCTTCGGGAGACTCCACGATATGATCAAGCCTTGAACATTCGCCGGGAGAGGGGTTCTTTGTAGATTTTGATGATCGGGGCTCATGGGAGCGTTGGATGGCTGGTCGCCGGACGAGAAGATATCGAGATGGTCGAGTGCCTTGTTGGCGGGTGGAGACTCGCAGAGTGCTTCGGGGACGGGTCTCCGTGGTTATGCTTAGGGGCTTTCTCGGTCCGGCTTCTATATTGTCCTTGGTTACAGAGACGGTTCGGCTTGGAACGGGTTCCTTTGGAGGACTTTGATGATATAGCCACCGGGGTGGTGACTCCTGTTTCTATGGATGATCCTTCGGTGTTTTCCTTTCTTTCCGAGCATGGAGGTATGACGTCTTTCCTCCTCGGGTTATCCTCAGCGTCAAGACCGGTGTTCACGACCACTTGGTACTGGATTGGTATGAGAGGCATGCAGGAGAGACTCGGGTGGCTATTTTGAGACGGCGTGAGGCCATTGTGGGTGCGGAGGACTGTTGTTTCGGAGAGAGGAGGAGGGCGGGCGAGCCAACCCTCATGACGGGAGCGGAGACGGCGCGGCCGACTATGAGGCTTACGTCAAGAGACGGGAGAGGAGGGCTCCTATGCTACCGGCTAGGCTACGGGAGATGAGAGATGACGCTAGGGCTACTAAGGCCACGACGAGAGGTTGGTTTGATAGATCCTGTTCCTATACCGAGAGCTTGGTAGGAGGAATACCGACATTTTTCTGTTCGGAAAAAGAAAACTTCGAAGGGGAAGAAGAGGGCGAGGCCGATGCAGTGGCTTGGAGTGACTACGAGGTTTCGAGTATCCCTTTCTTGTCATGGCGGACACATTAGTTTGATTATGTATCTTAATTTCTTTTAGCGAGGTTGCCGGTTGTAGGAATGAATCGGGCTTAGACTCATCAAAAAGTTTTTAACTTGTAATGAATATTTGAATTGCTTGAGTTTTTGAGACGCTTTCATGGTCCGATCGGTTGTATTAATGTCAAAGTATGACTTTTATTTGTGTTTTAGACCGAACCGTTTCCGGTGCCTACGTTCCCCTCATTTTGAGGAGCTCGAGGTCTTCGTAGTTCAACTTTGATTTTTTTTTTTTGTTTTTTTTTTTTTTTTTTTTTTTTTTTTTTGGTACAACCACTGTTTTTACCTAGGCCGCCCTTTTCGGGTTTCCAACCTAGTTGGGTATTACTCTTTTAGCACTCTTTTTTTTTTGTTTTTTTTTTTCTTTTTTTTTACGCGTAGTATCTGCGGCTTGTCACCATTCTTGGGTGTACAAAGGGATTCCGTCGAGGTGCGCAAGTTGCATGGCTCCTCAGGAGAAGATCTTACGGGCGACATATGGCCCGACCCATACGAGGCTCCCATTTGCCGAGGGGTTGATACGGGTGGGGGCTTTTCTTTCAAAAACGAGATCACCTTCTCGGATCTCCCGATGCTTTACTTTCTTGTCGAAGGCTCTGGCCATTCTTCCTTGGTAGGCTCGGATGTGTTCCATGGCTTTCAATCGTCGCTCATCTAAGCGGGGCCAATTTGTCATGGCGACTGCGGAGCCATTCGACCTCGTTGATCGCTTTCCGGCGGTACACGGGCGAGGGATTTCTAGCTCGATTGGAAGTACGACTTCCATTCCGTATGTGAGGGCAAACGGTGTTTCCCGATTGCCGTTCGGACTGATGTTACTGTAGCCCGAGTGCTAGGTGTAGCTTCTCGGGCCAATCTACTGCCTTGGACGGCCATTTTCCGGATGATATT
Source organism: Adenophora triphylla var. japonica (assembly GCA_022495995.1). NCBI lineage: Eukaryota > Viridiplantae > Streptophyta > Magnoliopsida > Asterales > Campanulaceae > Adenophora > Adenophora triphylla. Next base: position 647,904 of record JAFEMH010000713.1, read on the forward strand.
TTCCGAGTCTTGTTTACTTTGCCCGACGGCTCCGTTGGTTTAGGGCACGTAAGGGAGATGACTTGTGACGGGTTATTACAGATTACGCCGGCTTGATGCATCGCATTCCCCTTCGAAGTGGGATCCATTATCTGAAATGATTTCGGTTGGCAACCCGTATCTGCGTATGATGTTCTCTTTGATGAAGAGGGCAACTTTCTTGAGTTGATGATTTTGTAGGACTTTGCAGAGCATCCTTTCCAATTCCTTCGAAGAAATCACCAATCTGCGTCTCTTTAGGCTCTTCCGCAGTTCCCAAATTCACACTCGTCAAAATCTCTTCGGCATCTTGGGCTCGATTTTCCTCTTTCCGAACAACCTGCTTAAAGATTTTTTTTTTGCTGTTTGATTTTTTTTTGTTTAATGTGTCTGCTTCTTTATCTAATGAATTATTATTAAGTGTTTTTTTTTATTAATTCATCATTAGTTAAAGTGGCAATCAAGGGATACTCAGAAAGGTTTGTCATTTCATTGAAAACGAAAAGGAATACAGCGCTTGCTACAGACTCGTAGTCTTCAGGCGTAAGGCCATCGGACGACCCTAGAGACTCGATCTTAACAAAGAGAGACTGGGAGGACTTTTCCTAGGTTGACACAAAGGGATGGGGGACCAATCCAGGCTTGGTGATCATTTCTTCTTTGGTCGCGGACGGGCCCGAGAGAGTTTCCCGATTCTTTAGCGGCATTGCTGTCAGTGGCCTCATGACTCGGGAGCTGTCTCCTTCGATCATCGCTACCATTTCTTTGACTGAGCTGAAATCAATCAGATCTGGCACCTGGATCTCTTCTCCGAACAACTGCTGCATGATGGGGCCATCCCAATCATCTGAAAAGACTTCTGTGGCTTTGGCTTTCGGCACGGTTAATTCGAATTCAGGTTTCGGACCTTCATGGGCAGTAGGAATTGTGGTTGTGAGTTTCTCGAACTGTTCCACTAGGCTTGGCACGCCTCTGAAGGTATACTCACTCTTCATGGTAGTGGTAGCCCCGGGTAGCTTGGGTAGGTCCAGGAACATTCTGCGGACCGGGTTGGCTTTGGCTCCCCTGAACTTGTTGAGGCTATCTTGTAGCTTTAGCCACCCTGTCGTAGGAGTGGGCTCTGTGATGTTTCCTGGTTGGGTGGGACCCTTTACAAAGTAGTCAGCCAAATTAGGACTGAAGGGGAGAGATTTAGGGTCGTCGACCGGGACCCTTCCTGTGGCGGCTTCAAATCTTTTTCCTTTCGCAGTGTCCACTGAGGAGGCCTCATATCCCAGGCCGTGGCGAGTATTCTGTCCTTTCACCTCGATGAGTTTGTGAGTTCCTTGTTGGTGTTTCTCCAGACCGAGGCCAGGTAGATAGCTCATTTTTCTCATCATTTTCAAGACCGGTGGGATTTTATCCCGAGTGACCGTCAGATCTATGTTGCACACATGGGCCTTGGGAGGCTCGACCGTGAAGCCCGTTAGCATGAGACCTTCCTCGTCATGTTTGATTTCCAGAATAGGTATTCCGCCCGTATCTGTGCCCTCCAAAGTGACTAAATCCCCGTAAATGGTCGTCAGATCCCCATTCGAGGCGAATTTCACACACTGGTGGAGGCTTGAGGCGACCCCCTTGACTGGTGCAGCCAAGGTCTTCCCAATAAGGCATTAAAAGTGATTGGGATGTCAATAACTTTGGAATTCCACAGGTATCAATTTTTGTCCGAACCGGAGGTCAGTAGCGACTCAAGGGTTTGCTCGGGACGTTGAGTCGTAAGCTTTGGCTTGTGAGGGAAGAAGGCTTCAAGTACGTAGTCTTGATATCAAGCGGGCTCATGATCTTTGCCGGAAGAATGTTCATTCGGACCCATTATCAACCAGGACCCGAGGGAGGCGTCGTTAAATCCAGCGGGCTTTGTGATGAAGAGAGGCTCGTTATGATCGGCCCCAAATTGAGGGAGGTCGAGATGCGTGAAAGTGATTATATTCCCGTAATGGATGTTTCCAATTAGCGTACCACATCATCGGGAGTAGCATCAATAGGCACTAGGGGAGTGCGAGCCGAGGCTTTCTTCCGGCTTCGACTTATGGGGATAGGACGAAGTGAGTAGAGACCGAGAGGAAATGTTGGCTGTGTTTGCTTAAGCCCCGGGTGAGCACGGGATCCTCTTTTTCGAGTGCAGAGTTTCATTTGTCTTAGCATAGGGGCGGCGATCTTCTTTCGGTGCTTGATCTGTGGCTTTCTTATACGCCTTGGGATTTCCTTGGAAAATTTGCCGGATCGGGTCAACGGGTTAACTTCCTCCTCGGTTGTCTCTTGGTGGATTTCTTCAATCTTTGCTAAGGTCAACGGGGAGCCCTTTTTGGCTATTGGCCCTTGGTTACGACGGAGTCTAGCAACGGTGAGGGCCGAGTTATGCGCTCCCTTCTGGGCGGCCACTTATAAGCGCTTCCCAAGTCATGAGCTTTTGGGTGCAGGGTTGTATTGTTGCCCCTTGGATGGCCCACTGAGCTACTGGGGGGCGTCCTCAGGTTCACTCTCATGGCTTTGCCTCGCTCAACATAGTTATCATGCAACAAGAGTCGCTATTTTCGGGACTTGGCGGCTTTTCGATCTCATCCCTGGATGGCCCACGAGTTATGGCTATCGGCCTCCCATTTCATCGTATATCCTTTTTCTTTCAATCTTGCAAGTAGAGGCAGCCACAAGTGAAGGATAGGCAACGTTCCCCTTCGAAGTTTGATGTAGCGGCTCGATAGATACGTGTCCAAATAAGGAGCAACCGGGGTCCATTGTCAGACGCTGGAGCAATTAGGAAAGGCGTCATGTGGATTCGCTAGGTATGAAGGCCACTTTGGGGGAGACGTTCGAGATCAATAACCCTTTTTAGTATTGCGGGGCGCTTGCTTGCGCTCAGCGGCGGTTTGACCCTTACGGTTGTTATGCCATCCGTTCTCGGGAAATAAGAAAAGGATCCGATGGCGTTTACGAATTCTTCATCTTCGGTGGCTGAAAACCTCCATGCTCGACCGGTGCTTCAATGAACCCTTTCCATTCACCGGTCGAGTTCTTATAAGGGACTTTTTGTGCTCTAGGATTTCGGATACGTACGGATGCAGGCGCGGGCTTTCTTTGTCCCTCATCCTCTGAAGTATCCAGGACATTGACCGCATGTACATCTTACGAGGTGCGATTCTTGGGGGTCCGCCCTTTACGGCATTTGACTTGCATTTTCCGGTGGTCGCTTCATTTGTTACTTGCTTGACAACCAACCATCGTGCACGGCTCACTATGGGCTCATTTCCGGCATGATTGTTCCAGATTGTTTCGGATCACGGGGCCTCGGTTGACTCTTCACTCGTCATCATCATCATCATCGGCTGTCATCTAATCTTCTTCCCGTACT